>OW679195.1:85447573-85919525 GCA_940337035.1 Agriotes lineatus | reverse complement strand
TCTTAAAGATATACAACAAACGCTGGTCAACGTATGGAGGATACTTATCTTTACCGTTTAAAAATATTTTGAACTGTTGTGGTCGACTTGTGTGGGAGAATACCAGCACATTTTTTTAATGGCACACCTTGAATTTAACCGTGTTCGCGTCTATGACCTTATCTACACGTGCATATCTTACTTTGAAAATGCTAATCATATCTTCTCTTGCAAAATTCATTTTGAGAATGTTGACAGATAAGAAATAAACTTGCTTCGAGAAGTAAATTAGAGACCCTTGCCTAATGGTCTACGATATCCTTTTTTATACATTTTTATAAGCAAGACTGCTATGATTTTTTAAACATCCCTGAAGTATCGTTTCCTTCACAATAAAATTCATAACTTCTGAACTATGGTCAGAATTTCAAAAGTAGTATATGCACGTATACTTCGGTACTATAAACCTTGCACACACGAGCTTTTAATTTTCCTTCGTCTCCAGTGTCCGGAAAGAACTAAGTCCTATCGTCATCCCGCCTAACCCTATATTATTTCCATCATATCCTATCCTAGGGAGTAAACCCACCAATAGAGGAAAGCAAAAGCAAATTACCTCTAGCAACTTCCCAAATGAATTTTATGGATTGTGTCATGTTAAACAATATGCAGAGTATAAATGTTCCATCAGTAGCAATTCCGGGGGAGGGGGGGCTGTGAATAGATATAGTGACCAGACCGAACCGAGTGAAACAACTAAAATATCCTTCCACAAAAAGTTCACTACGGTGGCAGTACTAAAGTGTATTGTCAGTGTATGTCAAATTCGAGGTTAGTAGGTTAGGTTTTGTTTGTTATTTGATACAAATTGTCGTAAAACTCGAAAATCTCGAATTTGACATAGAGTGACAATACACTTCAGTACTGCCAAATGTATAACACGAATCACAGGCGACTCTAATTATAAATTTATTTGATCTCTCCGAGACACCAACTACGTTTTCAAAAATAGTTATTTTATGAAGTTACCTTATACAGGGTCAAAGACAAATAAACCCTGCATCAGATGTGACCAAATTTTAATAGACCTATTTGGATTTTGTGGAAAAAAACACATATAATATGGCGCTACTTTAAAGAAAATGTGTCTGAAATAAAGCATTGTCAAAACTAAGAAGTTTTATGTAGGTTGCGTTGAGTCTTATTTTGCAACAGTGGTGAAATTTACAAAAAATGGGCAAACAATATAAATTATCTTATACAGCTGAAATTTTGCGTATGGGCTAAAATTCGCATTTAGAAAAAAAAAATTCTAATAACTTTTTTCAATATTTTGAGAAATAACCCCACTTTTGAACTTTTTTTGGAAAAACATTAAAATTTGACAGATAATGCGAATCACGCGACTACATTTTTTGTGTTAATTTTTATCTCGATCGAAGCACAAGTTGATACCAAAGTCAAATTTCGAATAAACCTATTAATAAAAAAAATCCCATATGATGCGGACTTCACTGGTCACACTGTATATCGAATATGAAGAAAGTGTTTATTAAAGCTTCCTTACACTCATGTGAAATAATTGAGTCAATATTTCACCTAATAAGACTGCCAACTTTTCGTAACTAAAAATTTAAGAGACTATACGGTACACTAAAGCAAGGTCAGGCAATATCCAGAGTACAAGTACTTAAGGGGTAGTAAAGACTATAATACTTTCTTATCCCGTCCGTCAACAAAGGGTTAAATGAGATTTTTAATTTATTTTTATTTACCTGCAGTTTATAAACCTATTACTGTTATATATTTATTCAATAAACTACTAATATTTAAATACTTGCATTTTATACATCTATACTTTTTAATAGTGCTTTTTGATATGTAACCGCGGACATATTGCTTTTATTGCATATAATTACTTTTAACTACATATTAATTGCATATTTATGTCGTTTTATTTTGCATATTAATTGCATATTTAGCGGTTTTATAGTGCATATTATTCCACGCCCTGTTTATTCTTTTAATGGCTTGAAAGCCAAATGTACCCCATAGTAACTAAGCAACTTTAGAGAGTTACAGTAATAATGGTTAAAATACACCATAATGTTGGTTTTGATAAAATTTCAGCTTGAGTGGAGGTTCTATTTCCAACCGATTTCTAAATTTACATTTTAATTAAATTAATTGTGAGAATCCGTGTGGCATCACGACTGTTAGTACATCATCAGATAATTCTTAGAAATTGTTTCGAACTCTCAGTCAAAACCTGATAAACTCAACTTCTTAATAAGAACTTTCAACCAGTTTGTCATTAATTGTGAGTGAAAAATCTATACTTTGCTTTAAAATGGATTTCGAGTCCCCTCATGGTTAGGACCATTTTCAAGAAAGTAAGCTTGAAATTGGAAACAATAACTGTTTTCAAAATAAAACATTTGCTATTCTGATAAATTTGAGAACTCATGTTTGTCACTTTCTTTGATACGTCCCGCGACCCCTTGACTTCTTCGCGGCCCCAAGTAGGGTTGCAACCCCTAGTTTGAATATCAAGAGGGCTGTGGAATTAATATTATACTATATTTAACCAACAGATAAACTAGAAGCCCCTCCCAAAAATGGGCGCTCAGTTTGACTAGAATAGTGCTTTTGGTAAGCTCACAAAGCTCAGTTTAGTTGAAATTAAACAATTTCTGAAATTTCTCAAGTTTTTAATTTGTAACGTGTAAAACATGTTTCTGCAATTTAGGCTCCTCCCTTAATCTGAATTTTATATCTCTTCGGTAAACGAAGTACAGTAGTGTCATTATTTTAAAGAATACAAACAATTCCGCAGCCCTCTAGAGGATTAAAATATTCGATCATACTGTATTATGCAATGAAACGAGTCTTATGGCAATATAAATGTAATATTTACTATATGGCCGTTCTAAGTAGCATGTAAGTCACATGTAATATGTAACATAAAGTGCTACTGCACCGAGAAGAAAGATGTTTTATACTCGCACTTATGAAACAGCATTTGCATTTTTAAATTCTGATCGTTCTGTTTCAAATTTAATTTGAAATTGAGTAGGTTATTCTCTGAATGTCATTTTTTGGGAGTGGTCTATTATGATGTGTTTTTATCGGACTTTTTCCACTGTCTAGGTTGTAAATCACACAACGTTTCGGGAGTTTTGTTCTACTGCCGTCGTCAGGTGTTCCTGGTTAGTTTTGGGTTGAAACCCCGGGGGAGGCACAAATTTACGTTGAAAAACGTACAATATCAGTCCTTCTCAGGACTAACCAGGAACACCTGAAGACGGGAGTAGATTAAAACTCCCGAAACGTTGTGTGATTTACACCCTAGACAGTGGAAAAAGTCCGAAAAACATATCTTGAGTAGATTAGTTTACTTCTCTAGAAAAATACTGCAAATACTGGATTTTCTGTAAAGTCTATACCATTAAAAGTGTTTCTGTATGGATGCATAATTTGTTTATAACAATATAATTTGTTCTTCCGTTAGAAACATTTATAACTAATCGTTCAATCAGCAAGGCAGTTGTTTTCATAAAAGAACATAACTCTGTCAAACAATAGTTCCTATGTCTTCAGAACAATTAAAAAATTTATTGCCTTTACCGCTAATAGAAAACCTGCAAGCAGCTAGTAGCATGATCTTGATATTATAATTTTTACACAATTTTGAGTTTAGTGTTACCGGAAACGTTCCTGGCGGAAGTCCATAAAAAACCTGTCAAATGACCGAGCTACAAATAACATATAGCAGGTATTATTTAAAATGGCAAAAACAGATCCACGAATCCATTCGCATCCGACTGCAAAAAGAAAACGAGCCCTCTAAGACCAACCTTGAGCTAAAATTGCGTCCGCTGAGCTTTTTTCAACCGCCGAAGCGCTTCAGGTTTGAAATGGCAAATAAACAGCTTGCATGCTTCGCGTTTCATATTTCAGCGTCTAAAAGCCGCCGAACGTTCTAAAGACAGCGTTTGCAAATAAATGCAGCGAGTTACGATGTATTTATACTGCTTGCACATGCAAAGAGCGCACAATCTTCTAATATTACCCTTCCAGCCAGGTTACTGCAAATGACATAATTAAATCAGTCTTCGCCGGTTGTCGGGATAATATGGAAATAATCACCTACATTCAGAGAAAATTGAAGCGTGATGGCAATCACGCTCGTGTTGTCTATGAATTAGGGACATAACAGCCATATAGCACTCACCTTCGTCTTCTTCTATTTCTTGCCTAGACATTTTGTGGCCTTATTTTAGTGGCTTTGCTATATTTCGAATGGTTGTCATTTAAATCTCTGTAGATATTTACAATATATTTTTCCGTTGATTGTTTATTTATGGGTTTCATTAATGTATAGAGAATCTTCTATTAATGACCCTTATTCATGAACGATTTTTAAAAATCTGTTTATGTTGGTGGAACTGTAAGTCTATGTCTTACAGTGCCACCAACATAAACAGTGCCAACCTAAGAAAAAAAATCGCAACCATTTATGGTCACCGGTACCATTATTGTCAAAACTTTAAGTGTCAAATTCTTTTCATGGAATTAAATTACATTTTCTTCAAATTAATAATATGCGATCAAACTAACTCGTATATTAATCGGCGATTAATAATCTCTACAATTAACGACAATGTCTTGATTATCAATGGCTCTCATTAACATACTTGTTTTTTAAATAACTATTATGCAACCTTCATGCTTTTATCAGCCGTGTTTCTTTGTTGCGCTGCTGCGCGACAACTGGCATTGTCAATATAAATCATATGAATAACAGTATTGCAATTTGCAATCATTTTTGTAGCCCCATCATTACTGTTTGAGTGACTAACAATCAAGATTTTGATTGTGCATATTTGTTTGTTTAAACCATTTAATTTGACAGCTATCCGTACCCTATTCAAACGGCGTTCAAGATTTTTGCTGCCACTACCTGTTATTCGCATCATCTGTGAATTGCAAATTTTGAACTGGTATACCTTAATTGAAAATTACCTTTTCAATTATCTAATCCTTGTTTTATAACAAATTTACTCTAGATCTTAATCACAAGTGGTCGTAAATATTATCTAGATACCTTGTCAATTTTCTATTCATAGCGTGCTTCAGTTGCAATGAAGACCTGCGAATTTCTAGTCATAAAGATTTGAAATTGAAGTGGCTTGTATAAACTTCCAAGAAGACTTAATTTACATGATTGGATTATTGTTTACATCTCTGCATAACCGCCTACTATCAGTCATTAAAAAATTAAAAAATTTAGAAGCTTACCTTAGCGGTCAATGTAGGCTGAAATTGATTTCAGAATCATTGTAGCATCCTCAGAAACCTCAGATACGAATTATTTTTACTGCAAAAATTTTCATAACTTTAATTTTGTCATTTTATATTTGGCCAAACTGCGATTATTATTGCTTCTTAAAAATTGTTTTGCAATAAAGTCAAATGGGGGGGTTTTTGACGATGCTAAAAAATATTTTCAAATCAAATTCAGCCTAGCTGAATCGCTAGGGCAGATTTCGAAGAATTAGAATTTTGTATCAATCATAGTAGGCGAGTATACAAAGGTGGGAATAATCTAAATATGCAGCTTAAGTCCCTTGGGTATAAACCACCATAATTTCAAATTATTATGCTTACGAATATACAGATGAATGTAGAAGGTTTATTAGGTGTGTTGATTTCAGGTGTAACACACTGTAATTATCTTGGAGCTGTTGGCCTATAGTTTTTTTAATAATATGTACCAAATGTTTTTGATACCAAGACTTGTTAAAGTTGTACCGTAGCCTATCTAATCGGCTAAATTGAAATAGTAATATAACTTTGTTCCCGTGGTTCGTACCTTACTATGTGAAAAATAACAAAACCTGATTTTCATCGTAGATAGGTGTAATTGAATATTTGAACGTAGTTTTTGTTTCTAATCAACTTTTCTTAATAACAGTTTTCGATATTATCACAAATAAAAGTACTTTACTCTTTAGCAGAATTCATATTTTTTGACATTCCTCGTATACTTACGGCTTAAAAAATTGATATCTGATAATTGAATTTTAAGTTTTGGACCATGCAGAGCTTTTTATAAAGAATAACTTCTTTTCGTAAAATTAATAATAAAAAAGTGTTCCATATGGTACGAACTTAAGCAGACACATTGTATAACTGATTAACTCAGTTACATGATTTTAACTTTGCAAACAATTTCAAAGTCAAATATTAAACAAAAAACGCATTAAAATGTATCGTAAGTAAAGTCCAAATGATTAATAGATATACAAGTTAGAAGATATTTATGTGTATTCTTATAGCAAAATACTATTTTTTGTGCAACAAGTGCTAGAAGTGAATGTCTATGCATGAATTTGCACACAATATTTTTTCTACGGCCTTAAATTTTCTGTGTTTAATCCATAAATGTCGATTTAACAAAGGTTTGCATTTATGACAGTTATAATTTATCTCATAGTAAAGAGAAGTTAGTTATTAACTGTAATTATAATAGTACATATTTTATTTTATTACCTCTAACGAAAGAAGTAACTAGAATAACTTTATAACCTCACTTCCAGTTCAGAATTCTAAATTCAACACCAGCTGTTTACTTTTACCTAAAAGGCCTACTTAGTGGTAGTCGTAGAAAAATTAATTTCTTAACTTCTAACATAAATTATTACAACAGACATTTGGGCATGTGAACTACAAGGTTTTGTTAGGTCAGATGTCTTAGCAATATGTACTACAAGATACAGCATGCCTTTTTCTGTTCACACATTAGCTAAACCGCGAAACAAATAATCGTACTTCATCTGAAAACCACGTGACCACGTAATATAGACAACCCATTTAATACTGTTGGCAACAGCTATATCTAGCAGTGACGATCCATATATTAAAGAGTGGCATATTTCGGAAGTTACTTACGCGAAACCATTCAAAAATAAGTAATTTAGCTCTGAATAGAACTCTTGTTGAGGCAAAGGTGATTAAGTGCCAGAAGTCGAAATGGAACAAAACGCCGCGGCTGAGTCGCCACCGGTAACTCGCCGCCGTCATCTCGCCGCCAGCCTGCTCGCCGCTGTACCAACTCGCCGCTGTACCAATTCGCGGCGGAGAATAATTACACTTGCACAAAAAAGTAAGCATTTGGATAAACCGTAAACTTAAATCAATTTAGATATTTATTGAATAGTTAGTATAATAATATAAATTTCTTTTATAATATATAAAAACTATTTAATATTTTTTAAAGCAATTTCACCAAAATTATATTGTGTGTGTATTATAAAATTGATTTATATAATTATTTAATTATACTAGTTATTCAATAAATGTCTGAATTCATCTAGGTTTCTCGTTTCTCCAAATACTTACCCTTTCGTGCAAGTGTAAATACTGGTCGCGGTAAGTTGGTATAGCGGCAAATTGGTACAACGGCAACTCGGCCGCGACGAGTTGTCCTAGACCGGCCATAAGTTAGCACCGGAGCAGACTGGAATGACTTCTTTTTGAGGTAATCGGTATTCGTAAAGAAAATGAAAAAAATTGGTATTCGAATACTCACTTTTTAAAATTCGAATCGCCAAACGATTCGAATCCACATAAAGAATTGATTCGAATCATTTTCGGTAATTCGTATTATTTTTTATGGTGCGAATTATGTTGTGGCTCGGATACTTTTTGCGCAGGCGTTTTGGTTGTTTTTTTTATATTGTTAAAAGCAAGGACTGCAAAGGTGAACACCACCAAGATCTGTTCCAAAAACCCAAGTTTTGGTTTAGTCAAAAGCTCACAAGCAGCTGACTAGTATTGGCATTTTTTTTACTTTAAGTATGTTGTAGAATTTAACTTTACAATAAAGTACAATTTATTAATTTTTTATTTAATAAATCAATGCATAATACAAACAGTCTAAGTAGCCATAATAATAAATAAAAAAGTAACTATAACTGAATGCTGTAACAATAATTCTAAAGTTAAACTGAGGATTTGGGTCCGTAATTCGTAAAAAGGATTCGAATTCTCTAATTCAAACATTTTTTTTTGAATAAAAAGAATCCGAACCTCTATGCGTGATTCGAATCATTTTTGAAGATTCAGGTTCGTGAATCGAACCCATTTTCAGAGGTTTCGTCCTAGCTCTGGCTGCCACCATGCAAGAATTCAAAAGACATTACAAAGGTAAATGTTCAAATTGGTGATTGCATGCAACATTAGAAACTAAATTTCCTAAGCCTCCAGAAGTCACAGGTCACGTGGTCTTTAATCGTTTATGATTGCTCTGTATAATAATATTATGCTGGACAGAATATTTATTGTTTTCTGAACGCGCAGAGATAAATTATCGATCGAGGTGAAAACTTATCGCACCAGTGGGGCAAAATGTGTCATATCTTAGGTAAGTGAAATGAGTATAACAAAAATAACATTATTTAATGATTGTCCAACAATTTTGTAGGACTACTGAATTTAACTGTAAGATTTTCCTGTGAAAATTTATATATTTTCCAGGGCAAACGAAGTCGTACCAGCATTAGTTAATTGTGTTTGTCCGCTGTGTTTGTCTGGGTGTTTTTTCGGAACTTGGGTTAGTCTTCCATTTGTTAATGGAACGATTTTACTTTATTATTTTATGCTATATAATTGATTTATTGTATTATAATCGTCATGAAATAAGTAAATACATTATTATTATTACATGCAGTTATAGTTAAAATTCTTGAGAAAAAAACCTTGAAATAGTAAATTTAGAAAAATGTTTAATTATAGTTGATTTTTAAACGAACTTAATGCAGTAAATACGACAAACTTAAATTCTGATTCGTTATCGTAGTCGATTATTAGAACATAATCTATAAATTGAAACTAACAATCGGTTTAGCTTTACAAAATTTTTATCATTTGATGAATTTCAATTCGGAAAAATATTTTTTTACGTAAGTAAGAATATGCGTTTGTAGAAAGAAGTAACAAAATTTTTAAAAAAATCTTCGAGAATAGGTGCATACTTGAGCGATTAGTAAATTATAAAAATATTGGTGATGTACATCATTTGTTTATTATCCAAAAGAGCTATATTGGAGCACATGTATTTAAAATTTAAAAAAAACTGCGAAGGGCTTCATTCAGAATTTTTCTCGCAAGTGGACGTTGTGACACTAAACAATTTTAAAATCAAAGGAAAATAGGGGTAAAAATATCTTCACTTTTGTAATAACACTGAAACAATGAAAGAAAACACTTAGTAAAGTGCGAATTAAATCAATTTCAGATGAAAAACATTACCGGTGGTGGGATTCGAATTACAACGCCTGCGAACGCGAATTTAAATCCGGCCGTTTCATCCACGGTCCAATCGAGGACCTCCCCTGGCTTTGCGATGCGCGACTGTATTTAGCAGAACGGACTTGTTGAAACTTTTACGACATTACCCTGTATCTGTTGGGTCTCATTTTCATCAAGTGTAAATTCTGACCTATGTGCAAATTATTACTTCCATTTTGCAGTTAACGCAAAAATAAACAAAATTTTATTTGTTAAGGTGGTCACCCTGTATATTTTTGTCTGAATTTTTCTCGCTTTCATGCCAGGTGGACATATAATAATCTACATGCAAAGTATCGTATTCCGCCAACAAATAGTTTTTGGGTTATACCGTCAACAGACATACAGACAGACAGACAGAATTGAGAAAACCTGTCATTCGTCATCTAGGGACCCTGAAACGTGGAGATCTGAAGAAATCTCGGAAGGTGATTTTTGGGTGATTACAATACTTTTTTTTTGTATTTTAGACGTGGGAGTAACAATACCCATATTGTATCGCTAACATTATCTAACATATAATTTTAATCTTAAAATGACTTTAAAATTCCATAGTCATTTCCTAACATGCTGAAAAATAGAAGAAGGCACTTTATTAGTTTTTGTATAGATATTTGTGCACTTCACAAAAATTCCAAACAACCCTGAAACTCGTTTTCTCATATTTACAGAAGGAAATGATTTGCTGAATTACAACTTCCTAGGTAGTCGGTCAAGCGGATAAAATCGTAGTCAATGGGAGGCATTTTTACCCTTTTATACCCCTGGGGGTTGGAAATTTCGGAAAAACCCGTCTTAGCGGGTGTCTACGTGGTAAGTGGATGAGGCCTGCGTATGTTAACGTTTCTAGCTTTTGTGGTTATTGAGATTTTCTGATTATTTGTCAGTGAGTCCGTTAGGATTTTATATACAGTGTCGAAATTAAATAACGCATAAATTCACTAATTCCGTTAATATTCGTTTTCGAGAAAAAATCTCAAAAGGGTGTAGCGATTTAGATTGTAGTGCATATCTTAAAGTAATTGTTAGGTTTATATATTACTTGTTTTAAATGTTATGATGTCGTCACTATTTTTTTAAGTGACAACCTATATATTTTTTTATTTATTTCGGTATTAAATTTTTATAGATTTTCAACGGTATAAAATTGTAAATAGGTTACATTAGAAATCAATTGGAAACATATTTTAATAATAGGAGAGATATATGGACTTCAAACAAAAACCGATGATTGGAAAATAATTTTTTAAAAAGTAATCACTACTAAGCTGCTTGTTTTAAACCCAGGTAACTAAAATGATTCTGTTAACTTCATAAATTTTTACTATATGAACTTTAACGCCGTTTTTCTATCTTTTTCTAATGTAACTTATTTCAAATTTTATACCGTTGCAAACAGATTAAATCTTGCTATCGAAATAAATAAAAAAGTATATAGGTTGTCATTAAAAAAACTATTGATGATTTCATAACATTTGAAACAAATTCATGGTCTTTTATTTAGAGATTATTTAAAACAAATCTGAAAATGACTTTAATATAATTACTCCAGCTCTTTTAGATTTTCCCCGAAAACTAAGATTAACGGAGTTACCGAATTTATGCCCTACTTAATGTCCACACTGTATTGGATAATATTCATAAAATTAACAGTATTTAATTCACTTCTGCAACTATAAAAATTACACGTTGCCGTTTGATTTCTAACTACGCCACTGCGATGTGAGGTGCACTTGAACGTCCGAAGTAGGTGAAGAGGTCATATTTGCCATAAATTACGGCCGGAAAATCAGTTTTACGGCTAAATCGTGATTAATAAGTTTGCACACATCTTTATTATATGCGACAGAGGAACATCTTCCTGATGTGGGTTTTGTATTTATGTTAGTGTTATACCTACTCGCGTGCAGTAATTCGCTTTCCGAGACTTGTTCTAGTCGTCAGTCTACGTCTGTACTTATTTATTTCTCCGCAGGGCATCGTAATAAAATTTCTACCAACAAACCTAATCATGTATTTCGTGTCAGTTTATTGCGAATTTCTGGCGGTTGAATGAAATGAAAATGAAATGCTTGAAATTCCATGTTCTCGAACCGTTGACTTTTTTTTTGGTGTAGATCTTAAAAGCGACGGTATCGCAAGTTGGTTTATTTGCTTCCCTTAACGTATTATTTTCGTTGATAAGCTACTGAAAGTTTTCATATATAGGACATCTCTGCAGTCATTTTTCCAATAGTAATTTTTGTTTGATTTGTTTAATATCCGCGTGTTTAGGTCCCGGGTGGTGTAGCTTGAACAAGCGTCCACGTTCGATCAGTAGAGTTAAGCAACGCTCTTTCTGGTCAGAACTTGGATGGGAGTTCCACGGCTGCTTCGCTCGGCGCCTCGTGGTACGGCTGTCACGGAAATAGTTGGTCCCGGATGTCATAATAACATCATGACAGTCGTTAGTGGGGTTGGAAGTCCCCATAAAATGTACAGCGACGCCTATAATTGGCCTAACGGCTGTTGGCTGAGTACCAAAATAAAATAAAAAATAAAAATATGGTACCTACTGCATAAGGTGAATGGTGTAATTTGAAACAAAAACTGGATTTGCGTAGTTCAGTTTTGTAATGTTGTGATATATCCTTTTTTTTATTATATTGTGATTTTGTATAGTATTAGAAAAACGTGATATTATCAAATTTATAGTTGTATAAAAAGAAACAGTGCCGCAGGTAGTGGGAATATGCTGAGAAAGTACAGTTGTCGCAACAAAAACGGGTAGTTCTAGTTTTTCCCAATGTAAACTCAACTGTTAGAATAATACCTTAGTAACCTGTGTATTAAATTAACTATCACAATTTTCGCCCTCATCGCACTCCGAAAATTGGTTATTTGAAAACATGTCCCATCATTCGAATCATTTTGGAAAAAGGAAGAATTATCGATAAGGTAATGAAAGGAATGCAAATATGAGCAATTGCCATTCAGTTAATATAAGGAAAAATGCAACTTATTTCCTGAATATATCAGAAATTTTCTAACTTTACGACAGATAGATTACAAGCTATAATTACAAACCGTGGCGACATTACAAGGTATTAATATAAATTTTTGTTGGAATGCATTATCTGTTTGTGAATTTAGTTATTTATATTATAAACATTACGTTTTTTATTTGTAATTTGCATAATATGGCCACATAATTACAGTTAACTGTAATTTAGGAGCATGGAAACGTTTTAAACAATACCTGCAATTCACGTAACTGTAGTTTAGGAGCACGGGAATAGCTTAAATGGTACCAAAATGTTAAAATATTGTCACAATGATATATTTTATTGGCGACAATTATACAATGCAAAATGTTAGTTGACGGATAATTTGAAGTTGATTTATTCTTCGCCAAGTTGTTTGAAAATATAAGTTGTACTTACTCTGAATAGCTATCATTGTCTACAGCAGGGGTCGGCAACCTTTTTCGGACGGCGGGCCATTTTCAAAATAAATTTTTTTATGCGGGCCGCACATTCAAATGTAACTTAAATAGTGCTTTTATATCATATACGAGTATAAATATTATTAAAAATAAATATAGAAAAAAAAATATTTTTTATTGACATGCTATAATAACAATAATGTTAGAGAACAAAAATTTTACAATTCTTAAAAGGAAAAAAAAAAGAAAATACAATTCCAATTAAATATGTATAAATATGTAAATATAAAATATATAAATATAAAAAATATAAAATATTGTAGTGAAACGTCATACGGCTGTCAACATGAACGCACATATGAACATACAGTAGCAAACTGGCGAAATGAAAGAATTAGTGATGGGCCTATCCGGAATGAATAATCGGAAAGTTTCCGGTTGTTCAAAAAATCGGAAGGTTCCTATTATTTCGGAACTTTTCGGAATTCGATTATTTTACTGTTCGGTGCACAAAATTCGGAACTTTCGGAATTCGATTATTTTACTATTCGGTACACAAAATGAGAAAACGAAATGCCAATTTGAACTGAACGGAATACGGAATGTTGTATTGATTCACTTGACTGCTATATGCTGGTTGGCGAATGTCGACGGGTCGCGCCGTGTGCGCACGTGTATGATACGTGAATGGCACTAATGGCAGTGGTATTTCGTAGATTAATTATTAGATAGTACACCTACAGACTTCAAATTCAAGTATTGTTTTATACTATCTATTATGTACTTTATGTGCTATTAAACTTTAAAATATCACTACCATTTTCCGAAAGTCTATTAACGTAACTACTGTAATAATTTGAAAAAATATTTTATTTCCTCATATCCCACTATGCGACTCAAACTCATAAATTGTTTTTTAGGATACTGCATTGCTAACTAGCGTCTAAATAGTTACAAACGAGTCCGGTAGATAAAATTTACCGGCCTAGACCAGTAGTAATAGAACTACTACTGGTCTAGGCCGGTAAATTTTATCTACCGGACTCGTTTGTAACAATGTAAACGCTAGTTACCAATGCAGTATCCTAAAAAATCTTATACGATACACGACCGGTAGAATTCTTATGGCCTTGCCAAACATACAGGTCTCGCCCTACGGTTCGACCTGTAAAATATTGGCGCGGTCATAAAAAATGTTGCTACCGGTCTAATAACGTAAATAGCTATTACTGACCGTCCTACAAACCCAAACAATAGATGCCAACGCAGATAAGGGCTTACGGCGCGCCGGCGAGTGCTCTCATCGTAAATTTGCACGGACTTCATCTTCCTACCGCTTGTTGTTATTTCGCTCGTTTTCCCTTGCTTGCATATACGGAATGTAAAATAATCGGATGATATTCCGATTTTATAAACATTCCGAAATGGAACATTCCGATTATTGAAATCATCCGATTATGCCCATCCCTAGAAAGAATGCTACACTTGCTAAGCGAGACGTCGTACTCGCTGAGGAGTGGGGATTAAACTTGCGCAGTAAAATAGGTTTCCCACTATGCTTCTGTTTGTCGCGCATTTTTGTCACCGGCCACATTTCGGCACGCTTACGCTCTAAGTTTGTTGATTTTTCCTAAAGTTATATTGGTGCTTTGGCGGGCCGCGCAAAAAGTTGCAAAGGGCCGCATGCGGCCCGCGGGCCGCAGGTTGCCGACCCCTGGTCTACAGAATGACCACAATTTCATACGTGTTTTTTTTTAAATTATCCATGCATATTATAAATTAATCAATTATTTTTTCACCCTAAGAAATTAGTGAATTAAGTAGCTGCGCACAAAAACTTTTAGAATCTTGTTGGCAAAGCTATTGATATGCTAGTCGTTATAACAATTTGAACAGTACTAACATTATTTTTAAAAAAAATTATTCAACTACATTGTTTAATCGCGGGATTTAATGTTTAAATTTTTATATAGTTGTTCGATAATCTTTCTACTCATATGATAAGATACCTTTACATCTTTTATTTCTTTGCCTAGCAGCTATACATTTGCAACAACGAGTTACGTACTTCTTTAGAAACTATATTTTTCATGTAGAATAGCGGGCAAAAGAAAAAAGCTCGAATTCGGTGATACAAAGTTTATGTTGTTGCTTAAAACAGAAGGGAAGTAATACTAGTAATAGCAAACTCGACCATTTTTTATAAATTACGCATTTGCTTGAAATTTCCTAGAATCAACGTCGATAGATATTTCCATATTCGCAATCACATTGTAGAAAACAAAATGGCATAGAAAAATTAAAAACTTCTGACTACTTTGTAATGGTAAATAATTAAATTGGTTGGTAAGAGCATCAAGCGAAATAGGTGTTATTATTATTAATTATTTACGCGTCTCCAAATATATTTATCTAAAAGCATATAAAATAAGTTGAAATCTCGAAATGTGTCTATATTATAAAGGAGAAAATGGCAATCGGCATTGACACGCAATAAACTTGGAACGAGCTTTGAAGTTACAACTCACGTGCTTCTGAAAGGAATTTATTAAATTCTGATTTATTCCGAATTGGAATCGACGATGGAATTTCTGTTAAAATTGTATTTTATTGACCTTAAACTTTAATCACCTTTGCAGTCATCCGTGTATGCTACTAGAAAGGTGTACTTTCTATATATACGATTAATATTGCAATTCAACGTAAGGAATCCTGACAATTTTAATATCGCTGTGCTGAAGAACTCGACATTGAAGTACCTACTGAAGGAAAATCAGTAAGAACTAACACGAAGTAATCTTATTGAAGTCGCAAAGGCAATACCTACGAGAGATATTTTTTACATTATCTTGATAAAATAACTTCTTGTTGACGAACGTGTATTATGATAGATTTCCACACTAATGAGTTGTTTATATCCAACATCTTGAGCAGGAAATAAGAAAACAAATGTATCTATAAATATATCGTGAAAACAAAACCTTATAGAAAGCAATGACCTTATCAAATAATATATTTGGGAGTTGTAGGCTACAATGTAAGGCTAAAAAAAGGAAATCGATACAAATAGGTTACAATAATATATCTCTAACTTATATAGGGACAATACCAAGTAATACTCATTTCTCGACTTTCACAGTAATCTTACTGTAATAACTTTTATGCATTCGTAACTATCTTCAAGAATATTAATTTTATACAATTATCGGAAATATATTCCCCATTTGTTTTATAATAAATGTGTTTAGTATTTGTTGCTTACTAGAAATAAAATTATTCTGGCAATTTCTTACTCTTTCCACCTTATGCAAGATCTAACAATTTATGCTAGTCACGAAAAGTCTACAACGTTCCTATTGTTAAAATCAATTTATATACGATTTTATTGTAGTAAAATAGACAATTTAAAATATGTAATTTAATCAGCTGTCTACCATTTAAGGAGTAACTTAATATACGAGTCAATCCGTTCCATAATAGTGCATTAAAGCATGCTATTCAGTTGTTTCTATAATCCTTAATAACGGCTGTGTATTTTATACTATCTCGAAGTAGCAGTGCTTAGAAAAACAATGAACCAATGTAAGTTCAACAATGGAATCAATATTGTGAAGCTTTGCAGCTCTTTTTTATTATAATTTAGGTGTACAATGTTGAACAAGGTTTACATATAAATTACTTTATTCTAAAACAATACTAAACTTTTCTGAAATGCTTTACAAAATTTAATTTCATGTAAATAAATAACACGCACTTTAAAATGTATTTTGCTTTGACATATACATACTGTACAGCATTTGAGAAACAGCGAAACGTTACATGGTATTAAAATTTAGCTTATAATTAAATAAAAGTTCTTCAGTTGAAGTTTTATTAAATCGACTTTATATTTTTATGCAAATAAATAAATTTTGTCAAATTATATTGTGTGTTGGTATTTGATAATCGTGTATTTTTCCGTTAAATATGACTACAGAATTTTTAGAATGAAAATAAATTTTCAGATAAACTCGTAATTCGTACTTTAAGTTTTTCTGATTTTATGTGGCTCAATTTGTTACGTGGACTTCCATAACACACTATATAAGCCCACACGATTTTCAGCCAGAAGCTGCAAGAATTCTAGAGATGGATTCACGCCGTCAAGTAATGTGAGAAAACCTAACACAGGTGCAACAATGTGTATTTGCGAACCCATACGCAATAGTAAAGGTTGGTAGTATTCCCGCTTTTAATCTGTGAAAACAGTAAATTGTACTGCATTGTATCATCCTGCGTCATAAATCAGAAAACATTTTTGAGCTCGGCTTACAGACATCGTAAAGATTTGTCAGTCAAGCATCTTCTCTCCGCGCGAGTATCGAATTACCTGGTGTGACCCGACGAAATGCCGCCCACAAGACCCGCTTTCAGGCAGTTTAAGATTGGCGTATAAGACGGTATTTAGGTGTATTTTTAATATTGTCATGTCAGTTGTAGCGTACGCTTCTAGTTTTTGTATTATTAATTAAAAGCGTTTAGTTTATCAATAGAAGTTTATTTTAGATAAAATCCTATGTGCTTTCTTGTTTTACTTAGATGTACTTAAAATCAATATATTTTGGTGTTACTTTGGTTGTGAGCACATTGGCTTTTCAGTGATTCGAGCTACATTAGATCAAATTTCGGAGCTTTATTCCATTTAGTATACTACGTAACCTCGACTGGGAAAAATGCAAGAGTAACTTTTTTATAAACTGAGCTAGCTGGCCCCACAAGAACAGCTAAATAGTATTACAAGCTAAATAGTTATTTTTAAAAAGTGTTGGAAGACGAAGTTGATAAATTAGTGTAAAATACGGCCAGATATGAAATCAAAAATCTTAAAAAGATGCTCTTCCTCAAGTTTTTAATTTAAGAATTACTCACCTTATTTTATTTTGCCAATAAGTGCCAATAAAACTAAATGTTCAATGTTAATCAATAGTAAATAAAAGTCGTTGCAGTATTAAGGTGTTATACTCCGATTAAAACTGCATCTATACTAAATTTCAAATAAGCATGCAGTAATTGCAGCTAAGTAGTAATCATAACTAAGGCTGTGATTGGTCGAAATAAAGTCATCATTAACCATCTAAAAATTAAATATTTTGTCAAAATTGTCAGTTTGACATTAGGTATGAATCCTAAAATTATAAAAGGAAAACCGATAAATAGTGGACAAAATTATTGTCAAAGAAGGGTAGTTAAGCAAACTTATATTTCCTAGAGTGAAACTGAGTTTGAGTTTAGAGCGCCATCTGCAGCATTCTTATTTGAAATTGAGTATGGGATTGTGATAATCACTAAAGAAACAGCGATACATTTTACAGCAAATAAAAATGAATTTGGTTTCTGTTCATTGACATTAAAAGTTTAAATCTACTAACATCTGATTGCCACTAAAGTGTCTAACTTTATAGTAATCATCATATACGCATCATGATCGTTAATATGATAGCGATAACATTTAAAATGATTAAACATTTTCAAAATTATATTCTTCTTCGTCATCGTATTATAGGCGGATGGCCCCGCAAGCAAATGCTCGCCTCTCAGGCGACTTCGAGTTTAAAAATCGTACGCTCCCCGGCCACCACGCTAACACCTGCGGTAGTCGTTAACCCCTAACAAGGAAACGTTTCCTCAGTTTCAAAGGGAAAAGCTAGCTACCTACCCGGCCTAAGGGTAAAGAGGACTCATAGAACCACTTTGTGGTTAAAACAGTCCAAAATTATATGACTCTGTTTAAAATTTGATACGTAATTTAGGAAATTATTAAGTCATAACGTTATTTAATAAGCATGATTTTTGATAATAAATAAAAATCATTTTGTAGTAAAACATACTTTAGTTTAAAATTGAAAAAAAAATTAATTATTAATTAAACGTGTCGCCAATTATGTTGGCTTCTTCAGTAATTTATTTAAGCATTACAAATTAGAGATTTATAATTATAACATTCTGAAAAGAGAAAAATTGGATTAGCGAACAAATTAGGTTTTCCTTTAACTTGTATACTTACGTGATTAGAAGTATAAAATTTGGATTTAGTTCAAGACATTTTTCAAAGTTTTTTTATTAATAATTAACGATAGAGGGTATTACTCATGATAATCCATACATGAAAATAATTAAAACCAGAACGCTTGGCTATTCTGTATGCGAGAATGCAAATGAAATTGATAAGGGGGCTTGCAACGCCGTTCACATATTATTGTTATTAAACTGTAGAAAGTTTGGAACTTGCAGATGACATGGGTAGGGCAGTATTAAGTTAATATTTGATTTAATTGAAAAGTTGGTTTTAATAATAATTGCATAAATGTGTGAGTAACGTAGTTTTTTCATGTAACAAAGATTATGATAAATAGAACTGAGGTTATCTATATCAGTTCTAGAATTAATTGCATTAGGGCGTTTTGGTATTTCAATCATCTCCAAGCATAGACGTTTTGTTAAGTTATTCTCTCTATGTAAGATCTTGGGTGTATTGAAATTAAATTTATGTAGAGATTCAAGGCGTCAGTCAATGCTTGTTTTTTTATTAGAAGGTGATATATTATTTATTTTAATTGAGTGTTTGTGCTGGTTAATTCTGTTCTTTAATAACTGTTTTGTTTGTCCTATGTAGATGGAGTTGCAATTATTACAGTTAATGTGATAAACAAGTTTTGATTGCATATTACTTTCGGTCTTATCTTTTAAATTCGTGAAAAACTTTCTACCTAAGGTATTATGGTTGTTAAATGTTATATGAGGTTATATTTATTAAGTTCTTTTTCAATTTTTTCAGAAAGCTTTGAGATCAAAATGATTATAAGATTTATGTTAATTTCAAACAAGCAGCAAAAGTTTGTTTTCGCGACTGTCTAGATGCACATTTATTGCCCTAGCTGGATTCAGATATGAACCGCCAGTCACAGCAGTAAATCTGTAACTTTTTAACCTAGTTAACCAAGCTACTTGCTCTTTCTTAAGACTTTAAATTATGAAAGTTTTCATGGACCAGATCGGTTTGATTTCAGTTAAGAGAAAAACCTTCTTGTAAAATTTCTGAGCCACACTGTATATAAAAGCTAAAAATGGCAATAAATTTCACGACACAGGTCATCGTTTTCACTGCTGTAATACAGACTTGGCACATTAAACGAGCCGTGCCGCAAATAGTCCCTATTAAAGTAACAATACCGCATTATAGTTGTTGCTCTTAAACAATTTCGTACATAATATCCATAATACATCATTCAGTTCATGCTCAATAAAGGAAGGCATGTTCCACTTGCACAGCACTTTATAGCCGAGAGTAGAGGAAGAGCACGTGTTCTCGTTACAGATAACTTCGCTGTTTAAATCCGTTACCTCGTTTTGCATTGACTTGCGCTATAAAGTGAGGTTTTCTCAAGTGAGAAATTACCTCAAACTGATCGCTTGCAAGGTAATAAGCTTTATAAATAAATGCATGTCGGTTTTAAATTGGAAAAAGCATACAGATTATAATAAGCTAGTTTTGGAGCAATTCAACCTAAGGCAGATGGATCGATTAGAAAATTATTGGAGCGTACTACACATGTTTAATTCTATTTTTTTCCTTAATAAAATCGCAGTTTGGATGGATATCCACAAACAATTATTTGAAATTTGATCATTTTTGCCAAGTAGGGCTATTGTGCCACAGAAGCGAATTGCCTGGTCTGTCCAACTTAAAACTCGGAATATATTTTTATATAATTAACTAATAAGCGTGCAAAAATACAATGCATAAATCACAAGTCGATGTCCACCCTCTTGCGTGTAGGTTAATTAATTTGTGCAATTTATTGAGCGTAGCGGTTTGTATGCCCCAGAGTTTTACAGTGGTTTTTAATGCGCAGGAATTTATAAGCGTAACTGAGTGTTTGTAGTACATAACTAGTTTAGTGATAAACGACACCTCGTAATATGGTGGCTTGTTAACTTAAACTATTTCGCATTTATTAAGGTCGTTATTTAAGGGTATAACAAGGTAGACCTGGAGCTAGGAATTCAGTCGACGGCTCTTTTGAGGACAACTCATTATTTCTTGCCTTTTTGCATGCATAACGATTCTTTTATGTCCAGACATTTATAGGTAAGCAATTTTAAAGAATATTATGATAAACAGCTTTTCAGGCTAACCAATTTGAAATAGTAGTTGCTTCTTTAGTGTGGAGTGAAATCTATTAAGTATTTATAATGTAATAATAGTTTGAAAATAACTAGTTTTGATTAGAAATGTCTGAATTTAACTTACTTAATAAAACTTGTACATTTAGTCTGTTCAGTAAACATAAAAACACAAAGTGGCCTTTGATTTCCAAACTTTCAAAAGCGTACTTCCAAAATTCATCTTTATCTAGGAATGTACCTCTAAAAAGTTACTAAAACAAGTATGTGACATTTACTTAGCATGTGTCATAAATGTTGTAAATAACTACTTTTAAGAATAATATTCAAATACTGTATTGGAGACCATTGACGTAGCGTTTATTCATAGGTATTTTTATTAAATTTTATAAAAGTTTAGGCGAGAATTTCTAGAAAAATATCTTTTTTGACACTGACAAGGAAAAATTATAATTGTCCTTTTTAATTTCAAATTTGCCTTTATACATGTGTGGAATCCTTTGAAAAACAAAATACAGAATCCCTAGTACCAAAGTTATATACAAATGCCAACCTAAAAAAATAAAATGTTTTTGTGTTTACTGAATGCCCTATAGGTTAATATGTGAAAAGACTGTGAGATATATGGTCAAGTAAAATGTGTTGCTCTAATTTCACAGACATTGCAACGTAGTATAAACAATGAGGGACTATGAATAGAATATATTAATAAACTGTGACTTCACTTTTACGTAATTCATTCGAATAAAACTATGAAGAAAAACCATATCAATTCAAATACAACGTTTGGTTATCCCACTTAAATAGAATCATTTATAATTTTTCTTTACGAAGCTTTATTTGGAAAGAAATTTAAATTATACAAAATTAAATAGATGTACCCTAAACCTTTAAACGTAAATTACATATATAGATTTTTTTAGAAATGTATCTCAGAACAATTATAAGATATTTCTTAAGGTTCCTGAAATTCTACAAACTGTTATATGAAATACTACCTATGCCCACAATTTCAAAGAGTTTGAAACTAGTTATTTCCTTCTAAAGGAAAGCGAGACTAAAAAGAATTAAAGTCTACGTCGAGAGCAACCGACAATCGAATTTTACGTGTATATGAAGAAAAATTAACAAACTCAAACATAAAAATGATATATTATCTTCATCGTTATCAGAAGTATCTCTTTACCAATCTGTGATTATCGATAGATTTTATAAAAACTAAGGCACTCTTAAGTTATGATACGGAAACAAAAAGTTCAACTTTTTACGTTGATATTATTGAATTTTGATTTATATAGCTTTCAAGGCTTTTATTTAATTGAAATGCTATTTATTATTTCCTAATAATAAATTTGTGGCACTTTAAAAATATAGAAAATGGCAATGGAACTATGTATTACAAGTCATTGACAATACTAGTCACTTTTTCTATAAAAAATAAAGAAAAACGCTTACGCCATATCTTCAGTCATGGAAATTCTAAAACTTTTTTGAAAGACTTGCAGGGCTGCGATTTACATTCTAAATCAAAGTTGAACTTTATTCCAAGATACCTAAAGGATACAGATTTAAGGAATAATTGCTATCTTAACACCTCCTTGTTTAGACAATCCTACTTGAAAGGTAAATACTTTAAGCATATGTATCGTACAATATTTTATCTACAATAGAATCTGGAAAACACGGTTATTTACCTTTTTATATCTTTATATAAAACCATTTTAAATATAAATTAGAATTAAGGCATTAAATAGCAGGTTTGCCCTATTAAAGAAAAATCTATCCTAGTAACCGGTTGCAATTTTGCGTGGTTAAAAATTTTATCTTCAACTATCAAATAATATTACACTAGTGACATATGCGATTTCATATTCCACAGGGTTTTTGTTTAATTAGTAGGCTACACTATGAATAATAGTTATTTATGTATTAAGGGCATAATCAATAGATTATAGCACGAGGGAATGTTTAAAGCGCGACGCGAAGCGGACAGCTTTAAATTTTCCGAGAGATAGAACCGTGATTCGGCACGTGGTACATAGAACGTTTTATTTTATTTTGGTTCTCAAAATGGACAATATTCAAGATTTAAATATTTTGGCTACAGCCTACTGCGTCATCGTTGTGCTGGCGCTGTAAATTTTTGGTTTGCTGTGGTTCCTATGAAGATTGTTGGTGTTGCTATACTGCATTGCTTGGTATACTGCTTAGCAAATTTATAGGCTCTAGGGCCATAAACGCCGTTTTACGCGTGCTATCGAGGGTCAATATACAATATTATGGCTTTAAAAGGAAATAAATGAAATTAACGTCAAGTTGATAAAGGTTTGATTTGTTCGATTGAAACGTGTTCAAATATGAATACTCAATGTTCGCAGCAATGGGAAAAGAAGTAGCAACATTTATAAGAATAGCAAATCCAGAAGGATACACCGGACAATATTTGCCACAATATGTGCCGATGTATGAACGGCCATGACAGCTTTAAAATCCACGAAGGATGAAAATGGCCGAAGGTTATACTGCTGATTGAAGAAGAAATAAAATGAACACTGCTACAAAGAGTAATCCAAATTCTGTGAATAATCTATGTGCTTCTAGTCCATGTATGTACGTCTATTAGTGCTTATAATTTCGATATTGGTAATACTCCTATAGATATTGCAAATTGTAATAATGTTGCAATAATTACTTTTGCAAGTAAATAAATAATTCTGTTGATGCAAGTTGCATCATTGATACTTATATCAACTTTTGAAGGTAAATATCGATTGATTAATTTTATATATATAATATCTAGTTTATTAAACTTATTAATTATATTATTATATTAATTATTTATTACATATTATTATATTAATTAAAAACGCAGTGAAGTACCTAGTCATTATAAAAAAAGTATATAGTTGCAGATAAAACATTGTATTTTAAGCGCATATAATGGTTGTATTACACTTGGATGATTCCAACACTCGCCTTTGGCTCGTGTGTAAGCTTTATCCTATTGTGATGCAGCTTACATTATATGCTTGCTAAATAAAACACTATTAAACACGTTGCCACTGACGACCTGTCTAGTAAAATCATATTATTAAACAGTCGATTTACAAACTTAGAACTGCCAACTAGAATTTAACTTTACATATTGTTAAGGATAAACATTATTACTTCATTTATATTCAAATTGTTGATAACATGAATTTTTTTTTGGAGACACGAAAATTAAAAGATTTACCGATACGTCTCTTGTTAGCGGTGTCAAAGGCTTTTAAAAAGATAACGCTTGCAAATTAGACGTTACTTGGAGCCGACTGCGCTACTAAGTATCAGATTGTCAGTCGGATTGCGTCACAATTGCAGTTGCTGTGCTCTGATGAACATTGCAAATGATATTATTAAGGCTACTGATACAGGTGATATAACAGTACTAGCTGTGTTTGACTCTTCCAAAGCGTTTGGTCTTGTAATTCATAAAATATTGTTTATTGTTTTACCTGTTGCGTTTAGCAAACGGTATTTAACAAATAGACTACACTGTGTTATATTGGACAACAAGCAATTGCAACTTCGTGCTGTTTTGAAGGAGTTCCGCAAGAATCCATACTAGGTCCGTTACTCGTTATATTTGACAAATTTGTATTAAACTGAATTAAAGTATTATTCTTACCATTAGTATACGAATGACACTAAAATACATATGTCTCAAGCCTAATAAAATCTGGTATGCCTGTCAAACTATTAATAGAGAGTTAAACAATTTCATAGATCTTCCAGCCTTAGATTCACTCAACATAAATTTAACGAAATATTCTCTTATTGTTTTCATACTTCGAAATTGCAAAGACGTGCTCTTACAGAATACAAATTAAAACTGAGAATACGACTGTAGGTTGTATAAATTTAGCCAAAAAATTGATATATGATTTTTTATAATTTTTAGTTGTGTTATGTTCTGTATGGATCATATATTATCTAAAAAAACAACTGGTACAAAATTTCGGCCACGATTTATTTATGGTATCTGGTGACGAGGACATTTTTCTCACAAGTTCGCTTAATATGGAAATGACGAATCTTCCAAAAAACTCAGATTTCTTACTAAAGTTCGCATTTTAAATCACCGCCATAGCGGTTTAATCATTCCATCTAAACATCGCAACACACTTTTCAAACGTCTGTCTGCTGTAATATATCCAAGGTATACACCGTTTATTCACGTTCATTAAATTGAAGGGTAGCTAGTGGACATCATACAGAACCACTTTGTATAATAAAGGTCATTGAAATGCATTTTTATAAACATAAATTCGCATAGTTTACCGAATTTGAATAAGATGCGGAAGCAAAAAAACAGTTGTTTGGGTGTTTCAATAATATTTGGTTAATTGGGATAATGTACTCTTATCTGATTAAATCAGTGGTTTTCAAAAGTTTGCACGAGACCTTAATGCGAAAATTATTTTACGAAACCGATTAATTTTTTTGTGCAACATACTTCTTCTGAAATAAGTATACAAGAATTTAATTTAATGATCATACTTACAAATCACTCTGTATAGCGTATTGTCGATTGTTTTTAAACATTTACCAGTTCATATAAACATCAAGTATTTGCCTTGCCCTGGAGCTGGAGTATATAAATGTCAGCACAAAAACTGTGATTATTATTTATATGGCGTACCATTGATGTGCGTTGGGGTCGCTCATGTCTTTGTTTTTACCACTTTATTGTATGCGTGCATGATATCTCTATGCGCTATTCAATATATATACACAGTGTGTAAGGCTACATAACACATTTGCATCACAAGTCAATATTTTAGCTTTGTAAAAGTGCAATATTCGGTAAGCAATCAAAATCCTACAATTTAGTAACAATAAAATCTCAAGATGTCAAAATGCATGACTTTATGGTATTAAAGCAATTACAATGAACTAGCAAAGAATTCAATTTCTAGAATGCGTTCTAGACATACACTCGCTTATAGTTTCTCTTTCTAATATTTTTCTTTCTGTTACTACTGCCTTTTTAATAATATTGTATTATCTGATGATGGTTTCTTAGTGAAGTTTGTGTACGTAGATAATACTATAAATATTATAGAAAATTTTCAAAATAATATTGGTTTTGTTAAATTTGTCGATATACATGGTAGTGGGGTAGAGCAGGAATTGCATTAAAAAATGATCTGACCCCTACTATTTTTCCCTTGCTCCTAAGTATCGCCGTAAAAAGTTAAAAAATCCACTTTGCAACTGGATATCTAAGATTTTAAATTAGGAATTTCCACTTTTAAAGTCTAGGTCTTAGGTCGAAAGTTGAAGTAGTGTTTCATGCAAAATTAACTGCATTGTCTTTCGCAACCATTCACTTTAAATTAATTACAAACTTAAATTATAAATCCTATTTATGTGATTTCTGGTCTTTATTTTAAAAACTGTACTATAATCCAAGAATTGAACAATAATTAGTTTTATGCTCGAATGAAATAAATATAGACGTGTTAAGCACAGTCTGCAGTACGGTTGTTTTATGGTCATATTTTCAGCATTGTTAGCAATCAGCCGCATAATGATGAATGGCCGACCCGCAACGACAGATTAAGTGGGTGCATAGTAAATTAAAAACCCAATAAATTTAGCATATAGTTGGGACCCCCAACAGTGCCATCGCTGTGTGCCACTATGAATAGGCTACCGAGTAGTCCGAAATATAATTAATTGGGGTAGGATGTGGTGAATGTGGTGCATGTCGCGCTCTGTTTGCCTCCACTAATACTCAAACGCCATTAATTTTCTAATTATTATAATCACAATTTTGAATTAACCTAGTTTATAAGAGAACAATTCACCTTGCTTTGATTATGATATATTGGTCCATGTTGGGAAGTTATCAGAACTAGAAACCATTAATTAATTTTTTTCTTTTTGTATTGTTTAATAGTAGTGTATATGACAATAAATTAGTGTGGTGATTCTAAATACAGCTGTAAGTAGTGTAATTTACACAGTATTGAACTCGTTTTTATAGAAATATCGTAATTAGTCCTTACACATACATAGAATAAACCTTTGCTGCTGATATTATGCAAATTCTGATGATGGCGTTCCTGTTAAGGTACCATCCTGAATTAAAATTCAGAACAGCTTCGGTTTTGCATACAGACTAGGTGTTTAATAATTGTTTTCTTAGAGACGTAGTGATTTATTTCCGTATTAAAAATAACAGGATTTTTATAGTGTTTCAAGGATCTGCCAGTTGATTGGATAAATTTCAATCAGTTGTTAACTGTAACGGTAACACTATAGAATAGATCAAATGGAACTGCGTCCACTCTGAAAAACAATTCGGTAACGCAAAAGAATTGATTTTTTGCCAATTAATACATGCTAAAATTAGAAGCCACTATAAAAGTCGCACAATTTATTTTGTCGCTCTTAGGCTATATTAAGAACGGCATCATAAACTGAATGAAATTATTTGAATTAACATATGCCCTTTTTCTAAATAATATATCTTTTCAAATTTAATAATTACGATCAATTATATTTTTCCGATTATTTTATTTCTGATAAAAAGCAGATCAAAGTTCGCCATTATTAATATTGGGATGAATTTATATATATTCTACTAAAATTTGAATATTTGTATAACTTGAATACATACATGTGTAAAGTTTTTAAAATCGATCTAACAGTTTACATTTTTCGTAACACATAAAAAATCCAAGTTTAAAAATTAAATTTCAGAGATGTGTGGATGTTATGATTTCTTCGAATATTGTTATCTTAACCGAAATACATCATTTCCTTGCTACATTTAACCAATTGCAAACTTAATTTTATATGTTGTTTTACTTTTAAGTTAAAATAAACCTGCAATTAATGCAAATTGAATCCTTGTAGTTGAAAGTATCTCTGCTTTTAAGTCTTACTACAACTGTGGCTGCATAATAATTAGCTCAGAGTGAACTTAAACACAAAACAAATGTTTTGGCCATCTACAAATTATATAAAAAAATCGTTACGTATTGCATTTTCCTCCAATAAAACTTTTTGGAATTTTCGTAGCAATTACAGTTCTTATGCTATTGGTCTTCACACGTGACGGAGGCTTGGTACCATGTCGTAGCTAGAAAACAGCATAAACCTTTTACACTGTACACGGCATAATACTCTGCCACGATACGCAGTTACAAGTACGAAATTAGATCAAAGCAATTCAAAGCGTGGATTGCGGAAGAGCCAGAGGCTCTCAGAAATGTTCTTGATAGTCAACAACGGCTGATTATAACCGGAAACTACTGTTTAGTCACACCCTAGCACAAAGAATGGAGGAATCACATAAGGGAAAATGTATTGTGAATCAAGGATGTGAACGGAACCGCTCCAGGATCTAGAACATTAGCAGACTCTGATAGTCGACAGGATACAAACTTAAGTTCACCAATATCTCTCTTACGTGATTCTAAATTTAGAGATCAATAATATCTTGCGACCAAGTGAAAATATTTTCCTTAACGTCTTTAATGTTACACTGTCCAAGAAAGTGTTAAAAAATCAGTTTAAAAATCAAAACTTATGCTAAATTTGGATTATTGTCTCATATTTTTATTCTTTACACGAATGTGGCAAATCTTATCCAATATTTGTTTGGTAAACGACATTGAAATGTAAAATTATTCTTTAACACTATAAAAATTAGAAAAGTTAAATGAAGGCAGGCTTTATATAAATTAATATACGAGTATTAACACACGTATGATAAAAGCAGCACATATTTGAATACAGTTTTACTACTAAGTTACTTAAATTCTTATAGAGATTATTTCAAAAGATTTTAAAAACAACAGACTGGTATTTCATTTAAAATTTTTGAATCCCCCTGTCCAGTATACCAATTTTATTGATTCTTGTTTGCTGACTGTTAACTTTTCTCTCAGGTTAATAAAAGGTTTCAATTTTATATGAATATGTAAAATAGTATTAAATGTTCAAAGCACAATTTAACTTTATCATATGAATATAAAGAAGTATACATTAAAAAATACTAAGCTAAAAATTGAGAAAACATAAATAGATGACAAAAATTTACTGCTAATTGTAAATTTTACTGCTATGTTATCGTAGACTTTTAATATTTAAAAGACCCTTAAAATGTATTTGTAATGAATAAAATGTCTTAGTAATTAACAACAACAAACAAAACCATACAAAAACGGTCGCAATCGTCTGATTCACTCTTCCCATACCTAACGTGGAAACTCGTTCAGTTAAGAAGCTAACCCAAATTGGATTTTAATAATTGAGACAACCCAAATATGGCATTAAAATCCCATTGTTGGTTTTGCGGGTTGCCATTAACGTCTTAAATTAAGACACGATTACAGTACGCGGAAATATCACACATCTAACAAGAAAATCTCAGCCTCAAATGAGGTGCGTATAGAAAACAGTTAGGTGAATTTGAGGAAAACACAAAAACCATACTGCTTGATGACAGAGCAGACGCCTTTCGTTTCGAAGTAACGAGCTTTTTGTTTGGTATCTCTTAGAGGCGCTGATTACTAGTAGTACAACAAACAAAGACGTATTATGCGCCAAAGCAACGGTAGCATTTGATTTCTTCGTTATTTTGACACTATAGGAATCATATGAGTTTTTATGATTTAAAGGTGTAATTTTAAAAAAATCGCTAAGTACATTAAAAAAACTAGAAGGAATAACGTGTATAGATTATTTTAATGGTAATTGTGAAAATGTTATATTTATTGGAGTACTCATCAATAACTACCACTTTATAACGATAAATTAAAGAATGAAATTGAATTTATTATTGCAAGTTTGATATATTTAAGCTAAAATAAATTCTACATATTTTAAAACTAGTTAGTACTAATATTACACGTAAGAAGTTCCCTCAATATGTGTTTTCATCTAAAGGGATTTTTTAGTTTTCCTTCTACATCAACTTTACAAAGCCGTTTAAATCGAAAATTTCAAAAAAATACTAAAATCATATTACCTACATACTACAAAAATTTCAATTTAAAATTAAATTAAATTAAATAAATATCTTTGGTTTTATAATGAAAAATATGAAAGAATGTCTCTCTCCACCATTTAAATAATGATAAAAAATACACAGTTAATCCCTACTAATAAATAATTATATTTTTAACACGAATACAGTCAATAAATGTGCACATAGGTAAATAATGTTATTAATTTACCATAACTTATAATATCATAACAAAATACTTCTTCTGATTTTGGAAAGCATCACTCCCACTTGCATCATCTAAAAACTTGATTGATTTTTTGCGTAGTTTTCTGCATAGGTATACTATATGCGTATGCAGGTAATTTTTGAGAAAAGGTGGAACACTTTTCACCGTTGAGGATCTAGGTGTAGTACTCCTAGGATGTAAACTATACTATATATATTTCTTTAATATTTCTCAACGTCATAGACTGCTATTAAATATGTTGTATAGTTTCTGCCCAATTCTAAAAAAATTTAATCATTTTCGGACAACATTCTGCTACATGCACTCGACATAAATTTAAGCCATAATTCACATGGAGAGAAGTCCGTGATTGTGAACCTGCATATACACCACTCATGATGGATCAGTTATCAGAGTCCTGTCCTCAACAACCACTAACCTGGTATAGTGCTTTTTTTCAGAGTTTTTATAATTAAATTACCAATGGCCTTTACGGTCTTTTCAGTATAGTTAAAAAAGCTCCTAAAAGCTTCACAGTCATTATTTTTAACAAGAATATATGGTAATATAAGGGTTGTTTGTTCCAAACGATCAGAATCCGGTGTAAGATGTACAATGATTGCAAAGTAATTTTATTTTTCTACGACCACTGTTGTAAATGATCAAAATTGTGCAACTCACAAACTGTGTAAGCGTGTGTTAAATGGATCGATCACATGATTTCAGATGTAATGACTTATTATGTTGGCAACAACAATGTCTTTTCGTTTTGATTACTATAATTAGAATTACGTATATTTTTATAGTTTTTGTTTGTACAAAGCGGTGCAGAGAGGAACTGCTGTGAATACAGCCGCCTTGTTTTTAAGCACTAATTTGACAGTTAATAAATCATTTCCTTTTTATTTAATGAAATGGGACTGGTTGTAGAAAAGTACAGCATATAACTCCAGCTACAAAGCAATTACAACTCGCCGCTTCGCGCCTTGTGCGTAAATTTTTCAACTCGCATGCAATATGCTGCTTACAGCTCTCGTTAAGTAATATACTATTATTGTTGTCAAGCTTTACACAACATTATATAAATTCACTTTGTATATCTGGCGATAAACTATTAACCCGTTATTTCTTTATAATTGTAACAATTTTGCACTTTATCAAACGATTTGGTTGCGCGTGGTCATACTGTCCAAGTTAATTTCAAAGGATATTAAAAGAACAATCATATGAAGGAATGGTGGCAGTTGACATAACAACAGGTTACTATGACTAATAATATTTACTTGGAAAAAGACTTGCAAATTTTGAATATCAAGATGAAGGTTTGAATTCCTATCAATTGTGAATATATAATAATTTTAGTATTTTAAACAGTGGCAAAATAAATTTCCCTGTAATAATATTTGATACAATAACATTAAATTATAATTATTATTCAAAATAGAAGTCAATTTTGAAAGTCAAGCTTAGTTATATTGTTCTAGTGTATATACCATAGAGTGCATCATTCATTTGACGTAGAATCAGTGAGTGAGTGATTGCTCTTGTGCCAAGGAAATGGCTTCTACTGTGAAAATACAAATATTTTGAATAAGCCAGTGAAGTGTTCCACGACGGTGCACTAAAAATTTGGCAAAGGTCAGGGAACATTTTATTGAACTTCATTGATATTTTAATGTGTGTTTAAATCAAGTTCTTGATTGGTATACTTAGAAAGAACTGTTTATTTAGATTTAATAACAGTTTAGAAAGTAGGGAATCAATTTATATTTTCTGAATTGAAAGTTAAATCAAGATTGATAGTTTTAGGTTTTTATGATTAGAAATTTAATTTTGGAGATAGATAAACAATAATTAATTTTGATAAGAAGTGTAAAATTTGAAATATTTGGATCAAGACATTAAATTTTGTAGCTTATTTGATTTTTAATTGTAAATGTCAGGTCAAACGAAGTAATTAGTCAGGTTTTTGAAACGTTATTAAGAAATATTTTTGAGAGTACTTGAATAAATATTTTCAATCAATACTATTCTACTGTATATAATTACTGTCTACAGATAGGAACAGTCATATAAAGTAAAAAATGTTAATGAATACATACCCATTTGTCTGAGGGTGATTTTTCTCATTGCTTTGAGTTAGCTACTCGTGGTTTGAATTAATTTTTACCTTTGACAAAAGGTAAATGCCACAGTATCAATTGTAATAAATGTCAACAATATTAGATTATACGTTTCACGTTTATAACAAAGATAAGTCAATTTAATATACTGATATAACACCAATATAGTTTGTCATATACCCCAAAAGTAGGGTATATTACAAGTTATACCAAAGTTTCGCAAGACCAAGAAAACTATTAATACTTTTTTCCGGGTTTGATTTTTATTTTTATAAATGACAAGCTATCAAGTGCAATTTCATTTATTAGGTACAAATAATTTTTATGAGCACGGGCTCGGGGTCCCTAAATGTCCAGACTCCGGTAATAAGTATCGGGTCTACTCCCTTCACAGCGGGTTGATACTCTCAACATTTTTTGTTTTGAAATAAATTATCGATAAAACGATTGCAAATGATCGCAAACAAGCTTAATGTCTAAAAATGGCATAGTTTGTTGTAGGTTATTTAAATAACTGAAATTTAAATAAGTATCTATAAAAAATTAAACAACAGTAATAACGGCCAAATCTTTGTCAAAATAATTATTTTCGAACTAAAGTAACTTTCTGGCAAGCAGATTATTTAGGAGTAACTTTCGGTTCTTTGAAATTACGATAAGGTAGGTGAACAGTGAAAAAGTAAAAAAAAGGGACATAATTTGAAATTGTTGCAACAGAACTAAATACTTTTTTATATGAATGTGACCACTATAACCATAAACAAGATTTTCCTGTATACATGGAGAAACTGATAGCTTTCTATTAAACATATATATATTTCAATTTAACTAAAAATACAATTAAGAAAATATTTATTTTAAAGTAAATTTATAGACCGATTATAATAGTCATGAAGCAGTATCACAATTTATAAATATTAATGTAAATGTAACTCCATCGCCGATTTGTTTTGAAACAAGTAGATTAAATAAGTGTGAATACCCGCTATCAAAAGCCAATAGCAGCTTCTTTATATCGCAAAATATGAATGAAAATTTAAAAACTATAATTATTTTGAGATTTTTACCACTCCAATAATTTAAGTCGTGTATAAAATTATTACAGAGCAAGAAGTGATTTTAGTAACTTGCCAAATTATTTAATCATTTCTGATCAAAGAATTCCCGAATTTTACAAGCTTAAATAGTAAACTATGAATAAACCGTAGTGATAAAGTACTTATTAAAGAGGAAAAGTCGTTGGACTGAATTTAGGAAGGTCAAGACACTGAATTCATTTCCCTTGGCATTGTCGAAGGCGAACCACATCGTGAGAGCTAAGTAGTAAGAACTAGACAATGAAAATTCATTATAATTTACGATTACATCAATTTTTGACTAGATTAAAAAAATGATACATATAAGAAAAGGTTTTTGAATAAAAAAATAATCAATGTAGCGTTAATGAAATAATTACGAAGAGAGTCGATTTCGATTTTTATACACAAACTCACTCCATTACTTTGTTTGAGGAATTCTTTTGTTGTTACTCCTTTCAAAAACGTAGCTAATTAATTTGTAATTAGGTATCGGTAAACAGCATTAGCTACGAACCTGTCAATTTCAGGTCGGAAGTTTCTATAAGCCTCCTTTAGGTTAATTTCGTTAATAATAAAGGCGATGAGATATCATTAATCAAATCGGATGTGTTAAAAAAGGTAATTGAAAATGCTGCGAGCGCTGACATAGTCAAATAAGGTGCGAGTAATAATTAGTATATGGCGCAACATAAATCAATATACGGAAATATCCGCTCTTTAAACACACAAGTGTCGTCCAAATTAAAGGAAAATAAATGACCGGCCTTCGCTCCGAACTTGTTAATAGCAACAACCGAACCGTTGGAAGCGTTTTTGCAATGTAATATATAATGCAATAAAAGACTGTTTATTAATCAAGCCACCCGTTAGGTTTACACATGACGAACTCTACTTTCCGTATTCAATCCGCCAAAGAACGCCTTATTAAAATTTATTAAAACTTATTTGAATGACCCACTTGCACAAGAATAATCATTTTCATTTTTGCGCATACCGGACCGTTATTTGTCAGAACGTTCGTTTTGCAGCGTTACAGTTCTATGCTAATCAAGAATTTGCTGCAGCTTTTTTGCTTCTCCAAACAGCAGCACGGACTCTATAATTAAAAGTATCTTTTCGTGGCTGCTGCTTTTGGTGTCTCATTTGCGGATTTTAATCCACCGTGCATATCCGCTTCTTTTTATGGCATTCTTAGCCCAGTTGACTGATAACATCTTGAAGCTTAAGTAGGCTATGGGACGGCAACAATAACGAGCACAGTGATTTTTCTTAGTGTCTTTTCAAGATAACGCATTGTTGAAATTGTTGGAAAATTCTAATTTCATTAAAAATGTAAAATTCCTGGATTCTCCTTGACGAAGTCCTAATGGTTTAGAAATGTCATGTAAATTTAATATTAAATCCAAGACTAAACACTTCGTCTTGTTAATATTTCAGAAATGGAGACTGTTGATAATATTGTCTAAATCGTAACAAGAGCTAATTTCGACATGTTTAAATTTAAAAAAATAGGTAATAAAAAAAATTTCGTTTGTATATACTTAATTCAATTATTTAAATATAAAATATCATTTTAAAGATTGTAAATAATAAATTACTAGCACATCATGCAGACTCAAAATTGCTAATGCCACGCTAAGTGGAAATTTCAAAATTAAAATTGGCATTTAAGAAGGGTGCACCAGAAACAAAGCAATCAAAATTTGCAAAAATAGCCGACTTACCTGCTATGATGGCAGCTAAAACAACACAAGTACACAGGAGCCGGTCCATGATCACAGAGTAGTTAATTCTAAAGCACTATAGCACTCAAATGCAGCCTTCGAGCAGTCTGCACAGACTGGCCTATATTGGACACCTCTTCTACATATAACCACTGTCACACCAGCGGTAACCAACAGCACTAATAGCTCTTTGGGGAGCACTCGACCACTATTTTAGTTAACAACTAGCACGATTTCATCCTAAAGATTTGAAAAAATCCTAACTCGGTGGAACTTGTTCGTTATCTCGAACCTACTTAGACATTTTTGTCTTGCCAGTCTTTATGGGCTATGCTGCTGCCTCGCAGAAGCTGTCGAAGAGTGGAGGTCTTTTGGGTGTTGTTCGAATAATTTTGATGATTTTTGTATAGCTTTCGATGGAAAGTGACATTTTTTATTTTTAGAAAATAGAAAGTGCCCGTGAAACCTGTAAAAACCAGACACTTTCTGACACTGTAGGGTTAGATAAACAGGTTGTTCTGTTGTTAATTAAACGAGTAACTGGAAAACTGAAAGACACATCCGTTAGTGACATTTTGAGAGCTAATTTATTAAAATACACTTAAAATGACCGAAAGCAAAGGGTTTACAATAAAATAATGCAATTCAGATATATTTTCAAAAAATTGTATTTATAAAATTTTTGATGCATTTTTAAGTGTTATATAGACTTTGACTTATGCAATAAATTGAAGTGGCCGCTTTTAAAACGTTACAAATTATTGCAATTCGTCTCATCTACTCAGCCTTGTTAATACTAATCACACTTGAAGGTTAAAAAGGGAATTAAATTATAGACTATTAAAAGTAAAATGTATGAGAAGAGAGAGAATCACAAAAATCCAAAATTGTATGAATGTATACAATAAGATGCAAACAAAAGAAAATTAAAAACACACGTACTATGCAACAGTTTATTTCGCGTAATTATGCAATGTTATTGCTTATGGGAGGTTATCGTGCTTCATGTAGGATTTTACATTTTTACTCTTACTGTTATTTATATAAATTATTTTCGTCTAGTAGGTACTAAACGAGCTTGACAAAATATTATTTATAGAACTTGTTAGTTATTTAATATTACCTAAATTCGGTCTTTATATATGTGGCAACGTTTTAAGGTAAACTAAAATTACTGCTAACCTTAAACTGAAGTCTAAGTGAATTTTCCAAATACTTGATTCAAACTAGCTGATAACTGATAACTACTGTGTATGAGTATACGAGTTTGTGTGAGTTATGTATAACAACTTTATATATTTATTACCTTATGTATTTATTATTTAACATACCTACTATTCATAATATATTAGATGTGGATATATACCATTTAGATAATATTGTCGTTCAGTAAAATTTTTGAATTTTTGTTTATGCAATTTTATAGTCACTATTCTAATATTTAAAGTATCAAAACATCTAGTGGTGCTGTAAACTGGGTATTCCAGAATAACTGCGGAAATTTTTAAGAAGTGATCCTTTCATTTCATATAAACTAGTTATTTTAAATCCCGCTGAGTTACACCCTTTTAAAAAGGGGGGTTAAAATATGGTTTCTGTTATTTCACCGCAAACTGGAAATGGTTTTAAAATTAGCAGATATTTTCTACCAATGACAGGCTTATAAATGAAATAATTTTAAATTTTTACGTACCGTCTTTTAAAGGGTTGAGATTAGCAACCCATAAAAATGGTTTTATTACAGTTTTTAATGCACAAAAATTTGATTATAAAAGAACATATTGTGCTGGAAAGTCATACATCATAATGCAAGGTGTGTTTCTGAAAAATGTGCCGTTTATCATAATGTAACGCTGTATTTTATCTATGACAATTTCCATGGTAAAGTAACATTTTTAATGCTGAGGATGGATAAAGTGTTGCTTTATTCACTAGTCAATAGTCAATAATTTATAGCAACTAGCCAAATAGTACACAACCAAGTAATATGGTTAAAACTATATATTTAATTTCAAAATTTGTTTTTATAATTAATTCTAGGTATTGGAAAGAAATGTATATGCCACACGTGAATAAAGAGGTTTTAGCCGTTCGGGGAAACTAACTTACTTGACTTTGCCGCGTGAACTTTTCCCTTTATGGATAAAATGCCTCTTTGTTCATTTGTAATATACATAACTACTTTATTATAAAATTCTTGTTCGTTAAAAAGTTCTAATATAACCCGATATGTTGTAGTTTGTCACTAGGCGAGAACGAATTTAGCAAAAGAAAGCATTTTCGGTAACTAGTCACTCTTTCTGGCAGGAACTTTGGAACATCCTGTATAAAAGATAAAAATAATTGCTTTCGTTAAAAAAAATTCACATGGTTATAGGTCGCACAAGCCTAGAAGGCACTTTCAGAGAAAGGGAATGGCGCTACTATTTATACAGGGTCAGTCAAAACAGACTGGTGATTCTATTTTTCAAATGAAAATGTATTGTAATAGGTTATACCTCTGTATACTGTATAATTAACCACAACTGTGGAAGATACATTTATAAAATATTGTATGGTACAAATAGTCTCCGTCAATTTCAATACATTCTCTAAACATCAAAAACCTCTAAAGAGGTTTACACAGAACCTCCTTTTGAAGTGGAAGTTTTGAATCTAAAAATTTGTAAAATATTAAAGGAAAAAATATTTATTTTTTAAGGTGTTCACCCTGTATATGTTGAATCCAAAATATGCCCGTTTTTGTCAGAGGTAGAAACGTTAGCTATGTGCAAAGTATCACTTTTATTAAACTAATGGTTCTTGAATTAAAGCAATAACAGGCAGAATTTTATTTTTTAACATATTCACCCAGCATATATTTAATCAAAATTTTCTCGATTTTATGTTTTTCATCATTTAGAGACGCTGAAACGTGAAGATCCGAAAAAACCTCGAAAGGTGATTTTTTAGCGATTACAATACTTCATTCGTCTTTTAGGCGACAGAAGTAGAAAAGACTGGCGGTTCAATTTTCTATTATAAAAGTTGTAGAGAGCTTCCCTCGCAAAAGTCATGTGAATCAATGTGGAAATAAAAAAAACATAGTGGCCAGTGGAATTCGAACTCGATCTCCGACTATTGTTGGCCGGGGCTTTAACTTTGGACCACGGAATCTCCCTTACTATATCAGAGTGTTTACCATGTATTTGTTAGATCCAAAATATGTCCTATTCTGTCAAAGGTAGAAACCTGAGCTATGTGCAAAGTATTACTTTCATTTAACTAATAGTTTTTCAGTTAAAGCAAAAATAGGAAGAATTTAATTTTTTAAGGAGCTCATCCTGTATATACTTGACCGAAATTCTCTGAGTTTCGAGCAAAGTAGACATATAATCTGCATGCAAAATATTGTCTTTCTTTAACAAATAGCTTTTGAGCTCTAGCGACAACAAGTGGACAGACGATTTTGTACACGGGAGAAGTAAAATAGTTACTATACAAGTGGGATAAGAGAATCATTAATATACGTGTGTAAGTACACAAGTATATTAATTATGCATTATCAGACATGTATTGTACAAAATTTTATCTACAACCCTAAAATACCTGTTGTTGCCCTGTTTGGGGGAACAATATCTTCACGTACATAATAATAATAAAACAATAAAAAGAAACACTTGGTAGTGCGAATTACATCAATTTTTAAAGTAAACAAAAAACATTACCGGCGCGGCGGTGGGATTCAGACTTGAGCGCCTGCAAACGAGCCTGCGAATGCGTTGTCAACGATTAGTGGTAGATCAGTTAAACCAAAAATAAACAAAGTTCTATTTTTAAGGTGCTCACTAGGGTGGTTCTACGTTATACTTAGTGGAAAAAACTTTTTCGAATTTTTTTGGTCGCACCCCCTAAAGTCATTCTAATGCCGAAAAAACAAACGTATACAAAATTTGAACCCAATCGAATAATATTAACACGTGCCACCGAGCCCCGGAAGTTTCCAAATTGCAGATTTTAACTTAATTCACTTATTATCAATTAATATCTCGCGAACATTAAGTCGTATCGAAATTTTGATAATGACATAAATAAAAGGAAATTTAATTTGCTACTAATTTAGTTATATGCAATTTTTTTGTAAACTTGTTGGAATTTAAAAAATATGCATTAAGTATTAAAAAAAGGTAAAAATTCTTGAAAAATTGCTTTTTTATATTAATAACTAAAAATATAATATAATTAAGCAAATATATTTATTTACAAATTAAATAAAACGAACAATATTAAATAATTACTGAAGTTACATAAATTGAAAGAATTATATTTACAAACTTAAGAATAAAACAAATATACCAAGTTACCTATATGTAAAATAATTAAATGCATATCACAATAATTACTTTTTTTTTCTAAGGAAACTTTACTGGAATCCGGATATTGACGCCGATAATCACTAACAACTTGTAGCAAGTACTGTTTTTGGTCCTCTTTCTTGGTAATTAAGCTATTATATTTTTCGACCAGTTTAATACTTCTTTCCGCAATATCATTTGTGACGTGAAGTAAACAATTACATATACTTACTTAAATTTTCCATTTCTTCGTAAGTTCATTTTCTTCTTGCATCTTCTCTTTCCAGTCGTTATTCAGTTCTCTTCTCTTGTTGATGTAACCTGATATGAATACCAAGCATACTACCCTTTTTGCCTTTGAAGAGGCAAAAACTGTTTATCTTCTACATCTATTAATTCTAGAGCGTTCGCATGTACGATATCGAACAGGTCGTCAAATTTTTCATAAAACTGTTATTCCTTCCTTTTATGAATCCGTTCTTTTATTTCCTTGTTTTAGCAGACTCCTTCATTCAGAGTATAATAATTCCAGCTTTTGTACAGAATGATGTTTTTCCTTAGCTGGAATCCGTGCTTTTTACCAAAACACTTTTTTGCACTTTTATGTAAATTCACTTTAACTATACGCATATTAAAAAAAGTACTTGTAAAACTTGTTCGTTTGAGAGCAATCTACTACCAATAATTTAATGTGCATCATTTCCTATTAAAAGTCCTTAGTTTTTTTCACGAAGAACCTTTGACGTTGAGGCCATTTTATGCTTTAAAATTTTAAAATGGTATATCCTCCCTCTAAACATCTGGTTTGTATTGACAAACAAAGAAACTGTGTTCGACAGTTTGACTCGTTTTTTTTTTAAATAACTGATTCTAAGAATATTCCAATATACTTAAAATAGGTAAAAAAAATATTATTGAATTTCAAACATTTATATATCATAAGATCTATTTACTTGTATTATCAAAAATCGCCTAAAATTGAATAATGAATTGCAATTTACTTCAAAATTGTAATACTTCTACGTTTTCAAATTAAAAATAGAAAGAAAAAAAATCGAATTATTACGTTTTTCTAACACTTGACGCATTTTTTTAACATCTGGTAGGTTTGCGGACAAATTGCATATAACTACAATTGTAGAAAATAAAATTTCCTTTTATTTATGTTATTATCAAAATTTCGATAGCACTTCCGGTTCGTCAGATATTAATTGATAACAAGTGAATTCAATTAAAATCTGCAATTCAGAAACTTCCAACGCTCGGTGGCAAGTGTTAATATTGTTCGATTGGGCTAAAAATTTGTATGAGTTAGTTTTTTTGGCATTGGAACGAATGTAGGGGGTGCGACTAACAAAATTCCGAGGTTGCAAAATTAGAACCACCCTAGTGCTCACCCTGTGTATATTTGTTAGAAATTCTCTTTGTTTTATGTCCAGTGGACATATAATCTGCATGCAAAATATCGTCTTCCCCCAACAATAGTTTTTGAGTTATATCGGCAACCTACGAACAAACAGATAGAGAGCCAGGCGGAATTGACAGAACAGGTTTTTTCGTCATCCATGGACTCTGAAACGTGAAGATCTGCAGAAATGTCGGAAGGTGATGTTTTCGCGATTGCAATACTGCCTTCGTCGTTTAAATGTTTTTAAAAGCCTCACAGAGAAGGGAGAAAACGAAAGGATTGTGAAAAATGAACAAAGAATGCAACTCAAAGCTCTTATAATTTAGAAGATCTGTTTTCCATGGCTAAGTATTTACAATAAAGGAATGTAGCTTGATAAATCTATATATGTGACCTACATAGAAAACTATAATGATTAAATATTGTTTACTTAATAGAGTAAAAAGTAGACAAGGAGGCATATTATATACGATAGCATTAAACAAATGTGCTATACTATTAACGTGGTAATAGTCTAGAAATGTTTAGCAACGATGGCTGACGAGAGTACCTAAATAATGTCTTATTTAAATGTTGCAGTTATAGTTTGGGATATATCGGTAGATGGAGCTGGTACAGTCTAGAACATAAGGTCACTATATCAATAAGGTACCGCCATTCCATTCCTCGCTTGAGAATGTGAGAAAATTGTGAGATAAGGATAACAAATACAAATTTCCCAAGTGCAATAGGGAAGACACTAGTTTTTGAGGATTTTCTTTTTGGTGTAATGGCACTTGTAAGGTGAGGAATCTGTTAGGTTATGTGTTTTTATCCCCAGTTGGAGAAAATTGTGCGACAAGGATAGATATAAAAAAATCACTAATGGCGGTACCTTATTGATATAGTGACCTTACTAGAACAGTATTAGTAGGAGAGCTGGTGACATATTTTAGTGATGATTTAGTTAAGGCCTATTTTTTGAGAGAATGTTGCGGGAGGCATATATAAGTGTCAGCTGTAAGGATTATCCTTGATAGTTGTATCGGAGGGAGGCAGAACACCCCCAATTTGCACTGGCAGTATATGTCAAATTCGAGGTTAGCAGGTTAGGTTTTGTGTCAGTGTGTCAAAACTGACGGAAAATCTAATCTGCGGTTTCTAGAAACAACAAGAAAACAACTTGAATGAAAATCAAGTGTTGCTACAATATTTTCACCCATAAATTTTTTTGAGTTTATGCAATTTATTAATACACAAGATTTGTATCAAGTTGATAATTTAGATAATCTAAACACAACTTACTCTATATATTATCTTAAAAGAGTAAAAAAATATAAGTTTGGATTATAAATGTTAATTAATTACTAAAGTTATAAAACTCCTCGACTTCGTTAATACCGCATTGTAGTTTAGCTTAACCTGTAATTTTTTCTGAGACAGCTTTGTGTAACGTTATCAGTGACATTCACTTTTTTTGCGTTAGCTATTTGCGTTTCTCTCTGTCATTTTTCTGTATGCTTACTAGTGCTCGTAATCGCTTTTCTTCCTTTAATAATTAAGAACGAAGTGTTATTATTATGAAGGTAGAAATCATTACGTCTCAATTATTTCAAGCAACTTTTTAGTTTATTCTTACAGCGCTTTCATAGCTGTTATTATTATCACTATGCGATTATCTGTGACCCTTTAACAAAGTATATCAACGAAGCATCTCTACAATGCAGAAATTGAAGATTCAACTAGCTTTTTGACAGCGGTAAAAAATCTACAGACGTTCATGTAACTCCATTGAGAGCGTAGGAATATGATTTTGAGCAGAACAAATTATAACACCTTATAGAAGTTTTACTTACAAATTAGAAATGTGTAGCGTGTTGAACTGTAACTGTAACGAAAGGATTATCCACAACGTAATAATTAGGAGGAAAGAGTTGTTCAGTTGGAATGAAGTGGCAGGGGTGTTACAAGCATTGATAGCTCCCCACAACTAAAATGGTGCTATATGTATGTAGGGGAACTGTACCTAAAACAGAAGTATGAAACTGTGACTCATATTATTATCTCTTTTATATTGACTGTTTTATAATAATGAGATATCGCTTAAGTTTTGTCAATAAGGCATAACATCTACAATGGTTAATTTAAGGAAAAACGAAATACTTACATAATTTTGTGTTCAGAATTGTGGTTTGCGTTGCTGTACTACTGAAGAGATGTATTTAACGTTAAATGGTTATTACAAACTGTGGTTCTACGTTTTACAGGGGTTAAACTTAGTGAAAAAGTCAACGTTATACCAGCAGCAACGAACTACTATTTTCTACAAATTTATACATTATTATAAAAAATATCAGTGCAACTAATCCAACTTATATTATCCATAATTAACGTCCTTGGGTGAGGTGCAGAGTCTTAATATCGCCTTAAATTTTTACTTTTCCATACTAGGGTGTTGGTATTGTGTATAAAATTAAAATTGACATTTGCGGAAATATCTATTTTGGAAACTAAGAATTTCTACAAAATAGCAAAGTCGATGGTGAGAATTGTCCATCTAACAATTTTTCTAGAATCAGACTACTGTTACCGAAACTACACGAGATTTTACGATTCGAGTTTTCCAGTCCCAGTTTGTACCATTAGCTGTATTACTGCTAGAAAATGTTTTTCCTGGAAACTGTAAAAACAAATGTGTTACATTTTATTAATTTGTAATTATTTAATTTTTTGGCATACTTGTGTATATACCCAATTTTTAGACATTGTGTTGTAGGTGGAATTGAAGATAATATAGAGTTACAATGTGCGATCACAAGCTTATCTTATCTAGCACGTAACAATTTACACGAAGACTCACAAAGTTACTATTATTATAACGAAAGATTGAGAACTTGGATATACAAGTTAAATTGTAAATATTTCATGCACACATGTTTGTGATATACGGCTTTTAACATTTGTCAATTAACGATTATTGAAGATCAAATGTCAATTCTGACGACCTTCCAAAAATTTATACTTCTTTGGGATTTCGCTCAATGTTTAAAGCACTTCGGAATTTGGGTAGTTTTAAAGTTCATGTTTGGAATAGTTTTGTTCATTGCCAGTTATCGATTATCAATGATAACACCCTAAGTATTTCGAAATGATAACACTTTCTGGAAAACAACAACTATTTATTTATTTAACTAAAATGAATGAAACGCGAACAACTTTAAGAGTTGTGTTAACGAACCAGCTGCAGGTGACACGAGTTCGACACGATAGGCAGACACTCTGTTCCGGATGTTGTATCCCAAACTCTGGTGTTTGAACTGAATAAAAATAAACCGAACGCTGAACAAGAATCCCATATTGGCGCTTCCGTGTCTGCCTATATGTTGGGTAAGTGGAGGGTTGTTTAGGACTAGTGGACCCTTCGTTTTCTCGAAAGCACAATTTGGTCATTATGCCCCGTTTCTAGGCCAGGGCATCGAAAATTGGTTTATTGCCCTTTTATTGCAACAGGATATATCCATTCGGTAAAATGTTATGTCACTATTGCTAGGATGGCCTGCGCCATCCGAGTATTTTATAACCCGCCTCTTCATCTGCGGGTAGTCAACTGAAATGCCTTGCTTTTTTGCAGCCAATTTTCTATCGTTCGAAAGGGTTGAACGACTACTTGCTGCGGTTCTCGATCTCCTGCAATTCGCGGATGGTGTAATGTTGCCGAGGTCCGAGTTTTATATTGCGTGCCTCTTATACTAAAGTCGCGCATGTAATTTGTTACTCGCGACGCTAATCACTCAGTTTACGACATTAGTCGTTACATATAGTAACGTCTACAGTTAGTTCCCCGCTGATTTAGGTTACACAGCTTTTTAGATGATTTCTGAGGCTTTCACGGCCGTTGTTATTAAGTAACAAATGACTTCCGGGATTGGACCGTGTCATGATTGAGATCGAAGAACTCAACGTTTCGCCCACTTTTGTAAGGGGCTTCATCAGGAGGAAACGTTGAGTTCTTCGATCTCAATCATGACACGGTCCAATCCCGGAAGTCGTTTGTTACTTACACAGCTTTTTTCAGGTTTTTTGTTGGGTGATTTATGGACGCTACACGTGGTAACACTTCCGGTACAGATAAAAGCACATTTGCCTAGTAGGTCATCATTTTCTTGTGAATCAATTAAGGCTAGCACATTTTGGATTTGAGATCATCTTTTCGTTTTCTTATGGTGTACTCTAGTAGTCCTCTTAACATAACCTAGGTTACTATTCCGCGAAATCTCCAGAGTGGGGCTTATTGCTTAAGGTGCAACAGTCCACAGGCTTCTTCTTCTTGCTCTTATTATAGGACAGTTGCCTGTTTCTAACTACAAAGTGATTCCATGCGCCCTCTTTACTAGTAAGGCGGGTAGGTAGCTGGTGTTGCCCGTCGAAATGGAAGAAAATTTTCCTTGTTAGGGGTAAAGGTCTACGACAGATGTTAGCATGGTAGCCGGAAAGCGTACGGTTACTACAATCCCGGTGTACTCGCCGGAGATCGAACCCGGTCCGGCCTCCTAATACTCAAGCATGTTGTTTGTTCGTCCATCCGCTCTCTCCATGGGCGTGTTTTTTTTTTGGTAACTCATAAAAGCTGGGACTTACAACTCTGTAAGCTGCATCAATAATTTTATTCTGGGTGCATTCATCTCTTTGCGTCCTAAAGTTTACTGGTTTTGTGATACTGATTGTCAGCTATCGCGTCATTTCTTTGAGGGTCTTCCTGATGATCGTGTTCCTCTTGGCTTTTCATTGCGTGCTATTTTGACGACCCGATTGTCTACTATCCTGTTTACGTGTTGCTTCCATTCGCGCCTTCTTGCTCGTACCCATCGTGCCACGTCTCCCACTTTGCATTTTTCTCTATGTACATGCTTCTTTCTCTATCCCATAGTGTATGGCCGGCTATTGGTCTTAAAGCGTTCATTTCAATTGTTCTCACTTGTCTTTTAGTTACAGCGGTGTCAGCTCTGGTCTCGGCTGCGTATGTTAGCACTGGCCTGACACAGGTCTTCTGTAGTGAGGTGTTTGTTTTTCCATATAACTTATTTTAGATGGCCCGAGATTGTAGCTGCTTGATTTATCTGTTTCCTCACTTCGTTTTTAAGGTTTCCACAACTTGAAAATATACGGTAAACCCCACCCAAGAAAACGCCCTTCGGTGATTTCCAAGAATACTTTGACACTCAGCATCACTCCGTTTCGCTAGTACAATGAAATGTTATAAACCAGTTATTTATTAAAAAAACCCAAAAAAATTTTTTTTGCCGACGCCTCAACCTCAAAAGTTGATGGTGTCTTCATTTTCGGAGGACCTACCGTATGAAAACGATCCAAGACTTCAGGAAGGTTCCTGACGATCGGAATCTTGTACGCATGCTAACATACGTACATCGCACAGCACGTTTAGGCACCCCACAATACGAGGGAGCGATCTAGTGGGCTGAGGTCCTCACCAAAAGATCCGCACAGCCGAGATGGAGATTTGGTATAGTGGATTCATTAGTCGGTTGCCACGAATTTTAGAGATATTTGACTCAGAGTGGTTTTCGATATGAGGGAATTTCAATACTTCGTACACTTCGTGTCGAAGTAATTTCTGTTCTTAAGTAATTAAAGGCCATTACCTGTTCCATTGATATGTTGTCCATTGCTGATTTGCAGCGTAATGGTTCTTCTGAGATGGTCTTTGATTTTGTTTTCGTTGTGGAGATTGACATGTTATATGTTACGGCAGCAATTAATTTTTGAAAACTAGTTTGGTAGGACGATTGATTGAATCCAAATCGTCAGCTATCCAAATTAAAAGAGCGATTTATTTGCTGCGATAAAGCAAAATCAATTGCGTTTTCAATGAAGATTGGAACAATAATGTTTCTGGAGCATTTTGCTACTTCTGGAGATTATACTGTATAGGTGCTGTGTCTAGCTGCACGTAATTTTTAGTATTGGATGTACTCAAAACAGGGAAGAGCTAGGATCCGACCTCGAATTACCAACTAAAGATAGCTTAGCGTTATAGGCGTAAAAGATCTGTAGGGAAAAACTGCGAAAGTGAATTCGCCCTGCCAGCGCCGGCGCAGTACATAGTAGCTGAAGGTCAACGAGTTTATTAGGTTGTTTGTAGTGATTGCTATTGTTGTGACACTGACAATGGCTTAAAACTAAACACCGTTTGGAGTGCACTCTATACTAAAAGTTACTTCCAATAAAGGGTGCACCTAGACACAGCGTTAGAAAATTCAGTTATGTATATGGCTGAGAGATATATAGTCACACTACTTAGTTAAAAAAATACAAAAATATATTATTTCTAGTTTATTACTACTTTCACAAATCTCTTTTAATTATCTGTGAGGCTTACATAGAAATCTTTATTGCTTTTATATTAATACATAGCATAAAGTTTGGCCTTCATCTTCTTTTAAATAGTATGAAAATATGCAATCCTTCGTTGATAGTATATATATTTAAAAATATATTTGAAGGACTGGTGCTACAAGAAAAATCACTGTTTTTCTAGAATTCAGCAACTGTATTGAGTAGTTTCAAATACATCGTGTTTCAACAAGCTATATTAGAGCAGGTTAATTTAAAAATATATTCTTTTGATGAACATCAAATTACTTTTCGCCAGGCTCGGGGTTCAGTGGTTACACACCTTGATCAAATAGTCTCAGGTGAGATTTAAGATATAAAAAAACTGGTGAAAGCCTCAGTAGAGAGCCAGCTTTAAAAATTGATGTAATACTGCGGGTCCCCTATTTACTGCAATGCGTAGCATGTAAAAGACATCTAAGAGTTGGAGCTTTGTTTGAATATTAATGTTTCAAATCAAAATAGTTCATTTGAAGAAAACAAGCATACACTAACTTATATAAACTAACCTTGTTTTACACTACTCTGAATCATCTATCAATAAAATCACTCTTATTTGCAGTGGTCCACTAAAATAATTTACGATTTCATAACACCAATAAGCAATTAAAGATTATAATGGGAATACCCTGTCAGGGTGGGCTATTGAGTTTGGCGGTTTGTTCATCTATTGATGCATATTCGACAATGATGTAATCGATCACTTTTAATCACATCCCGCTTCCAAGGTTAAAGTAAATGCGGAATACGTATTTCAATTAAATTTGTAGACTCAAATGACATAATTAAGTATTCTTACTTACAAGCCTTCGAAATCCTTTAACTTTTAATAGAAAGAGATATAATACATTTTAATATTATATATAGATATATTTTCAAAATTTTCATAGTGATAAATTCCCATTGCAGGCCGTACTCAATAGAAACTGAGAACAATAGAAGTACAATTGCTGGAAAAATTTTAATTACACTTCTGGAATTGTCTGATTTATTTTATAATTAATAATTTTGTCCAAAAGTACATAATTAGTAATACAACTAACGTCAACTTAAGATTGAGAAATCCTTCAATCCTGTTGAATTTTTTACACAAAATAAGAAGAAATTATTATTTTCTCGATTCCTTAATACATAAAGTAATTTTCTATCGCCATTGCAAGAAAAATACTGTAAAATAATGAGAGCACCTCAGACAAAGTGTACAAGCTTCTCCCAGCAGGAAACGTTAACAAGCAAATTAAATAGAATTTCAAGTGCAGATAAGCAGATGGACAAATTTTCTTCAATTTATCACAACTAAAAATTCACACTTGGTGTTACACAGATACCATAAGTGGATTATTCGTAATAAATTGTGAGATGGCCTTGAGATAAAACGCAGATGCATATATGTCATCGGACTATTAAATGGAAGTCGTACAAGATACTAAAAGCATCCGATTAATTTATGTTAATCGTGATTCAAAGAATCCTTTAGGGCAGGAATGTTGTAAAATTTTTAGATTTTGTTGCACCAAGTTGTTATTTTTAAAGTTACAACTTGAAAGGAATGTATGATAGCTGGTCAGAAACACCATACGTATCAAGTTTTTTAGAACACATTTTTTACAGGTACTGTCTACTAACGGAAGTTCTAGGCGGTTCAAAAGTAATTAGTCGACAATTACTGTTATCAGCTTTATTTGAGGTAGATGGAAAGACTGTCATTAGTTGAGTAAGAAAACGTCAAGTTTTGCAGGTGCATAAATAAGAAGCACGTAAAGCGCTTAAAGGCGTTTTTCTATTATATTAACTCAAGTACTAATTCGTGATTTAGAGGACTCGAGAATGCCTACGTGCTATGCTTAAGTATTAATTAGTAACTCAGGTGAAGCCACATAACTGCAGATTTGTATAACTACATTAAACTCTCAAATTACTTTGTACCACAAACCACTATTCAGCATTCAATTAAGTTTTACGTGCCGATAAAGTTTTCTTTTTAAATTTAAATGAGAATGGGAACAGGCGTCGTTTAATAGTCCAATAGACCTACTTGTCATTGCATTTCAACAAATATGCAAAAATTAGGAAAAAATGCCGCAACACCACACAAAGGATAATTATGACTTCTGCCGTATGGGTATAGATTAAAACGTTTTAATATTCAATGTATTTCCAGATTTGTGTAACTTAAAACCGCTCGTCTCTTCCTATCTATTGTATTTAGTGTGATACACAGATTAAATAAATAAAAATGTATTGTTGCTTTTGATTATGGTTATCTGAATCTTTACAAAACGGTTTACTTACTCGTAAGAAGTTTTTCAAAACTCTTGACAAAGTGTGTGATAAACTACCAGCAAATTAAAGTCGAATAATTTTCTAGTAAGAATCAGAATGCGACGAGATACTCATACAACAATCAAAAGACAAAAGATAACAGTTACTGTTCACTTCAGCAAGGTTATTTGATATGAAGGTGAACATTAATCATTGATTATCAAACTACGTAAACATGAAACGCAAGAAGAAACAATGGAATCTATTTGGGAGAGGTTAGACACTTTAGTCCAAACACCAGCGCGATATGTGATAAGAAGAAGAAAAATTAACAGATAAAAGTAAAGCTGATGTAACTGCGAATATCAAGAAGAAAGAGACAAGAAGCATAGATCAAGAACAAGAAAGATAATATTACAATAACAGAACTTGAATATGATGAATAAAAATATCTAGAACAAAAACAAAGAGCAAAAATAACATACAGGATGTACAAAAGGGAGCACGTAAATTTTCAAAAGTATCAGGACAAGGAGACTACATTTTTTCCAAGGAGTTAGCATTATACGTAAAGGCATCGCACAGAGACTAATATTGTGCAAATATTAGAACGGTTCGCTAATAGGGGATGGAGAAGAGACATTGCAAAGATTAAAAGAGCATTTTCAGGAAATTCTAAATGAACAGATAGTAAAAGTAAATTAGAAACAACCGGAAAGAAAGAAAGATGATACTTGAAAAAGGAAAAACTTCGGACGGCAATGGAATCTTAGCATTCTAAAATATAGACGAGATGAGATAAGGAACGAAGCATTTGATGTGATAAGGGAAGAAGTGTTGCTAATCCTACTTCATTAATAAGAATATAGAACTATATGTAGCAACCACAGATGAATTGCGCTCTTGAATAAAATCTATAGAATAATGTCGATTCTAATTAGAAATCGCATGCAAGGACATTTAAAACACCAAACGTGTAATCAATCGATCAGTTACGAATCAGATATTTATCATACTAAAGCAGACAGAAACTATGGCACATACACATAATATCGACATGCATATGATCTTAAAATCATGCAATTCAGCATAAAAATCACATGAATATGCTAAATTTCACAAAATTTATATTTTCTATATTGCTACTCAATTTCGTATTGAGCCAGATAAAGAGAGATAATTTTTATTCTAGGGATGAAATAACGAAAGTACTGAGAATATTCATTAGATGCATTAGATGCCTAGGAAACATAAAATGGCCCCAAGTAACATTATAGTGATGAAAACTGTCACGTAGGTAATTACCACTAAATCAATAACTTTGCCGTAAGGAAAACTAAATTTTATACTTAATAGTAGTAATCAACTGATTTCCACCACTTGTAGTCATTCCACAGCTTTACAACCTTTTAGCGCTCTAGTATTTTAGCTGAAAGTATTTGGAACGTTATTGTTACTAAAAAAATCACTTTAAAGTTTTTATAAAGAACTAAAATGTAACTTAAAAGTAGCGACGACCTAAAGTGGTTTTGATGCTTTCAGCCACGTTTTGGAAAATCAGATCATAGCTACTACAAAGTTGCTATTATCTTTAAAACACGCTGTAAAGTAACCGTCACTGATGAGTATCCTGATGACTGCATGTTCTTCATAACCTAGGAAGCAATTCGACAACGTTTTCATATTTTTAGTGCATCAGCAAGTTTTTCTATATCTTTGAATTTCAAAATGGACGAACACTAATCAACTGGCGTCAGCAGCAATAAATGACTTGCACCTTAATTTTCGTTTTTGAGATTGGTTTAAGTAATCTGGCTAATATAATATTTCCACTAATGAGGTATTGCAGTAAAATATATATCATATTTTTTTCGAGAGTGGCAACCATTTTAAACGAATGCATAACGGTATTACAATTTCATGGCTATACCAAATTACACGGTGTGCAAATAGGGAGCTCCAGAAGCTACGCTAGATATAGGACAACACTTTTAAATTGTTAATCGTAGTGGATGCCACGTGGCCGCCACTACCTGCTTGGCGAAAGCAAATATAATTGTAATATTTGTGGAATTTTCAGTTTTTGCCACTGTGGTGAAGTAACAAACACTTTGAACACTCACATTTAGGGAAACCTCATTTTAATAACTATTTAAAAAAACCAATGAGAGGGATTTTGTGGGACGAGCGTAGTGAGATCCCACAAAGTCACACGAGTTACACAAAATCACGTTTCCTAATGTGTTTTATACCAGATTTTTCTCTAAATATGACAGAAACGGTCTTTTAAACTTTAAACTAATGAAATTTTAAATGTGCTGTCAAATAAATGTCAATTAATTGAAAAGCAAGTAGGTACGTTTTCGCATATCAGCTTGATGTAGAAATCAACTTTTCCGTCGTCCTCTCTATAAAATGTGATTTTACGGACGAATTTACGTACGAACCACTTGTTTGGACACTATTAATTTTCGTCCTCGATCGTTTTTCGTCCACAAATGCTTTTCTTTTGCAAACGCTTTTCGTCCGCAAACGTTTTTCATCTACAACTATAATTCACACTCCCCTTTTATTTTTTTTTCAAAAAATGACGGTCGACCTAAAAAATTGTTATGCACCTAGGATGAAAACTGCTTTTTATGGCCTTGCAGGCCATAAAAAGCCATTTTTTCGGGCAAGATATATGAATAATTATTTCATCACTAGTTTGGAAGTAGTTTTCATTTTATAACTAGTTACTTGGCGGCCACCACGTCCTCCCGTTTTCACAATGTTATCGCCACGTGGTGAGAAGGTAGTAGAATAAGTTTATGAAACGTCGCGAAACGTTATAGCTACCGAAAAAATGTTCTCCATTTTAGTGAAATCCACGTAACAGAACAGTTCCCATCACGTGGCAGCGAGTAGTGGCAAACACTTTAAAGTTTTTACGGTAGCGGGCGCTACATGGCTCCCACTAAAGATGCTACATGACAAAGTTCAATTAGTTTAAGGCTTAAAATACGGCAGGAAAACATTTTTGGATTGTTTAAATAACAATACACATTAATTAAATGCAATTGCTCGAAATGATGAATGTAATTTCACCAGCAATAGAACCTCTAAGAGAAAATACCACAATTTCTGGAATATTGAATATCCACTTCAAATACTGATTTTCACGTTTTCTGTTAATTTTAGGTGACACTCCGGTAGGCCCTAATTTTTATCAAGGATCAACGATATGACAATTTTCTCATACAACCCAAAGATTACGTATTTGGATGATATAGCTCTAGAAATACTTCGAAATGTGTAATTCCACTACGATGGATCTTCTAGCTGTAACTCAAAGAACACCAAAATCATATTAAATTAAAAAATATATATGAAGAATGGATTGGAAGTGGTTGTTTCGTACACTTGTCAGCAAGATCGTTAGATATCTCTGTTTTGGGTGTTTTTGTTTGACGATATTTTAAAACCAACGTTAGTTTAGTCGTTCACAAGATTATAATGAAGTTGATATTCACATTCCTGTGTCACGTTGCTAACGCAAGAAAGAACTTAATAGGAAGACTTTAGAAACATATACTCAACAATGATGATTGTTCTTGCGTTATAACGTGACACAGGAATTAATGGAAAACATTTGATGATCGATTGATTTACTATTTATGTAAAATTATAAGAACATAAAGTGCAAAAGAGGTGTCTAATGGGTAGAGTTCTTGGCTTTCACATTAGACTCACCAAGTAGGCTCAATTTTGAAGTGTATAAATTGGAAATAACTCCGCCAGTGGGGAAAACTGAGCTACAATAGATGTAGTTCAGATGCCACTGCCGGTCCCAAACCCGGAGAAAATGAGGAGGGGGAGGAGTAACAACCTCGTTAAAAAAACCAGGGTTCAGCTGACCCGGCTGATAGTACCCTGTAAAGGGTAGGAAAGCGGAAAGGCTACCATGGGGAAGATAGATCTCCTGAGTCCTGCAAGACAGTCTATCTAGGGATGTGCAGTCCGATATAATGCACCTGGTCCTCCAGGTTGGGGGTTGGGCGATGACCCAGCACCCCATTTCCTTAAAAACATTTATAAACGCTAAAATTCCCAATAATGATATGCCGGACGGATCAAATAGAAGACAAAAACGCGTACGAAAAAGGATTTTGAATATGGACACCTGGAATATCCGAGGATTACGAAATAAATATACTGAAATTCTCTCTGAATTAGACAAACACAATATTGACATTGTTATCTTATCCGAGACAAAAAAGAAGGGGAAAGAAGTGGAAGAATCACAAAATTACATACACTTTTACAGCGGAGTACCCAAAGAAGAAAGAGCGAAAGAAGGAGTCTCAATAGTGATAAATAAGAAATTTCAAAAATGTTGTTAAAATTGGAATCAAGTAAATGAACGTATACTCAACGTGGAAATTGACATAAGAGGATACAGAATAGTTATCATAGGCGTGTACGCCCCAAACGAGGACTCCAGTGTAAACGAAAAAGATATATTTTATGACGAACTGAGTCAAGTGTTACATGCAGTTAGTGAACGTAAGGAAATATACATGCTAGGTGACTTTAACGGTCGAATCGGATGCCGGAAAAATGATCCTGTAGTTGGACAGTTTGGAGAAGCAACTGTAAACAATAATGGAGAGAGATTGATTGACTTATGTCAGCAGCATGAACTAAAAATTGCAAATGGATGGTACAAACATAAGGACATTCATAGATATACCTGGACTCAACCGACACGTCAACTGAAAACAATAATAGACTATGTAGTAGTGAGACAGCGGACTAAAACTAACATAACTGATGTAAGAATCAAGAGGCCTAGAATGCGGCACTGATCATTTCTTTTTGGCTGCTAAAATAAACTTACCATACAAAAACAATAAAAAATACCAAAGTGACAACAACCAAGAAGTAGAAGAAGACGTAATATACGAAAAAATATATAATATTCAGGGACTGCAAGACGATTCCATAAAATTCCTGTACCAACTAAGATTGCCGCACCGAGCTAAGCAAATAGATCGAGAGGGTAATGCCGAAACGCTATATAACAGTATTAAACAGGCTATGCAGCAATCTGCATATGAAGAATTAGGGGTGCAGTGTAAGACACCACACAGGAAAAATAGTTGGTGGAACGAGAAACTTGAAGAACTCATAAGAGAAAAAAAGGATCTATACTTAGCGTGGCTATCAACCCAAGACACCGAAGATAGAAAACAATACATAAGAAAATCAAGGGAGGTAAAACAAGAAGTGAGTAAGGCGAAAAACGAAGAATGGGACAAAATCTGCCGGGATATAAATAAATACCTTGGAAGTACACTAGCAAATAAAGAATGGAAGACATTAAAGTCACCTAGGACAAACTACAAAGACAAAGGACAAATTAGTCTCATAAAGCTGAATACTTGGAAAGATTATTATAAAAACTTACTGCATGAAGACAGAGCAAACTTTACAGTCAGTGAATATAAAGAAAAACCTATACAACAGAATGTGGAAGATATTAGTATAGAAGAAGTAACAAAATGCTTAAAAACAATGAAAAATGGGAGAGCACCTGGACCGGGACACATTCCTATTGAATTAGTTAAATCAGCACCTATGGATATTATTGAATTATTAGTGATACTATTCAATAAATGCATGAAAACAGACAAGATACCAGTAGAATGGAAGAAGTCGTATACAACAGCAGTATATAAGAAAGGAAGTCGAATGGATTGTAACAATTATCGAGGCATTAGTGTCACAAGTTCAATTGCACGACTGTACGGTAATATAAAAAATAGGATAGAAGAACAAATAGAAGAATCTGAAGAGCAAAGCGGGTTCAGGGCAGGAAGGTCGTGCGTCGACAATGTATTTGTTATAAAACAGCTACTGGAAAAAAGGCTTAGGCGTGGAAAATCTGTACATCTAGTGTTTATCGATCTCCTCAAAGCATATGATAGTGTGCCATTAAGTAAGTTGTGGCCTAGTCTAGAAAACGCTGGAATAAATAAGTTATATATCAATGCAGTGAGGGATCTATATTTAGAAGCTACAAGTATGATAAAAGTAGGAAATAAAGTCTCCCAAGAATTTAAAATAACTAATGGATTAAAGCAAGGCTGCAGTATCGCTCCTACGCTTTTTAAGGTATATATAAACGAAGCCCTAAGAGGGTGGAAGGCAAAATGCGGTAACATGGGAATCCCTATTGACAATAATATCCTATCCACACTCTTGTTTGCGGATGACCAGGTCCGTATAGCAACCGACGAATATGACGCATCGTATATGACAAGAAAACTACAGGAAGAATATAGTAAGTGGGGCTTTACCATAAACTTAAACAGGACGGAGTATCTAGTAACCGGTGAAGAAGGAGATGATCTACTTCTAGAAAAGGGACTCATAAAAAATTGCCCTATGTTCAAATATTTAGGGATTACGTTCTCAAAGTTTCCTAATAGTAATGAAGATATTAAAAACAAAATCGATCAGGGTAAAAGAGCGATTAAGCAACTTCATTCGGTCTTATGGAATAACACTATTCACAAACAGACAAAAACCAGAATCTACAAGACAATTGTAGAAAGTATTACTACCTACGGATCTGAAGTATGGGAGCTTAGTAAAAGAAATAAAGAAAAACTTTCTGCTGTAGAAATGGATTTTTGGAGAAGAAGCTGTAGATTGTCTAGGTTGGAGAGAATACGGAATGACGAAATAAAACGTAGAATCAACGTTGAAGGCAGCATAGTAAACACGATCGAAACAAAAAAGTTAACGTGGTATGGTCACATGTGCCGTATGGATGACACACGGTGGCCTAAAAGACTATGGGAATGGGTGCCTCCAGAAAGACGAAAACGAGGAAGACCTCCAAGAACTTGGAAGGAAGATGTAATAGACGCCATGGAAGCTCGTGGACTAAACGAAGGAGACTGGCGCGATAGAAAACTTTGGCAATTGGGAAGCAGGAAACGGCTATAAGGCTGTAAAAAACCTGCATTATGTATGTATATATAAATTGGAAATCAATCTACACCATGGTTATTGTGGCATCACTCGTATGGCTGACGCTCGTCTCAAACCCGCCATGCTCGTTCACTAAAACATCACGTTTCTAAAGTAGTTCCGTAATGTATTATTAGAAATCCCCAAAGATACAATACGTAATTTGATGTATGTCAAAAGCATATGTAATACATGGCTATGTTTATAAATTAGTTGAATTAATGATGTAATTTTTAAAATGTGGTTATTCAGTAATAACAATTTAGCAATTAGATAACATAAATAGCATAATGTGTAAGTAAACAGGAAATTGTAAGGTTAATAAATTACACTTTACCTTGAACCCTACCTCATTTGGAACAAATTGAAAATTCATCCGGGATTGAATAGGATAAGGCTTTAGAAAATGCGGTACCACAATATGCTCTAGTTAGATTATCGGATAAGTTTGCCGAGTGTGGTGTTATTGCAAACTTTCTTTTTAATGTGACAAGTCTGGCTTTATTTGCCTAAACAGGGTTAGAAAAATAAAAGTGCTCAAGCAATTAACTTAGTAGCCGCACTTCTTGAGAACTTAAAGGAGCAGCAGAGATTAATTGGTTGAAAAAACAAAATGCTCTAATTTGATCAAAGCTGGCCACTTCTAGTTAAGGTTCGACATTTCATTGGATGGAAAATTCGTACTCCTAATTACTTGGGATTTCAAACTGATACACGTGAGCACTTGTCATTATCTAAAAATATTTTAACAGCAAATTCGTGATGTACCAAGCGGATATGTCTCTGCATCTGTTCTGCACAAAATGAATTTTGTAAAGCCGGTAATTATTTTTCAAAAAAATAGAATTATTTAAATGTTGAACGGTTGGCTGAAGTAAAGCTCCGGGCAAAAAGAAGAAAATTGCTAAATAATGTGTCTGTCAGAAAGTACTAAAATTATTCGAATTCCTTATTTTTTGCAGGAACGCGAGATGGATTAGTGTTATGGAATTCAACACAGCTCTATTAGGCGCCGCCGCTTACAGAAGGGAACCTACTTGCGTGTGTCTTGAAGACTTGAACATGTATAATAATCAATAAAAACGCCAACAGCTTTAGATAGTGAAAAATATGCAAATTTATAACCAGAGGCGCGAATCATTCGGGCACTTGAAAAACTAATAAAACTTTCGTGCGAAGCTACTTATATAATGATTTACGTTGTAATTATACTGATCAAAAATTCGGATCTACAGGTTTAAACTCTCATCTGCGAAATTGCAAAAAATCTTTTATAGTTATCCCGTCTTCGTTGTTTAGTAAGCGCCTCTAGACGCAGAAATGGTATGTATTTAGGTTATGAGATCGCATTTTACAAATATTTATAGACGTATTTTATTTTGTGTGCTAATTAGTGTGGTAAAAACGCCAACAAATTTTGTATGGTATGTAGTTATTGAAGCGTTACGCTCTTAAATTGTGGATTCGACATCTTGAAATAGTCTTGATTTGTCACTCAAGCGGGTGTGGCAATTAGATGATCTAGATTTCTTTCAAATTCTCTCTGTGTTTAGAGAGGTATATGCAAAACATTGCTCTATTTAAGCTGATGCAGTTCGCTGGGTACTATTACAGCAACTGAATTTGGTACCGTATTTTAGCATATAAACGTTTTATCGCTCTGCATCACCTTCTGAAGAATAGGTAGGTCTGCATAACCATTTCTCGTTTTGTAACAGAATGAAAAAGTATAGTATAATTAACGACTATTATATTTCTCGTTTTCCGTTTCAATGATAATTAAATTTAATGCCTTCTAATTATATGATTAATGATTGCGTTTATTGGGAAACCCTACATCATGAAAAATAGGAATTAATACTGTTTAGTTATACTTTAATTTAGTTTCTGTGGTTATTAATTTGGGTATTTTTTCTTTAAAAAATATATAATTCGTCTTTGTTAGGAGGATTTTAAATTAAATAAATATCACTGACGATCTTTTGTAGTTACCTTGGTAATATATTGCAATGACCCTATCTAGTATTGTGTACGTTATAATTAATGATGTGCAAATAAAATAGGTCACCACACAATATTTATTTTTACCATTTGCTAAGATCAAACTGACTGATTAACTTATTTAGTTGGGTACGCCAAATTGAGAATTATTCTTATGGTAGTTTTGCCCTTTATTTAATCCATTCATCTGATACAATAACTTCGCTAGCTCATTTGATAACAGAGACATGAAAAGAAAACTCAAATTCTCGGGTCTGAGGTTCCTAAATTTGTAAGTTAAAATCTTAATGATACGCCACTGGAAAAGTAGACTGTTGAACTAAAATTTAGGCGTACTGCGCCGTCGCTATTCTGAAATGTCAAAATCTCGCACAAAAGTTCGAGTTACCTGTCAGCTCGCGTGTAACTGGATTATCAAGCAATTAAATGAACAAATTTTTACGGTAAGATTTTGAATAATTGCGCCTTCAAGTGGCGTCTTATCGTTCTATTGTTTTTCAGGCAAATCTATCATTGGCCCATTCTAAAGGAACGCTTAAAACCATTTTTGTTTACTGGGGCCTCCAACTGACGATTTATTTTGCAAATCCTGGGAAAACACCTCGCCATCCACAGGAACTTTTATGATATTCTTGTTCTCCAGGTCGTAATTAAGGTATGATGTGATTTTCATGCCAATCGCGCAGATAAAAATTTCATAATGAACTAACCTCACATCCGTAGGAGTCGCAGCATACTTATGGTGCTTGAGGCTGAAATCTGTACTCCCCGGGCTGCTCGGATTGCTGTGCTGTGTTGGAGCCTGATGTGCGGTGCTGCTCGAACAAACTTGCCACCCTAGGCCTTCTCACGATGTCGCAAATTGGTTCTGCGAGAGCTCGCCTTGTAGTCGTTTTCTGCCGAAGCCGCCTCGGAACGAAAATCACTCAAGTGCGTGGAAAATCTTGCCTCCAATTGTGCTGATACACTGCAATTCGCTGATCACGATGGTGCTATTTTTATTTTAATAATTTTATGCTTTCTATAAAATTTCTTTAATTACAGTGAGAGCAAAACTCAGGCAACTTTCAACAATTTATTTAAAAACAATTGCTCCCTCTTGTCGTTTCTGACAAAACACTGTCTACAAATTTTATCTTCAGGAAGTTCAAACCATGTCTAATTACATATCTTATAAACTAAATTAACATATTTGATCATTTTATTTACAAATTCTTACATTCTAAAATTATTGTCTTTTGAATTGTTCATTTCCCCTTGTTTTAATGCGCCACTCACTTCATTTTAAAACACTTAAATGCCCATTGTTTATCACTACACTGAATCGTTTTTTAATACACCAATATTGTCTCATTTTCTGTTATTTGAATTTCATCTAATTTCTTGCCACTGCAATCTCTTCAAATTCCCAAGTCTTGTATTTTCATGTAATAAATGACAAGACTGGCTTTTCTATGTTCTTTGCCTTATCTTTCTGGTCATTCTTATTCTCACCTTTATTTTAAAATGTTCATTTCCTATTCATTCCCTAATGACTTTACTTTCTACGCTTCCTATTTTAAGCTGTGTCTAACTTGAACTTTCTGTGCCAGTTCCTAATTAATTCAGATTCGGCTTCTACTATGTGCAAATATATTATATTATGCTTAAAATTATTGCTAAACCCAATACACGGAACTTGAGTCTCCACATTTCTGTGCCTATTGGAATACAATCAATGTCATTGGCCATTTATACCAGTGTTATTATGATTTGGCAATTTATGTGAATTTTCTCAGATGCTTGCATTATTACAACTCTGTGCTTTAGTGATTTGATTTGTTATTCGCTTGTACTGAAATCAGAGCTGATTTGAGGGCTAAAGACCATTGCAATATACAATAAAAAATTAGTAAAGAAATTTTGTTCGAATATTCGCTCTCAAAAAAGGAGAATCTTAGTATTTTGTCGATTTGTGGATTATTACTATTGAATTGATCTACATTTTCACATTACACTATTTCCAAGTGGTCTTTATAGACTTATACCGGACGGGAAGAAGATCCGTAGAATACAGAAGATAAGGCAACTTTTCTTAATAGATGCAGTCCATATTTTCACCTTTTTCGACGTTCGCATTTCATAAACATAAACGATCATAGTCTTTTCATTGGAGTTTTCAAATAATTCTACCCCTCTATTTGGAACAGTTTTACATAGACTGAATATTTGTTATTGGGAATGTTTTTTCAGCGAGGATCCCCTAATTTCCTCCACTATATTTGTATGCTGAAACCATAATTTTGTATAGTTCCAAAAAGTTGGCGCCACATTTGACAGTACAATTTAATTTTCATAATTTAAAAATATATTAATTTTAAAAAGAAACTGTCATCAAAATTTTGGTTGTTTTCATAAAGATCTAGATTCCATATTAAAATGAGTATCGAAAAACCGATTTTAGGAAAATTCACCGCCAGCATATCGCCAGCAATTCATCGTCGGCAGTTCATCGAGCAATTCACCGCCTCAGCAGTTCACCACCTCAGCAATCACCGCCAATAATTCACCGCCAATAATTCACCGCCAGCAATACACCACCGAAGAATTTTATACTTGCAGAAAGCCTGTTAGTGTTACCCAGGAGACACTACGTGGAGGTCGGCTTACTAGTCTTTTATTTTTATACATTTTTCTAGTTTTTTAAATTTAAAAAAAAAATTATTTTCATACAGTTTTCTAGGTTTTTTAATTTTTATGCATTTAGTCAAATCAGTATATGTTTAGGACCTGGTGTAATGCGCTATTCCACGTAAGTAATCTAAAATATTCATATCCGGATTATGATATGTACCTACTACCCTTTGCAACCGTTGAGCCGTGTCACGCTATTTTTTCTTAGGCCTTGGAGGTTCTTCTCCACTGAAACACTGCTCAAAAAAATGTATAAAAATACAAAAAACTAGAAAAATGTATAAAAATAAAAAAGGGAGACTAGTAATCCGACCTCCATGTGGTGTCTCCTGGGTAACGCATTCAATTTTTCGGCTGTGAATTGCTGGCGGTGAATTGCTGAGGTGGTGAACTGCTGAGGCGGTGAATTGCTGGCGATCAACTGTCGGCAATGAATTGCTGGCGGTGAATTTTCCGGACACGCGAAAAACCTACTTTATTTTCAAACGTCATAAAAGTGACAACTTATATGACTTGACTGACAAGATAAATGTGTTACTTCTATGTCTAGGCATAAAAGTGGTTCTTTTATGCCGGCGGTGTAAAAGTACTTCAAAACTTGGTTAGCTTTCGAATATTTCTGACATTGGACATTTTCGATAATCGTAATTGTTGGGATATATTTATTTATATTAGTTCCCGCGTTTGAAAATAAAATAGCATATGCTATTAGGAGTAAAAGTGACCTTGTGTGCCTCGCCTGGACTTTTCTGACTCGCTTACGCTTGTCAGTCAAGCGCGTCCGGTCTCTCTATACAAAGTATCAGTTTTACTCCCCATAACATAATATAATGTACTATTATCTACTCCAGTGAGATAAGTAACTTATTAGGTCACTCATTTGACACGATTTCCGTTATGTAATAAAGCTCACTACATCACTAGTGGTGTAATGAACTTCCCTTACACCACTAGTGCTGTGACTGCTTCATTAGCTAACGAAAATAGTGTCCAATGAATGACGTAATGACATTTGTGTACTCAAATATTTTCGAAAATTACAGATCTGACATTTTTCTTAATGCACTCTTCTCAATCTTTCGACAGTTGTAGATAAAATTTTGTACAATACATGTGTGATAATGCATCATTAATATACTTGTATGCTACGCACTCGTTCGTAACTTACACACACGTATATTAATGATGCACTTATCCTACTTCTATAGTTAAAAATTATTAAATAATGGTAAAAAAAAATCTGGTGTAATACACGCACACAACTTCCTTTTATAATAATCTTATAATTAGCAAACATTTGTTTTTGAATTTTTCAGCATTTATCAAAATTTTTCAAAAATTACAAATTCTACAGAAACCGTCCAAAATAGAATGTTAGTTGAAGAGACAAATTTTCTTTAAAATTTTAAGCTGCTGAATTCAAAAATGTAATAATATACTGGATGTTCTATTAAAATAGAGGTTAATAAAACAACGAAAGAAACCCATTTTAGAGGTATTCAACTTGAAAATCACCTATCTCACATCAATACACATTAAAAATGCAATAAAAATGTAAAGTTTGAAAAAAAATCGTTAAAACCGTTTTTGAAAAAATCGAAAAAACTGAAAAATCACAAGAGTAAACACCATACTTCCGGTGATGCGATTTTCTTCAAAAGTTTTTTGTCGCATCTAGATAGTACACGAAACTTGTATATGAAGATTCAACGCCATACCTCTTTTCGTTTTTGAGATATTCTGTTCACACACAGACAGACCAATGCACAGAAACATGTTTTTTGGATCCAGGGACTCTAAAACGTGAAGATCTGTTGAAAACTCAGTTTAGAATTTTCGGGGTGAATCCAATACTCCTTTATTGTAAAAGGAAGTAATAATTTTGGGCAACCATGACAAAAGGTGGATTTTTACGACTGGAAAATTCGTTTTCGCGTCCTTTAACAACAGCCGTAAACTTTTCAGCACGGTTGCAAAACAAATTGATAAAGTGTTTTGATTATATGCTGTATTGCGGTTGCAATGCACAAAAATGCTGTGCATACTACTTGCGGGAAACGTTTCGCTTTCTCAGAAGAATTGAACCAAATATTTGTGGCCTAGTATACAAATAATTATTCTTCTTATGATAAATAATAATAGAAATTTTTCCCCCAAGAAGCGTTTTCGGCCATGCGTGTCTATAACAGTTTTACTTATGTTGGAGTGTAGAATACATACAAAAAATGTGTTCAAACTTTTGGTAACTCCCTATATAATTTGTGATTGAAGATTGGGTCAGACTGTTACGTTATAGTATTGTGCTAATATGTAATATTTTGTAAGAAAAACGAAAATGAAGAGCAATCTCAAGTAATCTTCGTTACTTTATAATAATGTAGATTGTTTAAGTAGCGTATAGTAGGGATGGGCGCGTGAGTGAGCATTCAGTCACGTCACGCACGTTTCACGTTTGCTTTAAACACTTGCGTGTATGCACGCTCACTCTCATGTTCACTCACATTCAAGGCGTGACCCGCACCCTATATTTAAGAATTAAAATTCAGATGGAACTAAAAAAATAAAATATGTTTTTCACTTGAAATAATTTACGGGATATTTTTGAATCAGAGTTGTCGACACAAAAAGAAATAAACGAAAATTGACTACAAGAGCTTACTACAAATGATATACACTGATTTCTTGCAAAGACGTTTCTTGCAACCATCTTCAAAGACATTACTTTTAATACCAAAAACTGCCATTGGAATTGACGTTTCCCTTAGTCATACGAGTACTAGAAGGTATACGTTGCTAGGCAACACTTTTAATTCTTAGGTTTAAAAGTATTTTTACGTTCGAGGAACTAAAAGTAAGTTCTACTTGGTTGCCTATAGACACAGACACGCAATTTCAACACAACACAACACAACACAGGTGCGAATCTTCGTCGTTGCAGGCTGCCACACAGAAGTACAATGACCTCCCACTTCAGCTCTAGATCTTTTACGTGGGTGGGCAGCGTGGGAGCGGGACACTCTGCAGTTTTTTATTCGTTACTAAATATTTAGCGTAAAATTAACGTAAAACGTGAATCACGCCTTGAAAATTTTCACTCGCATTCACTCACTTTCACGGCCCGATTTTCAAATATTACTCATTGTAACGACGGGACCCGCCGCGACCCAGCGTGATCTGACTGTTTTCACGTCACGCGCTCATCCCTAGCGCATTGCTACTGTTAGGTATCATATAATAACTTGCGATATTGAAGAAGTAATTATAGGCTGCATCTGATTTCAAGCGATTACTTATAGCAGATGGCTATGGCTATAAATAATAATAGTGTGAATAAACTAAAAGCATATCTGTTTGCAAATGTAGGACCTATAACTAATTCCAGGATGCAGCTAATTTATTTATTCATGAGGGGATTCGCTAGGAAAATAGATATACACAGGAGAGCTAGTAAGCAGGTCAGCAATCAGCTCTAATAGAAGTAATGGGTTTTCAATATGAGTGACAAGTAGCACTACAATTGCGATTATATTTTTAATACCTAGTTTGGCGACTGTTTTCGAAGAGATCTATAAGAAGGGTGTTGTGAGATTTTATTGAGTAAAGAACTTCCCGTAAATGGTATTAAGAAGAAAATGCTTTCCCTGGTGATTCACGATTGAGTTGATATTCTTTTTAACGATGCTCAAAAGCTGCGGAGGAAAGCCGATTCAATAATTGTATAAGAACATAGACACTGAGGGACGGATGTCGAAAACTGGGAAACCAACAGTGTAAGCAATTTGACGTTTGGTGATTAACAGCAAATGTTACGATTGCTCTGTTTTGGGATTCTCGGTAGTGATGTTAGTTTTTTTCTAAAACAGTATCAATATGATAATGCCAGACCTCACATAGTTTAACTATCCATTGATGCAACTGAACAATTAAAGGTAGAACGTTTATTAATATGCGTTTTACAGTTTCAATTTCGCCCTTCGTGTTTCTATCGCTTTGGTATAGTAATCTCCAAACTTTTCGTTAATAAAGATGTTGAAAATAAGTTACTAGTATACTCAAAACAACAAATTCACTTCTAATCTACAGGTTTCGATACAGTGGTAGTGGTAGGCTTAGCGTATCGACGTTGGTGGGAATATGTTAAAAGGAAAATATTTTTTCCAAGTTTCTACCTCATTGGTTTGAGTATTTACGACCATTTTTGCTTATTTACTGCCCTATACAGGATGAGCAGTCATTTATATCCTTATTTTGTGGCCAGTGACAGGAACTGATATAAATATTATAAAATATTTACAAAGGAAGTACGGCTTCCTCGTGCATCCGGTATGAATATCGTAAAAATATAAGATATTTGTGTAGTTTAGAATCTGCATGCAATATCATGGCCCTAATAGAAGTTCAGCAACGTACACACATTAAAGTCCACACTTCATTTTAGAAGTAGCTTTTGTCTGGTTAACAAAGGCAGGAATAAATTAGAATAAATTCGCATGTTTATTGAAGTATAATGAGATAATGCTAACACGTACATGACTAATGCCAATAGGAACTTGCTAGACCAACCCCGGCTTCTCTGTAAAATCCGCAATAATTTTTTACGAAAAGCCGAGCTTTTATAGCTTTGTGTGGGAATCTAGAAGGAATGCTCCGGCTTGCAGCTGTGCCAACATTAGCAACAATTTAAGTCATATAAACATTAAGCAATTAATTATAATTAGAGGAAGATTTGTTGCCTGCTTGACCTGCGTTTTACTGGAATATTTAGTAATTAAACCTTAAACCGCTTTGTTAGGCCAATAGCGATAAGCGAGCTTGCTATATTATGCATTTGCATTTGTCGAAATATGTTCAAGTTGCGAGAGCTTGAGAACTGTGTTCTTGCTTCTAAGTTGAACGTTAGATTTTGCCTTTTAACGGACAACGCCTAGCCGACTGTTTGTTATTCAAATACAATAAGGCTTTGGAATTTGGAATTTTGAAATTAGTTTGCTATTTCCCTGTGTTTCTAGTAAACAGCTTTAATGTGGATATATGTTTATTTTTAATTCGGATCCTGCACTTCCAAATTATTTAATTATATTTTTTGAAATATTAAGCAAAGGAATACATTAAAAAAGCATAAAAAAGAATTTTAACAACTTTCTTCTCCAGTTATCAACCGCAATATTTATAACTGGTTCCACGAATATACAGCATTTTAAATTATTTACGAGTATGGTTGTGACAAATAGCTTAATTTAAAGTTAATAAATTTGCAATTTAAAAGCAATGTATGCAAAGAAAATCTAATAGATAATTAATTCTACTGCTACGAGACGATCTGGAAGTACACTAAAGAAAGATATTTTAATTAAAGGCCACGGCCAACATTTTTTACAGCATTTGCACTTTAATAGGCGACGCTAACAAATATTGTAAGTTTAGCAATGTGATAAGGAAACTGTTGCACAATATATCACCATAAAGTAACAGTATCTAAAATAAATATACCATAACGGCATGTGGATATGCTCAAACTGATTGTCTGAAATTCATCATATTAAATAGTAACGGGATAGTGATCGCAAAAATATTAATATGCGTATATGAAATTGAAACTACAAGGTTTCTATACCAAATCGTCCTGAAATAAACCCTCGCCTCGTAGTTTGCCTTAGCATTGTGTCCCACCAAATCAGTAAAGCAATCGCTGCGCTGCACGAATATACTATATGATACAGGGAGCCAAGTGTGCTTAATTGCAGAAATCCTCCAACATAAATTCTCAATTACGATTTTGTTGTTGTGAAGTGTTTAAGGGTGAGAGAGTCTATTTAATATAAAACGTTTTTTGTACACTTTAAGGTAAAGTGTAAAAAATACAAAACATTTTTTTTATGTCAAACACTAATTGAATACTTACGAATATAGAACATTAAATGAAAAATGTGTCTAACAATCGAACTGTTTTGTTTGATTAAAAATAAATAAATACTTTTTATATTTCTACTACATCCCGGCGTCGAGTAAAAAGGTCTCTTGTAAAGAGGGAGAAGAGAAAGAAGGGTAGATGAAATATCGGAAGTAGTGTAATGGCATTTTTAAGAATTTTCCTACGAAATAAAGAATCATACGTGGTACATTGTTGAATTCAGAATACAAAGGGCACTAAAAATAGCACATCAGAAGATACAAACCGTATTTAAAAAAATGAAGTTGATAATGACTGCTCAGAGGCGAAACGTTGGATAAACAAATGATAATGTAGTCTTTAAGTCCACTAAAAGTTGCTACACATCAGTTTCGCGTTAGCTTTAACATTAGCGCCAGAAAAAATAGAATTAAAAATCCAAAAATTATGTTTTTAAAGATAACTCAAAAACGAACATATAAAGAATTTTTAGGCGTCATTTTTTAGTCTTTTGATTTCGCAACTTTTCTTTTTTAACCAAATTTTATCTCTTACTATTAAGGAAATTCTCATACTGGCCCTTCTTATCTTGAAGATACTGTATAGATATGAATGTCTTACTCCTTGCTTGAAACGGTGAGTCTTACATTGTGTCTGAGTTGTTTTCCTTTACATAGATTTTGTTAAATGCATTTTTTTGTTGGGGCTCTAATTGTCATTCCATGTTTGACATCCTTAAAAGCTCTCGGTACATGCTGCTCATCAAGTTCATGATACTGCTTACCATCAAGCTTCTTTCGATGTTTTCTTAGGATGTTCTGATTATTGCATTTGTAAATAACAAAGTTATACGGTAATGTGAGAGACTGGACTGGCTTCAGGAATGGTGGTTATTGACCATTGATCCAATTAGCTCAGTGGTAGGGATGTTGTAAGAGATCAGGCGCGGCGGAGTAGAGAGGAGGTGGCCGACTTTCTGGTTTTATTACATTATTGGTTATATGTACAATTATTATTAACAAACCAAGAAATAAACAGAAACAAATATAACTAAGCGCGGTCCCGGTGACTAGGCTTCTCAAGCGTAGAGGCGCTGGGCTGCTGGCAGGGGACATGGTAGGCAGTGACGACATTGGCTTCGTCTGTTGGAAAGGATACAGCAGGGTGTCTGGCGTAACGGCGCTAGAGGGCGTCCGCGAAGCCGAGCGCTAAACTGTAAATCCCAATTGCCGTAGCGGGTGGCTATCACGACGGTGAACGTCGAGCTGAGGTCAAGTTTTCGAAGCTGGCAGGTGATCCGGGCCCGGTGGTGGCGTAACAGATACCTGTCTTAGAGGGTAGGAGTGCGAGAGCGGCGTCCAAGAGTTGCATCTTCCGCGCTGACGGCTAGAACGATGAGTGGCACCTGGCTGTAATTCTTGTTGGCAGCGGCGCGCTTTTTGCTTCAGAGGGGACTCGGAGATGCGTGACGGAGAGGACCGAAACAGGCTCTCCAACAATTTTTATGCTGATCGGACTAATGCTTTCGCTTTCTAAGGTTTGAATATTTCAATGCAAAATTTGCTGTGCTTATAAAGGACCTATGCATTGTATTTTGCTTCCGCCTCTCCCATTCGTTGATAAAGTGGGAGAGGGTTAAACATTTTTTCGCGGATTTGTTAATCGGTTTCGAATTGTTTCAATAATGGGGCTGCATCCGCAATTTGTGGTGCATCGTATAGCTGGCTTTATTTGGCGTCTTTTGATACCAAACTTGGCGGTGTTTCGGCCATCCGGATAGTTTTTGTATTTTTACGTGCGTCTTTGATCATACATTCGGAGCCTGTTGTTTTTCTCACTGCGGTTTTGTTGAGGGTTTTACGCTTTCGTTGTTCTACCTGATATAGGGGGCTTTTTATCTTTCGTGTTAAACCGTCTGGTAGCTTAATTCGCTCTTTGATCCGCGCGCTAGACATCACGGCACTCCTATAGGTCGTCCGTAAAGGGTCGCACTCCGGTGTACTTCCGCTTTCCCTGTTTACCTATACATTTTATTGCCGGTTTAAATTTTATAAGCTGCAATTAGTGCCGATAGTGCCGATATTACGCTTCTGAGCTGAAAATTCGAATCGGCGTTTTATAATTAACAAAAGCTTTCGGAAGTTAGTAGCAGTCGACGACGTCTGGCTGACAGCTGAGAAATTTTGAAAAGATTGACCATCTTTAATTCAATATAGACTGGTTCGCGTTTTTCATTGTCTCATGTCAGCTTTATACCATGGGATTTAATAATTGCTTGGACCACTCTACCAAGTAACTCTAACACTGACATGATACTATATCCAACTTTAAATTTTGGTTTAACATATATATGCCATATAACAAAGGAAGAAAATAAAATATTTCTATTTACCTTTGTTTGCTTTTGATGGCTTTTTGAACAAGAGTGTGTACTGCTCGAACTGTATACAATAAACTAAAATAATGAATACATTTAACATCTAACTATACATAGAGACTTAAAGCTCAATTAACATAACATGTTTGTCGCAAGATGAAGGTCTTAAGGGTATTGAACACGACTTAATTCCACATTTAAAGCCTCCACACGTAAATATTTTATGCAGTCAATTAGAGTATTCCTTTTCTTCTAAGTGTACATTAGTTAGAAAGAGATGAATGTGAGTAAAACGCTGCTTTTCGTAAAAAGTGAATTATGTTAGAACCAGTAAACGTAGTATTATTTTTTTATTGTTAAGCATTCAGCAGTATTTGGCGACTACTCGGTAAGGAAATGCAATCCATGTTTTCATGCGGTTTTACCATGGGAAATTATAAGCGAAGTAATAACAGAAGAGCACCGTCTGTATTAAGAAAAACTAGACGTTTGCCAATATTAAAGTGTTTGAATAAATAACGGCAAGATTCAGTAGAATTTAAACCGTTAGGGGCTATTGTACGTTATTGTTTTTACAGAAAGATTCAAGTATGTCATATTGTGCAATAAATATGCGAAATATGCAAAATGCATAAAGGCGTAAGTCTGTAAAATAATATCCATTGTTTAGTACAATAATTTAGTGAAATGTCCTTCCATTCATTACTGCAACGACCAGTATTACTGAGTATACCTCTTGCCGATTTTCAAATTTTCTTGAATACGGGCGTGTAGGCTATGCGTGTAGGCCACTTATTCTGTCAGTATACAGCAACGATGTCAAGCGCACTGGGTAAGTGTAATAATGGCATCCCGCTTTATTCCACTGCAGAGAGTGGGACATAAAGTTGTGCTACATATGATCGGCCCACGTTGTCGCAAACAAAAACTAAACACCGATTCCAATCCCCTTAATTTAAGGTCTCTATTATAAATAAGTCTGAAGGTTAAAGTTAAAGTCACAAGTAATACCCGTGTGGTACACCATATTTTACGGTATTTGCAAAAATAGAACTTTTGATTTCATATTAAATGTCACTTCTCTTAACTTATGTAGGATATGCACGTAATTGTAGAATCTTAATTTTATAGATCTTGCTGCAGAATACATGTCCACTAGATCTACGTAAAATGTGAAAAAATAGTCAAATATACATATCTTTATGCATAAGACCTAAATATGATTGTAAGTACATTCTCTGCTCTTCTGTACTACCTACCTCTTAAGACAAATCACATTGCGTGAACTGTCATTTCAATAAAGCATTTTCATACAGAATTTAAAGGTTTTTCAAGGTAGGTAGAAATACTGCCCTTATTTGTAGAATTAGGTGTGTTGTAATTGATTTGTAGTTATGTTTATACTGTTGCATTATCTAATCTATATCTCTTCATTCTTCAAGTTTTCCTTCGGACAGTCGTTAGTTTCATGATATATGAGTATTCATTGCTTACAATTGTTATTTAATTTTTTAAATGTTGGCCCTACGGTTTTCACAATTTTTTGGAATCCACATTTTTTCGAAATTAAAGCTGTTTATGCTTGAATTAAGACATATGTGGAATGATGTAGTTCCCCATTTCAAAATACGAGCCCGTTTTCCTCAATAATTAACAATAAAAATATGAAACTTAGAATGCTACTACTGTTTTTCGTTAGAGCATAAACAGCAATATTGTTTCAAAACAAGTGGTAATACGTCATAAATTGTTTGGCTATTTAAAATTACTGTTTAATGTTTTTGTATGAATTTATTTTCCTTGTGCAATTGAAAGAATGTTTCAACAGATTCTCAATTGGCAACATTATTTTTTGGTAATAGTATTACTACTAGTAGTAATTGATAGTGAGTATCGTTCTGTTGAACCTTACTTTAGGTTTAGTTGAGCGATACCTATTATAAATAATTTCATCTTTTGCCTATCATATTTAAAAATGAAAATAAATGCGACAATAAGGATCAAATACTACAAAAATTCAATAAAAAGGCTTAAGCACAGCAACTTACCGTCATATACGTTAAACAAACAGGAAAAATTGTTAATATCAAATAGTCAAATAGTGGAACCAATATTAGAGTTACCAAGACCAAGATATAAAGAATGGTCGAAGAATATGCAGTGGTAAAGTTAATAGCTGACAGCAATGGAAAGACGAAAAAAATAAATCGTCAAAACGAGGATAAATTACCTAAAAGTAAAGTAAAGTTCTGGCACTTCATTCCATGGAGGAACTTGGCCTGAGACAATGCGAGTCAGGTTCGCAGAAATATCTCTTTCCGAAACTCCGTCAATCTGGCACAGCGTTAACGGCGTACTGGGTGATGTGGTTAGCATCACGCCTTCGACGACTGCCTTAGTTTCCCTACTTCCACAACTTCGATTTTGGTACCCAATTCTTAAAGCGACTGAGTAGGCCGCCAGCCAGTTGCCAGATGTCGGGATTGAACCCCGTACCGTGGCACCGCAGTCGAGCTCCCTAACCGCTCGGCCAAGCTGGCGATGGATAAATTACCTGTGAAGGTATAAAATACCTCGGAAGAAATGACATGAATCATCTATTTGAGTTCTTCACTGAAGTGCTACTTAACAAGGCAAACGATGTCAGATAATGTAAACACTATGGAGGAAATGTCACTGTTCAACATTCTGGGTAAATTTTACACAGCAAAATTGTCAAGTCAAAGTTTCCAGGCAAATTGGAAGGAAATGCAGTATTGCTTCCGCCCAAATAGAAGCACGCAAGCAATGTAATCGTATACGTGTAGGCCACATTGAGACAATTTATCGAATATCGGCATGCAATACATCATATGTGCGTCAGGATATGAGTATCCTAAACCTTCGAAATGTAAGGATACATACTAATATGTATTTTATTTCCAGCATTATAAGATAAAGCAATAAAGAAATGTAAAATGCGATCGAGCAACTCTTCAGTTGTGTACTGGAAAATGAAGCTAGTTAAATTGACAACGATAGTGTTTGATCACGACTTCGTTGTGTGTACAATGGATATAGCAAAGTCGAAAGCTGCTTAGAAGGGATAAAAATAAAGTTTTAATGAAAACTAAATGCAACTTAAAGTTGGGAAAGATAAGAAAAGAAATCCACAGCGTAGAGCTAAAGCTGGAAAAACAATAAACGGACGAAGATGATTAGGCCACGTATATGCTATTATTGTGTGGCAGCTTACTCGGACAATTTTTTTTATTTTTGTTTGAAAGCGTTCGAAATATTTAGTCAACCGTTAATATATTCATTTAGATCTTGCTATATTGAGTAAATGTAACCATTGCGTTTAAGTAGGGGCACGATTTCATGTGCGAATTTAGCGGATGTGATATTATTTAATCCTATAGTTCTTTATCAATAATTGGTTAAGTCATTTGATATTAAATTTAAGAATTAAATCTATATCTTTATTGTCTCATCTTTAACATATAGACTGTTCATATAAAAAAAGGTTGTTTAGATATAATCCAGCTTAAAAGGACAATTATTACCAGCAAAGTTTCTCTCAAAACAAGAGGTTTTCCGATATTGTCTTAGTTTTGTTGTTTTTACTTCCTTTTACAATAAAGGAAGTATTGGATTCACCCCAAAAATTTGAAATTGAGTTTTATCTATTTATTTATTTATTTATTTAATTCGCACTCAGCCAACAGCCGTTAGGCCAATTATAGGCGTCGCTGTGCAGTTATGAGGACTTCCAACCCCACTAACGACTGTCATGATGTTGTATGACCGCCGGGACCAACTTTTTTCCGTGATAGCCGTACCACGAGGCGCCGAGAGATGCAGCCGTGGAACTCCCATCCAAGTTCTGACCAGAGACAGCGTTGCTTAACTCTGCTGATCGAACGTGGACGCTTGTTCAAGCTACACCACTCGGGACCCATAACAACAGATCTTCACGTTTTAGAGTCCCCTGAACCCAAAAAACATATTTTTGTTCGTTGGTCTGTCTGTCTGTGTGTGTGTCTGTCTGTCTGTGAACAGAATATCTCAAAAACAAAAACTTCATATACAGTCAGACCTCGCCGTTCGCGGCTTTGCGGTTCGCTGATTTGATTTTACGAGGGGCACCTTTGTGCTCCCTTTTCTTTGCCGTTCGAGGATGGAATTGCCAACGTTAACTGTTTCAACTTTTACACACTAACGGCCGGTCTTATAAAGGCCACTAATTTGACGTTAACTTTAATTCGCTGTTAAAATAAACGAAAGCAAATAAAAATTAGATTACTAATGAATAATATGTCATAAGCGCCAACGTTTTGATGAGCTTTTGTTTATTTTAACAGCAACTTAAACTTAACGTCAGGTTAGTGACCTTCATAGAACCGATCGTAAGTAAATAAAGCAGACTTATAGTCCATTTACTTGACATCTGCACTGTCAGTGTAAAAATTTAAAAAAATGTCTTGACTATACCTCAAAAATAATGTGTTTTTTATTAGACTGTACAGTAATTTAATTGTTAAAATGTGAAAAATAGCAGTGGTGCCAACATAAGATCAGTTTGACAGTGCAGATGTCAAGTAAATGGACTATATGCGGTTTGTTAAGAATTAATGTTCAGATTTGAATTTGCCCGGTTCACGCCTTAGTTGTTGCTCGAAGTTGGTAACGGGTTCCCCCACCAGTCAGATCAAGGCACTTCCGGTTGAAAAAGTGACAGTCACCAGTTGACGGAATGGAGGTGAACTCGCGTGCCAAAATCTAGCAAAAGGAAATGTTCTAACTGTTCAATAACTGTGTAAAGATAATTCAAGTGTAGTGTTAATGCTGCTATACATATATACGAATTCCCAAAATTGGCACGCCAGAGTTTTATTGTGAGTACCATCACCCCGCGCACTGCGACAGCAACACGTGCAAGATGCAGAACGGGTCCTGCAGAGAGAAGTTACAGCCAGCGCCTGTCTCAGGCAACCTAGCTTCAATTAAAAGCAAAAAAACGGTTTATGTCATGAACACCTAAATAACATTATTTATCCCGAACTTGTAAACACACTTATCGAGCCTATTTCTTTGAATCTCTTATTACCAAATCGGACCTGAAATAAATTGTAAAATTATAACTTGAATAAACAAATGGACAGTCGAGCTCTAGATTCAAGTGGCAGACTTATGTTACGTATGGAATTTTAGTTCAAGCTTTACTGTCTTCTCGAGAGTTTCTGCTCAAAATTCAATTGAGTTTAATTTTTAAAACACGGAAAACCATGTTGTCAAAGCGTAAAGCTTCTGCTTCAGATTTGCCAGACAAAAAAACGCAGAAAAGTTTTGATTTTTTGAACTTTCATAGTATAAATAAATCTGGTTTATGAAACCTAACCTCCTTTTTATCATTTATGTGTTTACTTGCGCATCGCGGTTTTGCGCTTCACGGCATTCTTCTGGAACGTAACCCCCGCGAACGGCGAGGTCTGACTGTATAAGTTTTGTGTACTATGTAGATACGACAGCAAGCTTTTGAAGAAAATCGCATAAACGGAAGGAGGTGTTTACTCTTGTGATTTTTCAGTTTTTTCGATTTTTTCAAAAACGGCTCTAACGATTTTTTGCAAATGATTTTTGAGGCTTTCACGGCCATTGTCATTAAGTAACAAACGACTTCCGGGATTGGACCGTGTCATGATTGAGATCGAAGAACTCAACGTCTCGCCCACTTTCGTAAGGGGCTTCATCAGGAGGAAAAAAGCAAAAGATCACGGTAACTCAACGTGTTAACCACGCCAGAGGCGAAACTCAGTGCTCTTCTGTCCCTTCCCTTTGCAAAGAGTTTCGCCTCTGGCGTGGTTAACACGTTGAGTTACCGTGCTCTTTTGCTTTTTTCCTCCTGATAAAGCCCCTTACGAAAGTGGGCGAAACGTTGAGTTCTTCGATCTCAATCATGACACGGTCCAATCCCGGAAGTCGTTTGTTACTTGATTTTTTGCAAACTTCACATTTTTATTACATTTTTAATGTGTATTGATATGAGATAGGTAATTTTCCAGTTTAATACTTCTAAAATGCGTTTCTATTGTTTTCTTTCTATTTTGTTTATTAACTCCTATTTTAACTAGAACTCCCAGTATATTATTACATTTTTGAATTCAGCTTAAAATTCTAGAGAAAATTTGTGTCTCCAACTAACGCTCTATTTTGTACCGTTTTTGTAGAATTTGTAATTTTTTAAAATCTTTGACAAATGCTTAAAAATAAAAAATAAAATTTTTGGCTACCGTAGAACGGGGTTAAATTAATCAAACTTATTCTATTATTTGCTATAAATATTGTCTTTTATTGGTAATATTAGTATAATGTGATATAATGTATATAAATATGAATAACAAAGTAATTTTGACTATAAAATTGTAAAACCAATAGAAATGTTTTATAATAGGGTCAAAATAAATAGTGATCAATTTTATACCCAAAGTGGGGTGAAATTGATCAGCGCTGTTTTATTACACAGAAAGACGAGGCAGGCAATATGCTTTTGATTAATTTGACCCCAAACAAAATTGTCCATGTGGTTAGAAAGTTATAAGAAAAAATGGAAGTCGGGGTGAAATTGATCATGGTGGGGCGAAATTGATCATCTCCATAGTCAGCCTAATGTCTATGCGTATTAAAAAAATAAAACAGGCAGAACGTTATATCATAATCTTTATTAAAAATAAACGTTTTAGCTTACATTTAAGCAACAAACAAGACAAATTTTAAGGTTTAAAATATAAAATACAAAAGAACAAAAGTTTTACATTTCATTTATGTCTATAGACTTTGAAAAACAATATACATTTGTACCACTACAGTCTGATGATAATTCAGGATTTGGTAAGAAAGCTACGATGTCGGTAAAAACTGCAGCAAATTCATCATTTTCTTCAATTCTGAATACTTTTCTTGTTTGATCCAGTGATTTCATTCCTATAATTTCAATTTCACCACCATCTGTCGTTCCTTAAATTAGTGCAACATATCGGTAAGTGGTTTTCTTACGCACTCCTCCCAGTATTTTCACCAACACGTATTTTCCATTTGCGACTTCACTTTCTTTGTGTTCATAATATTCTGTTTCTAAATCAACTTCTTGGATAGGATCTTCAATGAGCTCATCATCAGAGTTGTCATTGGTAAGGGGTTCATGTATTAGTTCGGACTCACTATTTGATGAGGTTTCATCATTATACGCAGCTACACTCCTTCCAGGTTCCACAACCAATTTTTTGGCGCTTTATATGTTTTCGAGAGGGGGCAGCTAAGAATCGTTGTTGTTGTAAATAATCAACCAAAGCAGTACTCACAGTATTAGCAGGTTCGGTGTTTTCAGATGGAATTTTATTTAAAACTCGTTCAGTGTCTAAGGTCGCTTTAAATGATGCAATTAAATTTTTTTTATTGCCCCTTCGTCATGCTTCTTATCCATTTCTGTTAATGTTGCGGCCAGTAGATGAAGAAAGTCCTTCTTGTCAATGGAAACTGACAGTTTATGAGTTATTTTCCATTTAGTAGGAATTGTCCTCCACGCCATTTTAAAAGGCTTTAAAAATCCTACATCCAATGGTTGGGTAGGGTGAGTTGAATTTTTTGGGAGGCATACAAATGCGATATTATTTTGTTCGCAAATCTGTAATACTTCATTCGAAAAATGCGATGATAAGTTGTCTCCTATCAAAATCTTCCGACCGTCCAGTGTCTTTGCATGCGGCAAAAATGTAGACGCAAACCAATCCAAAAACGTTTGCGCATCCATCCACCCATGGTGTGTCCTGTTGTAGCGGCATCCAGATGCACAACATCTTCCATTACAGCATGGTTGGCCTTTTGGGCCTTGTTCAGTCCACTGTATCCACATCTTCTCAGATTTATAAATGACATAAGGAGGCAACAGCACGCCGGAAGCAGATCCGCACATCATTATTGAAGTAGCGCTCTTAGTAAAGTTACAGACTCAGACATCTTGGAGGTTTGTTTCATCATAATTAAATATGTGTGACGCTGCTACCCCATTCAGTGTCTTTGCAAGGTTTTTAAAATAATCAGCAATAATTCCTCTTGAAATATCAGCGCGGACTATTTTAATATTTGCAGCCAATTTATGAGTTATATAATTTTTGTGTCGCTGTAGTAATGAATATGCCCAATATTTACCAGGCAAATTATCAAATTTGGCAATGTTCCGCCCCTGACTGTCTAGATACGTTTTAGCCAGTTGCCTAATATCAAGTGTAGATAGTGGAAATCCCCATTCTCCACATGTTGAAGCAGCTTGGACTAGTGATTTTTCTTCATCGATGGTAAACACAGGTTGACCACCGTTTTTGCGTGTCCGAAACCCAAGAAATTTGTTACACAGTCTACCAAATGGGATATTGTATTCATTTGACGCTCTTCGCAGACTCCATCCATTAACCACCTTTTCCAGTGCATCCTCAATTGTTTGGTCAGGGTAGTTTTTATATTGCCTTGTACCAAGCTTTTTTTATAAGTTCTCGCCATTTTGACATACTATAATAATTAGTAACCACATCTTTTTCTTATTATTCTTATTATTATTGTTGTTATTATTAGTGAACTAAGGTGTATGTGGAGCGTAATTGATCTGCGATTAATTTCGTCCCATATACCTGATCAATTTCGCCCCCCATAGGTGATGAATTTCGCTCCAATCTGTTTAAATTTAAATTTCCCGCCTAGCACGAATTCTGACAACACTGCAGCTACATGAGCTTGTTCGGGAAACTTCATTGTTTGCTTTCATGCTTCAGATATTATAAAAATACTTTTCATTTTTTACTTACCTATGAAAGTTCACAAGGTAGATAAACTGTGTGCAATGACAACACAATTTAAAACACGATATGTTCTCACAAGAACAGTATCTTTTCGGCAGCGAACACACACAGCTGCTCCTTGCAGCTTCAGCTAGCGCTCCCTAAGCGGATATGCTTTTACTACTAACACTAAAGGCGGTAAATTTAAAAATACCAGAATTCGATTTAGTTATCAATTTCGGCCCCCAAAATCAATTTCACCCCCAATTCTACGGTAATTATAAGATCACTGTGAAAGAAAGTTGTGTGCGTGTATCACACCAGATTTTTATGATTTGTGTTTTATGTATTTGAAGCGCTAAAGTATATATTATGACTGCTGGTAGTCATTTTACTTTAATTTTCGTAGTACGTAATTTAACTCTTTTCCAACTTGCGTTGTGTATTCTCTGTTTGAATAAAATGCCCTATCGTTTTCATAATTTAATTTGACGTTTTTCATTCCACTTGAAAACACAGAATTGAAAAATTAAACACGATATGTTTAGGAAACTAAGCCGTTGAGATCAAAGGTTTAAATAAGTTTTTCTTCATGAAATAATCCAAGGAAGCATTTTTCATTTTCGGAACGGACGAAGGGACCTGCCTGAGTACAGCTACAGCTACATTACATTCACTCATTTTGTGGAGAAATAGTTGTGTTTCAAATTAAATTCGACTTCGCGGATGTACTTGCAATTTTTAGTTTTGTTAAAAAATAGTTATCATCAATTTTTGTGCTAATAATGGAATATTTCACTTTAATGCTAGTTTGTGTTCCACTTCGCAAAAAAAAATCTTCCAGGAATAGATTAGCGTTATAAAATTATGTTAAACCACAAGGTACCAATTATCCACTGTGTGCAGTAACATCTACTTTTTATAATAGTTCGAGCTATTCTAAACCAGGTTGCACATGCACGAACGTGAGCGTGAAGTTTGAAAGGCAAAAAATGATTTATTCTTGCATAATTCCATAGGTGTTAAGAGTTTAGTCATCATTAATTCGCAGCGGGTAATCATAATATGAACAGGTAGGAAGACCTAGATTTTTATAATTGTGTGGATGTAAGTGGTGTGTTTAGTTCAATCAGCTTTCGGACTTTCAAGTAATTACATTAAGTACTGCAACTCCGTAACACCGCTGAGGAAGATTTTGGTCTAGTCCGGTACAACTGCCTGGTTAAAAATATATCTTTAGGAATAATTGTAGACTACTCACTTTAATTTGGAAGATTTTGATCTGCAACAATTAATTGGTTTAATAGTGTCTTAAAATAGAAACTAGGTTGAATGTTTGAATAAATTTCACGGCTAAGAGATATACTATAAAACAATTAAAAATTTGTAATGTAAATGTTTTGCAGCATATCGGCAAATGATTGATTGGGAAGATAAACGAATAAGGATAGCAATGATTTTTTATTATTTTTACTGCGATTTTCATTGCTCAAAATACGTATCTCATGTCGAAATAGTTCGAGTCAGTGTTTATTGCTGTGATCCTCAGGATTTTATTACGTTTTACTTCTTACCTTTTCTGTCCACAGCTCGAGCATGCAATTGTATCAAAATAATTGTTTGACTTTATATCTGTTTGGGTTACTGCAGAATTTAATTAGAACTTACACAATTTAAAATCCATTATTCTTAATATTAGGCAATTGTTTTCCATTATTAATAAATCTGTATTTTTAATATTAAATCGGATTGTTTAATTATTATTGGAAATTAAAATTTAGTATTATTTAATTGAAATTGGGATACACTTACATGATAATGTTTTCTTTCTTCGAGGTCAAATATCCTCTGTTGTTAATTTGAAAATTAGAATTTGCACCAGCTACATCCTGTTTCATCCTAGTATTATAATCAGCAACCCCTTTAGGCTAGGGTTTTGGCTTCCAAACTTAACATCTTCATTATATTTATACTAATTTTTCTTCCTTTAAGATCACACTTATTTGTATTACAATTCTTAATCGTACCTACATACCAGTACTTATTATTGTAGCATTACCTTTTTAACTCAAATTTTAGACTGGTATTATTGAAACGTATATTTTTATACATTCCTATTTTTCTTGTTAATTTTTATTCTTCGCCAAAACCTTGGATATCACTCCTCTTTGAAATATCAAAATTACAGGTTTCTACTTTTCAACCTTCGTGAGGCAGGAAGAAGATACGACAGAAGTAATAGAACTAATGGAGAAAATCAGGCAACGGGTTAAAAAGATACAGGATCGTTACGAAGAGAAGCAGAACAGAAAGATAAAGAAACGCATGAAATTTAGAATCGGGGATTTGGTGATCATCAAGAAACTTAGAGTAGCAGATAGGCGAGAAAATATATGTGCAAAATTTCTGAACGCTTACGAAGGACCTTACCGAGTACACAAGGTGTTAAGTAATGAATTGATAAACGAAGTTGACGGCAAAATCAGGGGACGTTTCCATATTTTAGCAATGTGCCCATACCGAGATAGCGTAGAATAGGTTAGGTTAAGTTAGATCAAATATTGAGCCACTCTCTGTAGGTTCGTTTAGTTTAGATAGAATAGGAGTTAGATTAAAACAGGTATTAGCTACTAGAAGCAAATTTGAATAAACAAAAAGTCAAACTGGGCTGATTAAAAGAGAGATTTGATTCATGCAATTGAAATGTGTGACAATTAAAATGACGACGCATGCAAATCGATGCATGACGTAAAATAAAGCTCATGCGTAGTAATTTTAATCATCAAAAATTGGGGGAATTATATGCTATAGTATTAAGCCCTACAAACATCAACTCTGTTAGCATTGCTAAATTAATGGATAATTCATAAAAGCGCAGAGTGAAATATCTTATATAACTCCAAAGCTAAAACTTAAATAGTAGTTAGTTGTTGCATTTACATTGAGAGATGCTTGAATTAAAAGTAATGTAAACAAGGAACGTAAGGAGCAAAGCTCGTTAACACAGGTCGAGACCGATATTTCAAAATTAATTAAAAAGGCTTGTGTTAATTAAATCCGATCCAATTTGTCGCAGAAAGGTGTGCTAAGTGCAGGGGATTGTAATGTTAGAATTCAGAATAAATAATCAGGCATTGTTTATGAACAATCTAACATAAGGTAAATCGAATCCAGGATTATATTATCATAAGATGCAAAGAGCAAAGTATGACAAATAAATGGGCAATTGAAAGCTTGAGCTGTGAAACCAAATGTAGCAGAAAAGCAAACATATTAAAGTTTTGGCAAGAAAAGGACACAGGGGTTTGGAACCACAAGTGCAAATAGGAAGTGATCTAAGAACTAATCAATACAATCGCGAGTGAAAGACAATTCAAGTAATTAATAAGAACGTGCAAGTGGCGTCAATAGACCATAATTAGTAAAATGAACAAACATTAATTTTAGTTTAAGGCAACTTGTACAAATGTAAATTAAAATTAGTTTTATGTGTAATAGAAATGTAATTGACTTTGCTTAATATCCGTTTTTTAATGTAGCGTCGGCATTTCAATTGTTTATAACGGACTTATAGAGAGAACAAATGAATTAATTAAGCTTGATGCAGTTTGAAAAAGTGCTCTCCTTTAAATTTGAAATTCGTGCAATGAATGTTAAAATTTCCTTATAAAAAGTACGTCGTTTTAATCTGTGCAATTCGGAGTACGTGTGGTAATGTTTGCATAAAAATCCATCACCAAAAATTCGAAGTGCACTAGAGGTGTTCCGAGACCAGATCGGCTACGATTCCACTTGGAGTTTTCGAAGTCTGCGGGCTACGAGGACAACCACGGGGAAAACCAGGCCAGCATCCCAGGGCAACAAGCAACTCCGTAAGGCCGCATCCCAGAGATATCATCACCAGGGGGCCTACAGCAGCTTCCCCACATCAACAGCTTCGTTTCCTGCGAGAGAGGCTTCCGGACAAAACCAGGTACCCAAAATCTATTAAAATAAGCACTGTTAGACCTTGGAAAGCTACGTGCAGCATAAAGGCGATAGTACCGAACCGTATTCAAGTAATTCCTACTGCTCCAGAGGAATAATTGCTGTCCAGATAGAAAATAGAATCCGATTGTGAGGTTATGAGAGTCAAAGGACGCCGTCCTAAAACAGTTGAAATAGCGTTCCCGCAAGTGCTAAAACAGAAGACAAATTAATGCCGGGAAAACAGTCATAATTCAAAATTTACCTACGTAAACTGCACATCACGTCAATTTGTGAGAAATTTTCAACAGATTCTTAACTTACCCACTGCTCAGTCAAAATCAAGGTTGTGCCAGTAGCGCACTATAATAAATTAATTGGGAGAACTCAACCTGAGATTATAGAGTATTACTTCGACACGAAGTGTACGAAGTATTGAAATTCCCTCATATCGAAAACTACTCTGAGTCAAATATTTCTAAAATTCGAGCCAACCGACTAATGAACCCACTATATCAAATCTCCGTCTCGGCGGTGCGGATCTTTTGGTGAAGATCCCAGCCCACTAGATCAATCCCCCGTATTGGGGGGTGCCTAAACGTGCTGTTCGGGGGATGTATGTTCGTATGTGTACACGATTCCGGTCGCCAGGAACCTTTCTGAAGTCTTGGATCGTTTTCATACGATAGGTCCTCCGAAAATAAAGGCAACATCAACTTTTGAGCTATGGTCGTCGGAAAAAATTTTTTTTTTTTATAAATAACTGGTTCATAGCATTTCATTGTATTAGCGAAACGGAGTGATGCTGAGTATCGAAGTATTCTTGGAAAGCACGGGAGGGCGCTTTTCTTGGGTGGGGGGTACCGTATATTTTCTCTTGCTTTACCAGAGCTAGCGTTCAATAACATGGGATTTGTAGGTAAATAACACAGGACGAGAATTTTGACTGGGAAAGGGGTTAAACGAACACCGATCTCAGTACTTGGGCAAAAGTTTCCAAGAGCTATTAATGGTTTGTTGAAATTAAACCACTTGATACTAAGGCCAACGTTTCAATTTTTATTTAAACCATTTTCAAGACCTAACAAAAGTGAATCAGTTATCTTGTTTGACTTTAAAAAATATATTACAAAATCAAGTTAAAACCTACATTTTAAATGGGTGTAATTTTTTTTTAAGTCAGTGTATTATTAGTAGAAAAAAGCTTTGCTTACTACATATTTTCTGTATTATGCCTGAGAAATTTGTCATGTATCCTCCATTGGAGGCCAGCCAGTTTTCCACTGGGAAAAACTATATAGAATTAAGTTGAGAGGAGTTTAATCAAATTTTAGCATTTTCTAATAATTCTTTATTGGATGGTAAATATGAAGCTGTAAGACCAACGTTCTATAAAAATATCATCAGTTGATTTTCAACTCCTACATCTTAAAATAATCTATAGCACTCAATATTACTGTGCATTTAATTTTTACCATTTTATGCATTTCTACAAGGTAAATACATATTTGTTGTACTTGGGAGATTCCTATAATAAGGAAACAGTTGTGGGAAGCAATTGTCATACTTTACGTTTACCTTTACGGTAAGTAAGGAGTATACTAGGCGTATTTTAGTAACAATACGTATTTATGAATAGAACCTAGTTTCGATTTCACAAAAATTACATAAGAATTCTTTTTCCGTCTGCCTCTTCATAAAACGTGACTCTACGTACGAAAAATGTCACGTTTTTGGACACCACTAATTTTTCGTCCGCAATCCTTTTTGTCCGAAAACGTTTTCCGTCGGATCTCTATAAAATCTATACCATAAAATCGGTGGTGTCTTTCTTTGTATGTATGTATCTTTGTTCGCTATCTCCTCCAAAGATACTGGACCGATTAAATTGTATGATGGCTTAGAATTTTGCTAATTTTTAGACTTAGATCATAGGCCGGTTTTTATGAACATAGGTTAGCGCTGAGGTCGAGATATTTCGATAAATTGTATTTATCGTCCGATTTGGCTCATATTAAGATTATATGTTAGTTACGTGGAAAATAGTATATTATGATACTAGTGTATAAGTACGCCTTTAAAGCACGTGCGACGAGTTTAAGAGCACGACGCGCTAGCGGAGTGCTTTCAACGTAACAGAAATAGAAAAACTTAGTTCGATGACACTTTTTCCGTCAAATTGTGACAGATATTCTAGATTATGTTGACAGTCAAACTTACGGCAAAGCGTTTTTTAATTTAGTATAAAAAAAACGCCTCCAATGGCAACGTGCGAATAAGACGTATTTCGGGCGCTAATATTAATAGTGCTACAAACGTCGCTTTTGACACTAGAAACAGTGCAAAAAGTTGTAATTTTAACAGGATGGTAGAAAAAATACTCTTACAAAAAATTGACTCGGTAGGTGGCGCTGGAGTCGAGATATTTATGGTCTGATTAGCGAAGCGAAGCGTAGCTCGGGTGATTCGCTAGTGTGATTATACCTGTTTTGACACCATTACTTTTTTCTCCGCGAACGTTTTTCGTCCGCAACAATTCTTCTAATTTACACTTCCCTTTTATTTTTTTCAGTTGATTACGGCTCAGGGAAAAATGTAATATGCACCTCGGACGAAAACTGCCCTTTATGGTCTTGCCTCCTTGCTTGCCTCTGCCAGCAATTGCAGGTATCGTCCATAAATTGACAATTTTTCATTCTAGACACATAAATAATTATCATCGGTTTACCATTTGGTGTTTTTAAAACATTAAATCATTCTGCAGTTAAAACCGGAAAAGTAAATTAATATTTTCAACTATTTTATTAAATTCTCAAGTATGGTCTACTCTGTTACCCTGTATTATCTATTGTACAGACACAGCTTAATCTAGAAGCAAATTTAGTAGGGAATTACCTTTTTCAGAATTCAAATCGTTCTAAAAAAAGTAAGGCATATTATTCCCAAGTAGTCGAATAAATTAAACAAATTATATTCATTTCCGACAGATCATTTCCCGCATGCCATTAAAGAGAGACATAAATCGTTGCTAAAGTTTAATAATTTTCTAGTTTTGTAGCTACTTATGAATCGTGTTTCCGAGACCTTGTATACTTAAAAATCATGTAAAATAAGATTCTAGAAATGGCAAGATCTTTTTTAGTTCTAGATTGATGTTCAGAATTATTATAGTTTCTAATGCTGTTACTTTAATTTGCATTTCCGTTATGGCAAGATCGACGTAAGCTGGACTGCAGTTTTTGATTTTGTGGTTTTGAAATTCTCAGCATATATTAAGCTAATAACGTATGGTAATTGACGATGATTGTTTTAACTATGTGAATTTAATCGCATTTTTGTTAATCTATAACAGCAAAAAAACTGTAGTAACACATGTCCGAATTGTTAGTTAGTAAGTTAAATTATTTTTTGTCTAGGCTAATGTTTATTTCAATGAGGTAAGTATTAATTTTAATTTTAGTTAGATATTAGAATGAGCTTTGAAAATTTGTTGTGGCGCGGAATCCACCATATTTAATTGGGTATTTTTAATGTTCGTAGTATTTCGAAAGTATTATGAAGAACTATGTATTCGTCAAAAACCTTTACGAACTTTATATCAAAGTAGGTAAATAGAGATTAATTGAGGACTAACTGGTGCGGATAAGTCCTTTTCATTGAAAATAAAATTTCTCTTGAAATGTTTGTACCAACAAATCGCAGATAACCATAACTCGAGGCGCCGAGCTTTAAAATCTAAAATCGATTTAGTGAAAATAGGCCGTGACAGCGCAATGGTAGAAAGCAAGGTTCGCAGTAAGCGAGTCTTTGGTTCGAATTCGTAAATAGGTAGAACTTTTTCCATATGCCACTAGATCGATATTGAACCAAGCGACCATTTCATGTTGGGATAAAGCATATATCTAATACTTACTATATTGCTAGCGGCTATGAGTGGGAAACTAGCCAAGGAAGTGAGACAGATAACCAACTCTTCAATGTATAATGGTGAGCTGTGTGCAAGCGCGGCGGCGTCGTCCGGCCAATGGGGAAGTGGTCAAGTTTAAAATTCGCTTCTAAAGGCGGAGTTTGAATTCTCACGCATGCGCACGAGACGCGTTATACTCTAAGTGAGACTATGTCGGCGCCGTAATGTTTTCTGACGTTTCCAGGCCCTACTAGCAATATATGTGTATTATATATATGGGATAAAGATAAAGGCGCTCTCCTGGAAAGCCTGGTCTATTATTATACTCTATTCACGTTTTATTTGCAAAGTAGGTGGATACGATTTAAGTTTATTTTGTTGGTATTCATTTTACACTAATATGCTAATGTCAAAACAAATAAGAAAAAAGGAAAATATTTAAGTAGTAAGGAGTACAAACATTATGAAGAATACACAACTGAAAGCAGAACCGTAAAAAGAACCTCACAAGGGGAAAAACAAGAAACTTTGATCAATTTGGAGAAAGAATTGCACTTTCAAGGAAAATTCAGAGTTATTCTACTGGTTCTGAGGAATATGAAAAACAGAGAAACAGTTTTCCGTGAAAGATGATAAAGGGGAAGTAATCACAGTATAAGATATTATGGAACGATAGAGGCTAAGTTTAATAAAAAAACTTTTTTCAAAAATTTATAAACTTAATTTATTTCCACCAGCGGCGTGCATCGGGGCGACCTCAGTTTCCTTATTTTAGAAAAATCTGGTACGCCACTGTTTTTTAGCCAAAAGTTTTGTAGCTATTGAAAGATTGTTTGTTATTAAATAATATTTTTTTAAAACTTCTTTAACCTGTATTTTGAAAACAAAGCCGTTTAGATCCCATTCAAGTCCAATGAACGAAATTGCTGTTACAGATTTTTCCATTTTTCTCGAAAAAGGTTTGTTCTATCAAAAAAATAAAAAAGACATCTTTTATATAGTTTCAATGGGTGAAGCTAAAAAACTTGTCGTATTGACTAAAAAACAGTGGCATATCAGATTTTTCTAAAATAAGGTAACTGAGGTGGCCTCGATGTACGCCACTGGTGAAAATAAATTACATTTATTTTGAGCAAACAATGCCATCTTATGAAATACTATCATACACCAAGTTTCATTAGAATACCTTTAGGCGTTTTCCAGATTTTTGAAAAAAATGAATTTTTTGTTTAAACTTCAACACCCCGTATCTTGAAAACGAAGCCGTTTAGGTCCCATGTTTGGATGAACTTTTTATCTTAGAATTGATCTCCCCTTAAAGTTTCTCTACGTACTGAATTAACACCCTGTATAATTATAATAATACCGATCTTTAAAAAGGATGATTCAAGGACATGCCAGAATTACAGGGTCATTACACTGCTCAGTGGAGTTGCAAAACCTTTCACTATACTCGGGCCGCCGAACAGATAGAATGGAGCAGGCAACCCAAATAACATATTACAAAGGTCACTTGATAATATTTTAATTATAATTACCAAAAAGGATCGGAGATGCCGACCCTTACAATTAGAACTAATTTCAATAATTGTCATTAAACAACTTTTTGAGGTTATGATGCAAATAGAAATGGCGACCAACTTAAAAGTCAAGCCTGACATTTGTGCACTTGTAATTGAAAATGTTTAGGCCTGTGGCATGGCTCTTCCTAAATCTCATTATTGGCTGCGGCGTCGAAACCAAAACACGTTGCCCGTGATATGGTTAAGTTTGTAGCGTTTTTTCTTTGGAGTTCCTTTATTCAACCATTTACAAGGACTAAATTGTGCATCTCTACTGCTGTTTTCAAAGTTACATGCAAGTATAAAATATTGACTTGTAAAGTAGTCTCTTAAGGAAATTTTAATTATTCATAGAGCTGCTTGCATTATGGGTAACCGTAAGAAACTAATTCGTAGTCAAGGACGTGAAAGAATCTAAAGCGACTATTGCAATTTTTCTCAGTCGTTTTGCAAGAACGAGTGACTAAAGCAACCGATGTTGGCCTAAATACTATTAGAGGAGCCCAACAAAGTGGCGGAAGAAAATTTACTTCTCCAAAAAAACAAATTACTAAACTTACCCCAGGTCATCTGTCGATCAATATAAAGAAGTAATCCCAAGTGTGATCTATAACTTTGCCATAAAAAGAGACCTACAATGAAAGCTGTATTCGAAGTCGAACAAAATGAAGGGGGGTGTTAATTTCACTGAGAAATTACATTCCTTTAGGCGATTGGTACATAAAATGGGTTTTTAATAGAGAAAATGTCAAGACAATAGGCACACGTTCTAATAGAGAAGAGAGAAATAGCAAATTGTGTTGAATTTTTAAGATAAAATATAAAGCCGAATGCTGAAATATTGTGTACACTGATGAAACGTACTTGCATAGCTTCCATACTGTTCTAAATGTTGTGATGATGGTACCAACAATTCTTTAAAATCCCCCGTCAGTAAAGAGCAAGCATTGATTATTCTTTATGCCGGAGGTAGAAAAGGTTTCGTACCAAATTCATTCCTGATGTTTAAATCAGGACTTAAGAGACAGATTATTGCCACGATGAAATAAACCATTAAAATTATGTGAATTGCCTGAAAGAAAAATTATTAGCAAATCTTCAAAAAAGTCGGTTTTGGTCATCGATAATGCATGGTATCACAATGTCTGTACTGAGCCGAATCCAACACTTGTTTGGAAAAAGCAGACATGCAAAAGTGGTTATCAGTAAGAAACATTTATATTAAGTTGAATGAAACAAAACCAATTATATGGTACCAGAAAATTACATAAACCTACACATAAAAGTTATATGATTGAGAAATTATTAGCGGAACATGGTCATACGTAGTCCTACGATTACCCCCTTACCATCCAGAATTAAACCAGATTGGGAAAATATGGGTGTCAGTAAAGAACTATGTTGCTACAAATAATACAACATTCAAATTAGACGATGTTAACACTTCTGCAGAAAATAATTTTGGAAGTGTGAGTGTGCAAGAATGGAAGAATATATGTGCAGTGTCGACAAACATAAGTGGGAATACATTATGGATAACAGAGAAGAAATAATTATTACAGTAGACGGCAGCGGTGAATCCGGTTCTAATCTATCGTCTGAACAAGAAGATGATTTCGTTGAAGACAATTTAGGTTGTTAACCATTAGAGGAATCTATATTGAATTATTTTACCATTTATTTGATTAATTGGCTGTTTTTTTTTATTGTATTTTATGTATTTTTCTTTGCTTCACAAATAATTTCAGAAACTAGAAAGTCATTAGATTTTTAAGTCATTTAGAAGTTATTTAAATTTTTATATTTTGTAAATCTAAATAAAATATGTTCATTTTCAAACACCATAAAAGTGAAAACTTATGTGACTTGCTTCGCAAAGTGAAAGCGTTAATTATAATTATAACCAAAGGTAAAGGTAGTACTTTAACTGATTAGGCATATAAAGTTGCCACTGTTGCTACTTTATCTGCCTACTCATATAAGATAACAAAATCAAACATTTCAGCAATATAATTTAATTATTATTTGTGATTTTCATCCATCATAACCATGGAAGAATTATTTCCAACGTATCACAATTTTACCTCAATCTTGAGTTTTTACATTTCTACTAAATTATTGTTTTCTAATTTTGTTACTTTTATTGCAGTATAAGTATTCGTTTGAAAATAAAATTTTATATGTTATTCGCAATAAAAGTGGCTTTATGTGCTTTGCCTGCTACCAGCCTCAACACATAAAGCTTCTATACAAATATAATTAATATTTTTATTTGTTTATTTATTTCTTTTATTTCATACTGATGTCAAAAATAACATTTTTTGTATTCGCTCCCCAAACTGGTTGCCTTGGAAACTGTCTAGGATCCTCAAAATGGCCATTTAGAGGCCTTGTACTTAAAGTCGTCATGGCAACATTTTAGCGGACTCAAACATTAGTTGCCATGACGACTTTAAGTACAAGGCCTCTAAATGGCCATTTTGGGGATCCTAGACAGTTTCCAAAGTAACCAGTTTGGGGAGCGAAAAATACATTTTCGCGCGGCCTCCTAATATAATGCCGCGTTAATGGTAATTGAAACTTCATATTATAATATTTGGAGAGCTAATACAAAAAAACGTTGTATGCAACACGTCCTCAAATGGCTTTAGAGGACTCATCTTCATATTACGGACTCGGCTGCGCTTCACTCCGCCTCGTCCGGAAACATTACGACTCGTCCCCTAAAGCCTTGCTTTGAGGACTAGTTACATAAACTACTATTTTCGGATTATTTATGGTACAAAAAATGGAACATTAAAATCCTTGTACTTTAAAGTAAAATTTTAAAGTTCAAGTACTTTAAAACTTATTTATTGTACAAAAAATAGAACATTAAAGTCCTAGTACTTTAAAGTAAAATTTTAAAGTTCAAGTACTTTAAAATTGCCAGTTGTTGACATAAAATTTGAAATGATTTACTACTTTTTATTTAAAATTCATTAAACTTGCAGTATGAAATAAACCGTTGTATTCACCACGAACGAAAAGTGTTTTTAAAGGTCCTCGCAAGTAATTCAAGTAAACAACTTTCTCGTCTTTAAAATGCCACTTTTCGTTCTAGATAAATAAACTACTATTAATATTATAACTTTTGAAGGGGAATACAATTTTTAGTTGTTTTATGCTTTAAAACAATAATTGTGATATAATTTGATCAAGTATTTCAGTAGTACCCCTCTATAATGGGTAAATTATTATTTAAACATTATTTGGAACAATAAAACTTTGATAGTGATTTATTTTACGTCCCAGTGTGTACATAATAAATAAATTAACAGTCCGTTAGCTGACATGCAGCCGCAAATCATAATCCCCTTTGGCAACTTCGCAGTTCCTTTAATGCAGTTTTTATGAAAAGCTTCTGATTTACTCTTTCTAATTCATCTAATATGGTCTCCAATGAAGTAATAAAAAAAGTTAGAAGTGCTAAAATACAACTAAACACCATATAAAGGTTAATTCATATGTATGGTCATTAAATTAAATAAGTGTATAATAACATCAGTAATAGCTTAACTAAAATTAATCACATATAGAAAAAATTGCATTCATGTCTAGACAAAACTTTTGAGAACCAAAACCTTCATTAGGTAAATCAGATAAGAGTACATTTACATTTTCTTAAAAAATCAACACGTTTTGTCAGAGTTTCTCTCTTTTCTATTAGAACGTGCCTATTGTCTTGACATTTTCTCTATTGAAAACCCATTTTATGTACCACTCGCCCAAAGGAATGTAATTTCTCAGTGAAATTAACAACCCCCTTCATTTTGTTCGACTTCGAATACAGCTTTCATTGTAGGTCTCTTTTTATGGCAAAGTCACACTTGGGATTACTTCTTCTTTATATTGATCGACAGATGACCTGGGGTAAGTTTAGTAATTTGTTTTTTTGGAGAAGTAAATTTTCTTCCGCCACTTTGTTGGGCTCCTCTAATAGTATTTAGGCCAACATCGGTTGCTTTAGTCACTCGTTCTTGCAAAACGACTGAGAAAAATTGCAATAGTCGCTTTAGATTCTTTCACGTCCTTGACTACGAATTAGTTTCTTACGGTTACCCATAATGCAGGCAGCTCTATGAATAATAAAAATTTCCTTAAGAGACTACTTTACAAGTCAATATTTTATACTTGCATGTAACTTTGAAAACAGCAGTAGAGATGCACAATTTAGTCCTTGTAAATGGTTGAATAAAGGAACTCCAAAGAAAAAACGCTACAAACTTAACCATATCACGAGCAACGTGTTTTGGTTTCGACGCCGCAGCCAATAATGAGATTTAGGAAGAGCCAGGCCACAGGCCTAAACATTTTCAATTACAAGTGCACAAATGTCAGGCTTGACTTTTAAGTTGGTCGACATTTCTATTTGCATCATAACCTCAAAAAGTTGTTTAATGACAATTATTGAAATTAGTTCTAATTGTAAGGGTCGGCATCTCCGATCCTTTTTGGTAATTATAATTAAAATATTATCAAGTGACCTTTGTAATATGTTATTTGGGTTGCCTGCTCCATTCTATCTGTTCGGCGGCCCGAGTATAGAATCAATGAACCAAAATAGGGAAGAAACTGGAGAAACACTAGAAGACAACCAATATGGATTTAAGATGAATAAAGGAGCTTTATTATAAGATGGACAAGTTAAAAGGCAATGCGAAATTTACTCATGTAGTTTTATTAGTGCGCATAGTGCACACCTGTAAAAGAACCAATAACAATAGTTATCGAAGAAGGTCAGTTGAGATGAAAAAAGAAAAGTATATGAAGCAAGAATAAATAAAAACACGAGGGACGCTGCAAGCTCCTTATCGAAATTTCGGCAGACTGTTGGCATGGAACGGTTTTTGTCATGCCCTTATTGCGACACTCGCTCTTTACACATTTAGCTTTCGTAATCTGTTGAACGGTGCTTTCAATGTGGTACAGCCGTTGTCATATTATGTTATATATATGATTTCAAAGTTTGGTCTAAAGAGAATTCGCAAAGAAAACAGGAACTAACTAGACGAAGGAAATCGGTTTAAAATCGAGTCGACAATTTATCAATACTGTTAGCAAAAACTACAGATGGGGCAAACGCACTGATAATGTGGCATTTCAGATTTATAGGTGAGAAAAGATAGATAGTTCATGAGTGTTGATATTGTACATATCTGGTAGAGTTAGCTGTCTAGTTAGCTGACCGCTTAACGTCTATTACTGGCAAAACAAAATCGACAAACACATACAAATAGAAATGTGACCAATCTTGTCCAACAGCGTTGTAGCTCTTGCATTAATTTTCCACACAAAATTGCGTAAAAATCATCATGATCTTGTTCTTGAGGTACCGTGCTTACAGCCATTCGGAATGACATACTCGTCCGTTAGTCATTTTCCGACAGTTCTTGAACTCCAAAGTGGTCACTACCATTACAAAAGATATGTAGTTTGATGGGAAGTTTCATATAACGTTGAATTGGTTGCAATTGATTGAGCAGTTACGACAATAACTGTAAATGTGTAAAAATGATCGGAGCCGAAAGCAATACTTCGGCAGGACCCATATCAATCCAAATAAAGTTATTTATTAGGTGCAGGCAGGAATATAAACTTCTGCAAATTAGTTTCTTTTACAAATCGGGTTCAACTATTTTCCAGGAGTTTCGGAATTCACCCAAAAAAAAGTTAAATGAGGTGCATGCGTTTTTTTAAAGATCGTCACAAGACAGTAACTACTGCAGGTAGGAAGCTAATATTTCCCAAATTCGTTCCTTGTACCGGGTCCGGCAGGGTGGTGTGATGTTTTTGAAAAGACTGTCACATACTTAGTTTCAAACGTATTTCAAATTTTATTATTTTTATACATTACTGGTACATTGCCATTTCAGAATGTATAACAAAACATAAGAAAAAATAATTAGCTGCAAAAAATCACATCAGTTAGGTGCCGTCCATTTTTGTCGAGGCATTCTTGTAGACGGGTGGTGAAATTGTCCATAGTTCTTTCAAGCATGGCACGCGGAAACTTTTGAATTTCTCGCATTATAGTCTCGAAAAGGGCTTCAAGAGTATGTTGTTTGTCTACGTAAACTAAGCCTTTAGGTAGCCCCATAAAAAGTAGTCACTTGGTGGTAGGTCTGTGTGAGCACCACAAGACAACCCGTTTCAATGAACATGTTGTAGACAAACACAGGTGCTACAGGCCAAGGCTCCATTGCTGCTGAAATGGCATCTAGTAAAGAGTAGATATTAACCAATCCGAAAACATTTGGTCCACCACAGCGCACGTGACAGTCTTTTAAAAAACACAATACCTCCCTGTCGGACCCTGTACATTGTACAAATCAGGTTATACCAATTTCATAAATTTTAGGAATTATTTCCCCAAAGGGATTCAATAGGCAAGATGGTTTTTTTAACAAGTAAGAAGCTAAAATTTCGCTGTTTTTCTAAATTGATTAAAACTATTTTGCCGGTTTTTCGGAATTCACCATTTAAGAAAGCTAAATGGGGTGAAAGTGTTAATCTAAATATCGCCACAGAGCGGAAAGTACTGCAGATAGGAAGTTGAAATTCGACATGTTAGTCTCTTTTATACCATTTTCAGAGTTTTTCGGAAATTACGCCCCAAAGGGGTGAGATGAAGTCGAGCTGTGTTTCTAAAGATAGCTGTAGCACGTTAACTACTGTGGGTAGAAAGTTTTACTCTCTCCCGAAATTTACATTTTATTGGAAACAGCTTTAGTCAGAAGACTGCGTACGCAGAATAACCAAACCTTACTTAATTCTAGTTTGTTTATTCTTATCGGAATCATGTTGATTTCTGGCGCCCTTATTTTTGTGTGTTTTGAAGCTATTTGCAGGATGCACAGCTGATTAGAATCCACGATCCAAAAAGCGTGGAATTGAGCTAGTTCGGCCCACGCGGTAAGCGCAAAATATCAGTTAATCTGCGTTCTGGCAGCTACCAATTTAACTACTCTAGCTGATTTGATGCAGGTTGGCTCTTTTTTTGTGGCAAGTCGCTCCACCTTTGACAACTATAGTACGTCTTATCATTCAACATAAACATTGTAATTAGCTCTTTATATTCTACCTTAATCACTACAACATCCATTAAAACCTGAGAGCTTCAGTTCGTCGTTTTCTTGTATTCTATTTCGAAAAAATCTGTAAAGAGGTTTTCACCGAACTTCCCTCGCAAGTGGAAGTTTTGAAACTAAAAATGTTGAAAACATCGAAGGAAGAAAATAATTTCATTTGTTTAAAGTGTCCACCCTGTAGATGTTTAAATATGCCTAATTTCCTCAAGGTAAAGACTTGAGCTCTGTGCAAAATATTACTCTTATTTAGGTAACTAATAGTTCTCGAGATGAGCATATACCCAGAATTTTACTTTGTAAGGCGCTCATCCTGTATATATTTGACCGGAACTATATTCGGATTCCTGCCATATAAACATTTAATCCGCATGCAAAAATATCGTATTTCTCCAACATACAGTTTTTAACCTATATCGCTCACAGGCGGGCGGCCAAATAGACGTACAGATAGACAGACGGAATGTAAAAAACATGTTTTCGTCATCTAGGGACTCCGAAACGTGAAATTCTGAAGAAATATCGAGAGGTAATTTTATCACGATTACAATACTTCGTTGGCCTGCAGCGAGAGAAGTAAAAATAAGTACTTGCAGAGAAATAATTTGCAACGGATGCAGATTAATGTCTTTTATGATATGGACTCAAAATAAAAATAAATCAGACTTATAAAATACGCCATACCAACGTGTCAAAACACAATAAATCGTAGATATTAATCATAGTGCTAGATACAAGCAGATATACATTCACAATGTTCAGGAAGTCGGCCAGCCTGAGGCCATAACGTTATTATGTCACATTCGACACATTTCCTAAATATTATAAATCGCCGAGATGCGGTGATAATACGGTATGAAACGTAATTTGACAACACCTCCGATTTTATATTAAAAGTCATTAAGTCGCTCTAGGAGTTTCCGATGGAATGGGGGCCTTCACCGCAGCTGGAGGTCAAATCGTGTCCAGAAGAGCTGCATTTGCTTTCTGTCGGATATAAATGAACGATTAACGAATCGTTAGAGAGTGTACGCATCAAAGACTGCAAAACGAGGTATAATTGACCTTGAAGGAGGTCACTGCAGTGACCTGGAGCTGCACTTTACCTACTTTCGGAGACGGAAATTTATTTCTACCTAATTCTCGGCGCAGCTCTTCGTTCAGCTGATTATATATGCATAAGCATAAGAATGGAAAAGTAAACTAATTTTAGCCGATCTTTACGGTTCATTAGGTGCGCGAATTTTATTGGTGCCCCAGGAAAATATTTAGGGAGTGATTAATGGATGCGGATCTGTTAACAGTAAAATCAAAAACAAAATATAGAGCCAGCTGTAATTCACTCTTGAGCTGCAATCGCAATTTATTTTAATTCATTCCCCTCGTTAATTTTAATGCATTATCTTGCTCAGGTTTGCCGATACTTAATTTGAAAAATTGCTATTCGGGGAACAAACCGCGGCCTTCATTTTTGCGTTTTGTTATGCACTACCTCATTTTCGCTAATGCACTTTTAAATTGCACCTTCGTTATTTTGCATTCGAAACCTGTCGGCACTAAACGCCGAACTGATGGGGTTTAATGAAATTATAAAAAAGATTAATAATATGCAATTTTCGAAATAGGGTGCGCAGTTCTGTTTATGTGTGCCGAAATTTCGGTTTAATGATTCTCGTGTGTTATAATTTACTGCGGTGGCTGTTTTATTTTGGCATACGGCGCTACAGTTATGTCGAAACCGGATTAGCATTTCTTATTGATGGCCAGAACAAAGAATGAATTTCAGTAAATGTATATTGGTGTTGGCGAGAAAGGATAATCAAATTTTACAGCAAAAATAAATAAATAACTTTTCAAATTAAGGTTTCCAGTTGTAAATTAGATTTCTTAATTGAAATTTTACAGAATGAAAGTTTGGAAAGTAGAGTGTCGAGTGTAATAATTGCTACAGTTCTTAATTAAGTTAAATTTCAACTACTGGTAAAAGTGTCGGTAAAAGTGTCTATACATGTGACTGCCAATGTTGTGTATTCTATTTATATACTTCATTGCACCACGTTGGGCGACTTAAAATTATGTAGTAACTCCACTTTAAGGTAGCCCTTAATTAATTTCTTTTTCTAATCAATTATGTAAAATTTTACTTTTAGCTAATTATTTCGATTAGGTACTCTTATCGGGGTGGTTCGCCAATCTAGTTATCTATTAGTTGAAATTTCAATTCTATATAAATCCTTGACTACTGAATGACATTAACTGCCAACTTGACTTCTACATTTAATCAAACCAAGTATTGACAATTATCCTTTACATTGAAACATCTATTAATCAATTCACCAAAGTAAGTACTGTATTATGTTTATTTTCAGTCTTTCCTTTATTGTTTATTATTCAAAATGCTTTTATATGAATTTTTAACACAAACCTTAAAACTTCTCCAGCTTTCACTGCAAATAACCAAAAACCAACAGCTCCCAACGTCCATAGCTCCCGATGTTCACAGTCTGAAACGCCTACCGCTGATTCCTCCAATAGTCACAACTATGATGGTCGGTCAACCTTCAAACCGCATCTAACCTGTCAAAAACTCCTATTGTTCGTAGAATCCAGTCCTGCTCCTTTTATCAATGTCACCGTCACTCCAATCGATTCCTGGTAAGTTTCAGTATTATAGATGATCCCAGTCTAACTTTCTTTATTCCCCAGATAGTACTCTGTATCCAGCAACACCCACTTAACCGTCCAAATCAAGCAGCTAATTCCGACAACTTCCTTTTTAATGTTTGACCCGTCTTCCATGCAACCACCAACGTCACGAATGAATCCTAATTATATCTTGCATGTATCAATAAATCCAAATCCCTTCAAATAATGTAATCTTCTGTGTTATTTATTTCCAATTCACTGTATTGCACAATCTCTTCAGCGATTGTATGGTTTATTAAATCAATGTTATATTTTCACACTTACACAACGTAGTTTTGTTAATAGCCCCTTTATTTTGTAATTTACCCAACAATTATTTAAAATAAGGCATAATTTCAACCTTTTTATTCTCAAAATTAGTTATTTCAAATTCAATATACATTTTTCTATTAGTTTGTTTTTTAACTCACTAAATAAATTTTTATATCTCTCGTAGTTAAAATTCTTCTTGCCTTCTTAAAAATATTAATGTCCTATTATTACATGCTACAATTCTTTATTATTATAACAAGCACATTTTTCAATTGTAACCTTGGCTTGAAACTTTATTAAAATTGAACTCAACCATCAAAATTGAATACTCAATTGCTATTTACTTATCAAATTGTCTTACTCATTGTCTCAATAAATTTTCAATATTCATTTTGAAAATAACACCCAATCTTACCTAAACACCTCAAATTTTGATTGTAATACTCTTCCAAATTTATCAATTTTATACTATTATTTTGCAACTACCCTTAGTGTATCATAACAATACATATGAAATAGTAGCAAACATGATATAGCATGTATTATTTTGTTTATTAATTAAAATAGAGGTGTTTTTATTGTGCAACCGTGTAATTTTGAAAATAATAGACTAGCAGTGCGACAAACCAAGTTTTTATACGACTTTCTATATACAATATCAAATATGTGACGTTTTCTTACAAGTTTTCTAGTAGGCTAGAACGAATATTTTAAGATTAATTTTAAAAATGCAACATAAATTATAATGTAGTAAAAGATACTATTATTACTTTTAATAATCCCTCACCATCAATAATAATTATTAACAGTGGAGGCGGATCAGTGGCAGATCTAAAAAACTGGGTTGAAATTGCGACTTGCCAATCCATCTTTGCTACATTTCGCCTGAAAGAGAAAAAATTAATAAAAATTAATAACAGGGAATCAAAATAAAACTTAACTTTTTCTAGCAATATAAGGAAAATGAACACAAATAAATCAGTGGTGGCTCGCTATAAGCAGCCAAGGAGACATAGCGCTACCATAACAAACAAGTCATTCAAGATTTGTACAAATTTTTTATTATTATTCTCATTTTAACGCTTAATTTTATGAATATTAATTGTAGGATAAGCGCTGCTTCCTTTCATGGGCGTACATGCGCCTATTCCAGAGTTTATATACTGCAGCGGGGTTTGAGCAGTAAGAAAAAGGTACAAAAATAAAGCTATTTTAACAAAAATGGGAACCATTTTAGCGTGGGCTCAATTCTCAAGCTTCCTCAGTCTGCTCTAACTTCTGCGATAACGCGCGAGTGTTGAGTTTATGATTACAATTTGTGCACGCTGACTTCATTGAGTGCAGATGAAGCAAAGCCGCGTCCGAACATTATATTCAGAAAACCGTGATCATCAATTTACCAGTAATTTTTCGCATATCATGGAATAGTATACGTCAATCGTGCATGCATTTCAACGAAAAATGAAAGCGAGATATTGGATTTAGTTCATCATATTTTATTAGCCTGGAAAGTTTGGATTTTTTTCACTATGCTAACAAGTATGCGGTTGGTAGTCCCCCAGCGGGCGCCTTCCCAGGTGGCGGATAGGGGAATGCCTCCCAGACATGGGTGGTACCGGGCAAATGAAATACCCGAGGCGGACCAAAACTAGCACAACAGCGTCTGCCTTCAGAGAAGCGGCTGTAAACAGCGTCTGTTTCCCATGTTAGGGACGGCTGATATGAACATCTTCCAACCCGCCTAGTCAACATGGAAGATAATGACTATTTTCCTCCTAACCCTTAATTAATGAAATGATGAATTCGAATACCAAAAACAAACGGAATATTCTCCAGATGAGTAGGACGAAAGGTCCAGAGTTTCATACTGCACCAGAAGATGGCAACTTTCAACACAAGAACGGTCTCTTCTGAAGACAGACTACAGGAATTGGAAGAAGAAATAGCAAAAATAAAATGGGACATAGTAGGACTATCAGAAGTAAAAATGAAAGGCAACGAACTCATAACACTGAATTCAGGAAACCTTCTATACTTCTCCGGAGAAAATAGCACTCATGGCGGAGTAGGATTTATTATAAAGAATCATATAGAGCCCTACATAGCTGAAATTCAAACCATCTCTAACAGAGTAACATACCTGATCATCCAAATCAATAGTACATATAAACTAAAACTAATACAGGTATACGCCCCTACCTTTTCTTGCTAAGACGAAGTAATAGATAAATTTTACGAAGAAGTGAACAAATGTGTTACAGAAAATAAAACTCACTTTACTCTACTAAGCGGTGACTTCAATGCTAAAATTGGAAAACGCTTCGACCAATGTGAAGCGGCAATAGGAAAGTTTGGATTCAGCCAGAGAAACGAAAGAGGAGAAATACTGTTAGATTTTCTCCACTTACAAGGCCTATATGCCATGAACTCCTTTTTCAATAAGAAACCACAACGTAAATGGATACAAAAATATAGTGAAAGACGTAACAGTTCTTAATAGATTTACGACATCAAGCGACCATCGACTAGTAAGAGCAAAAGTCAGTATAGATACTAAATGGGAAAGACTAAAACTGACAAAAGTACAGAGACCAAAACACAAAGTAATTATACTAGAGGCAGATGAATACAAGAAACAGCTTAATATAGAACTAGGAAATCTATCCAAAGACGGAGACATAAATGAAACAAACACAGGAACCCTAAACTATTTAATCTGGTACTGGGAAACGTTTGTAAAAAGCCGGATTGGCAAGTAAAAGGTATAAAACGTCGATGGAAAATACATAAACCACCTGATATATGCTGATGATATTGTGATAATGGCCGAATACGCAACAGAACTGACAATTATGATATCACAATTGAACACAGATTCTAAGAAAGTAGGTCTGAATATCAATTACACTAAAACAAAATTCTTAACAACAGAATATATAAAAAATAATTCAATAGACTTAGACAACTCAAGCATAGAAATAGCTCCATCGTACATATACTGCAATGACCCTGTACGTATAATATTTGTATGTTTATAATTAATGTGATAAATAAAAAGAGTCACCACACAATATTTAATTTAATTCTACCACTTGCTAAATCAAACTAACTGATTAATTAATTTCGTTGGGTACGCCAAAATTGAGAATTACTCTTATGGTAGTTTGCCCTTTTTCTAATCCATTCATCTGATTTCCTAACTTCGCTAGCTCAATTTTAAATAGAGACATGAAATTCAAACTCAAAATCTCGGGTGTTGGGTTCCTGACTTTCCAAGTTAAAATTCTACGGTACGCCTCTGAAAAGTAGGCAGATTGACCCGAAATGTAGGCGTAATGTGCCGTTTGTACGTCAAATCTATCACAACAAGTTCTAATTATTTTCAGCTCGCGTGTGAAATTGATTTATCAACAATTAAATGAACAAATTTTGATGGTAAGATTTTGAATAATTGCCTTCAAGCGGCTTCTAGGCAATCTTTTGTTTTTCCAGATCGTTAGCTATTGGTGCATTCTTAAAAAGGACGCCGTATTCGCATTTGTTTCTTGGTGCCTCCAATTGACGATTTTAATTGAAAATCCTGAGAAAATACCTCGCCATCCACGGGAACTGTTACGATTTTCGTGTTTTCCAGGTCGTAATTAACGTATGCTCAAATTTTCACACCGATCGGGCAGATCAAAATTGGACAATTCACTAACCTCACTTTCGTAGATTCGGGACCCCCTTTTGATGGTGAATCTGGCTGTAATCTTGCTCCCCGGGCTGCTCGTGATGCTGGATTATGTTCTGGCCTGATGTGTGGAGCTGCCGGAAGAATCCTGACACCCTATGCCTTCCCACGATGCTGCAGATTGATGCTGCGGGAAATCGCCTCCAAGCCGTGGCTGCCGTCGTCGCCTCGGAACGCCAAAAACTCAAATACCTGGAATCTCTTGCCTCCAATTGTGCTGATACACTCGAATTCGCTGATTACGATGGTGCTATTTATTTTTTTATACATTTATGCTTTCTATGAAATTTTGGTAATTAAAGATAGAGCAAAAACCAAGCACTTTCACCAATTTATTTAGAACAATTGCTATCCCTTGTCGTAATTGACAAAACACTGTCTACAGATTTGAATTGTAGGAAATCAACCAGGTACAAACATAACTTATAATCTAATTTAACAAAATTTTATCAGTTAATTACAATCTCTTATGTACTAGAATTATTGTCTTTTGGAATTGTTTATTTCTCAACGTTTTTTTATGCGCCACTCACTTGATTTTTTTACCACACTTAAATGCCCATTGTTTATCACTACACTGACTAGTTTTTTAATCCACCAACATCGTCTAATTTCTTGCTTATTTGAATTCCATCTAATTTCTTGCTATTTCAATCTCTTCAAATCCCCAAGTCTTGTATTTTCATGTAATAAATGACTTGCCTGGCTTTTCTATGTTGTTTGCCTTATTCTTCTAGTCATTCTTGTTCTCACCTTTATTAAAAATGTTCATTTGCTACCCATTCTCTAATGACTTTACTTTCTACGCTTCCGTTTTTAAGCTGTGTCTAACTTGAACGTTTTGTGCCAGTTCTTAATTAATTTAGATTCGGCTTTTAGTTTGTGCAAATCTATTATATTACGATTAAAATTATATTGCTAAACCCAATACACGGAATTTGAGCTTCCATATTTCTGTGCCTATTCAAATATAATCAATGTTATTGGCGAATTATACCAGTGTTATTATGATTTGGCAATTTATGTGAATTTTCTCAGATGCTTGCATTATTACAACTCTGTGCTTTAATGATTTAATTTGCTATTTGCTTGTACTGCAATAAGAGCCGATTTGAGGGCTAAATACCATCGCATGAAATTCCCCCTAATTTTTGTTAATTAAAATCACTACGCATGTTTTCTTTTTAATATCATTAGTAGATTGTAATGCGTTGTTATTTTAATTCACACAAAATTATTCATCGTTTTTTTTTTGAACTGTTATCATTAATCAGTCTCATTTGATATTTGATGCTTTACTATCCTACCTTAAATTACTAAAATGCCTAACCTATCTCCTATTCTAACTAAACTATTGTGTGTGGTACAACATTGGTCCTATAACTAATCTATTCTAAATTATATTTTCCAAATATGGGTGTATCGCCGAGATATGAAAACGACCCCTTACTCTATTATCTGTTTCATTGATAAGTTCGTATGTATTTTCATTGCTTAGAATTTTATGTACCCTGTAAGGTCCTTCATAGGCGTTTAAAAATTTCGCACAGATCATCTCTCTGCGATCAGCTACCTTGAGCTTTTTTATTATGATTCGATCCCCAATTTTAAACTTCATTCGCTTCTTAATTTTGCGATTTATCTTCTCTTCGTAACGGTCCTGAGTTTTCTTAACTCGTTCTCTTACTTGTTCTAAAAGTTCGTTTATTCCTGTTGCATCTTCTTCTGGCCTCCATGGTCTCGCAGGTATTATGCTTTTGCATAGGGTTGGCTAACATCTCCTTTTCAGCAATTGTGTATCTCGTCTCATACCCTTTGAGTATCCGTGAAATCACTTCTTTGATGTACCTCTCTGCGATATTCGATTGCGGATGTCGTATGCTACAAAAGTAAGTTTTAATCCCCTTATGTTCCAAATTGTTGATTAAAACAAATCGGGACTTCTACTCCTTCTTGGACCTGTATAAGTTCTGCTGCTACTGCCATGTCTCATGCGTCCGTCCTTAGTATGAAGCTGTCTTTGAAATTTGGATATTTAAGTAGCAATCCCTCATGGAATTTTTGTTTTAAATTGTTAAACGCCTTCTCTCTTTCTTCAGTCCACACCCATTTCGTTTCCTTCCTCAGTAATTCAACCAAAGGCAAAGTTAAGTCAGAATAATTTGCTATAAGCTTCTTATAATAATTTAACAGCCCAAGTAAGCCTCTTAACGTTTTTAAATTTTTCGGACGGGGCAAATTCTTTATTTCTTATATTCTTTCTGTACTTATTGTGACCCCTTTGTTGCTAATTTCATAGCCTAAATACGCTACATTCGTTTTCATGAATTGGCACTTGGCCAAATTTAATTTCAAACCGTTTTTGTTTAAAGTACTTATAACTAATTTTAAATGCTCCAAATGTTGTTCCACATCTTCTGAAAATATTAAAATGTCGTCTATGTAATGCACGCAAAAGCTGTCGAATTTATTTAATATTTGTTGCATAGCTCTCACTAAAGCTGCGCACGATGTCGTCAAACCAAACGGGACCACCTTGAATTGAAAAATTTCCCCCTCTATGCAGAATCCGGTGTATTTTCTAGAGTCCTCATGTAGCGGTATCAACCAGAATGAATTTTTCAAGTCCAATTTCGATAGAACTTTCTTGTCCCAAATCTGACTCAATAAAACGTCAATCGTCTGCGGACTTTCATATTGGGGTTTTATAATCTGATTAATTTTACGTGCATCGAGACATAATCTAAGACTACCGTCGCTTTTTTTTTACTACCACCATTGGGTTAACGAAGTTTGTTTTAGAGCGTTCTATTACCCCCTCGTCTAACATTTGTTGTATTTCGTGTCTTACCTTCTCGCGTTGTGCAAATGGTATAGGATATAATTTGGATTTAAAACCTTGTGATTCGTCGACATACAATTTGTGGCAATATTTCTTCGCTTGTCCGGTCTTCTGGTTTAATATTTCTTCATTTTGCTCGATTATTTCCATGATCCTATCTTTATATTGTATAAAATCCCTTCCTATCTGATTATCATCCAGTATTCTTTCCCCTATCGCATAATTATTTATAATAATAACTTCGTCTCCGGCTTTCTTAGCTCGGCAACAATTCATATTATCGTCTCCCGCCGTTATCTCAGCTGGGCAACAATTTCTTAGCTCGTGATCCTCAATAGACCAAGGCTTTATAATATCATCAATCTGGATGCTCTTTAGCATTCCATCAATTTTTATCCCTACTTTCTGAATGATATCTACACCTATTACAAACTGTACGTTCAAAGCTGCTACAATATAAAATCGGACATCAAATTCTTTTCCATTTATGCATATCTTTATTGCCAATACCCTATTCGTTGTTGAAATTTTCCTTCTTGTTGCGGACAAAAGGTCGATCTTGTTAACTTTTATAATGTTGCTTCTTAAATTATTCATATGAGTATTTATCACTTCCTCCTGTACTAAGGAAACCATTGCACCACTGTCAATCAACGCATAATATTGTTGGTCTAAAATTTGTAATTTTATAAATGGTAAACACGAGTTTGTTGCATATTCTTCGTTCTCCTCTAGTAAATATTCCCCCGTTCTGTCCCATGTGATAGCAAAATTCGCAACATACTTAAAACTACTATTACTAACTATATTTACAAAAATTGGGTTTTTTTTACCCCCCGAAGGCTCTTCGTGCACCTCGGCTATCTCTATTCGGTTCAAATTTTCTGCATTGTCTCTATCTGTGTTTCGCTCGGTAAATAATGTGTTGACGTACTGTCTGTCGATATTTGGTGCCTGCTCCATCTCTTGACATCTCTTCTTATTACGTTCGGCAATAAGCTGGTCATAGTTCTTTCTATCTTCCCCCGTTCTGAAATTATTCCTGTTCTGGTTACCCCAATTATTATTGTGATATCCCCTATTTTGATTGTATGGTCTATTAAAGTTTCCCATGTTTCTTCTGTCTTGTTGATTATATTGATTATTATTATTAAAATTGTTATTTGGCCGAAATTTATTTTCTGAAGTGTTATCCAATTTTCTTTTATAACTTGAATTTTGATGATTCGCTGTCCGTGTTTCTCCTCTCTCATTGTAAACTGCCATGTCATAATTTCGCACAATTTCCAACAAATCGCGCAACGTCTTGATGTTTTGGACTGCCACCGCTCTGGTTATTTCAACCTCAAGGTGTCGTGACAGGTGTTGTACTATTTCCTCTTCTGCCAACTTCGGAGTTAGGTATTGTGCCTTGTTGAAACGGTGCATTATGTACATTTCGCGAGATCCTCCTTTATCGATGTACTTGCCCGATGTTAGTTCCGTCCTTACTTGAGCTTGATAGGAATTACTCCAGTACTGTTCCACGAAGAGTGCCCGAAATTCATCATACGTTGCATATTTGGATTTTATGATGCTATGCCAGACTTCAGCATTTCCCTTTAATGCCATATTGATTACCTGTAGCCGTCTGCATTCAGTTGTTATTGTTCTAATGATATCGTCCAGTTTACTTAGGAAAATCATCGGGAGCTCCCCGTATCTCCCCTCGAACTTCGGGATAAATTCTGTGCTGAAGCTAGGAGGTGCCGCACTAACCGGGTATTCTTGCGTATGTTCTAATTTTTCATTAATCCCTTGTAACTCCCTTGTAAGTCGGTTGTCTATTATAGTAATCTTTGTTGCATTTTGCTTCCTTTCCTCGCCTGCTTTCTTGAATTTTTCTTCTGCACTTGTTTTTAACCTGTCTAGCTTCTGATCTGTTTCATCCTGTTGTTGAGCCAGCCTTTCTTGTGTTGTTATTTGTAATGCTAACATTTTGTCTTCAATTTCTGCGTCCTTTCTTTTCAGGCTTTCATCAACCCTCTGCAAGACTTCTTGTTGTATTTCCGCCTTCATCGTTTCTTTGAAATCCTCGAGTTTCTTTTCCAACCCGTCTATTTTTGCTTGTACTTCTTCTTTATTCTTATCCAATTTTTCTTTTACCGCTTTGACCAGGATCTCTGCATGTTGTTCTGCCCTATTCTCTCTTTCCGCTGCCTCTTGTTCCAATTTCTGCACCGTTCTTTCGGCATCTTGTTTGAGCTCTTGTATTTTGTCGGTGAGTATTTGTTGTATTTCTTCGTCCCTTTCCTGTGCTTCCTTTCTGCTAGCTTCTGCTTCCTTCCTGCTAGCTTCTGCTTCCTTCCTGCTCCTTTCGTCCCTTTCCTCTGCTTCCTTCCTCATTTGTATTATAGCTTCCATAATCCCACTTAATTCCTGTGTTTGTTTTGACGTTTGCGGCTGTTGTGTTTCGGGCTGATCACCCTGTGTTTGTTGTTCGGTCGGTGGCTCTTGTGCCTCAGTAACCTCTTCGGCTTGCTGTTCTTCCCCTTCACTTTTCTTTTGCTGTCTTCGAGTCATCATGTGTTCGATTTTTCGTTGATACGTGATACAGATAGAATTTGAGTGCTCACACCCACAGACAAAACACCCACACAAATAAAGCTTTTCAAAATTTTAAATCTTAATAACTTCCACCTACCTATTGTCTGTCAATTTATTTAATTACTTTAATTCCTTAACAGCATTGAGCGCCTAGTGAATTTATAAAAAGCCCATGAATTAGGCGACCATTTAATTTTGTAATAGCCCAATACGTGGTTTATTTTTAGTTTTTACAAGCCTACACGTTATATTAATTTTCAATTTTTCTTTGCCGCAGCGTTGGGCGCCATTTAACTATGCAATGACCCTGTACGTATAATATTTGTATGTTTATAATTAATGTGATAAATAAAAAGAGTCACCACACAATATTTAATTTAATTCTACCACTTGCTAAATCAAACTAACTGATTAATTAATTTCATTGGGTACGCCAAAACTGAGAATTACTCTTTGACTTTCCAAGTTAAAATTCTACGGTACGCCTCTGAAAAGTAGGCAGATTGACCCGAAATGTAGGCGTAATGTGCCGTTTGTACGTCAAATCTATCACAACAAGTTCTAATTATTTTCAGCTCGCGTGTGAAATTGATTTATCAACAATTAAATGAACAAATTTTGATGGTAAGATTTTGAATAATTGCCTTCAAGCGGCTTCTAGGCAATCTTTTGTTTTTCCAGATCGTTAGCTATTGGTGCATTCTTAAAAAGGACGCCGTATTCGCATTTGTTTCTTGGTGCCTCCAATTGACGATTTTAATTGAAAATCCTGGGAAAATACCTCGCCATCCACGGGAACTGTTACGATTTTCGTGTTCTCCAGGTCGTAATTAACGTATGCTCAAATTTTCACACCGATCGGGCAGATCAAAATTGGACAATTCACTAACCTCACTTTCGTAGATTCGGGACCCCCTTTTGATGGTGAATCTGGCTGTAATCTTGCTCCCCGGGCTGCTCGTGATGCTGGATTATGTTCTGGCCTGATGTGTGGAGCTGCCGGAAGAATCCTGACACCCTATGCCTTCCCACGATGCTGCAGATTGATGCTGCGGGAAATCGCCTCCAAGCCGTGGCTGCCGTCGTCGCCTCGGAACGCCAAAAACTCAAATACCTGGAATCTCTTGCCTCCAATTGTGCTGATACACTCGAATTCGCTGATTACGATGGTGCTATTTATTTTTTTATACATTTATGCTTTCTATGAAATTTTGGTAATTAAAGATAGAGCAAAAACCAAGCACTTTCACCAATTTATTTAGAACAATTGCTATCCCTTGTCGTAATTGACAAAACACTGTCTACAGATTTGAATTGTAGGAAATCAACCAGGTACAAACATAACTTATAATCTAATTTAACAAAATTTTATCAGTTAATTACAATCTCTTATGTACTAGAATTATTGTCTTTTGGAATTGTTTATTTCTCAACGTTTTTTTATGCGCCACTCACTTGATTTTTTTACCACACTTAAATGCCCATTGTTTATCACTACACTGACTAGTTTTTTAATCCACCAACATCGTCTAATTTCTTGCTTATTTGAATTCCATCTAATTTCTTGCTATTTCAATCTCTTCAAATCCCCAAGTCTTGTATTTTCATGTAATAAATGACTTGCCTGGCTTTTCTATGTTCTTTGCCTTATTCTTCTAGTAATTCTTGTTCTCACCTTTATTAAAAATGTTCATTTGCTACCCATTCTCTAATGACTTTACTTTCTACGCTTCCATTTTTAAGCTGTGTCTAACTTGAACTTTTTGTGCCAGTTCTTAATTAATTTAGATTCGGCTTTTAGTTTGTGCAAATCTATTATATTACGATTAAAATTATATTGCTAAACCCAATACACGGAATTTGAGCTTCCATATTTCTGTGCCTATTCAAATATAATCAATGTCATTGGCGAATTATACCAGTGTTATTATGATTTGGCAATTTATGTGAATTTTCTCAGATGCTTGCATTATTACAACTCTGTGCTTTAATGATTTAATTTGCTATTTGCTTGTACTGCAATCAGAGCCGATTTGAGGGCTAAATACCATCGCAATATCTAAGACACAATATCATGCTAAAATATGAAAACCAGGAAGCAGTAATAGAAAGAAGAAGCAGACTAGGCTGGGTAGCATTTGGCAGACTATCACATATCTTATGTTCAAATAAATTTACAAACAAACAAACAAAAAGTCAAAGTGTTTGACGTGTGTGTTACATCCGTCCTTAGTTATGGCATGGAAACAGCAACATACACTAAAAAAAATCATACACCGTTTAAGAAAAACCCAAACTGCCATGGAAAGGTAAATGCTAAGAACAAAACTGAGTGACAAGAAAACTATAGAGTGGATAAGAAAACAAACCGAAGTTGCAGACCTAATTAAAAATATCACAAAACAAAAATGGTTTTGGGCTGGACACATCATGAGAACAAACGATGAAAGATGGACCAAAATGATAATAGAATGGAGACCACGACAAGGAAGAAGAGGAGTCGGGAGACCACCACTGAGATGGGTGGATGATATAAGAAGAGTGGCTGGAAAACAATGGCACAGAACAGCACAGAACAGAAAGAAAAGGAGAAGAAAAGGGGAGACCTACGTCCAACAATGGATTGACCAAGGTTGATGAAGAAGAAGAGAAGAAGATGCTAACTTTTGCTGGTCTATATGCGAAATATTTAAATTTAGTGATATCGGTATCTGTCTTTGTCTGCGAGGGGGTGGAAAATACTGTTTACGTTCGGCGATTCGCTCTACCATCACTATTCTTCAGGAGTCGCCTGTTGAGTAAATCGATTTTTATGGTGAGTGACGTTAGCATACCTGTAGGTAATACTATATATCCCGGAAAAGATCAAATTAGCGAAGTATTAATTTAATTTTATGCTGAAGAAAAGGTATATATACAATAATAGAAGGATAAAATCGACACAGATTATTATTGTACTCACTCTCAAATCTAGCAATCATAGGGACATTGGCGATATTCAGATTGACAATGAAGGATCACGTCAAATCACGTTAATAAAGCTTGAACATTTAGAGCGGGAGGATCATATGTAGATGCTATCTTTATTCTACACCAGATAACAAAAAAAATGGTTTGAGAGACCTGCTTGTGTGTGCTTCCTAGAAGTATATAGAATATTTTATGGCATATTACTAGTGCTAGAATGCAAAACTTGGTCTAATGAAATATAGGGTGGACCACGCAACTTGCAGCCTCTTACCGTTTCAGACTGCAACCCAACGCACACATCGTGCTAACACAGATGCCAATATTTATCTACAGACATACTGATCAGAGCTGCTGTCGTACTCATTCAATGAAATTGGCGCAAAGTTTTTTCAAATGGTGCTCTGTGCAGTGAATAATGCTGGATTTGCATTTCTACGGCATTGAGAATATATTAAAATAATGTAGTTATTTATATGCTTGTGAACATCATTTAAGTTCTATGACTTATAAGTGATGTTACTAGTTTGTATACTGTCAGCTGTTGGAATTAGGTTTAATGTCATAAATGCGTAGATGTAGATTCAATGTATGGCTTCTGTCTGACCAGATGACGAAAGTGTCGTCTACATATCTAAACCACTGTTTCTGTTTTAGTTGGATTGTCATAGAGCCTGGGTTTTAAATAAGTGTTTTTAAAACGTATTTCGAAAAGTTCTACTTGGTCTGTAGGCAGTAGATCTTCAGGCATCACTAGCACTTTACCAAGCGGCACTTTCGTAAATAGTGATACTGCTTCGAAGAAGACTAAAATTAATCATTAGAAGTAGGTAATTCTGCTTAATGTGATTTTTGGAATTTGAAGTATAATGTTAGTTTTTCACAATAGCTTTTCATAAATAATTTACTGAGATATACGAGTATTACAAATTATTTAAAAATATTCAGATCATCACTGATACGACCAGTAGCGAACTCGACGAGTCTTTCTGCGCTATTTATTTCTCCATTTGGAAACTTTATAGAGTATTTTCAACAGAAATACATTTATCTGCCAATAAATATTAATTTATTGATAAAATATATCAAAGTCAAATTTCATGTATTGTAATTCCAATAAAATAAATTTAATTGACAAAGCTTAAGTAGATAAACTTAAGCATAAATTATAATAAATAATAATGGTTGAACATAATTTATTAGATAGGAGTTTTGTTTCTAAATTATTAGCGGTACTTTATTTTTCTGGAATTAACTCTTGCAGTTTTTAGCATAAATTCTCAAAAAAGTAACACTTTTCCATCGAAATGAAGCAATGAAGAAAAGAAACAATATTGGATGAAAATAAAACGTAAAATTAAATCATTTTAATTTAACATTTTACTAGTTAGCCAGACACTGCTATTACTAAATATAGATTCGATATTTCGGAAGTGAAAAATATACAATTGCAGTGTTTAAGACGTGCCAGGCTATAGCTTGTCCTTGCAACAAAATTTTGATAGAATTTTTCATATCGATTACCTAAGATTACTGATTTGCATTGCGTGTGGTAAACTGCAATTTAACTTTAGATTATTCTCTATTATAGCAAAGGTAGCATTAGATTATATTTATCAATGGACGTTGAACAAAGCGGGCGCAGTCGGTAGGATACACAAAGAGCACTAAGCATTCTTCGAAAATTAAAAATCGAAATGCACCTTGGCTTTTTTGCCTTTATTGTGTATTTTGAAGATTTTCACCTCATTGTTAGCATTGAGGTGCAGGTCTCTACGGCACAAGCATCGCCCACCAGATTCCTGTAGAGCAGAAGCCACAACCCCAGAACCAATTCTTGTTGATCTTGGGGTGTGACAGGCGTCGCCCTGAAGAAGCATCACTGGTTCCGTTTCCAGTTTATTGGATGCACCCGATCATTGTGATCAACTGACTATCGAAGTCACCAACCAACTCATCATGCTAATGTAAGCAATTCAAATAGTTTGTATCAAGTTCAAAATGAAATTTGAAGCAAGCAATTAAAACCAATACCACCCTGATATAAAGTTATAATTTGATTATTGAACTTAATCAAAAATCTCGATATCGGTAGACAATATGAGCCATTGATTTATTTCGTAATCAATTATTGCAATTTAGTTATTAAGATCAAGCACAGTCCGGTAAGCGAGCCCACTCAGTGTAAAAGCTAGGTTTACTTAATTCCTGAGTATACATTCGCTTGTGTGTAGGTACCGTGATTTAGTCCCCTACTAAAATTCAAAAAATTTTCATAAATTAAAGTGCGCTTAAACGCATGAACGAAACGGATAGCGACGATTAGCTAGCGCGTACAGCTGCTCCGACAAATCTACCAGCCATAATTAGACCCCCAAATTTTAATACTAATTTAAATCAATCTAAAATTATGAACGCACAAATTTCAGTTTCTGCTACCAGAGCACACCCGACGGTATTAAACCCGATTCCTCCAAAATTAAAGCCATAAAAATCCTTTTCTCTAGGACAAGAATTGAAATTAAATTATTTCTAGTACTATTAAGCTACTATACTAGAAAATGTATTAAAGATTTCGCTAAAATTACAAAATTCCTGACTGTAAGGTTAGTAAAATTATAAATTCTTTCAAACACCTAAAAAACTCTTAACCAATGAACTGATTCTCACGTATACAGATTTCAATCAAACTTTCGAATCTACAGCCGACGCTTCAAAGGTGGTCTTATGAGCCCTACCTTCTCAAAATTCAAAACCAATTTTCTTCATTTCACGAACACTCGACAAAACCGAGCAACGTTATTCGACAATTTAAAGAGAGCTTTCAGCCGAAGTATACGGGCAACTAACAATTTTCGACTTTATTTTTATACTGATCACAGACCATTAATTAAAAAAACCTAATTCTAAATTAACCAGATGGGCCCTCAAATTATATGAATTCACTTTTAAAATCAAATATCTACCCAGCAGAAGTAATAAAGTAGCTGATGCACTTTCTCGAATAGAAATCCACCCATTAAGAATAAATGAAGGAATTATGACTGATATCGATAATATATTGAATGACACAAACAGAATAGACACCCTATATTTAAATCAAATACAATCTAATGTTAGCATTAACACAGGAAGATCCTACACACCTGACTTCAATGACTTTGACACATACCTATATTTAATTCACCATCAAATTCAGTCTCAAGTAATTCACTAATACCTTAAAACCCCAATGAAGACGATAATAATTTCTTCACTCACACCATTCACAAGCAACTAGAATCGACACCTGCGACGGACATATACAAAAACCTTTACAATGTTTTCCCAGACAAATCGAATGTATAAAAGCTACTTTACCCAGAAATATCAAAATAAGAACGTTTTATAACAACAAGCACATATCTGTCTTTTTAAATCAGGCCAACAAAGAAGCTACACTTTATTAGTTAATGATAAAACATTGCAAATAACAAATAATAAATGTCATCAACAGCGTCGAATTTACAAACAGCAAAAGTATAACCGACACCATCTTAAACATCCGCTTTAGATGACACCTAATACATATAATAGACCTGTTTATATACTTCAAGTGGATATTTTTCAAATCAATAATCAGAAATATCTCCAAATTCGCACGATCCTATACTCTTTGCTATCCATCAATTAGATAAACGTCACGCCGCGATCATTTTATTTGATTACTACTTATACCTTTCCTCGAATTCTTGTTGTGAATAACGGATTTAATAAAGAACCCTTACAAAACTTTGTAAAATTACATCAAATCACGTTTCACGTAACTACCCTGTATAATTATACGTCAAACTCCCCTGTAGTAAGATTACATTCTAGGAATAGAAAATATTTAAGAGAATCGCAAAATCCCCTAAGCAATCTTGGCTTGTAATCATACATTACAATTAAACTTAAGTTATATACCATTTGAACTTTTGTTCGGCCACCGAATGTTAAAACTATTTTAAATTAGATTAAACAGAAACGTTTATAGCCACTTATATCAATGATCATCAAACTTAAATGAAATACAATTAGGTACTTATTCGACAAACAAAAAAAAAGCAAAACCAAAACGTAATAAAGAATCAAAACGTCCCTAAGAACTCATATTTTCGAAACTAACGATAAAGTATGTCTAAAGACTAATAAACGCGGCCAAAAGAAACCCAAGGTTAGAGGATCATGCAACATACAGTATCACCAAAATAGACGAACACACTATTTAAAAAATCAGCCGAAAGGACAAACCCTAAAACGATTTACTTTCTATTTCAGGAAAATCGTCATTATATGGATCACCTAAGCCTTCGCGTTTGGTGAAGTAACAATACACCCCCTTACGCATAATTCTCAACTGCACCTCTTGGCCAAAGAAAATGTATTCCTGAAGGAAAATGAATTTAAATTATTTATCGGTATTAAATGATTATATTATTTTATAACAAAAAATTTTGAGATCTATTAATAATTTTACTGATAAATATTATGAGACAGCTTATGCCATCTTGACTATGTTAATCAAACATTAATTTTAAATCAGTATTTAGAAAAAAAAACATCAACTAATTAATCAGTCATACCCGACATCTAAAATTCATTAAAGCGGCATAACTGACGGACTAAGTAGTATAATTAAATTTGTAACAAGTAATTTAATGCACCAAAGATGGACGAACAAATAATTGACAATTTATCCAGAAGTTCCGAGAAGCAAAAACCATCTTACTAGAACAAGCCCAAATTCTTAATAACACTATATACACATATTCTGAAAATATTGAACAATTATGTCAAAATAAAAATTTACTAAATGCAAACGTCAACAAAATATTTGAACAAATTAATAGTTATTAGAATCTTATATTTGGCAAAATGAAAACTCGTACGTTACTAGACCAATCCATTTTCTCATTGCAGCTTTTTACCAATAGCTAGTCGATCTAAAAATGACATATTAAACATCAGTACTAAAAATAAAATCAGATGTGCTGATTTTGAATTTACGTATTTTAAACTGGAAGTCAAGTTATAAAATCATTCTTATTACTTCTTCCGTAAGAGGTAAGGTGTTTTAAATAATGGGAAAATCATGTAATAAACAAAGTAAAATTTACACTAATCACTTTTGATAACTAATTTTGACATCTACCGATGTAGAGATAGTCACAGGTATTGGCTACTTATCCAAAGACATTTTTCATTATGGCATTAATTATATTTTAACTGTTAAAAATGTAAATGCTGGCTAAATAGATATTTATAGATGAATAGCAGTAAATTTAGGACCGTAGAAAAAATATTGTATACAAATTCGAGTTAAAAGTGTGATTGCACTTGACATGTTATGAAAGTCAGCCTACTGCTTCATTTGATGATTTTGCTGTCTCGTGCCATAAACAGTCACGTTTAGCACTTGTGTCATAAATAGCTAAATAGTACATTATGCTTCAAAATTCCAAAAGCATCTTTGATGATTTTTTTGCTCTAACTGTACTTCATATTGTTAAATTTTGAAATTGAATCATTGCAAGAACTGGAATTCAAATATTAATATTTAAAAAATACTTTATTAGGAAAAGGTTTCAATTTTTTCAAAAATCATATTGCTGTTAAAGTAAAACTACCTATATAATAGAAAAAAAAATTAAATTATGGCAATTTACGAACTAAAAGTTTTAAGATAGGTATTTTAATATTTTAAAGTTTATTGTTATAAAAACAGACCTTTTCTATGTCATTATTAAGGTGACTTTAACTATAGAGGTCTTAAAACATAAAGTGGACAATAGAAAAGCAAATTAAAATTATAGGGGTGATTACAAACCATCCAAGAGTTTCGTTTTTTCAGGTAATTTACGAGGCTTTTAACACTTCCATTCAGAACAATTTCCAGGTTATTTGGGAGGTTGCATATCGTTCTTTGTTAAACTCATTTTAAACTACCACAAAATATTGTTCACTGTAAGTACCAGGGGCGTCTTAAGCAAACGGCAGGATCTAAGAGGCGGCGGCTGGGCCTTATTATCTATTTTTTTCAAATTCGAAGTTTAGAGTTCTCCTTCAACGTTATTAATAGAGATGAAGCGTCTTAACCAATGAGATAACGTGACCGCGTGACGCCATGCCAAGAACAATAAATTGACAAATTTTAGAACTAATCATTCGGGCATAAATGCAGTCGTTTAACCAACCTATTTAAAATCTACCGCATCTTCAGTCAATGTTTTGAAATATGAGGGACACTACATTAATAATCTACCTATACCTACATCATTTAAGACTTAAAGTTAAAGTACACTGTCTAATGGAACACAACGTAGCCACATTTCAGCACAAAAATCCTTGGAAGTAAATATGCAAAAAAACTTAGCTACTATCATTAAAAACATAGGAAAAATCAAAATTAATTAAAAATAGAACTAACAATAAAACATAAACAAACTGATTTAATCGAGCGGTAATTATTTCTTACTTTATTTTTGAATAGATCGTAATCTAATCAGCATCTAACTTTACACACTTTTTCAGGGAGTTGCAATATTCCCTTAGAAAAGAGGTATTTTTACGTGACGAGAAGGCCAGCGACCTCGTAATCTTTTTTAAAGTTTCTGAATAAATAATAGTCCCGGGGGGGGGGGGGGGGGGCATATATCAGGGTTATAAAAGATATAATCTAGCTCAAGTATAATAAATTTTGCATTGAACAGGTTCGGCCTTGTAAGCTTTTGATTTGTCGTGAAGAGTCATTCTCTCATATTTCTTCAACAAATTGAATAATAGAATAGGTACTGAATGCAATTATTTTGCCTTCTCCATGTAATCGATTAAAGTTTCCTGGTGGTGGCAAAAAGCTGTCGCCATAAGCTTGCCTGCAGATACTGGTGCTTAACATTTTTTTGGAGGCGTTGAACCCTTATTTGGACTCACTGTATTGATTTATGCTTGGTCTTAGGATCCCAATGATGGACCTAGGTTCCATCTCCTGTCACTATTTTTTACAACATGTCTGAAGTAAATCCTTGAAGAACTTTCTCGACGATAATCTTTTTATCAAAAGTTAAAAGTCTTAGAACTCGTATGGCTGACCCTTTTCTCATTACAAGCTTTTTATGCAAAATGTGTAGGTCATTTAGGGCCGGTTCTACAATGCAAGTATATACCTAGAATAAGCTATCCGAGGTATAATTGTCGTAGTTTCCATTGTTATAACAATCGTTTCTAGGGTATTTATTCCCCGGATAACTTTATCCTTGGATTGTAGAACCATGGCTTAGTCAAGGATATCCGAATATCCTTGACGCCGCAGCGAACTTTGTTACCGTTCATTTTTAAGAACCATCGTCTCTACCATTTTCCACATTTCGAGATTCGTTACAGGATTCGGCTGTCTGGATCAGTATTTTATTTGATACAGCCCCTTCGCCCCCCCCCCCCCCCAGCCCCCATCCTTTGGTGACTGGGGGCCTTTCAAAGTTACGAGTTTTGTTATACTTGGGTGTTTTAATTGACCGAGTGAAGCGAGAGCTTTCGAAGCGACTGAGCGAAAATGCATTTTCCGGTATGTACCTATGTACGTATTTTCCACACATAGTGGCGAAAGTTAAGGATAGATTTTCGTTGTCGGGAGGTCCAAATGCCCCAAAATATGTCGAAAAAACGACAAAAAGATTTTTTCTAAAAAATGGCTGTACTCATTTTGATCATTTTCATAGAAAACATGTTCCTCTCACTCATAAGTGATACACTATAGTCAGTATCTACCCAAAAATTCCAAGGAGGAAGATATCTGGCGGGGGTGGTGGAGTACACATTTCATCAGACGACTTTTCATGAAAATTTACGAATGTGTTCTATGAAGCCATGATAGGGTGTTAACAAATTTTGGTTACACTGCGATGCATCGTTCGGTGTGTGGAAGGCCCAAATATACAAAAAAAGTACCCCATAGTCACTACCTAGCCAAAAATTTCAGGAAGGGTGATATCTGGCGGGGGTGGTGGAGTACACATTTCATCAGACGACTTTTCATGAAAATTTACGAATGTGTTCTATGAAGCCATGATAGGGTGTTAAAAAATTTTGGTTACACTGCGATGCATCGTTCGGTGTGTGGAAGGCCCAAATATAAAAAAAAAGTACCCCATAGTCAGTACCTAGCCAAAAATTTCAGGAAGGGAGATATCTGGCGGGGGTGGTGGAGTACACATTTCATCAGACGACTTTTCATGAAAATTTACGAATGTGTTCTATGAAGCCATGATAGGGTGTTAAAAAATTTTGGTTACACTGCGATGCATCGTTCGGTGTGTGGAAGGCCCAAATATACCAAAAAAGTACCCCATAGTCAGTACCTAGCCAAAAATTTCAGGAAGGGAGATATCTGGTGGTACAAGTTTGATTTCAGTACTGAGATTATGAGGTATAAAACTGGAGTTTCGCGAGGTCTATTGATCACAGAAATACTAGTTTAACTAAACCCATCTTTAATAACAAAGTACGAGTAATACATAAGTAATTTTGCACAATAACTGTTGAAACATAGTGTATTACGATACAATGACGTCACAATATTTATGTATTTTTATGGCTAGGTATACTATTAACCTAATGTTCCTCGTATTTATTTAAAAATTACTTAATTAGGATATTGGCAAATTTATGTATTGTTTTACGCATTCACTTAACATTACCTGTCACTAATTGCTGAGGGTGCAGGTGCTCGAGACTCCTAGCAGTCATTTGATAAAAGTAACTATTCTATAATGATCTTATAGAGCATGCTAGATCAAACATTCGCTCGTATTATATGCACTGAGCAGCTGTGTGACCGTTGCCGAATCGGCGATGTAACAGTTTCGATGTGACCGGAGTGCTTAAGATTTTTGAGCCACCATAGCCGCAGACTCGCAAGCTTATCGTAATATCTACAAATATCGCGCCTTCGAAAATGTAATGCGATCTGACCGTTCAGCGGCCGCCGCGCCGGTAGCATTACTTTTTGGAAATATTGTAAAGCTTTGGCATTGGAAATGAACTACAAATGTGGCAAGGTGAATTAGAGAATTCATGTATTGTTGTGACTCGTGTTTGGATGATCTTATATAAATATCGATTGCAGTTGGAGCCTGTTTATTTATCTGGAGTATTTTGGTTGTTTCGTGCAATTTTATTTAAAAAAATTGCTGCGAATAGCGTAACTATTATTCTTAACATGAATTTTAAAAACCTAACGTTAGCTAAAAAGGTAAAAATTAAAAAACAATTAGACGGCCTACACCGGTATATTAAATCTTAACCAGCAAGATAAGTTGGAACCAGACATATTTCTATGGACATTTGTGGATGTAATGCATTAAATGGTGTTTTTCATGTGTTCTGTATTATTGCTAAGGAGTGAACAACACCTTGTCAAGATTAAGATTTTAAGATCTCAAACATTAATATCAAAAGGTAAAAATCAATAATATTTGTTTTATTATTAAACAGATTATTATCGTGTTTCATTTTTTAACTCTATTGTACATTTTTTTGTATTTGAATACTGGCGTTTTTTTACCATTAAAAGAAAATCATCGCACTGTGAAATGGTTATTTAACCAACAAGTGTGTTAATAAAGGTGATTAATAATCGAGAGATTTTAACGCGTGAGCGAGTGGAGCGAGCGAACGCGTTAATGAGCGAGATTATTAATCACCGATTAACATAAGAGTTGGTTACAAGACTTTTCCGTCAATCGTACGTTTATTAAAATCCATCAAAAATATTTATTAGTTTTGACATTTCAGATACATTTGACGTTTAGTACGTATGGTTGCCGATGCCGGAGCAATTTTGCGGCAATTAAAATATTTGGCGGTTGGAAATCCACCTCTGTTGCCGAAGGATACATTGAGAACTCGATAGGTATAAAATACAAACTGCCACAAAGATATTGAGCGAAGCGTTTTCTAATGTAAATATTTATATTAATAAATCCACGGAATAATTTAACCTTTAGTTTTGACATTTCAGATACATTTGACGTTTAGTACGTATGGTTGCCTATATAAAATCATTGCGAAAACGGGTCTATTAATGCATGATTTTTTAGACAAAATCATGCATTAATGAGTCGATACATAAACGATTGACGGAAATATGATTTTCCTAATAAAAAAATATTTAAAAAATAGTTAAGATCAGCCATGACACTAGAAATGCTATCAGCTCTAGCTACAATAAGTATTGAAAGAGACACTAACATAGATGTAAATGATACTATACAGGGTGTTAATTAAGTACGTAGACAAACTTTAAGGGGGGATTCCTTGAGCAATTCTAAGGTAAAAAGTTAATACAAACATGCGACCTAAACGGCTTCGTTTTCGAGATACAGGGTGTTGAAGTTTAAACAAAAACCGTTTTTTTCAAAAATTTGGAAAACGGATGGAGGTATTCTAATTAAACTTGGTGTAGGTTAGTATTTCATAAAGTGGCATTGTTCAGTCAAAATAAATTTAATTTATTTCCACCAGTGGCGTGCATCGGGGCGACCTTTGTTACCTTATTTTAGAAAAATCTGGTACGCCACTGTTTTTTAGAAAAACGTTTTGTAGCTATTGTATGATTGTTTTTTTATTAAATAACATTTTTAAATGCTTCTTTAGACTGTATTTTGAAAACGAAGCCGTTTAGGTTCCATTAACGTCCAATCTACGAAATTGCTGTTACAGATTTTTCCATTTTTCTCGCAAAATGTCGATTCTATCAAAAAATAAAAGATACTTCTTTTGTATAGTCTCAATGGATAAATCTAAAAAACTTGTCGTATTGACTAAAAAACAGTGGCGTGCCAGATTTTTTTGAAATAAGGTAACTGAGGTGGCCCCGATGCACGCCACTGGTGGAAATAAATTAAATTTATTTTGACCAAACAATGCCACTTTATGAAATACTATCATACACCAAGTTTCATTACAATACCTCTAGGCGTTTTCCAGATTTTTGAAAAAAAAATAATTTTTGTTTAAATTTCAACACCCTGTATCTCGAAAAGGAAGCCGTTTAGGCCCCATGTTTGTATGAACTTTTTATCTTAGAATTGATCAAGGAATCGCTCCTTAAAGTTTGTCTACGTACTTAATTAACACCCTGTATAAAAATTGTAAAAAGAAATCAAGAAAAGGTGAATTTGGTTATTGAAAGTAACAAATATTACTTTCAATATTGAAATTGATATTTTGATGTTATCAGCTAGTGAGATTAATAATAAAATAAAAGTATCTGGTACATATTAAGAATGCTTCTCTATTTACCTTCGCTGACTGACAGCAAGGCTTGGCCATCTTTGTTAAGAATAATCAAAGCAAACACAAGTAAATAAAAAAAGTTAATAATTAACCAAAACAAAGGAAAAAACAAATTGCCAAACCTACGATATACCCTAAACAGATCACCCAAAAAATCAAGAACGTTTTGCCCATCCCATTTTCAAAGAATAACAACAAGCTATAAACAAATACAAACAAGAACAGCAAAACTTTTAAAACAAAAAGTCAATTACCACTTTAAGAAAAATCTTAATAAACACAATGCAAAAGTTTTCAATTGAAAAATGTCATAAACGGAACTGATAAGTTCTACAGCAAATCCTTAAAGAGTAATTTAACCTAGTGGCGATTTTGCTCGTTTAAAAAACCAAAAGTAACCCCGAAACAGATGGTTTAATAATAAAAAAAACAAGAAACTTAAAAAAACAAAAAACCAAGTAAAAATAATACCAAATAAAGGACTCCTTTGTATCTAAAATACTTATAAAGAAATTAAAACAACTTAAAAAACCTCAAAACTAGGGTGGAAGAACACCAACACAAATGAGAAAAAGGGAAAATACTAAAGGAAAATTAGAAAATAACAGCAATTTGAAAATCAAAATGACAATACGAAATCAACCATTTTAACTTAAAAAAGAAATACCACATAAATAACACCAAAAATAATTTATAATATAATTCAAACACTCCTTAACAGGTCTAAAAAAGAGGAAAAAGAGAGGAAATAAATCAAACAACTAAGCAAATAACCACAAACTACTAAAAATAACAAATGGTGAAATCCAATTCTACACTATTCTTAAACCAATTTAAAACTGAAATTAATACTATAAAACTATAACCACTTTATGAATTGGAACATATATAGACATTAAAAAGAAGAAACAAAACAAAAGATAAAAAACGTTTGTGCCTTTTAAATGTGTGTCCCAAAAATTCTTAAATTGTTATAAACAAATTGTATCAAGTCTGAAGAAGGTATATTAAATAGCGAAACGTTACTTTAAAATGATTTTCAATGAAAAATAACGAATATGCTACATCACAACTAATGATTTCACTTACAACCATTAGTAAAGATTGATATTAACAACAAAATTAGCTGCAAAATCTTCTAACAAAAAAACATGACTTACAATAGTCTTATTTTTTCAATTTTGTAATTTTATTAAATAATACAGCTGTAACAAACAATTAATAGATGGTGTCTTATCTTATTCTAGAGTTATAGGTAACGCATTTGTAAAAAAATGTGATTAGAGGCATCTACCTCAGAAATCAAGATCCTCATTTTAGCAAGTATTTCTAAGTATGCAGAAAAGCAATATTATAAGGCTATATATTTTCCGCCATATCTATGTATATACAATAAATAATAGAGTTAATCAAAAATGGCTTCAAACTATGACTGTTCGTGCATGCACATAAATTACAAATCCACAAAACCTACGCTAGTACATGTACAACCTATTAAAAGTGACGGCATGCGTTTTTCTAATATTCACTAGAAAGCTATTCTATGAACACATCTTTAATAAATTATTAGAAAAAATGTAATTAACACAGTACACGTGTGCTGGTCCACCGATAAATTTTAAGCATTTGTCAAGCTGCGTCTATGAAGATTAAGTGATGTCCGGGATCGACTAAAAATTTACTAGCCCTTTTAACAAATTCGTACATATCTAATTATATAGAACCATAATATACAGTTTAACCAAAATTATGCAGTTATTCATTTTACTTTTGTTGTATTCCTAAATTGCAGTAATCTTTAACGTGATATGCAAATCAGATTACAGATGCGATGAATTTTATCGATGTTTGATTGAGTTTCAAATTACAAAGTAAAAAGAAATCCTGGGAAATTTAATAACTTGGACCTTAAAAAGTAAGATCCTAGGAAAACTAATTAATATGCAAAATAGGAAGTATGGGGCAATTCGGTTATTATAAATAAAAACTGTATATTTCTATTTTTTTCAAAGTAAAGTGACATAACCTTTCTATTTTTATACATCGAAATGGGTTCAGCAAACCTTGCAGCTAATTTTTGCCCAAAATTCATATGTACGAGTGTGTGCTTTATCATACGGGAACAGAAGGTCTTGATGCATTGTTGTGTAAATACATTTAAAAATTACAAATAGACAGCTTTAGTTGGAAATATTTAGATTTTTTACATCGCTAAAGGTAGGTGTTTTCGAGAAAACCCAATCTAAAGATTGCAGGGTACTAACTATACAAAGTGTCTGTGGCAAAAGGTTCATCACGTGGCACTTAATAATATTCACCAAACCATCTAAATACATATTATAGATAATAGCTTCTACTTTATCTTTGCATTTTCCAAAAGAGCAATCAAAACTTGACCGCTAACCTGAATGACAAACAGACTTTTAATTTAATATTTACAGATCAAAGCTAACACAAATAATCCAACAGAATTTCAAAATGTTCCAAATAGATATACCGATCCGTTTTAACTTCCACTTTTATGAAAAACTATTGTTATCCTTTATAATTACAATATTTAATAATTATAAATGCATTACAGCTAATAATGCGATTAGGAAGATTGTTCGTTTCTAAGGAGGGACCTATAAGTTAGGTACCAGTCTTACACGGGATTTGATCTCAACACAATTTTGAAGATTTGGGAATTGACGAAGTTTAAAGAGTTGAGCTGTAAAAAATGATAAGTGACTAAACGTTTACAATTGGTCGCAACTACGGAAAACCTATATCCGTAGCACGAATGAGTGTGAAGAAAAGATTAAGAATAGCCAGCGAAGCTGCAGGGCTCAAACAAATGAGTTAAGTTAATTATTTTTTTAAATTCTGTGTTGTATGTACAAATTGAATTTAATGAAAAGATTAAGAATAGCCAGCAAAGCTGCAGGGCTCAAACAAATGAGTTAAGTTAATTATTTTTTTTAATTCTGTGTTGTATGTACAAATTGAATTTAATGAACACTTGAATTTGGCAGCCGTATCTGCTGCAGTTTCCATTGGTGCAGGATATTTCCAATTGAATTTGTGTGCTCTGGATATACCAACTCCTTCATCTACGACGCAAGGACAGTATCAAGACAAATTATTAGATATCTATAACGTCGCTGCAGTTGCAGAAATGAAAACTGCCGCGAAAGACTAAATTTGCATTGGAAAATGGAGAAGTCCATACACATGGACGTTAATCGTTTTAATACCAGACGGTGCTTAGAGTAAAATATCGTACAGCACATATTACAATTCTTTATAAGGTGTTGCGTGCATACTAGAGCTGCGAACACAAAAGGTTAGATATTATGATCAAAAATTATTTTTACCTAGTATGGCTATGGAATAGGTCCCGGACGGTGTAGCTTGAACAAGCGTCCACGTTCGATCAGTAGAGTTAAGCAACGCTCTTTCTTGTCAGAACTTGGATGGGAGTTCCACTGCTGCATCTCTCGGCGCCTCGTGGTACGGCTGCCACGGAAATAGTTGGTCCCGGATGTCATAATAACATCATGACAGTCGGTAGTCTGGTTGGAAGTCCCCATAAAATGTACAAAGACGCCTATAATTGGCCTAACGGCTGTTGACTGAGTACTAAATAAATAAATAAATAAATAAATAGTTGCTAATCTATGAATGAAACTACATTTATACTTAAATTCCAAATTTGACATTTGATATTTAAGTGACTTATAGTTGCATCTATAAATTAACTATTCCATTTCCATACTAGTTGAAAATAATTACTTCCTTTTACGATAAAGGAAGTATTGGATTCACCCAAAAAATTCAAAATTGAGTTTTCAACAGATCTTCAGGTTTTAGTCCCCTGAACCCAAAAAACATGTTTTTGTTCATCGGTCTGGCTGTCTGTGAACAGAATATCTCAAAAACGAAAAGAGGTATGGCGTTGAAACTTCATATACAGGGCGATTTAGGAGGAATCTGCCAAACTTTAACAGTATGTTCCTCCAACGATTTTAAACAAAATAAGGTATATGAACATAGAACCGATTCGGAAGAATAAAGAAGTTCTAGCCTACTAAAGGAAAATTCATGGATGTAGAAAATAACCGTTTTTACTTAAAACATAATAACAATTCTACTGAGATAACTTTATTAAAACTACATTAACTGTTCAAAATTGCCACCTTCGTTTTCAATGCACCGTTGAGCTCGTCGTACTAGAGAATTAGTCGAATTTCGCAGTACTTTAGGTCTATCCCGGATGTAAGCGGCAGCATTTTTAATTTTTTCGAATCGGCTCTATGTTCATATACCTTTTTTTGTTTAAAATCGTTGGAGGAACATACTGTTAAAGTTTGGCAGATTCCTCCTGAATCACCCTGTATAAGTTTTGTGTACTATCTAGATGCGACAGCATAGTCGCGTCAATGAATACATAAAACAGGCAATCTTCGGAAGTCCTCAGGAACAGCTGCGATTTTGATGATTTTTTTTTAAATTTTGTTTTTTTTATATTATTTGAAATCAGAAACCTTTTGGAGCGGGGACGAAATTATTTATATTTTTTTAAAAATATGTATGATAATTATGTAGAAAAATGTTTTTTATACCATATCCATTGAAAATGAGGAAAAAAGAAATATTTATGATATGTTTTCATATTACTATTGAAAACAATTGTTATACAGTGTGTCCCAAAAATTTTTATACAAATGGAGAAAAAGTTTATCTTACATTTCACAAAAAAAAAATTGATAAAAAGCTCTGCATGACTTGTAGATCCATAATCAAGTACAACATTTTTAAAACATTGGCTGATATACAGGTAAAATCAAAATTATGATTTGGAATGAGAGTAAAATACGTTCAAACTGTAGTGGAGAGCAAAATGTTCAATTGTTATTAAGTAGCAAAAAATGATTAGATTAGTGATTTTCTCAGATAAAAATTAGAAGATTATTTCAATAAATACGTCAGCAATTGTTAGATTAATGCGCAGTACGAAACATCGTAAGATCCCGTTCATAATAAGCGTCTGATTTTGTGTTACTCGTCCTTATTAAACACGTTCTGGATAGAGTACTTTGGAATATCTAATAACTGTCAACAAATGTCAAATGCTAGTTAATAACAATTTCAATGAACATTTTGCTTTCCACTACAGTTAGAACGTATTTTACTCTCATTCCAAATCATAATTTTGATTTTCCCTGTATATCATCCAATGTTTTAAAAATGTTGTACTTGATTATGGATCTGCAAGTCATGCAGAACTTCTTATCAAGAATATTTTTTTGTGAAATGTAAGATAAACTTTTTCTCCATTTGTATAACACTTTTTGGGACACACTGTATAACAATTGTTTTCAATAGTAATATGAAAACATATCATAAATATCTCTGTTTTCCTCATTTTCAATAGATATGGTATAAAAAAAAATTCTACATAATTATCATACATATTGTTTAAACAATATAAATAATTTCGTCCCCGCTCCAAAAGGTTTCTGATTTCAAATAATATAAAAAAAAAACAAAATTTAATCGGAGCTGTTTCTGAGGAGAAAAATGCTTTATTGAATCGACTAGCAAGCTTTTGAAGAAAATCGCATAACCGGAGGTATGGTGTTTACTCTTGTGATTTTTCAGCTTTTTTCGATTTTTTAAAAAACGGCCGAAACGAAATTTTTTTCAAATTTTATATCTTTATTTCATTTTTAATGTGTATTGATGTGAGATAGGTTCCAGTTGAATACCTATAAAATGGGTTTCTTTTGTTTTTCCTATTTTATTTATTAACTCCTATTTTAAATAGAACACCCGGTATATTATAAAATTTTTTAATTTAGCTTAAGGTTTTAGAGAAAATTTGTCTTTTGGACTAACGCTCTATTTTGTACGGTGTCTGTAGAATTTGTATTTTTTGAAAATTTTTGACAAATGCTTAAAAATTAAAAATACAATTTTTGGCTGATCATGAGATCACTGTAAAAGGAAGTTGTGTGCGTGTAACACACCAGATTTTTTTTATTATATTTTATATATGTCAATAAAAAATAAATTTTGTAGTATATGTGCCATAGGTATGCCAGAAAATATGTATGGAAATGGCCTACGTCGTGAATATAATATATGATATAAAAACTGGAGTGGTACGTCAACCGCAATGGAAGCTGCGATCATTGATGAAACTTTTAAAAACATTTTATAAACATGTATGAAATAAAATACGTTAAATTGGTAAGCAACTGTGATAGCAGCGTATCAAGAAAATTGCCAGAGGTTATACCATATGGGACAAGGGTAATAATAAAAAAAAATCATGTGAGAACCATATCTTAAGAAATTATGTTAATAAATTAAAGGAACTAACGAACAAACCTAAAACGGCATTAAAGTAAAACATACTTACACTTTCGAAAAACTTCAGACCTGCAATTACTAAAGCTGTTGAATACAGAAAATCACAACGCTCTCATTAGAAGCAAAAATCAAAGGACTTGAAGCCGATATTTTGAATCGAACAAAACATATCTTAATGTGACCATTCGGAATATAATTATAGGGGTTACTTTTGCACAGGTGTGAAAGAAAACTAACAAAACTTTTTCCCGGACTTGGGAGTTATGATTTACATCAGTATTTGATGACAGATGTACAACGCGTGGTTACTGACGCAAATAGCCTTATACGTATACGACATAACTAATAATTCCGCAAAATTATATAACTCGCAGGTAGCAAAATTACAGCAGCAGTGATATCACTTATCACACAATGAAGTAGGCGGTTTTCATGATATTATCTGTAAGCATTTGACCGACGCACTTGTAAAAATTGGAGGAAAAGAAACCGGCAAGGTTTAAACGCCAGAATTAACCACAAAAAAGATGTGTTGCTGAAGAAGATTTAGATTACAGCCCAGAAGCTGGAGATGTGGTACCCGACGTGGATCACGTAAGCCGAAAAATTGTCGAAGAAGCCTTTTTATAACATATTGCAAAGAATATAAAAAATATGGCACAAGATCCACTAGAGCAGTGACTCCCAAAGTGGGCGATATCGCCCCCTGGGGGGCGCTGGAACGATCCAGGGGGGCGATAGTAGCCTCGGGTGCATTTGGGGGGCGGTGAATAAAATAAGGGGGCGGTGAAAGCTTAAAGAAGGAAGAGAAGATAAGAAGATTTAGAAAAACCATTCGTACATATTTCATCTGTTGTGTAATATAGTGTAACATTATTTTCCAAATAAACACACAAAATGCAAGTTACAGATTTATTTATTCCATGAAGACTATTTACAATTACTAAATGTCCTTATTCTTCTGCATACCGTTTATTACTTTATTTATTCAGTCTATTTATTCTCCGTTTCTTTAATTTTGCTTTATCACACCTTTTAATACACCATCCAGAAAGTAAACACTATTATAATAAAGGGCTTTTATTATTCAAATTTGCTTACTCAAAATACAGGTTACAAATTCAGAAAAGATTTGTTTATTTTAAAAACATCATTTTCTCTACCAATAATAATCTATACAAAATTTCGATATGGTATATTTTATTATAACATTTCATAATTGACTTTTTCAGATAATCATTTGAGTTTGGCTCTCACTTTAGTTATTCCGATTGTCAGTTAATACCTACAAATTAAAATCTAAGCTCTGATGTTACCAAACAACTATCCCAACTAAATCAACTTACGTATATAAGCCGTTCACGACCTTTTTGGGACAGAGTTGGCTATGATTTTTTCTTTTCATGTTGGACTAACTGATTCGATGATGTAGCGAATGCAACTTTTTTTTCTGTCAGTGTCTGTTCGACATTTTTTTTCCACCACATTGCCAGATTTATTATTTTAATATACGTAAGAAAATAAATGATTTATCAACTGTGTAAAATATAATTTTAATTTCCGTCAAAGGAAAAGTCAAAATGCCCAAAATAATTTTGTTACAACAAAAAATTTCCATTAAACGATGCTACTTCCAATTTCAAACGGACAGACCAAATTTAAAAGAACGCGAGTCGATGTGGAGACTAGAGAATATCCGGCAACAATGTAACTATTCAGAAAATATAACCTTAAACTGAAAACAACCTAACCTAACACAAAAAGTGTCAATTTTCATGAGGGAGTTTAGTTGGAACAGAGGTTCTGCCAACAAAATTACTAGATGGTCATAGCCTCACCTGACCCAAAAAGATCGTGAACGGCTTATATGCTGGAACCTCTTTAATATACTATTCGCAATTTAACAGTAACTGTATCTAATGTATCATTCATTAAACAATTCTCAAATATTTATTTTGTATTTTTAATGTATAAATCCTTCCTTGTACTTTTTAATTGCTAACTAATTTATTCCAACAAAATAATTTCCTACCTAGAAATACTCGTATAGATAATTATCGGTCTCAAGAAGCTACCACTACAAAATATTTCTGTTTGTTTGCTTAAAGAATGTAGATTTCCAGGGGGCCCTGAGTAATTTTTTTTCTGAAAAGGGGGCGGTAGGCCAAATAAGTTTGGGAACCACTGCACTAGAGGAACATCGTAATAACTGGCGTCATGAAGAAAGACTCATAAAATTAACATTATCTAGATTTGTAAGATTTTGTAAAATGAAGTCTTCTACCTGTTTTGCTAATGCAGTGAAGAATAGTCTTTATGGGTAAATTTCACATAATGAGAGAATCCCATGTCCACACCCATATTTCCGTAACTAAAGCGTTATCATAGTGATCTAAAAACTAAAATGAGCTTCCTGTGTCACCCTAACAGGTTTTTGTACAAATTCACTTACAAGTAGAAGTGCACTTATAAATTATAATTTTTAAAGGTCAAAAATGTCATTTCGGTAAAGTTTTGTTTTTAAACGCAAAATTAAAACGAATGTTACTTTAAATCTTTTCAAATACTTTTTTCAACTGTCTATTTTTATTATAACCGATTTCTGCGTAAATGTGGTTCATGTTAATTTTAATACAAGCAAAATAAAGTTGTCCGGATGGTTCTCCATCATTTCGGTAACACGTCGAACAAAGAACGGTACATCGGTTATAGAACGTTGTGAAACCTGCTCTTACTTTGTAAAAGTTCATGTGTTGTGTATAATATCTCGTCAGATCGGTAAGTTTTTGCACATGTTTACTGTTTTTGATATAATAACAATTACTAAACAGAAAATGCATGCGTACCTTTATTGTTAGTCAATCCGGAAACTACTGTTTTTAGTAGTTTGTGTATACTTTACACAAATTTAAATTTTTTTCTTCGCAATATACGTAGTCTTAAACATAACCTCTAAGTATGAATACGCTCTGTTGATAATGCAGGTTGCTATAGATATTTAAACTTCATTTCATCATTTCGGTAACGCCATGACGGTAACATTTAAAACTCTTAAACGCGTTACCGAATTGACGTGGCTGTTACCGAATTGACTCACTTTTTGGTTCGTAAAATAATTATTTTTTATAACTGCAAATTTGCTTATTGGGTACATTTATTGTAAATCAAGATGGATGAAGGCGATATTCAATCTTAAAAGAAAAATTAAAAGGGAGAGCGAGTTACCTTTATTAAAACAATAAAACGAAAACAAAAGGAAAAACTAGAGGAAAAGCAAAATAAGCAAAGAGAATTCAAGTTGAAGGTTAAAATAGGGAAAATGATAAGAAATCCAAGACGGATTTGATCCCAGAATTTGAGTAAATTACAGTAACTGAAAATAAAATAAAAGAGAGAATACAAGAAAATACACCGAAAAAAAGAAAAGCTATGATTAGCGAACAAATATAAAAGGTAAACATCATAATATACAAGAATTTCTTTTAACAAATTTTCTCAGATTTTCGAATAATAAAAGCCAAAATCACACTGTAACTCAGAAAGACAAGAACGACAGCAAATCAGATGAATGCAAAAGTGTGTCAAAGAAACATAAAAACAAACGCAGAAAGGAGCAAGAACCGGATTATTCATTGAAGAAGCAAAAAGGACTTGTAAAAAAGAGGGGGCAGAAATATAGAGCTCAAATAACTGAAGAACAATTAGAGGAAAAGTGGAGAAAGGATAGGAAGAGATACGGAAAGAAAAAAGAAAAAGGTCGTGTCAAAACTATTGAGCCATTGAGCGAAAGAGTAAGAAGAAAACAGAGAAATAAGTGACAGAAAGCTAGTACAAGCTATAGAAGTAATAAGAAGTTATGATTAGCAACACAAAAATATCTGAGCAAATAATTCGCCACCAACTACCGATAATGTAGGAATGGAAGAAAATTTAAATCAGCAATCTGAGTACAATACTCCAACAAGCAGAATCAAAATGAACAGAAAAAGAAAACTGTTATTTACTTATCAAAATAATTCCTATGTATTTTCCAAACATAAAAGAACTTTCGTGGAACTACAGTAAAAGCGGACACGGAAAAGGCCCCATGAATGGTGTGGGACGAACATTGAAGAGAAAAGCGGATGGTTTGGTTCTACAGGGAAATGACGTTTCGGTCGCTTCAGTTTTTGTCGATAATCTTTTTTCAGAGAATTTTATAAAAATGTGGGAAGTAGAAAGCACAGCTATAGAAAATTTGAAAAATGAGTTGCCAACGAACAGTGCTCCTGTTCCTCAGATTATGTAGGTTCACCAAATAATAGAAAATTACTCAAAGATATTCTTCAAAAAATCAGTTGTTTTTTTTGCCAGTACGATTCAATGTTGACACTCCAATTTAAAATATCTCATACCCCTACTATTTAAAGGAAACTGTATCCTTTTTAAGCATTTTTTAAAAATGTTTTTTAAATATTTTATTTAGTTCCTTAACTAATATCTAGGTTCGCCGATCTCGTTAACGAACAAATAAAAAATTAACATTATATCAAACATCACGGTAGCAACACGAATGTTCCTTTAAAATATGGTCGTCGAGAAAAGCTTATGTTTACAGTGTACATGGCAAATAATGAAGACATCACCAGGAATAAAATGCAAAAATTGCAAAAGAACGTCATTAGAACTGCTTAATTAAAACAATTTAAACAAGAATAAACAAACGTATTTGTGCAAAACTTGTGTAGTTGGGCAATATCCATTAAAATAATAATCTATGAACTAAGAACTAAGTATTGTACGTTTTTCACGTTTCCAAGTAGATAAATATTTTAAGTTTTTCGTATTTTAAGAAATATATTTTTAGATTTCAAGGTTTACTCCACAAACGTAACAGAAGAATAAAATAGGTAATATTTTTATTAAAATTAGTAATTTCGATAACGGTACATCATTCAGGTAACCGCTAAATTTTATTATTTTTGGTGCAATATTATGTATCCTAAAGTCGTTGTAATGCAGTAATATATTAGTAAACGCATAACAAAATAATGTAATGAAGAAACAATTAACTGAACGATAATAAATAACTTTTTATGATGATTTTCAACCGTATCGTTTTAATAATTCTTAATAAACTAACAACAATAAATTTGTTACAGCTGTCCTTCAGATAATATTAAAACCTAATCGTCGTATATTAAACTCCATATCTTTTCAGACAAATGTTATGCATTACAAATACAATAAACGTATTGTAGCTGCTACTTTGAGGAAAAAATGTAGAAGTTACCGAAATGACCTTTTGTAGCAGATTGCAGCTTAAAAACACCCACAATTTATTTAAAACTTAAAATTCATCGCGGCCACTGCAGCAATTTCTTCAATGGACCTTAATAAATGTATAAAACGATATGCATAGGCTGAAATCGTAATTTTATTTTTGAACCGTTCCTTCGGTGGAATTGCCCCGTTATGTGAAATTTACCTTTTATACAGCTTTTTTGACAACGCTGCAACCCGTTATGGCTTTGAAAACGAGCATCATACCATACAGGCATTAAGCTAACATTAATAAAACTGTATCGCCATATGGTTTATAGGTTAGTAAGGATTTTCTTTTTTTTTGACAGCATCTCCCGATGGTCTAGTACAAGAAGACGCTTTAATTGATGTCAAGTGTTTCTCCACCGCAAGAGAACATAGTCGAAATTAAAAATTGTGCAGTCACCAAAGGGCATTTTGATACAAACTGTATATAAAGGTAAGCTACCAAAATGGCAGCAATTTTACTGGAGATATTACTGACAGAATTAGTACTCATATAATAAATAAAAATATGTAATCTACCAAAACGTCTCTCAAGGTAAATTAGAAAAATTACCGTAATAGTATCCAACCCTTGTAGTTAATATGTATAATGTAATAATATTTAATAACCATAACTCCGTACAGTGATTATTGTTTTCCATAAATCAACATATTTTGGTTTCTTGTTTAATTTGTTGGTACATTTAGCTTCCTGTCGTTGGCAGTTATGGTTGGATGACTTTTTTGTTTTTTTTGTAATATATAATAGCACGTTTTTACTTCCCTCATCTGAAAGACGAAGAAAGTACTGTAATCACGAAAAAATCACCTTCCGAGAATTCTTAAGATCTTGACGTTTCAGGGTCCCTATATGACGGACAACAGGTTTTTTCAATTTCGTCCGTCTGTCTGTCTGTCTGTTTGTCAGTCTGTTGGGGGTATAACTTAAAAACTATTTGTAGGAGGAAGAAGATATTCTGCATGCAGATTCTGTCTACCGGGCACGAAACCGAGAAAATTTCGGATAAATATACCGGGTGTCCGTTCTCAAAGTAGAACATAGGCGATTAACATTGTATTGAACGTTTTTGCTTTTTCCTGCTCGCCAATTTAACTTACAGGGAAGGTAATGCTATCAATGGAAAGATAAAATTATTACGGATAAAATGATACCAATAATAATATTCAAGATGCAATTTTTATTTTAAACTACTAATTTAAAACTTGGGATAAGCCAGGCCTTGCTTTGCAAGTTCGATAACATTTGTCAAAGAAATTGGTAATTAGTTGCCGTAAATTACGTATTTTCTGTCACCGTCTGTTAAAATTATCTGCAAAAAAATGAATTATTTCAATGAAGAGCGAATGAATACACTAATGTTAATTGCCAATGTTCGACTTTGAGAATGGACACCCGGTATACTAGGTGAACAACAGATACAAAATAATTTTATAAAAGATTTAAAAAGTGTGAACAACAAACTGTTTCCTTAAATACAGCCGCGCATTGCCAACCCGGAAGAGCTCCTCGATGCCCCAATGGATCAGAGGCCGGATTATAATTTGTGTTCGCAGGCGCTGTAGTTAGAATCCCACCACCGGTAATTTTTTTAAATTTGAAATTAATTTAATTCGCATTGATAAGCTTTTCATTTTATTGTTGCAGTATTATTACAATTGTGAAGCTATGTTTATCCCTATTTTCTTTTGATTTTTAAAATTGTTTAGTCCCACAACGTCCACTTACGAGGGAAGTTCTGGGTAAAGCTTTTTACAGATTTTTATTTTATTTTGGGAGTGTATAGTTCAGCATGTGACATTTTAAAACAAAATATAAATAGTCTATGCATTAGCAAGTAAAATAAGTGGCTTTTCATATAAAAATGTTAAGATTTTGTGAATACTAATAATTTGTTAGTTTATACGATTCCAGGTTATTCCTCTACTTGAGCTGAACCCGGGCATGAGCAATTCAAGTATTTACAGGTATTCCAGGAACCATGTAAAATGAATTTACAACTACTGGTGTGAAACAGGGAAATACGCTTACTCCGTACTTTCATTTCAGGGTGTTTCAATAGTGCACAGCATTATTTCAGGGGTGTGTTATCTACCTCGAAATAAACAAAACACTTTATATAATAGTTATTTACTATACAAGTGTGATAAGTGCATCATTAACATACGTGTGTGCAAGCACACAAGTATATTAATGATGCATTAGCACACACGTATTGTACAAAATTTTATCTGCCCAAAATTGAAAAAAGTGCATTTAGAAAAATGGCAGACCTGTCGTTTTCAAAAATATGTTAGTAGACAAATGTTATTATGTCATTCATTTGATACTATTTTCGTTTGGTAATGAAGCCATTGCACCACTAGTGGAGTTCATTATCTAACAGAAATAGTGTCAAATGAGTGACGTGGTAAGTTCTTGTCCAAGCAGTTGTAGGTAAACATATGTATCAAATTAATTTGTGCAACGCCTCATTGATATGAATTGTTATTTTACACTTTTTAATGTCTAAAATGTGCTGGGTTCGGTAGCTCAGCGGTTAACCATTCTGGCCACTGCTCTAAGGGTCGAGAGTTCGGTCCCCAATCCCGGTGAGGTTTTTAAAAACAAAAAAATGCGGATGAAAGCCTCTACAGAAGGCTATCATTCGGAAGTGTTCAAAAAGTATTTACGTCCTGGTCGGCTATGGCCATTCAAACGTATAAATAATATGTTCGTGGCACTGTAAGTCTATTTCAAATTCGATGTTAGCAGGTTAGGTTTTGCGTCAGTCTGTGTCAAAACTATATTTCTTGCAGGCATTTTGGGAATAATTAGAAGAGATCATGTACGAAATATTTCCCTTCGAAGAGAATTAAAGATAACACTTATGATTTAAGCTAAAAATTATGGACTGAAACATTACGTGCACAATAGTCAATTCGTGAAATGAGGAAAAATGTAATAAAAGATAATTACTGAAAACATTTTCTGCACTATAGTAAACGGGAAAGCATTTAGCAAATAAGTTAGAAAAATTATAGCAATTGGTTTCCAAGATGTCAACTAAAGTTGGAGACACTCAATAAATTAAAGTTAGCGTCTAGCTTATAGCAATCGGAATATTTAAAGTAAAACTGATAATAACTTTAGCTAACATGACGGGTTGCTTGGGCAAATAGCTAATTAAAGTTTCCTTAGCTGCTACATCTCAATCTGACTAATGACACTTGCAATAAATTATCACCTACTTAAAAATTTAATAAAATAAAAATGTACCGTTCGTTTTCCCTACGTCGATTATAAAAAATCGCCAAATTTATATTAATTAAATTGCTCAAACAACCGTTGTGTGAATACTAATTACCTACTATTATCTCCACAATGACGGACAGGCAAAAAACCAGTCACGGTTAATGGAAACTGCTTCGCTTCATTTAAATATTTTACCAATTATTTACGCACATTGTCTACTTTATTGTCAATTACTTCTTTGAGTGGTTTAAAGTAGACCTGCGAGGTTTAACCTTAAAATGTCAGAATAAATAACCGGTGCGCGGCATTTTTGCTTGATTGCATCCCGTTGGAAAAGCGCGATTCTGTCCATTCCTCTCTTTCTACCTTCGGCTCTCTCCATTTTCGCTTTTAGTGCTGTATGGAGGTATTCACGGAGGAAATTCCACTGTCACTTGCTCTATTCTTGTTTTAGTGCGAAATGTAATGCAGTGATTTTAATATTTATCTTGCTTCAATTTACGCGTTATCGACGCTCGGATCTTGGCGTAATCACATATTTCTGCAGCAATTTAATCTCTAAGGTTTGGACTAACTGCCTACTAATTGCGTGATTTTATGCAAGTCCTGGGTGCGCTTTAGGGTTTGCATTACATTTAGAATAAGAAAATATGCTATAGTGCATTTGCTTCGAGAGAGATCATCGGTGCAAAACACAACAATATGGAAGTTGATAAGTGGCGATCCTTCCTAGTGCAAGCTAATAAAATATCCAATTTTAAGCTTTTTCAGCAATAGTGTTCGAATTTCGTTTTTTAAATGATCAGCATAAATTACTAATACTCTTGTAACTTTACACATCCGCATATGCAGGATGTCTGTAAAATATGTGGATTTAGCTCAACTTACCTACCTATATCTAGCTGCTTTTTGTTGAATCAGTATTTTGCTGGTAAGGTTTTATAAATTGATTATTCTTATGACAATAGAACTCTGAAATTGATTCGAATGCTACCCGGTGTGACACTCTACACAGGTATAAATCATTCTTTAAGATAATATTGGTTAGTATAGGTGGACCACTAATTGATAGTACATTGGTGTCACGAAATAGGTGGGATAGTAACTTTTAATACTAACTGGTGTAACCTAGTTGTCATATATGCTGAGAAATAAATGACGAAAAGACAAATTACAATACAAGTGTTATTAGTTAGAAATAATTGCGTTATAGATATTAACAAAACAAGTTTGATGATGAACATCTTAACGAAGCGAGTTTGAATGCCAAACCGAGGCGGTAAGCCGAGTTTTGCGGAAATCAAACGAGTCTCGTTAAGTGTGTTACGATTCAATCGCGCCGCCGCGCCGTTTGGTTTCGAAGTCTGTAGTAATTATTTCGTATTGTTACGCATCTTTTCGGCTTTGATGTCTTTGGTGCTCAGTCTATATTTTTCGCGCCAGCGCCACGCCTACTTCCTTGGCCTTGCTACTAAAATTGCTTAAGAACTCGCAATTGTATCGGAGCGTTCTTTTCCACCTCGCTCGGCGAAACGACAGGAAGTCGGTTTAACGATATAGAAAGTTTTCAGAGGATTCATAGGCTGCCGTTGGTTTTTTGTGTGATGCTTGCCTATGCTTCTTGGAGCGGTTTCAAGTCCCCGAAACTTGATATGAGGAAATATTAATCCCACGCCATTTGGCAAAATTTTACGCTACCGAGTGTTTCGCACATACCTGGAATTTTTCTAGCGTAAGTAGAAAATTCGCTTCAAAATGCATTGTATTTCATTGTATGCTATCGTGGACCTTTTCCTCCCTTAGAGCACTCAGTGCCAGAGGGCCGATCTGGGCATTAGTTACAGTCGTGGCCAATTCTTCTACTTGTGGATGCTTGAGTCGATATTGAGTGCTTTTGTGCGATTTTGTACTGGTATTTGGATTGACGTGGCCGCTTAACTCCTGCTGCGTGGGCTTTTAGAACACAGGAAGGACCCGACACGGTGGCGGTTCTATAGGTCTAAATCCCCCCCCCCCCGTCGTGTTGCAAATCCCCATTGGCTACCAGTTTTCTGTCACACGAATTTGGGCCAAACTTTCTTGGAAGCCGTGAGGGACGTCGACCATGAGTCCACATCTGAAACGTATATTGCGTTTTCTCCAAAACCAAACAACAACACCATTGCTGTAATTTTTGCCTGCCCGTCGATTTATTTTAATGTTTGCAATAATACTATTGTGCGTATTAGTTGTAATTTTTGTCTGAGGTACCTCATAATCATATTGATAAATTATTTAATCATAGCTTCTAATTTGTGGCAACCTACCATTCTGATTTTGGATAAATATTGTGATCTTTGTACTGTGATTATCTTATTTTTACTGTGATTATTCTGAAATTATAGTGTGGTTACGCCAGCTATGAGGGTTTGATTTAGTTACGGCTATCTGCTTTACTTGAAGATTTTCTTTCAGCAACTGTATTTGTGTATAAGGTATTTGAGTTTACGAATTCTCATTTGAACACTTGGGTACACTTGCCGTGATTTGAAAAAAATCCGTTGGCGCGCTGGGCATTTATCCCTATTCTTTCTACGGATTAATATTTCAAAGACTTGTTATGTCTTCTTCGACTGAGCTGGCGGCCGGTAATTGCACCCGAGTGTAGGAAAGTAAATTTTCTGGAGATATGACCAACGAATTAAAATTAGCTAACAAATGCCATAAGCAAACGTGTATTGTTCAATATTTTATCTTTATCAATAGATTCTCGTTCAATGCTCATTACACCACTCAGTTATGTAATGGTTTCATTACGCAACTGAGTTGTGTAATGACTTCATTACCTAACTGAAATAGTGTCAAATGAACGACATAATGACATTTGCCTACTAAAATATTTTTGAAAACGACAGATCTGACATTTCTCTGAATGCACTGTTCTCAATTTTAGGCAGTCGTAGATAAAATTTTGTACAATACATGTGTGATAATACATCATTAATATACTTGTGTGCTTACATAACTCGTGATACGCACTCGTTTGTAACTTACACACACGTATATTAATGATGCTGTTATCCCACTTGTATAGTAAATAACTATTATGGTATTCTAAATCTTAAACGGTCATTTCCTGAGCTCTGTTTTTACGGTAAAGAGTGTCTTTCGAAACTGAGTTTGTTAGGATTGTAACGGGCTCTTCATCATGATAAGCAGCCCGTTATAATCCTAACGGGCTCATCGCGTAAAGAAAAGTAGCAACGTCATTTGAATTTAAGATTTTTTTTTAATTAAAGATATACAATTTAGACTATCATTGTGCAGTGCTCGACCGTTGTCAGAACTTTACGCTCTCATACGGATAACAAGCTCGCTGGCGCTCGCTTGTTGGATATCGTGCTTGCACGTAAAGTTCTTGTAATGTAAATTACTATTACACTAAATGTTCAATATAACCGCCAGTTACTTGGATGCAAAAATTCATTCCACCCAAATAATTGGAGTATACTTGCTGGAACATTTTTAAATTCTTATAATTAAGCAATTTTACAACTGAGAAAGAATTGCCACAGTAATTATCAAACACTACTTTGGTACTTAAAACATATAGAAAAACTAGATCACACCTGTTTCAATAATCAAGATTAGATTCTTTCCGAATGAATCATGAAAGATATTAAAAATATTTATGGTGTAGAAGTGTAACGGGCAGAAACGTCTCCTAGATTTTCAGGAAGTTTATCAAGATGGCCCTTGAAGAACTGAAGCTTTATGCTCATGGTGCAACCAAAGCGATGAAAATTCTAAAGCATCGTTTCAACAAGATTTTGCAATTTTCGGCTCTTTTGTTCCCTAGGAAATTTTTAACAATCATCACAAACGAGTTCCGTGCATCTTTTTCAATATTGTTCATGGAACCAGTAAAAGACGTATCTTTCATCAGAGTTCTAATCTGCGGCCCGTCAAAAACACCAGCTTTAATTTTTTCATAACTTAGATTTGCCAATATATTTAAAAAAGTTACCCTCTCTATCTCACAAGGAGCTGAGTAGCGCAGATCAGTAAGCCATTGCCTTGCATTAAGCAAGTCCTCGGTTCGAATCCAGCGAGGGCCGGAATTTTCCGCAGCCTCAGCCTTGTGATTTGAACGGGGCTCGGTGAGACCATTCAGAGTTGGGCACCAAATTAACTGTGCTCTGTTCAGAATCACAGACCTAAGTGATAGAGTAACAAGGTCAACATAACACACACTCACACACACCTCACACAATGGTTGTTGTGCAAGCACAAAAGGCGCTCTCCAACTGTGTATCCCGAATCCGGGGCAAGTTGAGCATTATATCGCCAGATACAAGCAGAGAAAACACCAGCCTCTACTCCGCAAGGTAAAACGAGGTTATCGATTATACATACATACATACATACCCTTTCTATCTAGAGCTTTTGCAAACTGCTTTTTGATACCCAATTTGATGTGAGAGGAGGAAGGACGATTTTTTCTCTACTTATTAAAGAATGGTTAATGCATTTTTTTCCAACATTTAAAGGTGTTCTTACTGACTGGTTCTTCTGAGTCCAGCGTCTCTAACCCGGTTAACCCAGAGACGCAAGAAACAGGGATATTTAGTTTATCCAGCCTGCTGACCAAATAATAAGCTAACCATTTTAAAATCCACACAGATGATCCAATTGTGGTCACCATATTGTATTAATTTTATAACTTTTTCAATGTTTTCCTATTTTTCTTTTAAGTAACATGGCCAATGGGAATTGAGCCGCATACATTTCCATTATGAGGTAAATCACACTCTAAACTTCTTTTTGAACTATCCAAAAACAAACGCCACTCGTTTGGATCATAAGATGTCACAGCTACTGCATTTAATAAACCCTGTACATTATGAAAATAAACTACATCACCCTCAACTCTAAAGTATTTTAATAGATCTTGTTCAAGGTTGCGATAAAATGCAATGTTTCTACCTCGCGCAAGTAATTTTCTTTTATTTAGTCTTGAAGCAAGCAGTTCTGACAACACTTTTGAAAGACCCAAATCTGAGTTAGAACATGAAGCCTCCTCTTCAGATTTTGAATTATAATCCTGTTCAACATATTCTGCTTCACAATTTTCGTCGTTAAGTGAAGGAAGTCCTTTAAAAACTGGTATTGGTATTTCATCTGAATGGGGCACCGGGCGGATTGCTGTATCGAAGCTTGGGTAGGTCATTTTACTCTTATTTTTTCTATTATAACTGGAAGTCTGGACACAGCAAAAATAATCATTTACATGGTTTTCGACTCTCGCCATATCATTGGAATACCAAATGTTAATTGATTTCGCTTTGCTTTCCTCGATTGTCGTCAGGTTTCTACACAGGGCTTGCACACTTTATGTGTAGCGTAAGATTTGTGATAAACGCCCAAGACAGTGGAAAAAATCCGATAGAACATCTCAAGATTTGTCTTCAAGTTTTACCCCAAAGTAAGCAAGATACACTTTCTTTACAAAATCTTGACTGTGAGTACAATTCCGCCAACTAGACATGTCGCTAACTTGAGTCTTTGGACGAAAAATGAATAACTGACACATTAAGCACATTAAGAGCTGTTGACTAGACAATAACAAAATAATATTGTGCACTCTATTCGTGTAACAGTCAACTAACGCGAGCTAAGATGCATTCATATATGTTACGTAAGAGCTCAGGACGTAAACACACAATGCTATACAAGCAAAACGGGAAGTGATAAGAAAATATGAGTGCGATTTTTGAAATCGCCATAACCAAATTAGTCGATAACAAGTGTCAGATCATGCTCAGCAGAAATTTGTCGACATGTGTAAATAATTTATCTAAAAACATGCTTGCACCAAAATCGTTTTTTAAAAACAATTTAACAACTTTCAAACCGAATAGTTGGTGAACTGAAGGCAATATTAGTCAATTTTATAGCAGGAGATATGAACGTTAGATGATGTAATATTTTTATTCATTTCATTGAAAGAGTATTATGATGATGATGACAATGACTTGAAGATAACAAATACATGTTTCTTAAAAGCTACAAGCTCCAGATATTATCATAAACAAATGACAAAATATATCTTCTCTATCCTCATAAGGTCAGAATGCTGGAAACAAGTCTGACTAGAGAAATATGGGAAACGAAAATTAAGAAATTGGGAAAGAGAAGTCCAAAAAGAATAACTGGTTAAATGTAGTATGACATTCCAAACAGCAAGTTGTAAATTATTATAAAAAGTTTGAAATAAGTTTATCCTAAAATGTAAACCAAAATGTGTAAAATTTAACAAGGTCTCAAAAGGGCTTAGAAAAATATCCCTTTCATTCAGTGGCGACTCGTGGAAAATTTTGTGGTAGAACCAACCGGACGTAAAAACCGGACGTAAAATACATTTTTCGAAAACTGTCATCAAATGTTGACATTTTCGTTAAATTCTCAGTATGCAAAGTGATTCTTTTTTGTCACTTAACTGCGAAATACTTTTATGTTCTAGAATGCAAAATTCTTTAGCGTTCTAGAACATAAAAGAAATGTCAAAACATTTGTCATTTTTTAGGAACTTATTTGTGATTTTATTAATTAAGTAACCTAGATTAGTTTTTTATCAAGGAATTTAAAATTTCAATAGATACTAATAACTATTATAAACTATTATAAACATGACTAATTTATGTTGTACTACATGTAAATTGAAGGTGCCGATACTGCGGTCAGTTAAATTTATACGTCACTTTGACGTTTGTCAAACAATTCAGCAGGCCGTGGTTCAAACATAAATTAATTGTTTATGAAATATAAAATTGTCAATTCACGTTGACAGTTACCTTATTTAATTTTTTTTATTCTTATATTAGTTTTATTGCAGTTTTCGAAAAATCATTGTTTGCATCTCGAATGCGAAATAGTTTTGCGTTCTCGAATGGGTATTTTGCCTCGCTAAAGCTCGGCAAAATAACTTCCATTCTCGAACACAAAAGTAGCATTTCGCATTCTAGATACAAAAATAGCCATTTCCACTCCCTCATAAAAACCAATTCCAAGGTCTCAAGATTTAACTATTTCGCATATGGACTGGCAAAAGTTAGCATCAGTGAAAAAGGTTACCAAACTTGACAGGCTACAAAAATATAATAAAATAAATTAAATATCTTCGTTTAAATGTGGAATTCGGCCAAAAATTGCATTTCCACTGTGAGATACATATATGCATCCGTGACTGACGTATATTACTTCAAAGTGTGCGACAATTTACTAGTAAAATATGAGTGTAATAAAATAGGTCATAGCATAGTCATTTAAGTAGCAGTATTTATTTTGCGGAAACCACAATGTCTTTCGGAATTACACATCGCCATCAAATATTCAGGCATACGTACTTAAAAGGAAATTAAAAGAAGGAAAAATAAATTTCAGTGCAGCCAAGATTGCCATTAGATTGTGAGCTGGCACTGTAATATTAATTCGCAGGAGAAGGATCAGAATCTAAACGTCATTTCATTAGTTATCAGACTTTTTAGAAAAGTCTAATTTTGCTTCATTTGCCGTTCGATTTTTCTTTATTACTTAATTTAATATCTGAAGCAAACTTGAATAAATAGAAAAAGGCAATATAAAGTCTAACATTTTTCAGCGAGAACTGGAGATAATAAGTTAACAGGTAGATACTTTTCAATACATTTTAATATTGTTTTCGCTTGGAAAACTGCTATGGTTTGCGGTTACATAATTAATTCGCTGGTCTGCATTTTCAGACTAAAGGAATTCTTGCCAAAACGTCACATACTGCCAGCCTATGGCTCGTGAGTATCTAGTTTCCGAATATGCTGCGACTGTGTGGTGTTTTTTTATTAGCCAGCCAATAACGTGCTAAAGTTGTATCAGTAATCAAAAACTTGACATGCGCGCTATCGCTCCCGCGGTCAGACTGCTCGAACGAACCTAAGTTGGGGTCCCAATGAAGCCTAAATAGCGTATCTTCGGATTTATATTCTCTGCCGCTCTCGCCCCGCTGCAGTCTATAAACTGTCGAAAAGCTGATCCGCTTCGATCTGGCTTCAATGCGTCCGTGAAAGCAAGCAAGCGTTTATCATACAGTTTATATTCATAACATCAAAAATAGTACTGCTTTGTTTAAGCGTTAAAACGAGAAGAATGATAAAAAATGAGTATAGATTTTTCTTATTTCAGAATAAAAGTCTTGATTTGATAGTTTGTTATCGTAGATCCATGGCTCCTTGGCTCTGTTTAGCAAGCCGTCACCGCTTTTATTAAATTTAATGATGAATGTACCATCAATACAGTCGGATAACTACACCGAATTACTAAAGCCACATAATGTAAACTGGAAATAGCCCTTCATGTAGTAGCAAATCTAATTACTTAAAGGTGTACTCAGATGAATACATCCGTCATACATAATATGCCGTATACTAGGGCATATTAATTTATATTTGAATCATTGAGATTTTGAAAAGAGTAGAAAACTATACCGGGTTTCCACTTTCAAACTGGAACATAGCGATTTAGCATTGTATTTAACGGTTTCATGAATTCCTGCTCGCTAATTCAACCTACAAAAAATGTTTTGGTGTCAATGGAAAGAGAAAATTATTGCACATCTAATGGTATGAAAAATGTAATTAAATTTATCAATTTTCATTGAATAATATTAATTAAAAGTTTTTATATTTTTTAAATATGAGTTGCCTTGACTTGGAAACAGTTGACAGCTATACTCAAATTAATTTATTTGATGACAGTTAGTACAGTAGTTTTTACTTCGACGAAGAAGGAGTTTTTATGAAAATAACTTTATTAGCATTATTGCTATACATAAACAATTTCGCAATTAATAAACAATAATTCTTATGGTTATAAGATACCTATTACAGTGAGGTTCGTTTGCGGATAGTGATAAATTTGTTTCAATGCAAGACCTACCTCATTAATCAAAAGTTCTAAATAAGTGTTCGAATTTAAATTTCTAACCATTTAAAACGGTCCGATAATTTTGTTATTATGAATCCCAGCCCAAATATGATTCTTTTGAGGTTATTGGGTTCTTGTACACGGAGTAATTCTTGGTTTTTCTTGAGCCCAATATTTAGTATTTTGCACAGGTTGTTTAAAGTAAAAGCACATTCATCCGTGAAACATATTGATGACAAAAAATCTGGTGTGATACACGCACACAGCTTTCTTTTACAGTGATCTTATAATTAGCCAAAAATTTTATTTAAAATTTTTAAGCATTTGTCACAAATTTTAAAAAATTACAAATTCTACAAAAACGGTGCAAAATAGAGCGTTAGGTGAAGAGAAAAATTTTCTCTAGAATTTTAAGCTGAATTCAAAAATGTAATAATATACCGGTTGTTCTATTTAAAATAGGAGTTAATAAAAAAATTTTTTAAAGAAAACAAAAGAAATCTATTTTAGAAGTATTCAACTGGAAAATCATCTATCTCACATCAATGCACATTAAAAATGTAATAAAAATGAGAAGTTTGAAAAAAATCGTTAGAGCCGTTTTTGAAAAAATCGAAAAAAACTGAAAAATTACAAGAGTAAACACCTACTATGCGATTTTCTTCAAAAGCTTGCTGTCGCATCTTATTAGTACACAAAACTTATATATGAAGTTTCAACGCCATACCTCTTTTCGTTTTTGAGATATTCTGTTTACAGGCAGACAGACAGACAGACACACATACAGACCAATGAAAAAAAAATATGTTTTTTGGGTTCAGAGGACTCTAAAACGTGAAGATCTGTAGAAAACTCAATTTCGAATTTTTGAGGTGAATCCAATACTTCCTTTCTTGTAAAAGGAAGTAAAATACGTTTATACTTTCTTCATCTGGTTCCAATATTTCCTGATGACATTGTGGTTTGTATGGATGATATCTGTGCTTTTTTAATGTCTTAGATACCACAGACTTTGACCAATTTGTCTTATGCTGTATTGTGGGTTAATATTGATCAATTTCAAAACACCATCCAATTCCTTGTCATCTGCACCATCACTCCTGCGATTACCTTTATTAAAATTTCATTATTGAAATTTTTTATCAAAGCCAAAATTAAATAATAAACATTAACCAACTATAGCTCCGACTCTATTAAAATATTAGCAGTTTCTTCAAATTTCTGGACATATCTGTGTATTGTAGATGTTATCACATTTTACGGAAAACCAATCTCTCACTCTACGCAATCTAACCCCACTGTAATATGTTTTTCCGATAGAAACTCTCTCTTCGTTCGAGTAATCGTTCATTTTGTAAAGTAAAAACTACTGTACTAACTCTAAATGTCATCATATAAATTAATTTGAGTATAGCTGTCAACTGTTTTCAAGTCAAGGCAACTCATATTTAAAAAACATGAACACCTTTGATTAATATTATTCAATGAAAATTGACAAAAATAATTTAATTTTTGATGCCATTAGATGCGCAGTAATTTTCTCTTTCCATTGATACCAAAACATTTTCTGTAGGTTGAATTGGCGATCAGGGATCCATAAAACTGTTAAAAACAATGTTAAATCTCTATGTTCCATTTTGGAAAACCTTTACTAGGTCTTTACCACTAAGTATGTATAAAATATAGTAGTGAAATTTCAGATGGTGCTTAGCCTTACATTATAAATGTTTTTTTCACTGTATAGAAAGTCGGCTTTTGCGCCCTAGTTTTAGGAAACGAAACTGTCAATTCCCAACCAATGGGAAACAATTTTTTTAACTCCCTGCGGGAGCCAATATTTTTTACCTCTCTCATTTGTGCTTATGTCACCATGCATACTACACCAAAGGTTCGCAACGCTATGTCGACTTGGAAATTTAACAAAATGGCATCACAAAAATCTAAAATTACTAGATAGACATCAAATAAATTCCCAAAGCAAAAATTGTAATATTTTGCATTAAAAACTGACGTTCAGAGAAAAAATCATATCAATGGAGCAAAGGTTCATTTCCTCCCTTGTGTGTGTAATGCCCTCCGCTAACGTGTCGGGCATTAAATTCACAGGCGCACTATGGTATAGAAGCTCCGTTTTTTGGCCAAAAATATTTTAGTGTTGAAAACACTTATAGGGAGCTGATTCGAGGTTTCGACCGTCACAAAATTCCGTCACGAAATCGTCAAGCTCAAGCATCACGCAGAGCGCGTATGTAGAGTGCAGTTGTGTATCAAACTCGAGTGAGTGAGTCACTTATATAGGCAACGTAAGCGAACAGCTGGTAAGCACAAAGCTCAAAATATTATATTGGAAGTAGAATTGCCGTTCATTAGCATTAGCAAGCATAATATGGACGTTTACTACAAGTATGAAACGCCATGTGTCAAACTTAAATTCAAATTATAGTTTTTGTTCCGAAATATTGTTTTCGTATCAAATTTCATGTCGCGGTTGCTGCGACGGTAATCAGAAGATAAACAATTTCAACTGCAGACGGCGTTTAGCGTGAACACGAAAATTTTTGTGATATGAATATATGGCTATTCGAAACAGTGAATACCTGTAATTCTAAATAGTGAACAACTTTTCTGCTGATGATGTAGTTGATATTTTAAATACCCAAACATGCCGGACGTTAATTGATGTTATGAATATAGGCGTGCGCCGGTCCTTTTTCTTGTTACGAATGCCTACGGTATTTTTATTACTAATTCTGAAGATTTTACCCAACGCACGGTCATTCACGACATTAAAGCTTTACAACCCAAACATCGTGTCGCAATGTTATTACCAACAGTGGACTACTGGTGGAATATAGAGAGTCGTGAACTTATGAAAGCATTTATCGAGCATTTTGTTAACGATTTGAAGTCATTAGCTCAAAATACTCATTTCTGTTCCGCCTTAGAGAAGTTTGCTATAAACAATATACCTGTCTCTTTGCAATCATTCCGCAATAAATTATTAAATGCTACCAAGAGTATTAATGGGAAACAGCAACCGGGTGTGTTTGGGTTCCGGATATTTAATAGCAACTCAATGCCGAGCAAAATTTCCGTTCCTCTGGGTGAGATAAAAGACAAACAAATCCAAATGCAGAAATGGAAAAAGTTGGTGACACCGGCACATTTACATACCATGATGTTTGTTCAAGTACACGGATTTAAAATAACGCGATCGGGTTTCTCGTTAGATATGACTCTTGAAGCTATGTTTTATCAGCGCGCAGCACTTGTTGATAATGTGCGGCCTCGCTCATCATTTAATATTCCCAAAAATTCGCCATATGTCATTATTGGCCCTCATTCATCATCTTCCAGCGACGATGATGAGACTGCGGATAACAATCGGGGTACACACCAGGAACAAATTTTAAATACCAACAATTGGTAAATAATTTATGTACGTTCGCATTGTTCATTGTATTCAATTTCTTTGTTGGTTGCGTTTTTTAAATATTTTTTATTCGGTTTTGTGATTTACTTTTTGTGTTTATGTTATGTATAAGATTTTTAAATATTTTTTATTCGGTTTTGTGATTTACTTTTTATGTGTTTATGTTATGTATAAGATTTTTACATATTTTTTATTCGGTTTTGTGATTTACTTTTTATGTGTTTATGTTATGTATAAGATTTTTAACGTTGACATTTTGGGTGCTTTTCAGTGCTACTTTGTATTTCTTTTTTTTGGTATAATAATGAATGCTGTAACCTGTTCATTAAGCATTACTTTAGTTACATTTGTATACTAATTTTAATTGATTTGAGTTTGATACGTAACAAACATTTGTATTTGCAGTTTTGAAAATTATAATAAATCATGTTCATTATATGTATATCGTGTTTGTTTTCAACACCCTCCGATGGTTGCAAGGATTGCGAAATCTGTGCATTTTTTTTCATAAAAACCAACCAACTACTTTTAAAAAATGCTAATTCATCAAGACAATAGGTATTATATCTTTTTTTAACTGTTAACATAAAAGGTGACCCCCCCCCTCCAAGAGGTTATTCACACAGAATTGTGCAAGAGCGCACACCAACCTCAAAATTCAAACATTTTATGTGAGAGGGGTACTTATTTTTAAACCGGTTTTTCTCCCTTCCAACTTTTTTTCACGTTGTTGATATACAGGGTGTTTGTAGATCGCTAGACAGCTTGCAACTTTGTTAATAATAGACATATCGAAAAGAACTTTCTTTTTTTTAAATGCCAGTATACAACCTAAAAATTGACGTAAACCAATTTAAGCCATGGCCTCCTATTTTTACGTAGTGATACATATTTTTTTTTTAAATAGAACACCCAGTATATTTTTAGATATTTGTAATCAGCACTAAAAGTGCTTTATGATAGCATTCTTAAATTTAAATTTTGGATCTTACTATTTTTCAAAATTAAAAATATTGTTTGCCGAGTAGGCCATGAATTACGCAAAATCACCAACAATCAAACAAGAAATGCAACACAAGCTCCACTTAACTCTAAAAATTTCTCATGACCGAATTATAGCACCAAACGTACTAAAACAATTTAAAACTGTTTTTTTTAATGGAACAATATGGGTTTTATTAAACAGTTGAAAACTACAATAAAAGTTTATGGAGATAAATTATGTCAATAAAATTTTGAAAATATATGTTGTATTATTAATGCATGATTTTCAATAGTGTATTAATAAAAAATCGATAAGTCGTAACATGTTTAATATTTTAAAACTTTTAAAAGTTACAAGACGTTTCGCAACTTATGGTTGCATCATCAGTTGTTAAAATTATATAGGTACTTTAAAAAATGGGATTACATTTCTGTGTTACCATCTGTGTTTTTCCTTTCATTTCTGGTTCGATTGTTAGTGATTTTGCATAATTCATGGCCTTCTTTGGCTAAACACTCTTTTTTAATTTTGAAAAATAGTAAGTTCCTAAATTTAAATTTAAGAATGCTACCATGAAGCACCTTTAGCGCTGATTGCAAATATCTAAAAATATACAGGGTGTTCCATTTAAAAACCAAAGTCGTGTATCACTGAGAAAAAAATAGGAGGTCATGGCTTAAATTGGTTAACGTCAATTTGTAGATTGTGCACTGGCATTTAAAACAAAAAAAGTTTCTTTTTATATCTCTATTATTAATGAAGTTATGAGCTGTCTAGCGATCTACAAACACCCTGTATGTATGCTTACATTACGAATATTTTGTTTAAACGTCTTGTATTATTCTTCAGTATCTTGGTAAGGTTTACTACGATCCAAAACAAAATTGACTAAAGCAGTGATCTTTAGATATTGACTTTTTTCAAAAACCCAAATATTAGAAAGTTCCATATTTGCAAAGCGGTATCCATCTAAAAACGGAAAAAAGTTTAGTTACTTGGATACAACGGATTGTTATTATGCAAAAGACTATTGATCCTTTTTACACTTTTTCACCAAGACTAACTTACGTAAAAAGTTAAAAAGTCCAAAAAATTAACTGTTCCAAATCACCTAAAGATTTTGGTTTGAAGTGGCGTAAATGCAAATTTAATCGCCACCTTGAATCGACTATTTTAAAGTTTCTATTTTCAACGTTAAATTCCTAATCAGCGACATCTAAAATCCCTATACACTGATTTTAGTACAAATTGAACGTAAATTACCAAAGTCGCCCGACATCTTGGATCCGCCATTTTGCTTTTTTTTTATAAAAATGGCACCACATTTTATTACTACATAAATTATATAGTTGTGCAAAATTTTAAGTCAATCAAAGACGTGGAAGTAGGCAAAAATAGTTTTCAAGGCTTGCCCCAAACTGATATAGACATATACTTGAAAGCTTGTAACATCGATAATATACCAAAAAGGCAGCTAAAGGCAAAAGAAAAATTGATTTCCCAAAAATAAAGACTCTAGCAAAAATCGCGATGCAGAAACTACGAATGACTCTGGTTGACATTTTTTTGTAGTCCAAAATAAAGTTTAACAGAACTTTTTTTAATATATCTTGTGCATTTTTGATTATTTATTCCGTAAAAAATAAAATAACTGTAAGGTAGTTTTTCCAATGTAAAATATTCCACTTACATTTAGTTATGGGGTGCATTGTAAGAAAGTTTGGGTATATTATTTCTTCTCAAGAAACCTAAGTGCAAGAACAACAAAAAATATGTGTGATTAAAAAATAATTAGATCAACTGACAGGCAAAGCCAACTTTGCCGAGCTGCATCTCTGAGCTTACCTTGATTTTAACTAAATTCAAGTTAGAATTTAATGTATTGATCTTATATCAATCGAGAATTATTATTTAGGCATTTTTACTGTACGTTTTAATTTTTGCATTTTTGGCCAAAAATAAGGCTGTCCATACGACAGTGAGGCGGGAGGAAATGAATACCTTTGCTCCCTAGATATATGAATAGTATATTACTTTTTCGACGACTGACATCGAAAGTAGATTTTTCTCACTGTCATTTGACAACTGAAAGTTGACATTTGCCGCTGAGCATGCGTTTTCATCACTTTGCCGCTCGCCGACCGTTTTGGGTTTCCGCGTGAACAAAATAGGTAGCCACGTCCGAATGTTTCCTTGACAATGCCCGTCATTTGTCGAAATATCGCGTCACATGTCTAATAGACTGCGCGAGTAATGTTAACTTGATTGTCAATTAATATTTGCAATAAAATGAAATATGATATTTTCAGTAATAATGTACTAAGGGCAAATGCTTTTGCCGGTAAAAATGTTTTACGAACGTATTTTGTTTTGGCAATGTCACAAGACAAACAAACTTGATCAAATTCCCGAGCCGAAGGCGAGGGAATTTGTCAAAGTTAGTTTGTCGAGGGGCATTGCCAAAAAACAACAAATCGTGAGTAAAACATTTGCCGAGCAAAATCATGAGCCCGTAATACATTTTGTGGACTATTTCCCAAATATCGGTTCATTTTGACATTTATACTGATGCGCAATGACAGTTTAAATGACGTTTCTTAAATACCACCTTGATTAAAGCAACATATTTGGTGGTTGCCGTGGATGCAAGTGGCAAAAGAAACTGACAAAATCCCAAGGGAAAATGTCGATTTTTTGCCACTACAAAAACACACGATAGGTTGAATTTTGAAAAAGCATGGCTTTTCATTGGATAATAAGAGATGTGGGAAATAGTCCATTAATAATATGCTCAGTCGTCGAAAAAATAGTATGTACAGCTGATTGCAAATAAAACTGGGACAGCTAATATGTAATATTGTAATATGAAGTACAATAACATATTAAATACTCGTAATTATGTTCCTTTCCTTATGCTTCTATCTTTAATAATATTTTATGTATTCATCTACGGAAATATAAGTTAGATAAAGTTTCACACGTTATTAAAAACGCAAAAAGTAGTCTCAAGACTTGTCCCACTTTTATTTGCAATCAGCTGTACATTTCTAGCTAAAAGTGCGCTTGCCGCTTTTGCATGATTGCTGGTTTCGGCTTTGCCTCAACCAGCAATATTCATGCGCAAGCGGCAAGAATGCACTTTCGGCTCTTAACATACAATATACCATTACAAGGGATGTAGGTAAGATTTACACTACCGAGAACCGTTTGTTGCCTGAGGTGCGAGGTAGTGTAAATCTTCCTACATCCTGTGTAAAGTACATAATTTTTTTCACTACCAATATTTCCTTATGTAAAATAAATGGTAATATAATTAATATATTTTCTAAATTATAGTAGCCTGTTTCGGGAACTTGGGGTGTTGTTTCAGTGCTGTGACGTTTTGTTTGACAGTTATAAACGCACTGTGAAAAATGCGTGAATAAAATTGCGAGTGATGTTTTGTGTGCTTTGTGATTGTATTCTGATTAAAAATGGATAATAGTACGAGCGATAATGATTTTCTTCATGTTAATCAAATGGCATCTCGTCAGTTATAGTAAATACGGGATGTAAGTAATTCACCTCTCTAGGGAAGTAAGTACATAGTCATGGCAACTGTAACAATTTTTCTAAATGTTTCCTACATCCCTCAAATCAGACGGTGTAAGGATCACTTACAAAGATGGTAGTGAAAAAAAGCTATTAAATTACCATGGTCGACTTTGGGAGGGGAAATAAAAACTCGCATTTTTATTTAATAGCAGATCTTGTATTGTCAAATTCGGACCAATAATCTAAAAGCTAGACGGAACACCTCTTATTTTGACATCGTTCGACTGCTATTTTTATTAAGCATGTTCTATACCAAAAAGAGTAGCTTTAAATATAATATTCGATTTTCTCAAAATTACCTTTTTGAAAATAAAAATCTTTAGTGGGCTATAAATAATCAAATTTTAGAAAACTGAAGGTACGTTTATTATTAAACTGCGCAATAAGCAAAACATAACACCAATAACCTAAAACAACGTCTTCGAACAGACCGCCATATTCTTGGGGGCAAAACTCTATTTGAAAAACTGTTTTTTATCCTGTGCAGCATATCGATGTGATACTTCTAAATGTGTTACGAATTCTGCTTTTCATATCATATCTGTTGATTGAAATAGATCAATTCTTTTACGTTGTGCGTTGAAAAAATATCAGGAGGTCAGGGTTGGCTACCACTTCCGATCTACCGATTTGATCTTTCAATATTTAAATATCGACGCACCCTATTTTAAAATAAGGTGGTGCACCGTCATGTCGTTATCATAAGTTCAGGCGTATGTGATAGCCAATTTGTTTCGATAGTGTGGGCAAGTCATTGTTTAGAAAATTAAAATAACTTTCGCCCCTTAGACCTTTTTGCATATTTAGTACTAAATACGTAACTGACCTTTCCTAAAAGGCTAGGACACCCTGTATAGTACATGTAAACTTTGCTAATATTAAAATATTGTATGTGTCACCAAGCTTGTGTTCAAAGGCACATTTAACTATTTGCTACAATTTATAACATAGTGAGATAGCCTCATTGCTATATTATTATTATATTTGTATTTAAATAGATAATTTTTTGTTTAGATTAATTGATCTAAAAATATGATGCCATTAATTAAATTATTTTCTATTGGGTTTATTTCTTTTGCTAGCTCCGGTAGCACATTTACTCTTAAATCAGGTTAGGTTCGTGTTTTATAAGGTATGATTAATTATTTGCATTCGTTAATCTTTACTATTCTCTTGATTATTAAAATTATTATACTTCATGATTAAGTGGTGGTATGAGAATTATATCAAATCACACTTTTATAACTGTCAAAGTGAAATTATTCATATGAAAGATTAGTTGAATTCATATCTTTTACAATTAATGTTATTTTAAATGTTGATAATGGTAAGTACTTTTTGTAAATATCTTATTCGCTTACTATTGAAACTTATTATTGTTTATTTTTTTTACATATAACTGTAATTTCGTTCACTTAAGTGCTCCGATCAGATGTTTCCGTCCAATCAAGTACATACTGCCTGCTTAATAATGTACGTAACGCTCCTATTAACCACGTATAACAGCCGCTGTTACTAATTGCTTCATCCGTAGCTCCAACAAAGATCCCAGTTCTGCAACTTGCTGCTCTTCAGGTTCCGCCTTACTTAAATTTGCGACGAAGAACAGTCAGCAACACAAACTGCCACGATGAATGGAATACGGATGCAGATTCACATAGCAACCCAAGAAAACAGCTTTATTCCAACAGTAACTCCAATGCAGTACGCATTCAAATCCAACTCAGGTGTAGATGTGTTTACCCCGATAATGATTGCAATACATTTCATCCAAATCAAACGGGATACTTTAGACCAATCTCCGACAGTAATTCCAATGCAGTACGCATCCAAATAAAACAGGATATCCCAGATCAATCTTCAACAACAACCACAACGCAGTACGCATACAAATCCTACTCAGGTGTAGGTCTGTTTACCCCGATAGTGACTCTAATCCAGCTCATTCAAATCCTCCGTAGATCTTACCAATCCATAGAGACCACCTTGCTGATCGTAGCCGTTCACTTTATTGTTATACCATTACTTTTATTTCTCGTCCAGCAGTCCATTCGCAAAACCTCTGATATTATAAACTCAGGTGCAAAAAAACGGTTCACCTAGTATTTAATAATTAATTAACCCATTTCGTAGTATATGAGCATATATAACGACTGCAAACGATGAAGTGTAACTTTTCTCTGTATTCTACTTCGATTCATCCGCCTACTTTGTTTATTGGAGCTTTTGTTTTCTTTTATTGATCTTCTAGAAGTTTGGAAACAACCGCTCTCTATTGTCAAAGTGTTTAAGTTGTACAAAAATGCTCTAGTTTGTTGTAGAGTTATTGTTTGTTGTCTTTGTTATTAACTTTTGAGTTAACTACGCCTTTAAATCGCGAAATTGCGCGAGAGCTGTAGCTCTTGTGGAAGACGGGCGAAGTAGGCGTTATGTAGCTAGAGTGCTTGGCGTTGGCCATTCAACCATCAACAGGGTTATAAGACGTTTTACAGACACTGGAAGGATGACTCGTAGGCCAGAATCTGGTAGAAAAAGAAAGACAATTGCTATTGATGCTGGTTTTATTGTACTTCGATAGAAATGAAAAATCGACTCCGAGAAGTTCGTGGAACAGACGTAAGTAAATGGACGGTTCGTCGAAGGTTAGCAGAAGTTGGATTGGTTGCTCGCAGACCAGCTCACGGCCCAAAATTATTCGCTCATCACCGAGTAGCCAGATTAAAATTTGCTCGTGATCATTCAGATTGGGATTTAAGGCAATGGGGCACTGTTCTGTTTACGGATGAATCTCAATTCAGCCTATATGCACCAGATGGAAGGGAACGAGTATGACGACGAACGGGTGAGCGATTTGCGGAGTGTACTTTCACCCCAAGGGTTAGTTTTGGAGGAAGATCGGTTATGGTGTGGGCAGGAATTTCGATGGAGGAGAATATTGAACTTGTCTTTATTGAAAGAGGATCTCTGACGGCAGAATGGTACATATTAGAAGTTTTAGCAGATTATGTTGCATTTGCACCATTTACTGGTAACAACTTCATCCTCATGCAGGATCATGGAAGACCGCACGTAGCAAGATGTGTTACTGAATACTTGGACGAAGTTGGAATAACTCGTATGAATTGGCCAGCATATTCACCTGATATGAATCCCACAGAACATTTATGGGACATACTGGGGAGACGTGTCAGAAGTCGAATAGCGGCACCAGCCTCCTTAAATGAGCTCCGTGTAGCACTTTTAGAAGAATGGGAAAATATTGCACAAGGTAAGGTAATTTAGCAGCTGATTGGTTCAATGGGACGGTGTATACAGGCTTTAATAAGAGCTAGAGGAGGCAACACAAGGTATTGTAAGAGCATCAGGGTTAGATTTTGTGATTCATAATGTTTTATTAATTTTTGTTTCATTCCATTATATTGCAAGTGTAACCTTTAAATATTGTTATCGTTAATAATGTTAAACAAATAAACAAAAATGTCTTATATTTCACTTACCTTTGTTCTCTACATTCCTTTTAATGAATTCAACAAAAACATTGACTCTAGATAGCGCAGAAGTAATGCAATAACAAAAATTGTAGAAAATATTAGGTGGACCGTTTTTTTTTTACACCTGAGTTTAGTTTGTTTAACAGTTCTTACTTTGCGTTAATTTATTATTGTGTTAGTCACTTATACATTTTTATACCATTTTAATTAAAATAGAATTTTTTAATAGGGGTTTCTTTTTATCAAAAATTCGTCGTTATTTCTTAATTAAAATTCACCATAGTAATCTATTCACACATTTTTCTTAAACAAACACTCCTATATAATTTACATTAAAATTTACGTATATTAATTTGACGGTTCATGTGACTTCAAAATATTTATTCAGCTTATGCTTTTCACGTTTAATCAAACTATCTTATAGTTTGTTATAATTGTTATCTGTTTTCAATTAGGAATTAAGAATATTAATTGCTTTACCGTATTTGAATTAAAACTGTAATTGATTAAATAAATTTCAAATAGTTATTCTGCTTTTTTAATATTTAAGTTCACATTTTATATAATATAATGTTTTAACAATTAGGTACTTTATCATTACACAATGAATCTTTAGGTATGATTAACTTTGTAATATACCACTCTCTCGCGGGGTGTTAAGTCAAATATACCTTTCTATTATTAACAAGAAGCAGTATTAGGTATAGCTCCTTAAGTACTTACCTTACTTCCTAATGAAATAAATCGCCATTGACGTATCTCATAACTAAATTTGACATTTTGAATTATGTCATGTGATTTTAATTTTTTAATACCTCGGCTAGTCAGTTTAATAAGCAATGAGGATTCTTGTTCCCAGCTGGATGAGTAACTGTTCAACTAACAACTTTTTATTGTAGTTCAAGACTTAATTACTTTAAAATATAATAATTATTTTACTGAGTTAATCAAATACACTCTTTAGGTACTACACAAAATTGAACTTATACTTCAGTTCGTTAGTATCGCTTCAACGTTTGATCTGACATTACAAAAATTAGATAGATATTGTCAAAACATTTTAATCAAATGTTTAAAAATCCAAACTTGATTTAAACTGTTTCTAAAATATTCTAATCCAAAAATATAAATTTCAAATTATAATGACCGAAATACGTCTAGTACTCGAATCACTATAAACATTTAGGAAATAAATATTCTAAATTAATTTCTAAACATATAATTACAATTATTTAAATGATTTGTCGTCCCAAACTTGCTATATCCTTCTTAATGTTACTGAAGTAATGGACACTAACCTTCTGATAGTATCTCTTGTACCTGAGTGTTATCCTAGCTCCTACTGGATGCTAGTCAGCAAACACCTCCTTGGTTGTTCACGACCAAATAAAACTCGTTGCAGCTCTTTGACCCCCTTATTATGTGAATAGACAGTTCAACTGCATACCACAAACACTCACTTGCACGTTTTTACTGATTTCGAAATAAAATACCACTTGAAATGGCTTCAAACAATCTTGAATTCTATTTTGAATAATACTTGTGACCCACAGTCATATTTGATCGTAAAGAATACTATATTGCTATTACGTATCAAATATTCAATTATTATTCTTCACAATTAATGTGAATTTAACCATCAACGTGATTATATGTCGCCGATTACAAAATTCAAGTTATTGTGTCTACTTCATGTAAACAACCACTCTGGTTGCCTATTACAACCCCACCAATTAAAATATACAACTGTTATATCACATGATACCCATTGGATATCTGGATATTATTATTAAATTAAATTCATCATTCATACGGTATGTTGAATTACAACTTTTATAAATTAATTATTAATCTTGAGGTACGATATCATCACAATATATATGATTATGTGACCTTTGCTGTATCGGTAACAAAATGCATTTAAGCAAAAGGTTTACGCTTTAAAATTTAAATAGTATTTTATTTATTTTTACTATTTAAATGTTTTTTTTAATGTTTTTAATGTTCACAAATTTTTCGCAACCAATCCGACTCTGGCTGTATCAGGGCAAAATAGTTGATTTTAATTAAACTAAAATATACGTATGTTGTAGACAGGATAGCTACGAAAAATTCTAAATATGTGAATGTAGAAATGATGCTGAATAAGCTATATATCAGTCTGACCCCTTGGGCAGACCTTAAATCAACGAGAGTAAAATAATTTTCAATTCTCGTGTAGTCAAAATTAGCATTACTTCGGTTCGTTAGCAGTAATTATCGTAATGTTTTAATGGTCACCAATATAAGGATTAAACGTTCTTTAATTATCGAGTGCATGCAGCATTTTAATAAACTGCATAAAGCCACGCTATAAATTATCTCATCAATTTACGTTTTGCTGTTGTAATAATTGGGTTTCAGGTTTCAGAATTAGCATCGAGAGCCGCGTGAGCGCATATGCTGGCAGAATATTAACCTTTATTAAAGTGTCATTTTGCCAGCCTGAAAGGGACCGACATACACGAATATTGAGTGGGACCCAGAAACGGTAACCGTAAATCAGAAATTATAACTGAGGTAAATGGGAAGGAAGTATTACAACTGGAAGCAATGTATTCTTTCGCTGCAGTGGTACAGGTTGAAACCGCTTACTTAATCTTTTCAACCTCCTTAAACAGGTTTCCACCATAATACTTCTTCGTTTCTTCTTCTGCAAACAGATAGTTAACACGGATAATTTAAGTAAGTGAATAATAGATCTTTGAGGCTTCTATATGTGTTAACCTATATTTCCTACTTAGCGTTCTGTTCCTATTAGCTTACTTCTTACGCCTCAGGTCGAGGTGCAGTCTTTCTACTTCATTTACATATCGGGACCATACTGTTCGCGTACGTGACCCACTAAACCTCCAATTTTTCATTGGTCGAACGAAAGGATGATTAATTGTGGCGGAAACAAAACGCAGCATCCAAACGGCTCCGCAGCGTGCTGCAATAAAATACGAGTCGTGCATTCGAGGTTTAATTATTCATGCAATTCTCTGCATTCGAGGAATTACGCGGAAATGCAAGGAATGTCATTTTAAAACAACTTGTGCATGAAAATGTATTTAAGTGCTTACTGATTAATTAGATCTGCATTACGTTCACGTGCTTAAAATTGCTAAAACGATTTTTCTGCTCCGAAACTGTACGCAGTGCTTAATCAGTTTTGCAAGCAAATGAAGGGTACTTTTAAATTCCTGCTTATTTTAATTAACAGCCGATGGATGTGCTTCCAAATAATTCAGTTCGTCAACAGTTAAAATTTGCGAATGCATTGCTTCATGTGGAAGTAATACCAAAACATCCGATAGTTCAAAAAATTATACATCGTTCGCTTGATCTTTACACAGACCATTGTTTTAAGTTTATTTTGTTGCTCTTCAACTTACATTAAAATGTAATAATCTGAATCTGTCACATATAGAATGTTGGGCTGTAAATCCAGATATATTGCCAAATCTAGTTTTTCTGGGATTTTGAAGAATTCTTCTTAAAATAGCAACCGTTAATAAAAATAAAGCACATTAATCCAGTTAAAAAGTTAAATAATAACGAACTAATAACAACTCAAACTAAGAAAAACTGTGTATTTTAAAGCTGATCGTCCAGCTCTCTCACAGAACTAGCTCTACCTAGTTATTTATTTAATCGAATGCTCAAATTAGTTATATTCAGTTTCATCAATTACAGGAGGTAAACATATTTTTTAACGGGTAACGGGTAGGTACTCTCTGCAATCCCGGCAGAAGACAGGTCTACTTCAGGGAAGCGACCCTGCCCACGTGAGCCTTGGTTCTCTCCAAACATCCAAAAAGGGAAACCAGGTCCTAAATTACCCAAAATCCTTCCAAATACCTATCCCATAAACCAAACTCCCAATCATCTTCCAACCCGCTTGGCCCACGTGGAAGATAATGGCCAAAACCCCTTCTCAATATGCCAGGTTCAAAAACAAAAGCGGAAAAACCTCAGGTGGTATTAAATCCCAGACTGACTGTGAGTCAGGCAGCACCACCGATTCTATTAAGCGAAGAACAGTTATTCGAACTCGAGAACGAGGCAAACAAAATCAAATGGGACATAATAGGCCTTGCAGGAAAGGAGAAAATCTGATTACCGTCCAAACAGGGAATGTATTATATTATTCAAGAAATGAAAATGAAAGTCAGAAAGTTGTGCTTTTCCTGATAAATCGAAAAATTGCACCTAAAGTAAAAAACTACAAATGCCTATCAGACAGAATAGCATATATTACCGTAGAAAGAAGTAAAAAATGTACACTTAAAATAATACAGATCTACGCTCCGACATCACAAAGTGTAGATCAGGAAGTCGAAAGCTTTTACGAAGATATATCATATGCACGAACAGAAGGAGGAAGATGTACATATCACCTTATCATGGGGGGTTTCAACGCAATAATCGGAAAACAACAAGAGCCAGATGAGGTATATATAGGAGATCACGGGCTATGAAGCAGAAACCACAGGGGCGAAATGTTAATAAATTTCCTGGAAACTGAAAAGCTCTATGCTATGAACACCTTTTATAATAAAAAAATCTCAACGAAAGTGGACGTGGATAAGCCCGGATGGAAAAACAAAAAATGAGATAGATTACATACTATCCAGTTCAAGGAAACTAATCTACGATGTAAAGACGCTGAACTCTTTTAATACCGGAAGTGACCATCGTATGGTCCGAGCAAAAGCAAGCATAGACAGAAAACAACAAAGAAATAAATATGGACAGACACCTAAAATAAGTATAGATACAGATGTACTAAAACAAAATAAAGAAAAATATCAAAAAGAACTACGGCAGTATTTTAGACAAGACGAAAATATACCACCTGATATAAATGAACAGGAAAAGACCTTAAGAACAACTCTGGTGAAAGCATCAAAGAAAATTGCAAAGAAAATACGATCAAAGACAAACAAATTAATAAAAGAAACTAAAGAAAAGATAGAGGGACGACAAGCACTTTACAAAGATGGCAAATAAGGAGGGAAATAAGGAAGATGATAAGGAAGGACCTTGAAAATACCTACTAGGAAATTGCAGAAAATATCATACAGAACAACAAAAACATAAGATGCTTGAAAAAACAAGAAGGAAAACAACAGATAATAGCGATTAAAAACACAAATAAAGAAGAAAGAGACAAAGACAAAATAATGGAAACAGCTATGACATTCTACAAAAAACGTATACTTTGGTATCAAAGTAGAAAAACCTCAAACACTAATAGAGAAAAAGATTATAAATGTAGGCTCAGAAGAACTAGAACAAATAAACAATGAGGAGGTCATCCATGCTCTGAGGTTCATGGAGAATAACAAAGCTCCCGGAGAGGAGGATATTCTCATAGAAATGATAAAAGAAGCAAAAGATATAGTAGTCCCAAAACTGACAAAACTATTTAACTTACGTTTAAATGAAGGAAAAATACCCTATAACTGGAACAACTCAATCTTGATAGTGTTATTCAAAAAAGGGAATAAAACGTTATTGGAGAACTACAGACCCATAAGTCTACTTTCCCACCTACCGGGTGAGTTTTTTAAAGTGTTACAAGGCGATATCTCGAAAACCGTTTACAATATTTTTATGAAACTTTTGTGAGGTAATAGGGAGATGGGGGGGACATATTTAAACATATTTTTAACATTTACCTCCTATCTATGTTTTGAGGGGTGGGGTTTTGGAATTTTAAATAGGATGATGTACTTTTGTTTATAAAATTCGAATCTACGTAACAAACTACGTATGTCTACAAAAGATTTTTTGATTCACTTTTGTTTACGGAATTATGATTTATTAGGTTATAAAATTCAAAAAATGTGAAATTTTCGTTAAAACGTAAAAATTCTCAACTTACTTAAGTAGAACTAACGCATTTCTATGGAAACGAATTCTAATTTTGAAATAAGTAAACTTGAGTTATTGGTAAAATGTATTTATTTTTAATTTCTATCAAAATTTAGTCACCATAATTTCGTAATCGAAAGAGCAAATCAAAAAATGTTTTGTGCATATACGTAGTTTTTTATGTAGATTTGAATTTTCTAAACAAAAGTGCATCATCCTATTTAAAATTCCAAAGTTACCCCACACCCCTCAAAACACAAAAAAGAGATAAAGTTCTAAAATATGTTTTTATATGTCCTGCCATCTCCCTATTACCTCAGAAAAAATTCATGAAAATATTATAAACTGTTTTCGAGATATCGCCTTGTAACGCTTTAAAAACTCACCTGGATGAATTGAAACAATAAAGAAGCCAACCTGCGATCGATTACTAATAATAATCAATGGTAGTATAATCGCAGATCAACCCCCTTATCATTTATACACCACGGTAGCTCTGAAATGTTTTTACTCACCGCAATGACCTAGCTAATTCAGTATCGGTGGCCTTGGGTCGCAGATTCCTATCATCAGCTGTACCGCTGCAAGCTCTTTTAATAACAAAAAACACAGGGCGCCAGAAATCACAGATTTCAAGAAATAAATAAAATTATAGCAACAATTAGGTTTATTCAATCAACAATTAATAGTTGCTTGCAACATCGGTATAAAGTCCGTAAATTTTTTATCACAATATTAAAATGTTTGAATACAGTATATTACTTATGCTGAAAATGCAGCACGAACAGCAAAAAAATATGTGAACCTCTTTTGGGCTCTTGGATTGAATATAAAAACAACTCAATGAAGGAGTAAGCTTACCACTGTCATATGTTTTAACCGTTATCTGGGTAATGATGATAAAATGGCGTGAGGGCACTTTTTACAAAATTCTTAATAAGTATTCAAATGAGCATTTAGTAATAAATTAAATTTGTGAATTGTAAATTTGTGAACAATTAATACATTATGTTTTAAATTTGTAAAGCATAGATTTGTGAACAATTAATACATTACGTTTTAAATTTGTAAAGCGTAGATTTGTGAACAATTAATACATTACGTTTTAACGTAGTTTAAATTTGTAAATTGTAAATTTGTTAACGGTGGTGAAGCGTCGTTGAAATCGATTCAGCCAACAATTCATGGGCGTACGGGGTTATCAACAAACGTTGAAATAAGACTAACCTGGATTGTGACAAAAAAACGTCGCATGCAGGCGATGAATTGGTCCAGGATTATCTTAGCGTTCCAGCCAACAGCAGCACCGACCTTGTGGCCAAAATTGATAATGGAACGGGCGCTCCTTGTCACAAACTGGCAAGCTTAAAATGACAATCCAGAAAGGAGTTGCGGGTCCAAGTTATTAATTATGGTGTTACTTAGGAGACCCAAAGAAGAAGTCGTCTAAAAACGGCATCTAAGAATGGCGTTTAAGAATGACGTTGAAGAGCTAATAAGAAAAGGGAAATTACTAAACTTGAATATCAAACAAAGTAGCGCAGACATACCTGATTTTAGTCATCAGCTCACAAACGAATTAATTAATAATCGGTGCAATAGCACGCGGAAATGCTTTCGTAGAAGCAAGTTACTTCAACCGAATGCGGAAATCGAATACCCGCTAAGCGATGGAATAGCTGCCAGCTGGCGCGGAGAGATAACAAGTGAATTTCGGAAAAACCAAAACCAGCACTCTTGCGCGAAACAAGATTTGATATAATTTGAAATACAGCGAATTATAACTCAAGTGAAAATATACAGGCTGGCCCGTAATAGATGAATAAATGACGAAACAAATAGCAGGAGCTAAAGATTTGTTTCAGAATATCAACCGGTAGAGCAGGCCGCATACCGTAAGGGGTTTAGTACAGCAGACCACCTCCTAACAGTAAGAATCCTGGTTGCAAAAGCAGCAGAATACAACCTACCCTTATGAGAACGCCTTCGATTGTATAGAGCACTGGGCAATCATGAAAGAGTTGGACGACGCACTTATCGACAGCCGATATAAAAACTTAATAACCAACATATACAAGCAAGCAACATCAAAAATAAGATTGCACGAGGACACTCAACCAATTTCAATCAAGAGCGGCATACATCAAGGGGATACAATGTCTCTCAAGCTTTCCAATCTGGCGCTAGAGGGAGTGTTTAAACAACTTGACTGGTCGATTTGCAGACGATGTTGTGATATTTGCGAACAATGAAGACGACCTCAGACAAATGCTAGTCGAGCTAGAAGAAAAATCGAAAAGGGTCGGATTAAAAATAAACATACAAAAAACAAAAATATTGAGCCCAGAAAATACGGTCATAAAGATAAACAACACTCAATTAGAAAATGTTAAAAAATACATATACCTAGGACAACAAATACAACTTGGAAAGGGCAACAAAGACGTTGAAATTGAACGGAGAAGACGCCTGGGCTGGGCGGCGCTAGATAAACTTTCTAAAATACTTAAAAATAGAAAGATTCCTGAACGAATACGTACAAAAACATTCGACCAGTGCATGCTACCCGTGATGACATATGTCGCCCAAACATGGACCCTTACAAAACACAACACACAAACTAAAAACAACACAAAGAAGAATGGAAAGGGCTATGATGAATACTTCTCTCAGGGACAGGAAGACAAATGAAAGTATAAGACAGACAACCAAGGTAACGGACATAATAGAAAGAATAACTCAAATGAAATGGGATTTTTCCGAACACGTAGCAAGGAGAAAAGATAACAGATGGAGCACTAAGATAATAAACTGGAGATCGTGGATGGGCAAAACATCAAGAGGGAGACTAAACACGAGATGGTACAACAACATTAAGAAGATCGCAGGATTGAAATGGATAGAAACAGTACAACATCGCGAAAGATGGAAATCGTTATGGGACGCCTATGTTCAACAATGGACGCAAGAAGGCTGAAAAGAAAGAAAGAAAGAAACATATATAATACAAAAATAGTTGTAACCTAACATAAAGGCTACAAAAGAATAGTATGGCCATATTTTACACCCAATTTAGCCAAAAAATGCATATAAACAAATTTATAACCGTAAATAATAAGTATTAACAAGCAGCGACCTGAAATGACAGAAAAAAGTTAATTTTGGGGAAACATTTCTCTTTGCGAATTCGTACAAAGAGCCGAATCTGCTTATTAGCAAAACTTGTGCATTAAAACACAATTAAAACACAATTGGAATTAACTTTTCGGTTAATTAAATCGAGTAACTCAAACAAATTGTTAAAGCTATAAATTATTATTCAAGCAAATATTATTTCACTAGCAGACAGAGCGCTTGCGCTTGCCCGAGTTAAGTAAAAACAAATCAGGAAGGAAATTTTGAATACTTCTAATTCTTGGCATGGATATTATAATAGAGCTTATCTGGAAGGGTGAGGGCTTTTTTTTAATTTAGAATAAACCAGACCAACAATACATATTGTTATACATGGTTGAGTTGTAAATATAGAATTAAAATAACAATAGTAAACTTAACTTAGAGGCAAAATTTGACGCCCATCGCTAATTAATTATTCTAATTATTGAGGTCCGTTAGTTTATCTTGCGTTAGTTTTCTTCTTAGTCTTGTATGTATGTTTAGTTGACCAAGGTGATGTTGCGCTGCACTAGGGCATAGATTTATGTAGTCGAAGAACTTTTGGGCACTTTTTTGGATGAACTGTTCAATAGTTGTTATTCGTAGCTTCGTATGTAGCTGCTGGTTACTAATAAACTGCTCAAGGACAGGTCTAACGAGTAGCTTCAGAATGTGTAGTTCAAAACGTGACCACCGAGCTTCTGTAGATGGCGCCAAGTGGACAAACCGCCACTGTGCTACAATGCTTGGAAATTTTGCAAAGTGGAAAGCCAAAACCAAATAGCGCATGAAGGTGCTCGGGACCTTAGCAACAACTTTGCCCCCTTTCAAAATTTCGATATCTGTAGCCGTTCGAAAGTTACAGGCGATCCGGACGGACGGACGGACGGACGGACGGACGGACGGACGGACAAAACGTTCGCATAAGTACGCTGAAGCTACTAATAAACCAGGCGGCATTGATTGCTATGCCGAGCACTTTATTTTGAAAAACCTGTATTTTTCTTATGTTGGTAGCAGACGTGGCACTCCATACTGGGCACGCATAACTAATTAGAGATCTTAAAATAGCGGTGTATAGAAGAATTGCACAGTCGGTCCGAAGAGGTGTTTTCCTATTTAGTAAGGGGTATAGTACAGTTAGTGGAGTTTATCCCTCATTAAGATTTTTGTTGATGTATGTACTCCATGTTAGTCTGGTGTCAAAGTGTAAACCAAGATACTTAACGCTTGTGTTTTTGTCCATCCATGGGATTTCAAAATGGTTCACTTTGATGTTAAGGATCTCATTTGGGATGCGTTTTAGTGTGAAAACTTTGTTGCTACATTTCAAGGAGTTAATTGTTATTCCCCATTTTGTGAACCGTTTAGTTAGAATGTTCATTGAAGGTTGAAGACGTTCCACAATTTCTGTGATACTAATACTTTGTATTATCAACGCAGTATCATCTGCATATGTAGCTATTTCAGCAATGATTTGTTGAGGTAAATCATGTATGAAAATATTAAAAAGGGTAGGACCAAGTATACTCCTTTGGGGAACCCCTGCGTGGAGATTTTTAGTAGAGGAAATAGTTCAATTTATCTTAACTGTGAAAGTTCTGTTTTCCAAAAAGGAGAATAAAATTACCTTGATGTAATTTGGAATATTTATGTGTAATAACTTGTACTTTAATCCGTCAATCCCCACCTGGTCAAAGGCTTTAGTTGTGTCTAGGAAAGCTATGGCAGTGAATTGTTTTTGCTCATAACCCCATTCGATAATTTCAGAGATCCTTTGTAATTGGTAGATGGTGGAGTGGTTCTTTCTGAATCCAAATTGTGTTGGAGGGATGATATTTTTAAAATCTAACGACATATTGAGCTTATGACTAATTGCTTTCTCCAGTAACTTTGAAATTGTAGGAAGCAGACTGATCGGATGATAGTTATTGCATTCTTCCCTTGTTTGGGAAACATTAAAATAATTGCATGTTTCCACTTTTCGGGGAAGTGTCTTATTCTTAAGCAAGCGTTGAACAGGGTAGTTAGGTATGAGATTGCTTTCTCGGTTAATTTTTTGATGATTACATTTGGAATGAGGTGATGACCGGGGGCTTTCTTTAAACAAGGAGGTTATGTAGGTAACAAGTTCTTCGATTGTAACTGGGAAGTCAAAGTCGTTACTTGATGGAAGATGGGTTTCGTTGTGAAGTGTGATTATATTGGAGAATTGTCTATTGTTTCAGCAATGGTTGGTGTGGATGTTGTACTTAGTTTTCCCACGAATAGATTACTTTTCTCCTCATCCGTATTATATTGTTCGTTGTCGACTGTGAGAGTTGGTATAATTGTGTGTTGTCTAGTAATGCGCCGAGTAGCTTTCTACATCCCTGGATCGTTTGGTTCGGGAGTTTCAATATATCGTCTGTAACTGGTTATTCTGTGATTGTCCAGTTTTATTCGAATTCGATGGGAGATATTGTTAAGCAGATTTTTTCCATGAGGAGCTCTGGTTATTTGCCACTCTCTACGTAGCCTGCTTTTCTCTTTAATTAAGTCTGTAAGGGTGAGGGTGGGCTGAGCTGATTCACTTGATGATTAGTTGGATCGAGAAGTCTTCTTGAACTGCTTCGCTGACCGCTACACGGCCTATCAGGAAGGCTGGGCTAATCGTATAAGCTCGACAATTAGCTAGCTCGAGGAGAATAATTTTCGGGAACATCTCCGGTAAACCCCAGGAAACTTCCCCTCGGCATATGTTGTTGAATCCCAGACAATTAGTATAGGAGGTAACTCCCAAAAGAAGCTCAAAATACCTCAACGAGTACTGGAATAAAAATTCTGACAGCTTATGGTTTCATTATACTCCTTAAGACAATCCTCGGTTGGAAGATATACTAGAACAATTTCTCAAAACTAGGAATAGACAACACACCAAACGGAAATCAGAAAACCGTTCCCAAGGCAAATCGAATGTGATCCCAATCAGCTTAAATTCGTGCGGCGATCGTGGAGCGAACATCATGAATACCCCGGCTTAAGGCCGAAATATGATTACGAAGATAATCTATCGCCCGGCATCACACACCCGAAAAGTAAGTAGTACAACCACACATACATAGAGTATGTCCAAAATATGACCCTTAAAATTAGAATTATATGGTATAACAATATTGAATTGTTACAAGATAATTAAAAACTTTAAAAGTTGTTTGGCTACACAATTCTTGAAATGGATATTTTACGTTGGACGAATTATGGACAGTCCTAAAGGAAATTTTCGTTTCAGGGATATAGAACTTAATTGTTCAAAATTATCATATCGATCAGATAGAAACACCATTATGTGAACGGGCGTACAGTTTATGTGAGCAGAAACACAGCGTTGCTGCTAAAATTACATTTGAGAAAGTGATTGAAATATAAAAATACCAGGTATAAACAATAATAAACATGAAATTTGTAGCACGTGGCTTCTTTAAATAAGTAATTATTTTACAAATAATATGATCGATTAGTTTTCTTTAGCTTTTCATAAATTTTTGATATGTAAAGTAAACTTTGGGCTGTTGTTGCTCTTGTAATACGATACTCACTGACTCAAGTTTGAATGGTCAGAGATGAATATTTAAAATTTTCACCTTGATACTAAATTTATGCCTAAATTAAACCACCGACATAACTACACGGGGACATTTGAGAGACGGGGGCTAATAATGAAAGCGGATGCAGTTTTTTTTACAAAATCTTCAGTTCATTAATCAATATAAAAGTGAAGCGGATGAGTATTTGCACAATCAATGTGCTCATATAGAAATGAAAACTCATAAACTCAAAGCGTAACCCAAATCACAATAATCTGAAATATATTAAATATCATAATCAGGTCATAAATCTGCGCGCCCTTTTTAAATCCAAATAGTGATACTTCGTTCTAGTATAGTACAGTTTTGATCGCTCACACGTGGGCGACTTGGCCCAGATGGCCTCTGACGTCACGTCGTAAATCGAGTCTGGTGATATAAGTCCCGCCTTCAACAGTCAACTGTAAAATTAACATTTTATTTATTATTACACAGGGCGTTGAAAAAGAAAGTAAAATATTTTACCCACTAATAAATCTCATCAATACAAACAAAAAATTTCATAAACATGGGTCTGGAAACGCTTCGTTTCCGAGATACAGGGCGTTAAAGGTTTTTTTTAAATTCATTTTTTATGTTATCTAAAAACGCTTTGAGCGATTTTAATGAAATTTTCTTTTGGACCTATTACAATTGATGTAGTAATTCCAGGGGCGTGCCGAGAGGGCCATAACGATTATGTATTTGCACAAAAAAATAACGCCCAATTGTTATATATTTTTTTAATAAAGCAACTAAAAATGCAACTTTTTTAACTCCTGAGATTTTTTCAGATATCGCTTCGTTTTCAAGAAAAAAATTAAAGCCCATATTTTTGCACGTCTCTGAACCTGTTAACACAGAAACTAAAATAATGCTTCAATATCTAAAAACCCCTTAACCGATTTTAGTGAAACTTTGAAAGTTTACTAGTGCTATTAATGATCATGTTTTGGCACACTTTATTTATTCTAGCGGCGGCCGGGTTTTGTTTAAACTTTAACATTCTGTACCTCAGAAACAAAGCATTTCCGGGTCCATGTTTATTAGGATTTTTTTGTTTGTATTGATGAGCTCTATAAGTGATTAAAATATTTTACCCTTTTTTTCAACACCCTGTATTGCTTCCAATATTCAAAGATATATTTCGCTTACTTCATATATTCAATAGGACCTATCGTCATTTTCGGGTGAGATGTGATTGAAACGATATAATACCAGTATCGAAAATAAGAAAACTATCTGCAGAAAACGAACTCCGTGTTGCTCACGACAGCTATTAGCTGTTACTGCCAATCACTGTGGTATTCGAACTACACACCTGCTGCTTTTATATAAATGTTTTTCAGAGGTTAATTCTATCGAAGTTACTTGTATTTTATTGTGTATGTGTTGTAATTAAATAACCTAATCAAATTAACTTCTACAGTCTGGAAATAAAGTAACGGATAAATTCATTAACTTTGTTAATATTAATTTTTATGAAAAAATCTTGAAGGGGTATAGCGATTTTAATTATACGCCATACATTACAACCACCTTTATGTTGCTACGTCAGTTGTTTTAAAAGTTATGATGTCATCGACTTTTTTTTAAATGACAATCTGTATTTTTTATTATTGATTTTGGTAGTACTTATTATGTTGTTTTCAATGATATAAAATTTTCAATATCTTACATCTGAAAAAAATCGAGATAAATGGTCTTAAAGTTTAAATATTAAAAACCAATGAAATGAGCAAAATAAATCTAGTTACCGGTGAATTAACTTTGAATGGAGTTCTAGTTGTATTTTACAATTGTTTTAAATAAAATAAAACCCAATGTGACCTCAATGACTTTCCGTCAAACGTAGGTAACTAGATTTATTTTGCTCATTTTATTGGTTTTTAATATTTTAACTGTAAAACCATTTTTCTCGATTTTTATATCATTGAAAACAACATAAAAAGTACTACCAAAATCAATAATAAAAAATACAGGTTGTAATTTAAAAAAAAGTCGATGATGTCATAACTTTTAAAACAAATGACGTAGCAACATAAACGTGGTTGTAGTGTATGTCCTACAATTAAAATCGCTATACCCTTTCAAGATGTTTTCATAAAAATTAATATTAACAAAGTTAATCGATTTATCCGTTACTTTATTTCCACACTGTATATATTGCTTTGTGGCCGTTGGGAATTTCTTCAGATTATTAAGCCTGTCTTTTGATTTAAGATCTTAAACATTTTATACGTTGCAATAAAACTACCAGAATCATGACTTTCTTATCACCTACTGCATTTAGATATCTTAATACAGATACAGTGTGACAATTTAAAAACCTACAATGGGCTATATCTCACGAACGAAAGATGATATCAAAAAATGCTCAAAACCGTTTCTAGGATAGGAAGGGGGAACTAAAATGACATAAAAAAGAACTCGCCCCCATCAACCCCCTAGGCCCCACCTACCCCAACTGAAAAAGTTTAAATAGCAGACCCCTACTTGTGATACATCATTGAAAAGCCTACAAAAAATGCTATCCAATGGTATGAATAATAATGGTACAGGGTGTATCAATAATTACCAAATTATTATCTAACAATTTTAAAAACAAACGTAGGAACCCTACTTGTGATACAATGTTAAAAATCTTTAAAGGCCAATAAAACCTTATTTTCAATGATAAGTGTCCGAGGGGACTTTTTGTTGTTGAATAAAAACTTTAATTTGCCGTCTTTGCAAAAACAAGTTGTAAACATCTGTTTTTTGGTTTCTGTCGCAGTCAATACTTTTTTGTTTATTTGAGACATTTAAATGTCATTAGTGTCATCATTGTGTACGATCAGTACTGTCATTCGCTGTAGTTGTCACGATGGTTTACAGTATACCTGAACGTGTGGAGATCATTTTCATATTTGCCTCCCAGAACCAGTGTTATTTACGAATAGCTCAAATATTTAATGAGAGGCATCCGGACAAACATGTAAGTCACGTGTACATCCGCGATTTAGTTGAAAAATTTAGAGAAACGGGATCAGTGCAAAATAAAAAAAGGGATGCCCCAAGATTACTGAATGAAGCAAGCCAAGTTGAGGTCCTTGGGCAATTTGCAATAGAGCCTACTGCATCAACACGTCAGGTATCTACAATGACAGGACTATCACGTGAGTCGGTCAGGAAGGTGTTGAAATTACATAAGTTTCGCCCGTACAAAACGCAAATTCTTCAAGAACTAGGCGACGAATTCAGTTTTGTGAACTAATGACTGAAAGAATTCGCGTTGAACCTAGACTATTGAAAAATATTTGTTTCATTGATGAATGTACTTTTATGCTGAATGGCAATGTGAATAAACAAAACTGTCGGTACTGGAGTGATACGAACCCGCATCGATTTAGAGAAGGTCACACTCAATACCCTGAAAAACTTAATGTCTGGGGAGGGATATTAGGGGATGCTTTAATTGGCCCCTTGTTTATACCAGGCAATTTAAGTGGCGACATTTATCTGGATATGCTGGAAAACACCATCCAACCTTTAATTGTGCATGAATTAGAGAATCAACGGGATGACCAAGGCAATCTAGCTCTAGAAGAAGATTTGCTGCACTACCAACAAGATGGAGCACCTCCTCACTATGCAGCTGCAGTTAGGCACTGGTTGGATACTAATTATCTGAACAAATGGATTGGAAGGAGAGGTTCTATTGAGTGGCCACCGAGGTCACCAGACTTAACGCCACCTGATTTTTTTTTATGGGGTTACCTCAAGTCAATTGTGTATAAAACTCAACCTGCGTCACTTGGGGACTTGCGGGAAAAAATTACTCAAGCATGTCGCGCTATTACTAGAACAACATTTGTCAAAGTTCGTGCAGAATTTGAAAATAGGCTGTACTATTGTTTACAAAACAACGAAACCCACTTTGAACATTTACTTCATTGACATTTTCACAAATTTGTAGTTCAACAAAAACTTCATTAAATCTTCCTTTTAAGGCAAGGTTTTGTAATATTTATTCACCCTGTACCATTATTATTCATACCGTTGGATAGCATTTTTTGTAGGCTTTTCAATGATCTATCACAAGTAGGGGTCTGCCATTTAAACTTTTTCAGTTGGGGTAGGTGGGGCCTAGGGGGTTAATGGGGGCGAGTTCTTTTTTATGTCATTTTAGTTCCCCCTTCCTATCCTAGAAACGGTTTTGAGCATTTTTTGATATCATCTTTCGTTCGTGAGATATAGCCCATTGTAGGTTTTTAAATTGTCACACTGTATTTCAAACCCATTGAAGTAAATTAACAATTACAAAAACGGATGAAACGTATCAGTTTGGCTGAAACCGCTCTAATAAGTAAGTTGAATTCGTTAGATTGAAACCTTATTGTTCAGGAATTATAAATTTACGACCACCTCTAACCTTGTTTTCCTGTTTTAAAAAACTAACATAAAGGCAAGGAAGACGTTAGTTATTGTAAATTAAAATATGTCCATTCACATTGGGGCTTAACAACTTCAATAATTATTTAGGTGGGATAGGTTCAATACAAAACTATAGTTATTACTTCCCTCGTCTAAAAGACGAATAAAGTAGTATTGTAATCGCGAAAAAATCATCTTTTGAGATTTTTCCAGATCTTCACGTTTCAGGGTCCCTAGATAACGAAAAACAGGTTTTCTCAATTTCGTCTGTCTTCCTGCCTGTTCGTCTGTCTGTCTGTCTGCCTGTTGGCGGTATAACTCAAAAACTGATTGTCGGAGGAAGACAATATTTTGCATACACATTATATATCTACCTGGCATAAAACCGAGAAAATTTCAGACAAATATATACAGGGTGGGCACCTTCAAAAAATAAAATTTTGTTTATTTTTTATTTAACTTAGCAATAAATACAAGTAATAATTTGTACATAGCGCAGGCTTTATTCTTACCAAGAAAGGGCCCCAATAAAAGCAAAATAAATGTTGTACGATACAAAAAAGGAGCAAAAAATTAGTGGGTTACTTAATATAGCTGCAACGCAGGAATTCGAAGTGTCGATGCTCCGTAGCTCAGGTTGAAATATCTCACAAAACGTTGGGACTGCATACGCGGTCCGCCTGCCCTTCGATCACCGGTAACTTTTTTTTATTTGAAAATGTATTTAATTTTTTAGAAACGTGAGATATTTTTACTCCTAACTTAATTTGATTTTGAAAATTATTTAGTGTCATAATGTCGACAAGGGAAGTTCTGGGTGAAGCTTTTTACACATTTTTTACATTTACTTGTGCTTTTTGAAAATTGAGTTAACTCAGAAGATAAAAGTGTACAATTCAAATATTTTTAAAATTTTTCGTATGGCGTTTTGTTCTTCAATTTGTATCCTGGTTATCTTAAATAGTTTCCTAAATTTTAGAATTACATATATGTCTGAAGCAAATTGTGTACATATGTTAAAGGTGGTGGTCAAGGATGATACATAACTGTTTTTTTTTGTGAGCCTGAGTGACAGAATCATGTGTAACAATGAATAGACTGTGTTACTGTCAACTCATTAGATATATTTCTACTATCCATAGACAGTATGATCATATCGCTCGAAGAAACTCTAAATATTTCTCTTTTTCTCTAATACCATATCATCTGAGGCCATCTTCCCCATCCATTCTTTTTATATGTCCGTACTAGTATAATCTTTTTCCTTCAGTTGTATCCATCTATATTACTTCCCATTCCAATTCCAATTCAATCATTTTTAACTCGATCCATTTTCGCCAATCCACAGCTACGTTTTCAGAATTCCATCTTCATTGCATTTAATTTCTTTCTGTTTCTCTCATTTATTTCCCACATCTTCACGCTATAAATCGCAATACCGTCCACTATAAGTTTGTATAATTTTCTTTTAAAACTTTTGCTGGTATTCTTGCTCCATATTATCGGGTGTAACTGTCGATTTGCTACTTTTCTATTCTTTTTCCTTATCCTGTTTTTCATTTCTTCGTTACTTCCACCTCTACGCGATTTTTGGGTGCCTAAATACATAGCTTTGAAAGCGTTTTATCACAGTTCTACCCTCCATCACTAAATCTTGACCTTAAAGTTTATTTCCAGGCCCCACTTCTTATGCTTATACTTAACATGTAAGATGCGTCACCCTTATCTTCAGCGAAATGACGTGGTCGTCAGTAAAAAATAGGGATAAAAACATGTCGTTATTTATTTTTATCCCCATATTCCCACACTTCCTTCGCCATTCCTTGAGAGCTTTATTTAAGTAGTTATCGGCACAAAATCTACCGACTCGAAAACCACTTTGCTCTTCCAGTTCTTGCATGCTTTTTTCTAGTCTATTTTTAAGATCATTCTAGAAGTTTCATCTATTGAGCTTAAGATAGTAGTCTTTTGATAATTTATGCAGTCGTCTTTATTTCCTTTTTGGTACACATTGGCGATGATTTACTTCCTGAAATCATTGAAAGCACACTTATAAAACTATTCCTTTTAAACTTTATAATAATTATTTTCAAGCCAACCTAATATAACATAAAAAGTCAAGTAGATAGCCTAATTCCAAGAAATAAAATCTTTCGGAATTATTTTAGTTGAAAAAACATGTTTTTGCACTACTAGTCTCAGAACGCACCGTTGTTGGCCTATTTTTAGGTCGTGAAGTTGATTTTCTCCACCAAGGGAGAGAAAGTAAAATAAACAATTTTCACCGTGGTAACTAATAAATTGCTAAGTTACCAAATATGACTATTTTAATTTTGATGTTTTAAAGAGCTGTATTGTCAGGTTGACAGTTAAAATATTTTCGAAATTTGTTGGGAATTTAGGTATTAAGCCGTTCGGTAGTGCAAAAAATTGTATATACACCACGGTAGCGAATCGTCTTATAACCTTCGCGCTTTAGATACTTCGCGCTGCGCGCTCAGTATCTAATATGCGCTCAGGTTATAATACTGCGCTTCGGTACCTTGATGTATAATATACTATTTTGTATCACCCATCTCAGGGCAGTAGGTTCCTTCCGATATTGCAATATTATAGACCGTTGTTAGTCATGCTAATGATGATAAATGTTTATATTATTAGTTAGTTACAGCGATTGAGAGACTATAACTCTAAAATCTGGCTACTGTGTGTATTTTTAACAATCAGTTGTTATTAACTATAGTTTATATCCACGGAGGTTTATTCAAAACAGATTTAACTAAAACAAAGGTTGATTTTATTTAAATTTGGGGGCGCTGGGCACTTAAATAGGTTTCCATTGCTTGGTTTATACACAGGGTGGTTCATAAATATAAGCTTAAAATATGAGGGTAGTTAGAGGGCACCAAACAGATCAACTTTACACAATAAACTATACTCCAAAAATTAATAATAATCCCATTAATTTCCCACATTTCTTTGGTAAAATTGATTAATGTGTACTGGAATGCATCTTCTATAAACGTTATTTCGCATATGTGGTTGCAAGAAGACCAAATTTGTATAAAATGCAGAAGCAAAAAACAGTTATTTGGGTATTTCAATCACATTTGGTGCATTACATGTTAGCGGTTAATGCACTCTTCTCTGATTTACATAATACAGGCTTTGGTATTAGCCAGTGATTCTTAAAAGTTTAGAGCATGGTCCAATAGCATTTTTGTTTCCATAAACGATATATTTTAGTGCAATGTAGGTACTTCCTCTGAGGTGTCAAAAACAAGCAATACATTACATTTGTTTGATTCACACAGATGCGTGCATCAAAACCTTTTTGCTTATAATTATTCATGTAATTCAAGTCATAACTGTTCTATCTCATTCAAAGGTCGTGGTAAAGTCAAATTTGCATCTTGCCGTACTTGTTTGCCTCTGTTAATATTGGAAAGGAATTTGTAAGCTTCCCTTAATGGCTTTTAAGCGGATGGATACACTTTCTAATAGGACTTAAGCCGACTTAGCGTATTTGGGACTCATGTGTTTATGGATTTCGTTCAATACAATGCCTCATTGAGAGAGCTTAGCATTAATATTTCTTAAAATAAGCATTTATTCCTAAACAACGTGCGACGCTCCGATTGGCTACGCAGGATCGCTTCAGCCAATAGTGTTTGAGCCTTCCCCTCCTTGTTGAATTTGCGAGTTCAGCTTATTGTCAATTCAGCTTCAGTTAGATTCAGAATTTCGAGTAAGCAAGTTCAGCTATGCTTTGTGCTGGTTTGCGGTCGGTCTAGCTTCCTGGTAAAGACGTTTCCAGGTTGTTTTGTGTGACGGTTACGCGCAATTCGCTATTTTCGCGTGGCCAATCCAAGCGTGTCACAACAGTTGAAGCTATTGTAAAAAACCATCGGTCCATCAGTGACGTTTGTAATCGTTGTTACTCAATATACTCGTGTTTGTTAAGTCTTGTTTCACTCCAACAAATAACTGAACCCAAGTCAAGGGTTATTAAGTGGCAGTTCCCGGCAATCCCATTGAACCGGAATTCGCAACGGATTAACTGGGGGCCCCATTCGTGGAAGCCTCTTTTCAAGTTAATCATACAAAAAACAACATTTATTTAGCGAAGTTAAAAAGATAATCATAGTCTCCCTTTATTAATAAATATATTATTTCGACATAAAACAAGCTTTGAGTCAGAAGCCCCTATTATTTTGAACTATTAGCTGACTAGGTCAAGTACCTAAGTATTTAATACACTATAGTATAGTTAGTCACGTTTATGAGCGTAGTCTGGATGTATTAAATATTTTAAAAAATCACACTTTATTTTACAAGTTTAGTGTTTAGATAGCTTTCTGATACTGGTTACTACAAATTGTAAATTTAAATGTTGCGTTTGTGGGTAAATTGGCAGGAATATAATCTAGTTCAGTGTGAAATGGCACTGTATGACTCCGTTAGTTTTACACAACTTTAAAAAATAAAACTGGAAATAATTTATCTCCTATTAAAACATTTCAGTATATAGAGCATTCTGTTTGTTTAGAGAATATCAAGATAAGCAGATACGACATTTTATGTGACACTCGAGCGACAGCAAAAAGATAAATAAATCTTATGGACATAAAATTTATTGTTCCAAAAAATAATTAACGGTATTAACTGGCTCCAATCTGTTATAAGCTATTATCTACTTTTACGTATAGATAGTTGTCATTAACACCAGTTTGAAGCAAAAAATCTCGAAAAAGGGGAACAAGGCACTAACGATATTTATAAGATATTTATTTCGAAGCAGGAATAATAAATAATGTTCCAAAGAAGCGGCTATAAATTGGCTCTGCCTTAAAACCGTTCTAGATAAAGTTTTTATAGCTTCAGGGAAACTTTATCAGAAATTGAAATCTTTTCCGAGAAATATGGTTGCACTAACGGAAAGAAAATTATAAAGTGATCTATAGTCGGTGCCCTCTGATTACGCGCCGTAAAGGAAAATACATCTTCACGACTTTAACTAATACACACCTTTCGCAACTTAACCTAAATTGAAAATAAAATCAATCACGAGGAAACGAGGAAGAGTAAACACCGGAGACCTGCGATTTTATTATAATTCGTGATTCTCACCTACTTCTGCTGCAACTGGGTCAGCTATCATCTGCTCATCGAACAAACTCGCATATCTTCCTCGTGCCACGGCGAGGAGGTTGTGACAAGTCATTAATAGCGAACTGTCGGAAGATTCAGTCTTAGTTACTTTCAAATGAGACTCTGAAGTGCATGGTTAATCGCTGTAGTATATGAATTTAATTACTGCGGCCATAATTTTGCCTTTAGTAATCCGTAGATGGTCTCGGTGATGATGATTGCGCAACCACGCCTTAAGTAAAATTGTATTATTATAGAAAAAGTTGCCAGAGGGAATTAGGAGCGTTAACCATAACGAAAGCATTTTTTTGTAAATCTCTCTTTAGGGATAGCACATGTCTACAATCGAAATACTTATATGCTATGTTTCGCACAGACGTTGGCGCAAAACATTAACTCTCGTAAAGAACAGAGGTAAATATAAGTTGAAAGTGTAGGTTTTTGTTTTCTAATTTAAGTACACTGTGCACAGAAAGCAGCGTTATATTACCTACTAATAAGACACTTAACCTAGTATAAATTTCTAGTAGATTTTCTTTGTCTGACAAAAAATTTGGAAAACAAGCATTTCTCTACTCCTGCTTCTGAAAGTATTACTGTTTTGAATGTGGAACGCAGTTGCATTCGACCAAGACTTCCAAAATTATTTTTGCAATTTTATGTATATAATCTGATATAATTATGGACAAGAAATTACAAAAAACATCAACATAATGAATGATTAACACTATTGCAACAGAAATGCAGAAAGTAAGCTGCAAGAGTTTTACATGTTTGCTACAATCATTTAATTAGTAATTTGTACAACTAGTTTTGAAAATCATAGTGTTTTTCATGAATTTGTAGTTTGATAACGAAGGCGAAGCCCGAGTTAATCAAGCAAATGAATGAAAAAAAGGACTTTCAAAACGTGTTGTACACGTAGTTTTTTTGAATAGTGATCTCTTGGTCGAAATTTAGTCGAAAAGGACTTCGGAATTGACAACTGTCAAATTGACATTTCTGTAAAATAGTTCACGATGTTTGCGTTAAAAAAGTGAAACAATCAATACGATTTTTCGTTAAAAAAAGACTACTTTTACGATCACTATGCAAAAAAAAATGTGAGTGTATACACGTTACTGTAGGATTTTTATATGTTTGTATCGAATGTGATACGATTAAATGTGTTTAATGCAATCTTTTAATGCTTTCCTGTTGATTAATTTTTCTATGGGGTCTACTATTTTTCTAGTGTTAATTTATTGGATTCTATTACTATTTCACAAAAGAACAAAGAGAATTTTATATTGATGATGCTCTAACTTTGCAAAATAGGAAAATGCAAGCTAAGCTCCGAGGCATTATGAAAATAGAAAAAGAGAAAGAAAAGAAAGTAGAAGCTAACAATCAGGTAAGAAATTGTCCCAGGTGTAGATCACCTACCAGCAAATGTCCTTAAGATCGACGTAGATTTTGCAGCAAGGCTATTAAGCCATTGTTTTTATTATCCTTGTGTGGAGTTGAACGCTGATTGAATTAAGCACATTACTCGGCAGGGTGTTCAGAAAATGTGGTACTAAAATTTAGGTGTAGGTAGTACTTTTAAAAATAAAACAAAACGTTCCTCAGAAAATGCGTTTTAAGGGAGCTACAGCCCTGAGAAGGGTAATAAAAACATCTGCAAGAGGCTTCACACAGAACTTCTTTGGTAAGTGTATGCTGTGGCACTAACCAATTTCAAAGGTCATAAGAAAGTAGGGGTAAAACTATTTTAACGTTCTTAATAATACTGAAACAGTAAAAGGAAACATTTGGCAAGGCAAATTACATCTATTTTCAAATAAAAAAATACACGCGGTGGGATTCGAACTTCAGCACTTACAAATTCGATTTCAACGTTTGGCAGTAACCTGCCAGCAAGCCACCCGTTTGTCGCATTCCAGCACGAAGGACCCTTCGTATCATTGCGATGCGGATTCATTCATACAACAAATTATTGCTTTCACCTATTTCTCCGTTAAAAATAAATTTATTTTTTAAGGTTTTCACTCTGTACACATTTGACCAAAAGCATATTCGATTTCGTGCTAGGTAGATATATGTATGCAAATTATGGACTCCAACAAATAGTTTTTGATCTATACCAACAACAGACAAGCAGGTAGATAGACAAACACATAGACAGACAGGCAGACATGCAGACGGAATTGAGAAAACCTGTTTTTTTTATTTAGGGAACCTGAAACGTGAAGATCTGACTAAATCTCGGAAGGTTTTTTTTACACGATTACGATTACAAAACTTCCTTCGCCTTTTAGAAGGAAATAAAAATACTAATTTTATTTCAATAAAATTTGGTGTCATTTGGCATATCTACCCAATTTTTTATTGCTGATTTAGATGAGCTTAAAGAAATTAGGTATAAGGTTTAGAAGCGGTAGTTTATGTAAGGGTGGGTTATTTTACGTTATAAATTTATAGAAGCAATAGTCAGTTTCTGGTCTAAAATTTGGTATCCCATCTTTTAAACAACCTATACAGTTCTCACAATTAGCAAAGTCTCCCATTTAATTTATTAAAATTAGTATGCTCTCTTTCCACTCTTTCGGAATTTCTCCCTGTCTGCTAGGATTTTTGCATGGCACCCAAGATTTAAATATATTGTTTCACCCAAAGTGAATTGTTTGATATAATAATTTTAGGGTTTTGCACCAATTACAATTCATTACCATATTGCTGCTGTAGTAGGTCAGGTTTTACCTGGAATTAAATATGTTAATTGCATATACAGTGTGTCCCAAAAAGTTTTATACAAATGGAAAAAAGTTTATCTTACATTTCACAAAAAAAATGTTCTTGATAAAAAGCCGTGCATGACTTGTAGATCCATAATCAAGTAAAAATTTTTTAAAACATTGGCTGATATACAGGGAAAATCTAAATTATGATTTGGAATGAGAGTAACATACGTTCAAACTGTAGTGGAAAGCAAAACGTTCATTGAAATTGTTATTAAGTAGCATTTGACATTTGTTGACAGTTATTAGATATTTCAAAGCACTCTATCCAGAACGTGTTTAATAAGGACGAGTAACACAAAATCAGGCGCTTATTATGAACGGGATTTTACGATGTTTCGTACTGCGCATTAACCTAGCAATTGCTGACGTATTTATTGAAATAATCTTATAATTTTTATCTGGGAAAATCACTAATCTAATAATTTTTTGGTACTTAATAACAATTTCAATGAACATTTTGCTCTCCACTACAGTTTGAACGTATTTTACTCTCATTCAAAATCATAATTTTGATTTGCCCTGTATATCAGCCAATGTTTTACAAATTTTGTACTTGATTATGGATCTACAAGTCATGCAGATCTTTTTATCAAGATTTTTTTTTGTAAAATGTAAGATAAACTTTTTCTCCATTTGTATAAAACTTTTTGGAACACACTGTATAATGATGCTTAATATTTGTAACACCCCTTAGTGATAATTAAATCTACTTTTACTGCTACTGGTATATTTTTGTTTATCTGATCTTATAGGATTGTGAAGCTATAATATCCAAGGTAGGTGGTGAAGCGATTTGTTAGCTAGACTTCCTCTGTTGTCGTGAATAATGACAAGCGCCCTATTGTGTTTAATTAATATATGTATTTTGTAACCTTAAGGACAGCTGCCTAATCCTTATTCACGCCATATTCTGCCGAAGGTTTGAGTTAGCCAAGGTTATGCTCACCCACCGTTTAAGGGTGATACAGTTCGAATCCCATCGTCGGTAACCTTTTCTTATTTGAAAGTTGATGTAATTCGCATTACGAAGCGTTTCCTTTTATTGTTTCAGGATTATTACGAGCTATGATCATACGGTCAAAGCCGTCCTAGAATTTTGCTAATGCTAAAGTGTTTTAGCCTAGCAAGTGATCATGTAGGTGTTATACATTGCAGTAACATAAATGCCACACTTTCATAACACATATGAAGGTTTCATTCTGTAGAGGTTTTTCATGGCATTTTTTAATTTTAAAAGCGCCGGTAAGAGCAGGGGTAGAACTTGTGATCTTTGGATTAGTGGTCAGGATGCTTAATCACTGATCCACACGTTCTTATTCCGTGTCGCTCTAAAATTTTTCCATTGCTACTTCTGCAAATACAATATATCGTATTATAATTGTTTTTAATGTGGAAACAGCTTTTTTGTGATATTGTCTTTTGGATTTTTATGGATATTAAAGGCGTTTAACAGTTACATTTAAAAATAAATTAACCTAACAAATATATAAATTCATATTGAAATTATTACAATTTCAAATGGGAACAGAAAACTTTTATTTACAATTCTAATTTTTTACATAACTCGCAGCTGAGCTGTTAAAGTTTGTTTCCATGCTTCCTATTTTTCTAGGGTAGAGATATTGGAAAGAGAATCCTCCTATAATGTAGCTGAAGATCAAGTCAACCGTGATCATCAAAGAATGCTAAATTTTTCTGAAAAATTTCCAATCAAATTTTCGCCGACCGGTTGTTTGGTGCACTTTCCTTTTTTATTACATACAAATCTAATCAACTTTGTATCCGCAATTATAAGTGCACCATATTTTTGTACAACTGAGGAAGGAACCCATTTGGCTCACTTTCAACTACAAGTGCTATTTCAATTTTGTATCGGATATTTTGATAATCAAAACAGTTATTTTCTTCAAAATCCTTAATAGTCATGTTTTTATTTTATAGACGACGATATTCACCAATTATGAACAGCAACAATAAAATTTAAAAGACTACTTTAACAAATTGTTAGTCAAAACAACAAAGAGTACAATTGGTAATTTCATTGTATTATCCGGATATTGCTTTAAATTCCATTTCATTATTCACAAGGAGTACGCCGCAAGGAGTACATAAAAAGCTGGTCTAGAAGACATATTTTCGTTGGACAAATCTATGCTTTCTACACATAACAAATACGATGTGCGTGTTATTTCTATTTGCACATTTGGTTATTAGTTAAGATAAATTGGAATGCGTTGTTTATTTGATATTCGTTTTTTACATTGTTTTCATAATTGAGGTTATGTAACTACTGATGAATGTACATGTACATGTTACGGTCGACGATTTAAATACAAGAAGTCGCAGTTTACAGTCATTGAAAATTTGATCGACAAACTATATCAGCATTTTCATTTAAAACACAAAACTTTATGATGTATACAAGTTTGATTTTAGTAAAGCACTTTTAGCACGTTTAGGATTTGATTTACATTTTTAGTAAGCCGCTAGTTTTAAAATATTTACATTATTTTGTTAAGGAAGTAAAATATGGTTATGCACAGAGCATTTTTCACTTCTGTTGATTTTCCTATTGGTTCTTAGAAATAAATGAGTTTTAATTGAATAAATGGCTTTATGTAGTATGCAATGGAAACATATTCAAAGGAACAAAAGAATGATACTAGAAAAATAAATAAATATCATAACATTCAACTGAAAAATACTAATTTGATTATAATAAAATCTAGCAAACCGACTTAGATGATAAAGATGTTATAGCAATGATTTTATTGCTTTTACTTATTTTATTGACAAAACAATGTAATTTTTAAAAAGGTTCATAGCTTTAGGTTAAAGATAATTATACCAAAGAAAGCAAGTTTAAAAATTTACCATACGACAACGTCGTACCCTTACTTGATCTATGGTATAAAACACAAATGGTTCCTATTACATGTCCGTGTTTAAAATTTATTTTCGCATTTGCATATTGTCAAAATTGATAATGTATATTAGATAATGTATATTAAAAGTCCTGTAACTGACGCCCTGTAGAATATTTGCTTTTGATAGCGTCGAAATACACATCAAGTTTCATTATAATGAAATCAAATACTTTGAGAGTTATTTAAAAGGAAGTGAATTTAATGGAAAACTTTAGAACGTCGACAGTCCCGTAGAATGTATACGTATAAAGTATTGTGTTTATTTTGACTGCTGAATACGGTGTTAAACTGAATTTCACGAAATATACATTAACTTTTTAGCATGGTTTTATTGCTACTTATATTGGATGATTTAGAATTTTTAATTTTGTAGAAGATGCAAAATGACAAACTATAACAGAAACTGGTAAAAAGGAAATATTTACAGGGGATGTTAAAAATGAATGTGCACATAATCCTTAAGGCTGTAGGACATCTGAATATAATAATTTGATATCTGGAAATCACAGTGGCAAACAACATATTCCAACATTTCACTTACATATAGGCAGGCTGCCCAACGCACAGTGCATAAACTGATTGTATGCTTAGCAGCAGGTGATTTTATCGCTTGGTCAGTGCACGGTCTCAACCTCGGAACCGATTTAATTTTGTTCTAGAAAAGTCTCAATCGCCTGTATCTACCTAGGCTATCTATCGTGACTCAGAAGTAAGATCGTTAGGTAACGTCCAATATCTGAAATACATGAAAAGGTATAGCCCTTGTTAAATAGTAGTTAATTTTCTACCATCTGCATAACTAAGTTAGTATTAATATACAGATTAAAATGGTCTAGCGATATATTCCTTCTATTGATATTAAATTAAAAGTAAAAATAAAAGGAACTGGGGATGTATTGACAATTATTAAAGACAGTGTTGTCAAATACATAACACAATTTCAATAGCGGAAAAGGCAATTTGCTGTTTTAATATTAGTCCAGTTACATTAGAATCCACCTGCCGAAAAAATCCAAGTGAGCTGAAATTTTGCATACACATTTATTTTAACATTACAAATAACGTCTCAAAAGTCTCCATCGATATCGCCCTTGCGTTTTGAGTTATTCAAGGTAAAATGTCACAAAAATAAGTTTTTCGCAAATATCTCGCTTTCTATGGGCCGTCTGACTTTTTTAGTTATTACAAAATATGAAGGCTAGGAAATTCTCTACAAAAAAGATTATACAGGTTTTTTACGTATAACTAACCATTCAGTAAATAACACACTGTTAAGTTTTGCAGACGGGTTTCACTTTTTTTACGATAAAGGAAGTATTGAATTCACCCTAAAAATTCCAAATTGAGTTTTCAACAGATCTTCACGTCCCCTGAACCCAAAAACATTTTTTTCATTGGTCTGTCTGTCTGCATGTCTGTGTGTCTGTCTGTCTGTGAACAGAATATCTCAAAAACGAAAAGAGGTATGGCGTTAAAACTTCATATATAAGTTTTGTGTACTATCTAAATGCGACAGCAAGCTTTTGAAGAAAATCGCATAACCGGAAGTATGATTTTTACTCGATTGTTTCAAAAACGGGTCAAACGATTTTTTTCAAACTTTACATTTTTATTACATTTTTTAGATGTATTGATTGAGATGAGTGATTTTCAAGTTGAATTTTAGAGGTATTTAACTGAAAAACTCAATTTCGAATTTTTGGGGTGAATCCAATACTTCCTTTATCGTAGAAGGAAGTAAAACCCGTCTGCAAAACTTAACAGTGTGTTATTTACTGAATGGTTAGTTGTACGTAAAAAATCTGTATAATCTTTTTTGTAGAAAATCGTACGACACTCATTAATGACCAATAGAAAAATTAGTTCACGAGCCGTATGCAAGACAACAACAAAATTTCTTGGAAATTTTTTGTAGGTAGACATTACTTCTTTTTAGGGTTTGTGTCGTTACGATTTTCTTACCGAATCTGCATTCGAGCATTAATTCATAACCGGAAATTATTTTTCGTGCATTCAACAATGTCCAATTTGCCCTCGCGTCCCGCTCGAGCAAATTAATACGACGTTGTTGGAACGCACTCAAAAAAATTTCCGGAAAGAATTAATGCTCTTATGAGATTATATGTGAAAATTTCCTAGCCTTCATTTTTTGTAATAACTAAAAAAGTCATACGACCCATAGAAAGCGAGATATTTGCGAAAAACTTATTTTTGTGATCTTTGACCTTGAATAACTCAAAACTCAAGGGCGATATCGATGGGGACTTTTGAGCCATTATTTGTAATGTCAAGATAAAGGTGTATGCAAAATTTCAGCTCACTTGGATTTTTCAGCAGATGCTCCGGTTTTCCGTCTAATGTAACTGGACTATAATATATTTTGACAGAGAAAGTGGCTACTTAATATTAATTGCAACCGCTATAATTATTGTTGAGTTTTGTTAGTAGTCCGTGATACCTCCTCGACTATTTAATAACTCGGCAGAGGTTAGGTATACTCCTGATTAAATTACGTATATCATTTTTAGGAATTTTTACCCATTTCCACTGAAGTGCTGAAAAAAACTTATCTAGAGTTTCAATGTCGATGCATAACGGTTTTTTAGTGTTTACCACCAGTGCTCAATAGAATAAATATTCGTCGTTTGAGCAGATCATGGTAACACAGCAATGCCTGCTTCACCCAAAGCTTTAGAAACAATTCGAGCTACAGAGGGACGTGCATTATCTTGCATTACAGTGACTATATACAAGGCAGTGTAGCCATACGATTGCAGGCCGCCATTTTCAGGCAAATTTGAGCCTAGAGATATACAGTGCCTTTAGAAATAATGGAACGTTTTTGGGTGATCATTATTTTGGCGCTAGTTATTTGAATTAGTTGATGTTAGCTACATGTGCAGTGTTATGTTTGGACATTGACATTTTTCATTGGCGTTCGTTCGTGGTGCTTTAAGGTATTGCACGAAGTTTACAACCTGTTTCAGTTATGGTAGTTTACAATACAGCTAAATGCCGTCTTTCTGCTCCCTGTCTCCAAACCTCCCTGTCCTGTAGTTGGCCTTCTTCCAGGTTCCTCTCCTTCATGGCTTTCCGAATACCCTCATTCCACGATTTGCGTGGTCTACCTCTTTTTTTTCTTACCCGGTGGCTACCATTTAAAGATCTTCATAGGCCATTCTCATCAGATGACCAAACCATTCTAACGCTTTGCGTTCGATTCTGTCCACAATTGATTCTGGTGCCTCCATTCCGCGTCTTATATCCTCGTTTATCACTCTATCTCGTTTCGATACCTTTGCGCCTTTTCGTTCATTTGAACTGTGTTTAGTCTTCGTTTCATTTCCGCTGTTACAGTCCATACCTCACTGCCATAGCATAGCACCGACTCTACCATTACTTCACCTATTCTTTTTTGTTTTTGTTAGAGACAGTAATGTCCCATCAAATTGATTTCAAGCATCCCACTATCTTCTTACTTTGTACTATTCGAGTTCTGATCTCTTCTGTTCCCAAACTTTTTCATCGATTGTATTGTAGCACTGAGGTATTTAAACATTTCTAGTTGTCTGACTGCGACATCTTCATTTATTAAGACTTCATATTGTGCTTCCGAGTTGACTACTAAATACTCCGTTTTCTGTAAACTTATGCTAAGACCCCATTCATCGTAGCTCCGATGTAATCTCTTTCATCATATATTCCAAGTCGAACGCAACGTGTGCTGTTACAGCAATAGCACAATTCTAAATTGTTACTTTGAAATACTGTGCAGAATATCAGTTTTTTAGAGCAATAGATGATAAAATTTCACCCGCTTGCGACGCTAATGAATTATTTGACACTGATAATTATCAGTAAATTATAATTTACAATTGTCAGATTTGAAAGGTTTTAGTATTTTCCATAAATAAATGAACAGGTTCTACCAACCTCTTTGAGAACAACTTAGAAGTTACTAAATATTTTTCCTGTTAATGGCGGATACTCACGTCGACCAATAGCGGCGAAGACATCCCAATGCCCACACTGTCTTGTATATAGCCACTGTACCTTGCATCAGAGCCAGTGTATATAGGCTTTGCCTTGCATGAGCTAAAAGCGTTGCCTGTATTGATTAACAAAACTGCGTCATTATAAAGCTTGCCAGCTAGCCGAATGTCGGTAATATGTAAATTATAGCAACTTCATGAAATTTGACACTATCTGACAAATCATATACCTTTTCTTTATAGAGCTACGAAAATTTACCATATTTTATGGAAATTTATGATAGGAGACATTTTCCTATCCCTATTTCCACATGAACGAATGCAACGAGACCTTTTCAAAAATGTGTTAGCCAAATACAAGCGTTGAAATTTAAAAAGTCAAATTGTATGAACTAGCGCCAATGGGCAAATTATGAACTATTGAAATATAATAATGTCAAAACAGCCTAACTGGCATGTTATCGTACTATATCAGTACTGTCTGCTTGATTGAAATATGAATAACAACCTTTAGGGCATAAGCCATAGTGGTATAAAAACGACAAAGAACTAAAACTAAAATTGAGTGAAATAATGTAATATATACCTAACAATAATATGATATAAAGACTATGAGCTAGCAAACGCTCTAGATCCGTAACATCGGAGGCGTGTACAGACATTTTATGCTTTTTTTTTAATTAATATAATACACCTAGATCAGCATGCAATGCTATACATAGGTTTTTTAATTAATACGCATTTAATAACATTTAATTACATTAAGGGACTGGACCCTAGTAACATCTATGAGTTTATCGACAGGTTGCTTTTATGTTCAACCATTAAAATGTTTTTACATTTTCGGTTTCTTCCATAGTTTGACTAGAAAACGGTACTGTTTGTTTAGTTATGAATAAGCAAAGGATGCTGTTGATTGTATTGGACCACATTTTATGTTTTATTTCTATATATTGATATCCATTTTATTGTCCGATTTTATTTTGAGAAATACAATTTTCGCTCAAAACCATAATTAACAATGACAGGAAACTAAAAATTTTTAAACAATTTCATTTTAAATTTCTAGCTCTACACATTTTAACAAAATTGTAAAACGAGCCCTGTACAACTATTTTAAGTAGTGCTTAAGAGCTTGCTGTAGAGAACAACTAAACTAATTTAAAAAAATCTGAGTACGTGGATGAGTATATTTTAGTGACAGTGCGGAAAGATCTGTATTTAAAAATTAAATGTAAAAGTCGCAGCAGGAGCGATAGCGACATCTGAAAAAAATTGACGTGATGTCATCGTTAGCCAATCACACTATGATATTTATAGTGCAGACGGTGGTCACATTCTCCACGTATTTGAGTGCGAAAATTTAGTAATTTTTGCATCGGAATAGGTGGGTAGTAAGAGCGAAAAGAGATACGGTAAGGGCATAAAAGTCTCTTTACGCTTGAAGTACACATACTATTTTTTCTATAACAGCTCGAGAAAGAACAAAATTGTTATTTAATACATAACATAATCATCTGTCATCTATAGCTTTGGATCTAGTGGTAATGCATCCATATCAAATTTTGTTTAAGCGACCGGAATTTGTCCTTTTGCGCCGTTGCTATTGGAGACGAGCGGAAATTATTCTTTACCGCTGGCCTCTTTCCTATACATTCATTCTGTCTAAATATCACAATAAACGCTTTCTACCTATATTTGCGGTCTAATTCAGTGTGCTGGGTTTCTCAGTTAATCAATTTTATAACTAAACTATAACATTTCATTTCTCCGTCACCATGTCTTTACCGCAATAATGAGTGCAGCAAAAACTGAATCAATTCAATATTCAAAGATTTCAATAATATCCCTTCACGTTTAAAATTTACCATCGAAAATTAAAATAAATTTCATTCAATACATTTTCCAGATACGACACTCCTGTTGGAAAATGATGGGAAAATAATCACCAATTTCTATCGAAAGGAAGCAAAAACAAATAAATATTTAAATTGCAATTTATGTACAACAATAAAGTACAATAAAAGTGAAGTTTAGCAGAAAGATCTCTTATCTTGTAACACAAAAAATACCATGAAACAATATATCACAAATTCGTTAAAACCCTCACCACACAAATATTTAACAACTGCTACCATGAACCATGAAACAAACTAAAAGCTAATACAGATTCCTCTTAGACAACAATTACCCTATAAATTTAATTAAAAGTAGAATAAAAAAACCTGCAAAGCTTCACTCGCAAGTGGACCTTGCGCCACTAAGCAATTTCAAATATAAAAAACTAAAATACTTTTATGTTCGTAATAATAAAATGAAATAATTGATAATGCTAATTACATTTCAAATAAAAACATTACCGGCGATGGGGTTCGAACTTCAGAACCTACAGACCATCATACCAATGCGATTTAAATGATCGACGGTAGCTCACAAGTAAAGCGGGCGATCGCTGCCACGGCTACCGAAGTCGTCTGCCATAAGTTAGATGCGGCTGCCTTAAATACAACCAATTTATTTTTGACGACTTTTTTCTTTATTTAGAACATGTATTTTGTAGCTGTTGGATCTCTTTTCCGTCAAGGCTAAAAGCCTAAGCTATGTGCAAAAAATTGCTTTCATTTAAGTACTGTACTCTTTGTAGGAAGATCAAACGTGTCCGCTCGTTGGCACCTCACTCCTGCTCGTCGAAACCCCTATTCCCGTACCGCAGATTTAGTGAACAGTCAACGCTTTGCCACTGGCTAGTATCTTCAGGGAACAGTAATTGTAACGGCCCGCGAATTCTCCGAATCAGGCATTGCTTTAGTTGTTAAAGTGGATTTTTAAATAATTTTGTGCGACGCTGATTTGAACCCAGTGCGGCATCATTAAAAAAATGTGAGTGTAATCAACTCGTCTCATGAGCATATCAATTTGTAGATTTTGAAGAGCGTTCTCAATGAACGTTGCAGAAGTAAATTAAGTAGATTAGTTATTCATTCACCGTTTGCTGATTTGATTATTGTAGGTGAACTTTTTTCATGTCAAACCGTTACAATGTCAAGTAACTTTAAAGCTACGAACTCTCTATTTTCGTGTTTGTACAAATACGAGTAGTTCACATGTTTGTTTCAAGTCAATGGATTTAATTTAATTAATTCTTTGTGCGCTATTATTTTGTATATCTCATGTTGCATGCGAATTTTATGTTTGTGTTTTCTTTTTGTAAGGAATTTAGAGAGGTGTTAAGAAAATTAAAGAATGTTAAATTTACTGAGGCTGTTCGTGCACTGCAGGTATCTTCAAAAAGAGGTCAATCTTTCCACTTTTAGTGGGTTTCCTCATTTTCCAATTAGAAAAGTGGTGGCGTCTGTGGCATTCTAATATTTTTATTTCGTTTAACAGGTCGTTGTCCTAATTAGTATAGTAATGAACCACCCCTCCCACTGAAGCTTAGCCGCAACCTTGTTACTGTACATCGTAGCATAGTTTCGGCAACGGATCTGTGTATTTTTCCCGATCTGTGTCGTTTTCATCGTAACCAAACTGTTTAGTATTTTGAATGTTAAATTCATATAAAAAAAATAGAGTTATTCCTATGATAAACTATCGTAACGGTCGTTTGAGCATGTAACAAATTGACGCTGTTGTCTTAAATACCGGTTTCGACTGTAACAAAATAAAAACGATGCAACTGATGGTATTCGAACTTAGGGCGATTTCAGCGCCTAGAAGAACTATTAGGATGTGAACGCAAGCGCGTAGGGACGAGACAAACGCTTTCGTGGTTTGAATCGTTGCGTCACGAGCTGGTGTGTACTATAACCGCTTCTAGCTGCGTTATACATACGCTATATATTTCTGTCCCATTTGTGATGTTCATCTTGTATCTGTTATGCTTCATTTTCATAACCTGAGTTATGTGAAAATTATTACATTTATCTTTTTCTCAGTTAAACGAAAAATAGACAGCATTTCATTTTGTGTGTTCACTTTGTATATACATATTTGACTGCTTGTATAATATTGTTTTCAATGCAAGTCGACATATGATTCTCATGTGAAATATCGTCTTCTTCCAACAAATGGTTTTTGCCCTATACCGCCAACAGATGGAAAGACATCTATCTCGAAACATGAAGATCTGAAAAAATCTGGGAAGGTGATTTTTCATGATTGCAATACTTCCTTAGTCTTTTAGACTGGGGAAGTAGAAATTACTAAATTCCATTAATGATAAAACAAATAAAGTAAATAATTGCGACAGTTTCATATTTGATAGCGAAAATAAAACACTGGTGAATATCACAAAACCAACTTGTCAGTGTCAATTTTTCCAAAGACTTTCGTTAATTATTTGAAAATAATTGCACATTTGAAATAATAAATGACATTTATAATTTTGAATATTAATTTGGAGATGAGTAAAGAATTCTTTAAAATCCTGTGTGTTACTTCATTGCGTGATTTTAATTATTTTTTTTAATGAAAAATAAAAAATCATTTGTCAAAAACATGTATATTATCGAAGGTTAACATTTTAAATTACAAATCAATACGTTTCGCAATTTTTGATTGCATCTTCAGTTGTTAAAATTAGTTGACGGTATTTATTACAATTCTGAAAGGAGCAAAAAACAAGTAGAATTAGCGAAAACATTCCCTTCTAAAAACCTGTATACTTACATAATAGTTTTAATTGTAGAGTCATTTATTGCAAGTTGTTGTTGATATTATGTTTAAATTTGAACTTAAATAGAAACACTTTAAAACTTAGTTAAAATTTTTAGCGACTAAGACATTTACATTATAAAATTTTAATTAGAACGACGTAGGCAAAAACATGTTAAAAAGCTGTCGCTTGTAGGGGTGAAATTGTTTTAATTAAATTTACAATAATCATTTCGTATGGAATGCGAATGGTTGAATGCAAACAATAAGTGAACTTGAAATAAAAGCATGCAAGGTTATTTCCTAAAAGTACATTATCGCGCTGCGCAGTCGGTTTGAAAATATGTACAAATGTTAATAATAAGACAGGGTTGTATTAAAGTTAAAAATTTTATGAGTTTTGAGAATAATTAATTGTAAGAAATATGAGTTAGATTCCAATAAGGTTGTTTATAAGTTTGAGAAGTACAAAAACACCCGATATAATTTATTTGAATAAGTTATGGTAAATAGAACTTAAGTTATCTATGTCTGTTTTGTAATTAATAGTGGTTGGGCTTTTTTGTATTTCTATCATCTCCACGCAAAGGCGTTTTTTTTAAATTGCTCTCTCTATGTAAGATAGTGGGTGTATTAAAGTTGAAATTATGAAAGTGTTTAGTTGCGTGATCAGTTAGGGCTGTTTTATTGGAAGAAGGTGAAATGTGGTTAATTTTGACAGAGTATTTGTGTTGATTAATTCTGTTTTTTAATAACTGTTTAGTTTGACCAATGTATGTAGAGGTACAGTTGTTACATTTAAGTTGGTAAACTACTTGAGATTCCATATTAGTGTTGGTTTTATCCTTTAAGTTATTAAAAAACATATTACCTAGGTTATTGTTGTTATTAAATGCTGTTTTTATATTATGCTTTTTAAGTTCAGTTTCAATTTTTTCATCAAGAATGGGAATGTATTCAATAGAAACATATTTATTTTTTGATGAGTTATTTGAAATATTGAAATCATTGCCTAAGCAGTTAGGTTATAGGGAAATGGATTGGTTAAGTTTATTTTGGTTTTTGATTTTTTTAATTCGGAAATTGATATGTTTATTGATGAATTCAATTGGATAATTATTTGTAACAAGAATTTGTGTAATTAGTTTTTTTTATGAAATTGTTTTGATGATAACTGAATTGCTCTGTCAACTAAACTATTTATAACGCTGATTTTATATTTGATTGTTGTGTTGGAGTTATAATTTAAGTATCTGTTTGTTTTAATGCTTTTTCGGTACCAATTTTTTAAGATAAAACCATTTTTTTGTCTGAAAAGTGTAAGGTCTAAAAAATTTAAAGAGCAATTGGAATTTTCATTTTCTATAGTAAATTTAAGTCTGGGGTGTACGTTATTAAAAAGGTTAAAAAATATTTGTTTGTTTTGAGTGTCTGTAGCCATAATGATGTCATCCACATATCTTAGATAAAGAGAGAAATTGGTATTGTGATTTAGAATATTAGTTTCGATATCTTCCATTACGAGGTTAGCAATTGTTGATGAAATAGGTGAACCCATTGCACATCCAAATAACCTTGCATGCTTTTATTTCAAGTTCACTTTTTGTTTGCATTCAAACATTCGCATTCCATACGAAATGATTATTGTAAATTTAATTAAAACAATTTCACCCCTACAAGCGACAGCTTTTTAACATGTTTGTGCCTACGTCGTTCTAATTAAAATTTTATAATGTAAATGTCTTAGTCGCTAAAAATTTTAACTAAGTTTTAAAGTGTTTCTATTTAAGTTCAAATTTAAACATAATATCATCAACAACTTGCAATAAATGACTCTACAATTAAAACTATTATGTAAGTCAACTAATTTTAACAACTGAAGATGGAATCAAAAATTGCGAAACGTATTGATTTGTAATTTAAAATTTTAACCTTCGATAATATACATGTTTTTGACAAATGATTTTTTATTTTTCATTAAAAAAAATAATTAAAATCACGCAATGAAGTAACACACAGGATTTTTAAGAATTCTTTTTGACATTACTCATCTCCAAATGAATATTATTGCACATATTGGTAATTAAAAACACTATTTATGCTCAAGCTCGAGAAAGTTGGTTTTGTGATATTCAACAGTGTTTTATTGTCACAATCAAATATGAAAATGCCCCTACCCACCACAACATCGTATAACAATTATTTTACAATTCAACCAACCAGCAAATGAAATTTTATTAAAGACATTTTTTTAATGTATTGCATTTTAAACTAACGGGATTGGCAGAAAATATTTAGTTATTATGTGTTTAAGATCCGAAAGCTTTTATTTGCATAAAATATTTATTTAAAAATAAATTTGTTGTTTTCAATTATACCATTTAACAAAAATGGCCGATCATCAAGTTGTAAGATGGAATCTCAAAATTTATATATAAATGAAGATATAACCTCAAAAATACCATGTGTAAGTACACATGAGAAAGTCACATTTGTTTATATCTTTAATACTATACATTTCAAAGCAAACCCTAAAAAAATAAAATATTTAGAAATATCGTATGTCAAATCAGAACCTAATGAACATTTTTTTTAATAATCAGAACTTCTGAAGAAGCTACTGTTGTAGCGAAACGTCAAGATTTTCATCAAAACTTAATAATATATTAAAACTTGTTTTAATATTGGCTGCATAATTTCTAGCTCAACCAAAAACGTAGAATTTCCCAGCCGTATAAGAAGATGGATTGAATATCTGGTAAAATTTTGTAACATTTAAACTTTCTCAATTTGTCTCTATTCCAGTTGCACGATTTATATGGTGTACAACAGAGTAAAATTTTTCTACTAACATCACTTTTTTACCTCTTTTCTATTCAATATTAATACATAACATAACTCAGCTTATAACCACACACATTAATTTATTATATTACTCTAGTGGCAGTGCTACTACATTATTATTGAATGATGCACTACCATGGCACTCAAATTTTCAACCTATCCAGTTACACATGGTGCAACAATTTTTTACAGATAATCAGCAAAAAATATACAGAACAGTATCTATACATAGATCAAATTGGCTTTTAAAATGCGCCGTATTTTCAATTTTATTACAAATGATGAAACATTGTAATTATCAGCTTGTGTTACGTTACATAGAACTAACTACAACATTCTGGAAACGTCGTACATATTTTATTGAACTAACGTAAGTACTATTTTTTGTACTAATTCTAAAAATTAATTAAATTTTAAAAAATGTATACGCCGATTCAGTAATTAAAAAATGGAAAGTTAGTTTAAAATGTCAGAACTACTAAAACGGCAAAATAAATTTTATGTAATCCGTTTCAACTTATGGCGTCTACTAAGAGGTTGCCATTTTATTGACACATTTGTATCGAATTTGATGCTATTTACACAAAATAGCATTTTGTCAAATAATAAAATTTGGAATTATACAAGGGAGAGACATAAAGCAGTTATATTTTACAGGCACATAAGCTTATACCGCAAGTTAAAGTTAGACCATGGCAAAGATATCGCAGGTATTCTCATCAATTTCCTTGAGAAGGCGCGATATTCAGATGCCATCACGTCTCGGGGTGCCTTTTTGTTCTCCAAAATCGATTTAGCAATACATAATCTAATATTTGATTGCTGAGTTCTAAGAGATTTTCTGAGCGATGTTTGTAAATAACTTTCAATCGTATTTCCGCGCAACGGAAAATGTGGAAATTTCCTGGCACTCACATTACACTAAGTGCAATATGAGCATACGTGAAATTAAATTACGTGTAGTGTGAAATTCCAAGAGTGTGCGACGAAAAACCTTATAAAGCCAAACAAGATTACACCTAGCACGTCTTTCTCGTCACTGATATTGCATCCAGTGGTGTTTATTTATGAATTATGAATGTTTCGAATAATTTTCGGCAATTCGCGGTTATTAAAGCTCGATACGTGTTCATTATAAATACGCAACAAAGTCCGTGCAAAAAATTCCTTAAAGTAATATTTGTTTGAGTTGTCAGTTTGCTTTCGATTATATTCAAGCGGGCAAAAGTGCGAAAATGTCTCACTAATAGTATATTATGATACTAGTGTATAAGTACGCCTTTAAAGCACGTGCGACGAGTTTAAAAGCACGACGCAAATCGAAGTACTTTTAATGTCGCTAGTGCTTTAATGGCATTATTTACGCGTATCATACACTATTTTTTCTACGATCGTAACAGAAATATAAAAACTTAGTTCGGTGACACTTTTTCCGTCACATTGTGTTAAGATATTCTAGGTTATGTTGACATTCAAATTTACGGCAAAGCGTGTTTTAATATAATATTAAACCACGTCACCAATAGCAACGTGCTAAAAAGACCAAATTCGGGAGCTAATATTAAGAGTGCTACAAACGTCACTTTTGACACTAGAAACTGTGCAAAAAGTTGTCATTTTGACATGATCGTAGAAAAACTTTATTTATCGAGATTTCAGGTGGTGGTCTTCTAATTCAACTGATGAAATGAGCAGCACAAAGTAAACAGTATGCTGAAGTTGATCATGCAATAAAGACGAAGGTAATATTTTCATTATATGCACTTGAATATGTAAATACCCTTTTTCGTACACTAGCATTGAAAGGCTACTTTGGTACACTTTGCGGTATTCGTACGGCAAAGTAGTACTTCACGAATATTATGCGAAACTCGTATGAAAGTGGCTTTTCCATACTCGTCTCGCAATTCCGGACTCGACCTAACGGCCTCTTCCTCACTCGCACTGAAAAGCTCCACTTTCTATACTTGTAACGTAAATTACTATTTACGGTTAGGTAGAGCCACTGCTTTACAATAAAGGGCAACGTAAATACATACCGATAAGCCAGTTGGTTTTACTTCACAACAAAGAAAGAGGAAAACATAAACTGGTAGGTTGATATTTCTAATATACAAAGTGTCCATTTTCGATCAGATTGTATGGGTAACTTCTATATCACAATAACTACAGAATCGGTTATGCTCGCAAAGTTGTGCATAATTTTTAGCATAATATTATAACACTGTAAAATTTGTGCTAGGTTATGAATTATTGCAATGTTAGAAAAAACTACAATCAGAATTTATAACCATTTGTGCTAGTATCGAAATTAAAATCAATTCTGGTAGATTTTGGTACGTCGAATGAAAGTTTCATAGCACAACTCATTTTTGAAAAATAATACTATAAAACTACAACAATATGGTAAATAACTCAATCACTGTCAATTTCTCAGCTGAAAGAATGATGTAGAAAACCAATTCTGTTTATCATCAATGTTTGGGTGTATTTTAAAAGCATTATCCTTGATTCGCATATATTCACTAATCTTTAATTTCTTTAAGTAAATCTGGATTTTGTTAAAAATTTTTACAGGAATATAAGAATAGGTACATATATTCTTCACGAATTGTTCAATAGGAACATGTTTGAAGGCTTTAACATAATATTTATTAACTCAATTAAAAAAAATCTCTATTAACATTAACGTAGGAGTCCCATTGTTGTAGTAAAATATAGATTCCCAGCTGGTAAAATTGTTCGGGCAGTTGACGAAACCATTCTCTAATGCCAGTCTACACTTCAGCACCTGAAGTCGTTGTCCCTTTAGCAATTGTTTTAATGGACTCTGACTTTAATGTGTCTATTTGCATGTAAAGCAGTTTCCAAACACTTGAAGTTGCAACACGAACATTATTGATTACGTTATTAATCCACTTTCTTAGTAAACAGGCACTTTCAATTTAATGGCCTAATTCTAAGTAGTGTTATTACATAGTTTAGAATTAGATCCATTATATTATTATTCGTAGTAAATGTCTACATATTTTTTATTTGAACACCCTCGATCGTCATAGAATTATTGAAATATGTTTTAAACAAGATACTTTAATACTTCAGTTACCACCCTTGAAAGCAATGGAAAATCCAGAAGAATTTGAAATTTATGACGAAGGACCTGACGTCACAGAAGAAGAATATCAAAAAAGTATGTTAAGTTGTAATAGGTAAAACACGAAAATAATCGCTGCGGAGCTGTAGGATAATTCCACGTACCGAAGTTTTCACCCGGCTGACGTGTTTTGCAACTTCGTCCGGGCTTAAATTCGGGGCGCAAGCTGAAGACCCTTGCTAGTTAAGTTTAAGACGGATCAACGCTTTGCGTCGAATTATTTAAAGCTCCGCCCCATTTTATTTAGCAGGCCTTCGGGGAATAATTGACGGCCCGCTAAAGTCGCCGGGACTGGTGCAATTAACGTTTGCTGTTCAATAATCTGGATGCTGTTATAGACTTAGATGGCTACGAAGGGGATTCAGAAATTGGTTATCAAGATGGAAATCTCTGAGACCATCACATGTTAAGTCCATGCTCATTCCAGCTCAAAGGTTAAGTTTTTAAGGCAGCACCTCCGAGACCGTCACATGGTACCTGTACAATTCTATACACAGAAATAAGGTTTATCGGGCAGGGGGTCGCTGGCCCCTCATCGAGCGCCTCCCCAGGTGGCGGATAGAGGAACGCCTACCAAATAAGGTGGGTACCAGGAAAATAAAATACCTGGGGCGTACCAAAACTAGCTGCACCCTACCGAAGTGATCGTCCTTGTATTTCCAACAACCTCATTGATGGTGGATCAGCAAACAGAACGTATGGCACTGTCTTGCCCTTGGAGAAAGAAATCGCTACTAAAGGTGGAAGAACCTGAGGTCAACGGCATGGGAATGCAGAAGGCAGGGATCCATACGGATATCCCTAGTCAAATCAACATGGCTGAATTCAAAGCAAAATATTCCGGAATTAGTTCCCAGATCGAAGCTCCGGGGGGAACGGTTTTGAATAATACGATGAGAAGAAACGTGGAATATTCAATCTATATATGAACCAGGGAAAATCTACGTCATTCAAGAAATGCAACGCCTTAGAGTAAATATACTGGGACTCAGAGAAACCAGATGGCCCAACTCAGGAGAAATACAAATTAACCAAGCAAAGATATACTACTCAGGTAACAAAGGCTCACATCATCGGAATGGTGTAGCGATAGTAATTGACAAAATCTTCAGTAAGTCAGTAATTAGTTTCATACCTATCTCAGATAGGGTAATCATGCTACGAGTCCAAACGGTCCAAGGAATACTAAACGTAATACAGGTGTATGCCCTCACGGCGTATAAAGATGAAGAAGAAGTAGAACATATTTATAACAATGTAGAACAAGCTATAGACATCACAAAAAGCGAGACAGCATGATTATAATGGATGATTTTAATTCGAAAATAGGAAGAGGCGAAGTGGAAGACATTATAGGTAAACAAGGGGAGATAGACTGGAGCAGTTCTGCCAAGAGCAAGACATAATAATATCAAATACGTTCTTAAAACTACCTAAAAAAGACTGTACACATGGAAGCCACCAGCTGACAGTGACAACAACATATTTAGACAAATTAAATAGACTATGTGCTGATAAATAAACGATATCGTAATGCCATCAAATCAGCCAAAACATACCCGGGTGCAGATGTAGCAATACATCACAATCCAATAATAATAAAACTAGAAATACACTTAAAGAAACTAAGACCACAACAAAACAAAAAACAGCTTCAAATATCACAACTAAAAAATCAAACAATAAAAGACCAATTAAAAGGAAAAATTAATGAGCAACTAAATAAAACGGACTATTCAACTCACCCCCTTCATGTTAACTATTAACCAATCATAAGTTAGTATTTTTGTTATTTGCACCAATTAGCGTGAACTATATTGACAATTTTCACTAGTGAAAATAATCGACAATTTTCACTAGTGGTATAGTGAATATTTTAAATAAATGTGGTTTTTATTAGAAAAAGTCAATATTAGTGTTCTGTTACTATAGAAATTGCTAGATTTACTGAAAACTAATTTGAAAAAGTAGTTTGGTTCATTGAATAGTCCCTCGAATGCCATTCTTAGTCAAAGTTAAGTTGAATATTTTTGCGGTGGTATCACTACTCATGTCCATTACGCTTAGGATTAGGACTCGTGCTAGCGCACTCGTCCTAATCGAACCTAAGCGTAATGGACATTCGTGATACCACAGCAAAAATATTCGACATAACTTTGACTACTCATGGTATTATAAGTGAAATAAATCCAGATGGAGACTCGAATAGTAAATGGAAATCATTCAAAAGTAAAATAATAACTCCTAGTAGAGAAATATTGGATATGCCAAAGACTAACAACATGAAAAAAGAGTGAATGACGAATCAGATATTGGAATTGATGGAACACCGAAGAAGTTTATAAATAGGAATAACGACATGTAGAGAACGATACATAAGGAAATAAGAGAGAAAATACGAGAGGCCAAGAAGAAATGGTTTACAGATAAATGTGTAGAAATATAAGAATTACAAACAAAACATGACGACTTTAATTTACATATCAAGGTTCAGGAAATGACAGCTATAAGAAAATCAAATGAAAGTAACATCTTATAAGATAAAGAAGGTAAAATAATTCCGGACCTGCAAGGAAAATTAAAAATATGGAAAGAATATATCCAGCAACTATTCGAGGACGAACGACAACCAGAGATAACACAAGAAAACGCAGAACAAGATAACGGCCGATATATAACAAAAGAAGAGGTGATACATGCAGTAAAGATGGCGAAATGTAATAAATCCCCAGGCCCGGACGAAATTACAGCTGCCGCGATGAAATTAATTACACGTATTAGTAGACCTGTATAATAGAGTATATAATACAGGAATACCTCCTATAGAGTGGCTTAAATTGACGTTTATTACTTTACCGAAAAAAGCAATTGCAAAAGACTCCAATGACCATAGGAAAATTAGTTTAATGAGCCACACTTTTAAGATATTCCTAAAGATAAGACATCAAAGAATCTTTAAGAAATTAGAGCAGGACTTTAGCAAAACCCAATTTGGTTTCAGGAAAGTAATGGGCACCAGAGAGGCTCTGTTTGCATTTAATGTGTTAACGCAGAGATGTATGGATGTTAATCAACCAATGTATGTTTGCCTCCATGATTACAACAAAGCCTTTGACAAAGTTCGTCATAGCCATCTCATGCAACTACTTAAAGACAAAAACGTAGATATGAAAGATATTAGAATAATACTTCATCTATGTTTTAACCGCTAATATAAAAGTAGATAACGAACTATCAGAAGAAATCCAGATACAAAGAGGAGTGAGGCAAGTGTGCGTACTCTCGCCTCTGCTCTTCAGTCTATATTCAGAGGAAATAATCAAGAACGTTCTAGAAGAAACATCAGTCGGGATAAGGGTTAATGGGAAATGCATGAATAATATCAGATATGCAGACGACACTATGGTTATTGCAGAGCCATTAGAAGATCTACAAATCATATTAGATGAGGTAGTAGTAAGAAGCCAGGAAAAGTGTCTGACACTCAACGTTAAAAATACCAAATTCATGACGATCATAAAATCGCAACAACAACAAGAAAATTTATGGGTTGGAGGTGAACCAGTGGAGAAAGTACAAAAATATAAATACTTAGGAACAATTGTCAATGAAAATAATGAATATCCAGATGAAATTAGGGTTAAGATTGGCCAAGGCAAGAGAATATTTAATAAAATTAAGAATGTATTATGCAGCAGAGACCTGGATCTACAACTTAGAATCAGAATGCCGAAATGTTATGTATTTTCAGTAGTATTGTACGGAATGGAACCCTGGACGATGAAAAAACAACAGACTGAAAGCATTCGAGATGCGGAAGAATGCTGAAAATAGGGTAGAAAGAGTAACAAACGACGAGGTGATTAGAAAAATGAGGAAAGAAAGAGAAATATTAAACACAGTTAAAATAAGAAAATTACAACATCTAGGCCATGTAATACGGTGAGAGAAATATGAAATCTTACCAAACATTATACAAAGGAAAATTCAAGGAAGAAAAAGTAGAGAAAAAAGGCGTATCTCCTGGTTAAGTAACTTGAGAAGATGTAGTTCCATTGAACTGTTCAGATCTGCAACGTCAAAGATACGAATAGCCATGATGATAACCAACCTTCTAAGAGGAGATGGTACCTAAAGAAGGGTACGATCTGTATACGCTAGCCAGTTTTACTAACCCAGCTGCTAGGAGAAAACGTCTGAGTCCGTCACATGTTAACCTTAGGCGCTCTACAGCGTAGAAGTGAAACTTACCAGGTAAGATCTCTAGACTTGTGTATACGCTAGACAGTTTTACTAACTCAGGTACTAAGAAAGGTACAACAGTGTGGAGAAGACGTAACACTTCAGCATTCTCTTTTTAAGTGCCATAATCAGATCACGGTAACAGAGAAATGATTTCAGTTGTGCGAATACTGTTCTAGCTTTTTCCACTCTGCATTTAATCTCTCGGGAATGATCCCATTCTCCGTTGATATTGCATCCGAGATAGTTAAAACTGTTCACTCTTTCAATAGTTTTGTTGTTGCAATAAAGCGTGATTCTTTGTACTTGTTTCTTGCTTACTACCATGTACTTAGTCTTTTTGATGTTAAGTTCTATACCTGGCTCATGCCATGCAATCTGTTTGTTATTTCTTGAAGCCCTTCCGCACTATCCGCAATTAGCACGATGTCATCTGCGTACCTTATGTTATTGATGACCTCTCCATTTACTTTTATGCCCTCTGTAGAATCCTAAAGTGCTTCAGAATACACCCCTGTCCTACTCCTCGTTTAATCTCTACAGTATCGGATTCCATGTGATCGATCTTTATATTTGCTTTTTGTTTCCAGTATAGGTTACTAATGTTTTATCTTTTCCATCTATAGTCGTCTTCTGGAGCATACTTGGCATTCTATCGTGCAGGCAACGATCGAAAGCCTTGGTATAATCAGTAAAACACATATGTATGTCGCAGTTCATGTCCCTTCATCGCTGTATGAGAACTTGGACAGCGAACAGTACTTCTCTGGTGCCCAGACTACTGAGGAATCCAAACTGCGTTTCGCTCATGTGTTCTTCGCATTTGGTGTAGAGGCGTGCATGAATTATTTTGAGAAATATTTTTAACTTATGAGACATTAGACTGATATTACGGTAGTCTAAACAGCATATAGGGTTGTCCTTTTTTGGAAATGTAACAAATGTGGAGACTAGCCATTCTTTTGGGATTATGCGGGTGTCATATATTTTATTGTATAGTGCTGTTAATATCCTAATAAAATTTACTTCCATGACCTTAATCACTTCCACTGATATCTCGTCTGGTCCGGAAGCTTTACCTGACTTTATGAGATTAATAGCATCTTTTACTTCGTTAATTGAGATTTCCGGACCATCCATCTTGCTTATTTGTGTCGGTTCCGGAAAGCGTTGGTCGTCTTTGAATATATATTGAATGTATTGTTGCCATATTTTAACTATTTCCTGTATCTCAAAGACTACCTGTACTTTCTCACTTGTAATATTACCCAAAGTCTTCTTTGATTTCTCCCTGTGGCTTCTTTAACTTTCTTATACACATTAAATGTGTCGTGCTTTTGGTTTAACTCTTCAATCTCTTTACAATTTTCGCCCATCCATTTCGCTTTTGCTTCTCTACACATCTTTTTAATAATGTTGTGGATTTGCCAGTATTTGTCGGGATCCGTTATTTTTGCAATCCGTCGTTCTTCCATTACTTCTAAAATGTCATTAGTCATCCACTGTTTTCTCTTTTTCTGTTGTGCTTTCTTTTAAGGGTTGCTTACATGCCTCGGTCATTAAGGCTTGAACAGGCTTCCACGTTAGTTCGCGCTCGACTTTGGAAGCGTAAAGAACTTCTACGTTTAAACCTTCTTCAGTGATACGAGTGAAAATCGCTTAAGCTGACCGTGAGGTCACCGATACGGCTGGGAAGTTATTATTTTATATTATTCTTATTCTTACTTCTTGGATATAAATTTAAATTGAATTATAAATTAACCCGTTCGCTAAATATCAAATAATGAGGTATGGCCTTTTCTCAGCCTAACTTTTATCCTTATTCAAATCAAGCTGATTCACATCAGCAATTCCAACAACAGATCTATAATGCATCACAACAGCAGTTCTACCCCACACAACTACCTCCTACCCAGTACCCAATTAACCCTATCCGGTACAAATTCCAAACATGTATCCATTGAATCAACAACAACCTACCACCAGCTTACTAAAGTGCAATGAATCAGGTAGCGAATGGCACACAGTCAACTATAGAAAGAGAAATAGGATCCCCGAAAACACACTGAGCAAACAAACACAAGAAAAAAACTCGCAATATTGGCTAGATGATCGAATAACAACCACTAATAGATATGATCCGATAGATATCGAAATAGAAGACCAAGGAGATGTTTCACAAGAACCACCTACCCCGAAAGATCCTAAACCTCCACCTAACTACGTATCTGATGTTCAAAACATAAATCCTCTAACAACACTACTCGTACTAAATGAAATCGCCAAAGATAATTACACACTTAAAGCACTAGGCAACGAACAAATCAAAATTCAACAAGCGAAACTTATACAGCTATTATTAAAAATATCGTTACTAAGAACATAAAATTGCACACGCATAAACCAAAACAAGAGAGAACTTTTAAGGTAGTTATGAAAAACAGCCATCTCTCAACAGACACGGTAGCAATCAATCAGAATCTTGCGGCACTTGGTCACCAAGTAACTAATATATGGAATATAAAACAACGCACAACTAAAACCCCACTCCCAATGTTCATAATAGAACTCAAATCTAATGATAATAATAAAGAAATTTACAAAACCAACTTATTCGTGAACACGAGTATAGACATCGAACCTCCACATGCAAAAAGAACAATTCCGTAATGCGTCAAATGCCAAAATTATGGACACACAGAAAACTATTGTAGCCAAATTGTCAAATATGTGAAATGTACAGATTCGCATTCCACCAAAGAATGCCCAAGAAAAACTAGAAACGATCAAGTTAAATGTGTAAACTGTGGTGGAAATCACCCCGCCAATTATAGAGGATGTAAAATACACTAGCAACTACAAGAGAAACTATTTCCTAAACTAAGGCGCGAAATCGCAATGTCTAAGCGTACACCTACCCAAACATATCGATTCCCTGGCGTTACATAGGCAGAACAAACAAGACAAAACATGCAACATCCACAGTTCCCACAAAACCCGACAACCAACATAACTCCACAACCGCACATCGTACATCAAAACCAACAGACAAATGATATGGAAGAACTAAAGTACATGATGAAACACCCAATCAAGCAAATGGGGACTATTATGAATCTCCTAACAACATTAATAAGCAAATTGTCATAACGGCTCAACTATTAAAGATAGCTATTTGGAACGCCAATGGGTTATGCCAACATTCACAGGAGATGAAACTATTCCTCGAAAATAATCAAATCGATATACTCCTGATCTTTGAAATCCATTTTACCAGCAAAAGTTACATCAAATTTCCAAAATACAATATACAGGGTGTATAGAAATTGGCGCAAAAGCTCCAGGTAGGGATGTTCCTTGTACAAAAGTCGAAAAGCTTAATACTAAAATGTTGGATTGGTCTTCATAAGCCCTCACGAGCGGTACATAAAAACATCATTTTTTAAGGTAAAGCACGGTTTTTGTTCTAAATATGTTAAAATGTCATGGAGGAAAGTTATTCAAAATGTAAAATTATGACCCCATGCAAAATTTCTGAAATATCGGTTTACTTATATGACACCGTGTAACCACAAAAGTACTTCTAGTGCAGTACAGGAACTAATCAATAAAGAAACTCACCCCAAAAAGGCTCCAGGTATCGACCTCATCACTGGGAAAATTCTCCAACAGCTACCCGAAATTGCAACTCGAGCTATCACTCAAATATTCAATGCTATTCTTACAATCAGACACTTCCCAAGTACCTGGAAAGTGGCGCAGATTACTATGGTGCCAAAACCAGGAAAGCCACCTACTGATCCATCATCATATAGACCTATTAGCCTCTTATCACTCCTCTCTAAAGTTTTCGAAGAGTTGCTATTGAAACGGCTCCAACCAATTCTCAATGAACAACGATTAATTTCCCAGTACCAATTTGGCTTTCGCCATCAACCCGCAACAGTAGAACAAATTCATCGATTAGTATACCAAATTCATAGTGATCTAGATCTAGACAAACGCAGAAACTGCTCTGCTGCCTTTCTAGACGAAGCAGGACAATTGGGCGCCGCCGTCTGGGCGCCGCCGTTTGGACGCTGGTCATTTGGCCGCCGGGACTTTTGGGCCCCGCCGATTGGGCGCTGGACATTTGAGCGCCGAAATTTAGAAACATTGAAAATAGTCCACGATTCTTCTGTAAATATTATATTTTGCAAGAAATTTTAAATGACATTGTTCACGGTGTAATAGATTTGATATACAGTGTGGTCCATTAAGTGTGCAACAAATGGGACATATTTTTATTAGTTGTACAACCAAACTTTAAATACCGCCAGGAGTTAGTGCATGTTCGATAACCAAATCAGATGCATTTAGAATGGCTCCAAGTCAAGCAGCATACAGGGCAGGACAGAAAATATGAAATTCGTTCAAGAATAAAGTTACCTTATTTAAAAAAATATAGCAAAATTTTATTGAGAAAAGTTATTTAGAATTAAAAGTTATGCTCAAATACAAAGTCACGGCCTCCTATTCGAATTTTTATTCTTTTTTTGAAAAGTGTGTATTAGCCCCGTATGATACATATTTTGATTATTCTGATTTTATACGTATTTAAAGTAGCCACAACCACATTACTTTTAAATAAGTTTTAGCAACTTGAAGCGTATTTGTAAAATTTACTTGTATTTATATTTTTTTAGGTAACCGTCCACTTCACGTTTGTTGCAACGATATTTAACAGAACTTTAGAATTTCGCAAATATTCTTTTTAACAAGGCAAATGCTTTACTAATAATAATTACACACAATTAAAGCCTACAATTTTATTTCAAATTTTTATGAGAATGTTTCATGTAGAACAAAAATTATCGAAGCGTCTCTGTTATCTCGTTATCTATTAAATTCATGTGGTAAAATGGTTTATACTAATGACAGTTACAAGTGGAATTATTAAAAATAATTAAGCAAAATTATTAGAAGTTTCAAACCATTTGAAAATGTATACTACTGGCGCCCAAACGTCCGACGGTCAAAAGTATGGCGCCCAAACGGCGGCGGCCAAAGGGCGGCGCCTAAACGGCAGCCCCCAAACGGCGGCCCACAAATGTCGCGTACCGCTTTCTAGATATATCCCAAGATTTTGATAAAGTTTGGCACTTGGATCTATTGTACAAAAAGCGCCTGCCATATGATTTCTACGAAATATTTAAATCCTACCTATCGGATAGGCACTAAAAACTACAAAGAAACTACAAATCTTCAAACCGCCTCATCTGGGGTCCCTCAGGGCAGTGTTTTGGGTTCCATTCTGTACCTGCTGTTCACGGCTGACTTGCCAACTACAAGATCAACCTTAACTGCCACTTTCGCTGATGATACGGCCGTCCTAGCTTCACATGTAAATCCAGTAACTGCAGCACACAACTTGCAAGAATCTTTGAACAAAATTCAACAGTGGCTGAAAGTATGGAGGATCAAAGCTAACGAAGATAAATCCCAACATATCACTTTTACTATGAAAAGGGAAAACTGTCCTCTGGTATCACTTAATGGAAAACAACTAAAACATGCCGACTCCGGTTTTTTCTGTTTTTAATTTGTTTCGTTTGAATGTTTCGTAATTTCATTTTTATTACACTAACTAAAGGGGTGTGGTCTGATGGAACGTCTGCACCTGGGTATGTTTTTGTAGAGAGTATGCTACTTCGGAATCTTTGATTGACTAACATAAAGTTTATTTGATTTTTTATTATATTTCCTGGTTTAACTGCCTGGTATATAAGCGTCTAGGTGGTTGTTTGAACAGTGTATTAGTTATTACCATTCCTTCTTCTCTACAAAATTGTACAAGTCTGCTTCCCCTTTCGTTCCTCTGCCCCAATCCATAGTTTCCAAATATATCGTCTTCCCGTCCTTTTCCAATTTTCGAATTATCATCCCCCACTATGATATTTATTTCCCTATTTTTTGTGTTTTTTAAAACTTCCTTTATTTGAGCATAGAGTTTTTCAACCTCGTCTTTGCTCTTGTCTGATGTTGGGGCATACACTTGGATCAGGTTGATGTTGAAAGGGTCGCCTCTGAGTTTAATCATTATGACTCTGTCGGAGTGGGGTTAGCATCCAATAACAATGGGGTGTGTTCTTATTTAGAATAATTCCTACTCCTTGTAAATGATCTTTGCCTTCGTTTCCTGCATAGTAGACGATATGGTCATCCAACTGACATTCTCCTGTTCCTGGCCATCTCATTTCGCTAATTCCCATTATGTCGACCTGTAATCTCTTCATTTCTTTTATCGCGTTCTGAATCTTTCCTGCTTCGTACATACTTCTGATGTTCCATTTACATATTTTTACTGGTTTTCTATTTACTTTGCTTTTAAGGTGTTCGTTCTCTTTACTTCGTTTAATGATTTTACAGGGATTTCGCATGCTGACGACCGAGGAGGCCTCGTCTAATGATTGTCCTCCTCTGCAGGATCTTGGTTTCCGTGTTCCATGATCAGTAGAGTTTTGGGTTTGCTTTTCGGTCAAGGAGCTGTTGCTGCTTTAATATTGGATTTTAAAAAACCTGGCGCAGGTACTTGTCGAGTTATTTTTTCATCTACTACCATTTTTCAAATCTTTTGACACGATAATCTAATATGGCATTCGTAAGAAAATTGAGACTGGTGCTCGTTTCAGATAATTCGAAAAACAATTTGTGAGCATCCTATAACAGTAAGATGCTGCATTAAGAACATTTTCAGAAAATTAAGGAAAGTCGAAATAAAGATAGCACCAGTAGAAGAGGAAAATCGAAAATTTTCTATTTTTCAAATACCTGGAAAATAAAATTGGCTGGATAAAATGTGGTTTTAGAATAGTGATCGGCACTAAGTTACGCAACTTTGCCCCAATCATAACTTTTAATATAAGAAAGGGTTCGATACGTATGCCTGGAAAACAGGAATTCGGTATAGAAAATTAAACCACTGCTCGATGAAGAATCAAGCAGACGAATCAAATGTTTTGCTGTATTACAGTTACAGCAACTTTTTGTTTTAATAATAAGAATATACCGGGAGATCAAAAATAAACTTGATTGAGGGAGCCATTGAAAACAATGAAACTTGCCTAATCTGTAGCATGCTTTTTGTGGACATAGAACTGTCCTATTATTTTTGAAGTTTAAAACTCACTTTCGACACCTTGTTTAATTTATCCCATTGTTATTTAAATGTTACCTATCAATTTAATGTATACATTTGGTTTAAATTACATATTTTTGCGTATTTAGGTAGATGATGATTAGACTGTTAGTCACATGAACTAATCATTCGGTTAATTGTAGTTCAAATGTACTTAGTTTTATAAAGTGCAGTGTAGACAGAATTTTTCATGACCACCCTTGATCGAGATAATGTTTGACATCCCTGTACAATATTGTTTCAATACTATTTGAAAAGCTCGCTAAAAAAATGTGTTAAGCAATTGCTTCCTCTAGCAAGCAGATCGTTATAAGTTATAACCATACGGTTTTCGTTTTCCGCATGACCCGTTTAAGTGCACACGAGACGCAGTATAAAGTAAGACCATTAAACCGAGATCGAGTTGCGAAAAGGTATAACAGTAAATTTAATTTGTTTCTTAATTAAAGCGTCTGCCCGTTATTTTTTGTGCTTATTGGAACATGTATGACCTGCCGCCGGGCCTTTACAGAAGCTCTCGCTGTCCTAAATAATTAGGACATGCAAGACCACCGGGACTCCGCTGAATAATTAATACTCTTTAAAATAAACAGCACGCGTTTCTACTGACCTTCTTCGTTGAAAAATTTCGCTGTTACCGAACGAAAGTGTTAATAAAAGTCGATGGAGCGGAAATGGCAGAAGACAAATCGTTCGATCTGTTGTAGCTAATGAATTACCTAATTGGTCTACTCTCGACTCGAAAGCGGTGAATCAAAACTTGATTTTTTACTTGAATAAAAAATTATTAATTTATCATTCGTTAAAAACGTGTTTATTTTGATGGTCGTAAATGACACAGTTTAAAACATGTTTCCAGTTAGTATTTTATTTCTTTAGTGCTTCGGCGCCGGGTTTTTACACATAATAAATTCTGATACAACTGTATGTTGCTAGTATTTTTAATTGTTCTAATACGAATAAAAATTTCAATCGGGATTGATAGAATTTAATAAAAACAGATATATTAGAAACTTTTACCCTCACAGAAGTCAGTTTATTATATTAACTTAAATTGTTTATAATTGGAGTTGTTACATTTTTTCTTAAAAACGATTAGGCCTATTTATTTACTATACTTTAATTCTAACTTGTGCTATATATTCACTACAAGTATGGGATTGTATTAAAGTGTCATTAACTAAAATAACAACATTTAATAATTTCAGATTTTTTAATTAACGTTATATGTATGTATGTGCCTGTCACAGTTTGTAATCGTGATCATTCGCTTGTAAGTCAGTTATTACAAACTATAGTAAATATATGCGATCTTGAATTCACGGCTTTATTTCAATTTCCTAAACAAATAATATTAATCAAGATACCGGTTGAAACAAAACATTTCTCAAATTCAGGCCAAAAAATGAACTAAATTTATATTAATGCAGATGACATTGCAGAAACATTATATAAAGAAACTGCGGTCTTTATAGTCTTTATACAAATTAATTATATTTGCAATTCATATGAAACTGTACAGTGAACATCTGTTGAAAAATAAAACACACTTAAAACGCTTTTGCTGACAAACGCAAAGAAGTTGAAGATCTAGAGGATAAAAACAAAATATTTTTGGAGTTCATAGGAAAGGTAGAGTTAACATGAATCCAAAAAAAGTATAGATGCACGCGACATACAAATAATAAGGAAATTGCTATGACTAGAGACTAATATAGTCACTTTACGTTTGATTTTATATTAAAAATGAGTAATAAATTCTTATTTTAGTAAGTACAATTTGCAAAGGACGCTGCTTAAACAATAAGAGTTAGATACATAGAAAAGCTCAAGGCAATTTTTATACAATTGGCTGTTAAAGCTGTGTAAAGTGATAACTGAGGTTGCGTGACTCCAATAAATCGTTAATAAAGACATTATTAGGTTTGGTTAGTTTGTAGCATTAAATCTAGCTTACCACACAAACTCAAGTCATTTACGATTTAAGCTTCTCAGCCAGATCACATCGGATTGGGTTGAATTATCATTTATATGTAGTCCTTGAATAATGTTTTATGTTCCACTAGTTACCTCTGGGTTTAAAAGTCGTAATGAATTGAGCACAAGGCGCGCCATATGAAATTAGACTATCGTTAAAATTCGTATTATACATATATTGGAAGAAAAGAAAAGGTTGAATAAATAGGTAATTTGAGGCATAAGAGCCATTTATTATATAAAAGGTTTTTCCTACAGTCAACCCATAATGGGCCCATAAGTATGCTCAATACATTGGATTATGAGACGTATAATTCGTTATTCAAACACAGTATATTTATTCCACTGTTAGAAGAATGGGAAATTAATGAACACAAATCAGTTAAATTTACTGAATTTCTTATTAATATTAACATTTACATTTATATTAACCCAAAACCCATGATTCCCTTTATCAAATTTAATTTCCATTCCGTTGATAACCATCTTATTGTTGATATTTTTGGAAGCCATAGTGTCTGGCAGAGTTTTTGATGAATTTGTACGAATTATGGATGTCTTCTCCTGCTTGGAACCGAAAGACTCTTCTTGAATTTTCCTTGCAATGGCAAGTCTGTTTGATATGGAGTCATCTATATAGCTTTCTGCTATAATGGATGAATCCACCATGCCGTTTGATAGTTGTAATATCAGCAACTTTATTGACCAACAGGCTGCACAGTACATTTTTGATTCATATATCGTCAAACGTATAGCTTGCCTGACAACTTCTTTGGACGTACTGTCTATACTGTCTATACATCTCCACAGCACTGATAGAAAATTCTTTTTTAATAATGGTGAACCTACGTGAAATGATCACATGTCTAGTATATCATTGATTTTCAAATTCGTTAATTCCGGTCTATAGTCACCGGTGACCCCATTATTACTGATACCTAAAATAATTTAAAATTTATACCATACTGTTCTCTAAACAATGAGAATTATTAACTTAATGATTGCATAGTGTTCATTAGAAGCCCTACCCAAAAATTCTCCGAAATGTTCTTTCTCCAAAATTGCTGCTATTTTCGATTTTTACCCTTTAAATTTACTCTTCAAATAAGCTGCCAACTTGCCATATTTTAAAATATATACATTTTCATTAACTTTTATGGTGGTCTTCAATACGAAATAAACCGCCCAACAATTGAAGTGGCCCATCAAACAATTAGCATACAGCAGCAAAGTAATTTCAAATGGAAGAAAGAAATAGTATATGTTACTATATTTTAATATAGTTTGATTGTAATTAACAGTAATTTGGAGTCTTTAACACAATTAATTATAAAACAATGAAGTTTGGAAAACATTTTTTAAAAATATTTTTTAAACACAGTTATTAAATTAGTATATACTGGAACCTCCTCTTACTCGCTATACCTCCTGACATCGTCTGGGCATACTATAAGAACATAAACCGCATTAAAACAATGCAAATAAATTATAAGTAAAAAATACCTTTACGGTTGAAGGAATAAATATTAAGTTTTATAGCCTAATAATGTAGCAATTTTATTTTATTTCTTACAGAAGCTTGTATCAAGAAATACTACACTTGACAGCTACATACGATATTGTTTTGTTTTAAAATAAACATGGTAGCATAATTTTTGTTACTGGGCCACTTCAATTGTTGAACAGTTTTCTTTGTCCACATTGATGAAACCGCATAGTTTTCCTTGATATTCGAGAAATGTGAAGGTGTGATTTTTTCATTTATTGCCCTTACTCTTCGTTTTTCTTCCTCAGCAGCCTCCCTTTCGTACATTTCTATGGACTTGATTGTCAATAAAAGAAGGGTTACTTCCTGAGCTTCCTCAAAAACTTCCAATTTTTCACCAAATTTATGTTTTTTTTTTCAAAGTAAGAAACAAAAACAGACAACCGGCCATAACAACCAGTATGGTATAACCTTCTATATGCATATAATTTTTGCCAACGGGTATCTAGAATTTGAAAGACCAAAAAATTTAGAAATATCGTTTCGTAAGTTAAATAAATTTATTTTTGATAGCAGTTTTGATTGTGGTTGAAACGTAGTATTGTGCTTTAGTCGCTAAAAAAATTAAATTAAACGCGTTTAAGCGCTTTTTACTTCCCTCTTCTAAAAGACTACTATACATAATTGCTTCATCTATTTTATTTAGAATTTGTGGTGATGGTTTTATTACTACCTGAGTAGTTGGTGAAGCTGTTGACAGTCACTCTTTTAAGAACTCAGAAGGGCAAGTTAACGTAGCGGTTAATGCTACGAACGCTAAAGGGTAAGTTCTTACTTTGCGTGCATCAAATAGATTCATATTGTAACATCAATTTATATCACTAAATTAATTATCTTATTTATTTATATTTCAGAACTAGTACAGATGGTATCGATTACCGTGATAAAATTATCGCTAACCTGCGATCAAATATTTCACATTTCGAGAGCAAGAACGAAGCAGTTAGGAAATTATTTAGCTCGGAGCAAATAAAAAAAATTGGAAAACTTTAAGGGACGTCCTCAGTAGTCTGTTAATGATATTTCAAAGGCAATCGTCATTCATTCAGCACGCCCTAGAGCTTACTGACTGCTCCTTGAAAACGGATATCCTTTCGAAGCCGTTTCGACCCCCAGATTTTGGTTAAAAAATAAAATTTCTCCGGGAATCCTAAATCCTGCTTTTAATATTATTAAATTAAAGGTTATCAACGAAATACATGAAGTTTGTATTTTGTCATTTGATGAGATGACACTTAAAAAAGTTTTTCTCTATGACAAAGCGAATGATGGAAACATTAAAATCCAACAGTTACGTGCAAGTAATAACGTTAAGATTGTATTCTAAATGAATACAACCCTTTAATATGAAATAATAAATTATGTAGAAAAACAGGTGAGAAGCACAAATCGTACTATAAATTATTATTAACTTATTCATTAAATTCCAGGACTTCAGATTAATCAGTTAGCGATCTTGGAGAAGGTAATAGATCATTGACTAATGAGCTACAATTGAATTGGGATAGGACGTGGTTTACAAATCCGGCAAATAGACACAAAATTTATGTTTTCGTGGATGTTGATTAAATTGATTCGTAACAGTTTTGTTGACCAGGATTTTATAAGCAATGGCAATTTCGTGTGTAATAACCACATGTGGAATGAACGGTAAATTAAATGATGTACACTGGATTGAATGTGCAGACGTTTGTAAACAAGTATAATTAAATATTCTTTTTAGCTACAAAACTTACACAAGTACGAGGATTGTTCAATAGAACCACGTTTAGAAGCTGTAGCATAATTTCTATTAACTCAATTTAAAAAAATCTCTAATAACATCAAGGTATGAGTCCCACTGTTGTACTAATCTCCAGATTTCCTGCTGGTAAAATTCTTGTCCGATATGAATCGCTGCCCCTTTAGTGATTGTTTCAATAGACCAACGACATGAAATTTGTAATAAGAGTGTGACGAATGAAATGAACACTTCCTACATTGTTGCTCATCTTTTCTGACAGTTGTCTGACTTTAATGCGTCTATTTGCACGTAAAGCAGTTTCTACACTTTCATCTGAAATTGCAACTCGAATATGCCCTGGATGAGCCAAGTCTTTAGTCAATTCTCGACGACTTTATTTTTCTCAAGGATTTCTAGTGGTTGACGTCCTTCGGCGGTGCGCATATTATTTGGACGCATTTTCTAGTAAATGCCATTTTCGAGCTCTATAAAAATGTATACAAAGAAGCAATCGCAAACAAATTTGACAGACACCTCACTAATAAGTCAATAAACGATTTCATTAACTACATTGCTGCTATGATTATCAAATCATGCCTACACAATCCAAACGTGTTTCTATTAAACAATCCTCGTATTTTGGTTAGTAAATTTATTTAGTTAATATATAATTGGTTTGCCTGCCTTAACGTCCGAGTTACAGATAGTCGATATAGAATGAAGGTATATGGTTTTCCATTAGAAACTCAACGAAATATTGTAACAAGAATTACTAATGTTGCTAAAGGTTTGAGGGGCAAGGGTAGATCTTCTCTTCTGCCATTCGAAACAGGTTAGCTTGCTGCTATTATATGAACGAATATTATTAATTTCATGAATTATAATCACCAGCAGATCAGTCCAGTTATTGTTTGATGACTTGAGGACTAGATTCACCTAACAATACATATTAACCTATATACTTAATCAGGATGTGCTTGATATTTGTTTTGGAGCAAAGGGGGTCTTCACGGCCATCCTGATGCTATGGAATTTAAGTATCGTCTGCGATCCTATATATCGAGCCAAACCGTTAGATCGCTTTCTGCTTGTGGTAATGTGAAAGATATACCTACTAAGAAGATAAACTTAAGTGCCCGGTGCTTCAAACCTCTTCTTAAAGAAATCAAACCTGAGCAAGAGCATGATCATGATCGAAAAGGATTAGAAGATGTAGTTTATGATGGGCTCGAAAATCTACCTAGTTTTATTTGTAATAACCTTAGAGAACCCAGCAGCTCTCTAGTCAGTTGCAGTCAGCAAGGATCTTATTTTCGGGTCAACCATTTAAGTGAAGGTGGTTTAACGAAACCATCAGCTGAGTTCATGGTTTAAATTGAGCAGGTGGAAGACGTTTTTAACACAGTGAACTCAGAAAGCTTAGCCAATCGCAAAAGCTATGTAATGTTGCTAATGAAAAGTATTTATATTCCATGTAGTGAAGCCACAAAGAAAGTGTTTTTCAGGTCTACAATGTTTTCCAAAATAAGACCCTTTAATAATGAATTAGTAGACCTTTCGTTAAAGAGAAAATGAAAATTACAGAAAATTATTAAATGAAAATACGCATTAAAGTGTAATACACTCATCTAGATATAAAAAATATACGGTACCCCTACCCAAGAAAAGCGCCCCTCGGTGCTTTTCAAGAATACTTCGACACTTAGCATCACTCCATTTCGCTAATACAATGAAATATTATGACGACCATACCTCAAAAGTTGATCTTGCCTTCATTTTCGGATGACCTATCGTATGAAAACGATCCAAGACTTCAGGAAGGTTCCTGGCGACCGAAATTGTGTACACATGCGAACATACATACACCGCACAGCACGTTTAGGCACCCCCCAATACGAGGGAGGGATCTAGTGGGCTGGGGTCTTCACCAAAAGATCCGCACAACCGAGACGGAGATTTGGTATAGTGGGTTCATTAGTAGGTTGACATGAATTTTAGAAATATTTGACTCGGAGTGGTTTTCGATATGAGGGAATTTCAATACTTCGTATAGTTTTATGAAAATAGTGAAATAAATATTTTGATAGTTAGCTATAAAATTTTAGGAGGCATGTGTATTATTAAAACAGAAAACCAAAATATAATGTGACAAGACACTGCTAATAATTAATAAGATTTTGATTCAAACCCCCGAGCAAAATCTCACAGGTTCTTCCCTCATCTAAGGATAAATTAAACACTATGTCATCTAATGGTGTTTATAGAGTCCCTTGCTCTTGTAATGCTGTATACATTGGTGAAACAGGTCGTTCGGTGAAAACTCGCATCTCTGAGCACCAGCGCTGTCTCAAGTCAGGTCTCGTTTCATCATCGGCCATCGCCGAACACCAACGCGATACTGGTCATAAGATCCTTTTTGATGAAACTTCCATCATCTGCAAATCCCCATTCTTCTTTAGCAGAAAGATTCACGAAGCCATTGAGATTTGCAAACACCCTAATAATTTCAATCGGGACGAAGGCTTTCCCCTTCCTTCTATGTGGAAAGTGCTAATTCCTAAGCCCCGCCCTCCGTCACTGAACCGCGACGGCATTTGTTGAATCGCTACGGCGCTTGCCTATAAATTCTCGCTTGTCTTCTTCCGATAGTCAGTCGAGTTTCGCCTCTGACGTGGTTAACACGTTGAGTTACCGTGCTCTCCTGTCCCTTCCCTTTGCAAAGAGTTTCGCCTCTGGCGTGGTTAACACGTTGAGTTACCGTGCTCTTTTGCTTTTTTCCTCCTGATGAAGCCCCTTACGAACGTGGGCGAAACGTTGAGTTCTTCGATCTCAATCATGACACGGTCCAATCCCGAAAGTCGTTTGTTACACAATACTGGTTCTTTGTAATTGTTGCAAACCAAAATAAAATAAAACGTTGTATGTACCACTTGCATAACGACTACAATAGTTCTCGGGAAGTTTAAAGCTTTTTGCTTTTCGTCGAGCTTTAAACATTCCCTAGTGCTATAATCCATTGATTATGCTCTTAATACATAAATAACTATTATCTACTTTGACGCCTTATGTTATTATTACAACACTGCCTTTGTATTGTTTTTTAATATAAAAAACCTTTGTTTCAGACAACTAGCAAATTACCACATTTATGAATTGTCAAAATTACAAAGTTTTTGATTATTTTTATGCAAGGTGGATAAGGCAGATTAAAGAACTCGTTTCGTAAGGTCTGTTCTCACATTTGGCCGAATACGTCAAAATCATACTATATGAAACTTGTGATTTAATATACTATTAAAAATACTGATATTGATTTAATGGCACTAACAACGAAAAAGGAGAGCTGTGTAGATCATTCAAACACGTAAATTATGGGTTTTCCTTAATTTATAACTTGTTGCGTTTTATTGTTATGGTAAAATCGGGGTACGGACGTTTCGCCTCCGACCATTTCGCCCCCTCCGTTTCGCCCCCAGCCGTTTCGCCCCCTAACCGTTTCGCCCCCGAACCGTTTCGCCCCCGAAGTTTTACCTCTAGCTTTAGCCAGCTTCAGCTGTTTCCAGTTGCACCACGAGGAGGAAGCTAGTAGACTTTCTGCAACCGTTTTTTATTATTATATTTTTTATTTCTTTTGTGTTTGTGTTTTAGTTTTTTTTTAATTTTTATTGTTTTTTGTTTGTGTTTTTTAGTAGGTACAGTTGCGGAAACATAAATCGGGACAAGTTCTGTAGGGTCATTTTTTACTATTTGAAAGTTGTAATGTTGCCTTCCTGATTTTTATGAAATGCTTTCTATTATGTGTCAATGAACAAAGACGAACAGGTTAATGCAGTACAAGAAGCTTGGGATAGCATCGAAAATGAATTTATTCAGACAATTTAACTTCGGCAAAAATTTTGTGTCCCGCTTTTTATTTCCGCAGCTGTACATATAAAGAAAGATAAATCTTTTAGCATCTATATTCCGACGTGTAACCGGAATAAATTCAAATTCAAAGTTGTACGCAATCCCACGCAAGTAATCAATAACTTGACGATTTTCAAAATCTTCAACGAGTCTTTTCACACGAGCTGATATTGCGACATACTTCTTATTTCTTGGATTAAAAATTTAAAAATTGGTTGCAGAAATCCTACTAGCTACCTCCTCGTGGTGCAATTGGAAACAGCTGATGCTGGGTCAAGTTAGAGGTAAAACTTCGGGGGCGAAACGGTTCGGGGGCGAAACGGTTAAGGGGTGAAACGGCTGGGGGCGAAACGGCGGGGGCGAAACGGTCGGGGGCGAAACGGCGGGGGCGAAATGTCTGTAAACCGGTAAAGTCATCTATTACACGATGTATCTTGGAAGAATAATTTAAAAAAAAGTAGCTGGGAACTACTACCCAAAAAAAATCTACAAGAGAAAGCCCTATTTATTAATTTTCTATAATTACGGCTAAAATAGGAGCGAAGCATAATTATAGTTTTAGTGAGCAAATCTTAATTAGAATTTTAATGCGGCAGCATTCCTTAAAGATTGATTTATCAAACGAAGTCGTTCAGCACGATATTCAATTTGTTACCTAATAAAGACGAACAATGGAAAGTTATTATGATTATCATTAAGACCGCGGGAAACGCCGGTTGATCTGTTATTGATTTTATAATTCTCTGCTTGGAAGGCGATAAAAAAGAAGTGCCATAACTATATGCTCCACCTGTAACCTTATTCGTATCTTGTGTTTCGTCAGTGCTCGACTTGAATACAAACCTTTATTTACACTTTCTGATTGATTGACGCTTTATTAAAGTTTCTTGTGTCACGGTGACGTTGGCAGATTTAAAAATGCATAAGTACTGTATATGGGTAAAGATAACACGTGTTTAAATTCCTTGTGGAGGTTTCGCCATCTACGATTTATTTATAAATGAGACGGAACACTACCTGTAGACAATACTTCGGAGCATGCTTGTCAGTCCATAATGTAATTCAAAATTCAACATAACGTGCTATGAACTTGCACAAAACTGAAAGATAAATGATTTTTTCCAACATCTCCTAGTGATAAGGCTATTACTAGATCAATTTTCGACCTCTAAAGTGGCCCTTTATCCACTAGTAAGAGAAAAACCATAGGCCACTAGTGAGGTAAAAACAATGTCACTCACTAATGTATTGTTGGTAGCACTGTTGCCCTATGTTAAATTCTAGATTTGCAGGTTAAGTTTTGCGTCAGTGTGTGCCAAATAACAAAGAAAATCTAACCTACTAACCTCGAATTTGACACAGACTGACAATAAATACACTTCAGTACTGCCAAACGCATAACACGAATCACAGGCGACTCAAATTATAAGTTTATTTGATCTCTAGGTACTTTTCAAATTGTCACTATGACTTTTCAGGGCTGTCAATACAAAATTTTGTTTTTTTTAGATATTTATTGAGTAGTTAGATAAAACGTTATATTGTATAAGTGTTTTAGTTGCGCTTTATCTACTCAAGAAAATTAAATGTTCAAACGTCGTTCTCACATATAAACATTATTTAATGAATAAAACGCCTTCTAAAACACGTATACATTAAATTATTATTAAATCATATGTAAATATGTAATATTTGACGGTATTATATGACGGTCATTGGCCATATCATTTAAAAACTATTTTTTTACCAGATTTGTATATAAATACGGATACATAAAAACTAACATAAATAATAATTATAACTTCTCAATTACTGTACGTTTTAGAATCTACCTTTATAACATGTAATACCTTTTATCTACTTCAGTGAGATAAGTAACTCATTACGTCACTCATTTGACACTAGTTTCGTTAGGAAATGAAGCACATTACACCACTCAGTTATATAATAGCTTCATTACCTAACTGAAATAGTGTCAAATGAATGACATAATGACATTTGCATACTAAAATATTTTGAAAATGACAGATCTGACATTTCTCTTAATGCACTTTTCTCAATTTTAGGTAGTTGTAGATAAAATTTTGTACAACACATGTGCTTACACACACGTATATTAATGATGCTCTTATCCCACTTGTATAGTAAATACTATTATACGATACGGTTACATAAGTCATGTTTTGGTAATTTTAATTTTAAATATATATGACCAAGATTAAAGATTCGGAATTAAGAAATTAAAGAATAATTGTTATTATGAATTTAACTTTACTACATTTTAAGAAGGAAAGCAAATGGAAATAGGGTTACCAACATTGAGTCGATGCTGACCCGAAGAAAATTATCTTTGTAGGAAAAAAAGTGGCCTAAAATAAATTAAAAAGTTTAAGGTGAATTTGTTTCTTACATTATAGAGATACTAGCAGTCCAGTGAGACAAATGTCTCATTTAATAAAACAAAAAAGACCGTTTTGCAAATAGAACGCGTATTCACCACACGTACGTATATGATGTCATTGTTGGTAGCAAACTACCAGTCGCATTCGCCTTGATAAAATTTGCCTAGAATCTAACCTAAAAAGTTAGGATTAGGATAATTAAGATAATAATTAGTGTTAGAGACTGAAATTCGGTTCCTGACCTGACACGACCATTCCAAACATATAACTTTAATAATGTTTTTCTCTATCTCTTACGGTTTGGCTGCTGAAACAGCGTCCCGGACAGACAAGTCTATTATATATATGGATAATTCCTAAAATTGTTTTATATTTTTTGAGTAACATATGAACTGCGGAATTTTTTTACCCCTGTGTGGATACATTAAATTTGACAAGAGATCTCGTCCACCTTAATATTTAAATAATGATTTGCCCTTTTTACCCTTAGCTAGCTCAGTGAACATGAAACTCTTAATATCTCAGTTAGTCGCGTATGCAAGATCACTATCTGTTAAAGCAGAAATCTGGTTCCCCCTTATAGTGTTGGTCGGACTGAAATTTAACTTTAAACAATGCACAAAAAAGCCGAATTCTTTACATCATCTACTGACTCCAAAACACATATAAAAACATAAAAAACAAAAAACACGCATAAAAATACCAAAGAAATAAAATAAAATAGAATTAAGTTCTCAAACAACCTACGTGCGATATAGATTTAGGTTACTCGCAGGCGTGTCACAAATATACATGAACAACGTAAAACATCGCCCAAAATAGCGTTAAAATAATAATTTTTTAAAAGAACGCAAATGGCAAAATGTCTAACAAAACTGGAATGTCAAAAATGCCCGAAGCCGGTACTTATTTCAGTTGCTGAAAATACATTTCTGCACGTTTGCAAAAGCTTGCAGTTAAACGCAAATGTATCACGCTCTTCAAACATTTTACCTGGAATTGACTGCTGCATACCCTTGGAAACGGCACGCCTCGATTGCATCCCCCTGGGGGACATGCTGGGAACGACTGATCGCGGGCAGGCCTCTTAAGGACAGTTGAATTGGCGCCCCTCAAATTTGACGCTCCAAATAAGCCTTTAAATATAGCACAATGGGTGTACTTACATGTACACTCGGAAAATAAGCTTGCGGAATTTGCAAACGCTGGCGCGCTACACTTTAACACTGTTTGAAGCAAAAGTTCGCTTATATCTCCCTGGGCGAATTCACGTATTATACTTTCCTCTCAGAAGAGGCTGCGTGCGACGACTGCTGCCTTTTTCGTTGAATTTGCGTGAAATGAAAATCCCAGCATCCCACGTACAGCGTGTTTCTTGCTGCACTCAAGAAAACGAAAATTCACAATACTCGTCCAGCGCAGGAGAGTATTTGCGAACATTTACTTGCATAAAATACAATATTAAATCTAATAACAGAACACAGGAAATACATTTGGCTGTTACATTTAAGCATGAAAACAAATATTATCGGTAAGGGATCCAGCTGGCCCGTTGCACATAGCATAATTCCTTGTAAATCATATAAATTAAATAACAAAACCGTTTATTGCGTTCCATAAAAGAAATAGTTAAAATTAATCTAAAGAAGTTACGTAATCTACTTCGAAACAACATTTTTCTGAGATAAATTTAAGATATTTTCTAAGAAATATTTATGCATTAAGGGAGATACGAATATGTTTTTTCCCTGAGGTTGACATATGTTACAGACCGAGGGCCTCCGGCTCGAGGTCTGTAAGTCAACCGATCTATAGTAAAAAACATGAATATCTCCGAGGTGCATACAGTATTTTATTTACTATAATATTAGTAAGAATAGTATGAAATTTCAAAATGTCATAACATTTAAAATTAGAATATGCAAGTAACATCAAGGATTGCCTCATTGTATGGTTGCTAAGACGTTATCTGTAGTTGCATGGTTACCATAAGTTTGAGGACAAAATAATTTGACAAGTCCCTTGGGAGTCATGAGCAGCTTTTCATATTTTGTTTCTATGACGAAAATGTACAATATCATGTTGCTAGTAAATAATAGTATATTATGGGACAAATGGTTGAAATAAAATTTCAACGTTGAGAGTAACTCGAGACGTTGAAATTTTATCAGCCACGAGTTGCATATACTATTTTTTCTACGAATTTTAACAAATTAATGCACTTTGGAAAAAATTAAACATAAAGTGACATTTCTCTTGTCAACAATTGCATGTCAAACAGTTTGAAATCGCAGTAGTCGGAACATTTCAATCTCTAGTAGTTGAAATGCGATTTCAACCACCGGAATCAATGTCAAAATGCCTGATTTCAATGTCATAAGTAGAAAAAATTATATTTTGTTCCCCTCTGACTGCTTTCTTACCAGTGACTTCTCCTCTGGAGCTTTTAAACAGCAGTAAAATGTTTCGCAATCCATGTATGTATGAACCTTTAGTTAACCCGAAGACTTTTATTGAAAACGCGACGCCCGAAGAATGATTACCAAACCAGAAGTCTTCGGTTCAAAATGACAGTGTTGGCAACCCTGAATGGAAATTGAAATGATAAGTGATTCTTCTCAGAATATAATTGCTTGATCTTTTGTAGCATCTTTAAAAATTTCTATACAGGATGTAATACTTTTTTAATGTATTTGGTTTTAGAATTTCATGTATTCTAATCAGTCATAAAATCGTGACCCTTTATTCTATTATGATTTATTCATTAGCAATCAATATGTTTTACAGTGAAATCGTAAAAAAATAACTTTTCGAGATTTCTTCAGATCTTCACTTTTCATGATTACAAAACCTGTAAAGTACTTTACAGGGAACTTCCCTCGCAAGTGCGGCACGAGTCGAACGCTGCACTTTTCTGCTCATTTTACAATATTCACTTTGTATTTGTCGGGTTGTAAATATGCATATTTTCATTAATAAGTAAAAATCTGAGTATTAGCTCTATCCAGCAAATAGTTCTGGAGGTAAAGCTAAAATCCTCCTCCTCGGTCCAATTACCCTCGAGAGGGTCTGGTGACATCGTTGTAATTGAAATTATAGGGAATCGATAGTGATTCTCCAGTTGTCCCTGTCCTGAGCTAGTTGTATGGCATCGTGCAACCCTGTGTGTAGCAGATCTTCAACTCGCTTAGTCCAACGAGTTGGCGATCTGCTTCTTGGCCTCTTGCCTTCTACTTGCCTTCAGTCATAAGTTTTTCGATTGTTCCTGTTGGCCAGGAAATATGACCGAGATACTGAAGGTAAGAGCGATTGATCATTCTTAGCAACCGGGTGGCTATATGTAATTCGTCCAATATCGATGTATTCGTCCTATGTTCCGTCCACGATACTCTGAGGACACGGCGGTATACCCACATTTCGAAGGCTTCAATACGGGATTTGTCTGACTTCTTCAGTGACCACGTTTCTGATGCGTACGTGGCTATGGGGAATATGAGCGTTTGTACTAGTCTAAGTTTTGTGTTCTTAGTGATGGCGGTGTCCTTTCAAATTTTGGTAAGTTTAGTGGTTGCCTACCGCGCGATGTTTATTCTGCGTCGTACTTCACTTTTGCTTCCTCCGCCGTTCGTTAATGAAGAGCCTAAATATATATATTTATCAACCACTTCAAAGCCAGCAACGTTCTGCAAGTGGGGAGAGTTGTTGTCTGCTCTGTTCACTATCATGACTTTGGTCTTGTTATTGTTCAGACGCAGTCCATATTCCTCACTTATCCTGGTCAACCTCCTCATGATATGGTCCATTTCCTGGACGCTCGCAGTAATAATCAGTGTATCGTCAGCATACCTTAAATTATTGAACTTCTTGCCACCGACTGAGATACCACCTTCCCATCCATCGAGCACTCTTCTAATTATATACTCACTATATATGTTAAACAAAATTCTTGAGAGTATACATCCCTGTCTAACTCCAGCCTCAGTATTAAATCTAGTCGAATATGTTTTTCCAATTCGCACTCTGGCTCTATTTCGCTCGTATAAAGATTTTATGAGGATTATTAAATGGTCAGGGGTTCCCATTTCCCGCAATATTTGCCACAAGAAGTCCCACTTGACTTTGTCAAACGTCTTGGTATAATCGACAAAACACAGATACATGGGGACGTTGAACTCTCTGGCCTTCTCAATTAGCTGTCGGCTGTTCAATATCTGCTCCCTGGTACCCTTCCCGGGAGCCCGCCTGCTCTTCAGAGATCTCAGGCATTAAGAATGGCTTGAGTCTTGCATGTATTATGATAAGCATAATTTTGCTAGCATGCGATATTAAGGATAGCGTTCTGTAGTTATTACAGTCTGTGGGGGATCCTTTTTTAAACAGTGGAACAAATATGGATTCCTTCCAATCTTCTGGCCATTCACCGGTCTCCCATATTTTGTTGCATAACTTGTACATTATATCTATGCCGGTGGCTTTCATAGATTGTATGACTTCGGCAGTTATATCATCAGATCCGGGTGCCTTGTTGCTTTTCAGTGAGTGTATTGCTCTTTCTACTTCTGACTTCAAGATAGTGGGTTCCGTTTCCGTTCCAAGTGTTGAAGTTAGTGCTTGTAGAGAGTCACCCATATATAAGTTCAGGCAGTATTTCCTCCATACATCGGCGATTCCTTTAGCATCATTTATTATTTGCCCGTTCTCTTCTTTGATGGTTTGTGAGCGAGGTTTGAATTCTCTAGATAAGTACCGCACCTTATCAAAAAGTTCTCTTGATTCGTTACGATTAGCGTGTTGCTCCAGTTCTGCGCAGATGTTCTCTAAATGCTTGTTTTTATGCCGTTTACAAGAGCGTTTAATTTTCCTATTGAGTTGTTGGAGTTTCGTCAATCGATTTTCGTCGGAACCGCCTTGTAATTTGGTCTCTCTACGTTCTTCGATGAGACGAAGAGTGTTGTCAGTCATCCAATGCTTCTTCTTCAGTGTTCTTGTAGCTCGACATTTTTCCACGGATTTTGTAATCCAGGATTTGATATTCTCCCATGTTTGATTTACGTCACCATCCAAGTTCGGTAATTCCTCTTCATTTAGAGTTTTGAGAAAATGTTTAGGATCGTGAATCTCCATTCTCTTCCTGATTGAAGACTTTTTAGGTGTTCCCAGCTTCATTTTGAAATTAGCCCATAGCAATTTATGATCAGACCCACACTCTGCGCCTGGACGAGCTTTGACATTTTTGAATGATGATTTCCATCTGTTACTAATCATCATGTAATCAATCTGATTTTTATATTGTCCATCAGAACTAACCCACGTAGATAGGCGCCTAGGCTGGTGTTTAAACATAGTATTAACAATTGACAAATTATTATCAATTGCAAATTGTAACAGGCGGTCTCCTCTTTGGTTTCTAATGCCAAGTCCGTAATTCCCTACGTTTCGTACAGCATCGTTCGTTGTGCTACCAATTTTAGCATTAAAATCGCCCATTTTGATAAGCGGTTCTTTTGATGGTATGCTTGCGATTTTCTGCTCAAGAGTGTTATAAAGATACTCTATTTCATCGTCCGCCGCATCTTTAGTGGGCATGTAAGCCAATATGATGTTTTGCCAGAAAAGTGATTTTTATGAGTCAGTCATTTATGGGTTCATATTCAGGTACGTATTTTGCTAGTTTGTTGGAGACTATCATTGCTACGACGTTTCTGCCAGTTTTTTCTGCTCCTGATATGTACACAGTGTGACGAGATGTGGAAAAGTGGCGCTTGTCTTTCCAATGGGTCTCCGATACCCCACATATGTCGATGTTTAGTCGAATAATTTCATTCCCCACCATGTGAAGTTTTCCGGTCTGTATCAGTCCTCAGACGTTCCATGTTGCTAAGCTAATACTATCCCTTAGCTGTATTTTCCTTTCAGTCGTAGATTTCGCACGTGACGCCCGATTGCTCACGTCCACGTGCTAAAATAGGCAACATTTTATTTTTTAAGGTGCTCACCTTTATATGTTTGACCGAAAGTATATTTTGGTTTCGAGCCAGGTAGACATCTAATCGGCATGCAAAATATGGTATTCGTCCAACAGGCAGACTGACAGACAGAGAGACAGACGGAACTGCGAGCACATGTTTTTCGTCAAGTAGGGATCCTGAAACGTAAAAATCTGAAGAAATCACGGAAGTTTTGCCTTGATTACAATACCTTCTTGTCTACCAGAAAAGGAAAATAAAAATTACAAAAATGCCACTTTAAATCTACCTCACATTTTTTTACGATCAATGAAAAGGTAAATGTTTTTTGTATGATTAACTTGAAAAGAGGCTTCCACGAATGAGGCCCCCAGTTAATCCGCTGCGAATTCCGGTTCAATGGGATTGCCGGGAACTGCCACTTAATAACCCTTGACTTGGGTTCACTTATTTGTTGGAGTGAAACAAGACTTAACAAACACGAGTATATTGAGTAACAACGATTACAAACGTCACTGATGGACCGATGGTTTTTTACAATAGCTTCAACTGTTGTGACACGCTTGGATTGGCCACGCGAAAATAGCGAATTGCGCGTAACCGTCACACAAAACAACCTGGAAACGTCTTTACCAGGGAGCTAGACCGACCGCAAACCAGCACAAAGCATAGCTGAACTTGCTTACTCGAAATTCTGACTCTAACTGAAGCTGAATTGACAATGAGCTGAACTCACAAATTCAACAAGGAGGGGAAGGCTCAAACACTATTGGCTGAGGCGATCCTGCGTAGCCAATCGGAGCGTCGCACGTTGTTTAGGAATAAATGCTTATTTTAAGAAATCTTAATGCTAAGCTCTCTCAATGAGGCATTGTATTGAACGAAATCCATAAACACATGAGTCCCAAATACGCTAAGTCGGCTTAAGTCCTATTAGAAAGTGTATCCATCCGCTTAAAAGCCATTAAGGGAAGCTTACAAATTCCTTTCCAATATTAACAGAGGCAAAAAAATACGGCAAGATGCACATTTGACTTTACCACGACCTTTGAATGAGATAGAACAGTTATGACTTGAATTACATGAATAATTATAAGCAAAAAGGTTTTGATGCACGCATCTGTGTGAATCAAACAGTAAATATCTTCTTTAATATACGTCCCAAGATTGTTTTTGAAAGAAAGCTTGATTAACCGAATGACAACTTGAAGTAATAATAATTAACTAAAATAGTCTGTATTTGAAGATTTTTTTCTATTGTGCTACTACAAGTTTTCTTTAGGAGTTAGTACTATTGCCCATAGCTTAAAAGTGACAAAATTCATGTTTTACCAAAGTACTCCATGTCTATCTTATATTTTGTCGGTTCATCAGCTGTCGTTATGCTTTACTCTGGAAATGATATTTTGTTTGTATGTTGTCGACTATCGCCGTCATCATTGTTGCACTGGAAATCATCGTTTATGGCAAGTGCATCCGCTGTGTGTATGTAATTTATGGAGCGGCATGCAAAGTATAATAGGCGACCATAATAGTCTTGAAAAATATAAAACTATTTTCTATATATCTCTAAGAAGAGTTTGGCCTCCTTTGATATTGAGGTAATTTACAAATTTTAAAATTGCTAAGTCGGCGTAAGTCCTATTAGAAAGTGTATCCATCCGCTTAAAAGACATTAAGGGAAGCTTACAAATTCCTTTCCAATATTAACAGAGGCAAACAAATACGGCAAGATGCAAATTTGACTTTACCACGACCTTTGAATGAGATAGAACAGTTATGAGTTGAAATACACGAATAATTATAAGCAAAAAGGTTTTGATGCACGCACCTGTGTGAATTAAACATGCCGCCCCCGAAGTGCCGACTATGGCACGACGTGATTAAATCCCAAAATTAAACTGAAATCTAAAACTACCAAATAATCAAATGCATAACAAGAACTAATGACAGATGATAATCCAAGAGCCTTACAGATAACCTACAACTAGCATAAATACAAGCAAAGAAACAACTAAACCTAGCAAAATGTTCAATCAACGAAAACTACCAACTAAGAGCAAAGTCAATGTTTATTGCCCTTGATCGCAATGATCGTCTTTGGATAGGACGTACACTTTACGCACCGAGCGTTTCAGGAGATTCCCTCGGAATCGCGCACCTGCACCACACGCACAACACCATCCGCTTCTGGATATGTGGCCGAGATGACTGCCAGTGGCCAACGGTAGCTTGGAGATGCCTCGTCGTGGACGTGTACCACGTCGCCCACCTGGGGGGCTAGAGACGTGCTGGAGGACTTCCACTTAGGCCGGCGCTGCAGGAGGTAGAGGTAGTCCCGGGACCAACGATCCCAAAACTGCTGGGACAGCCGCTGGACCAGCCCATAGCGGCTGAGACGATTTTCCGGTATGTCCTGGAGTTGGGCTTCTGGAAACGAAGTCAGCTTCCGACCGATCAAGAAGTGGGCAGGAGTAAGGACTTCGGGGAATGAGGCGTCGGTAGGGAGAACACAGAGTGGGCGGGAATTTAGTATCGCCTCCACTTGAGTCAGCATGGTGTAATACTCAACGAAAGTTAACTTTGCATTGCAAGATATTCGCTTTAAATAATATTTCAATGACTTTACCCCCGCTTCCCAGATGCCGCCAAAGTGCGGAGAGCGTGCCGGAATAAAATTCCACTTAATGCTATGTTTCGACAATTCCTCCCTTATGCATTGCTCACTAGAGCCTGACAGGATATTTTTTAATTCCGATAGCTGATTTCTGGCACCGGTGAAACAGGTAGCATTGTCAGAAAATATGTTGGAGGGTAAACCGCGTCTGGAGATGAATCTCCTCAACGATGCAATGAAAGCCTCCGTCGTGAGGTCTTCCACGAGTTCAAGATGAATAGCCTTCGTGGCCAAACACACAAATAGGGCTACGTAAGCCTTTACTTCTTTCGCGCCTCGCCCAGATTTGTTTTTTATAAACACGGGACCCGCGTAGTCTATCCCGCAATTGCTGAAAGGAGGAGAGGGTGTGACACGAGCTTCGGGTAGTGATCCCATCAAGTGTTCATTCATCTTAGGCTTGGCCCGGAAGCATATCACGCAATTGTGTATTACTTTACGTATCAGGTTTTTGGCTCTCACGATCCAAAACTTATCCCGCAATGAGGCCAGTAACACCGAGTGTCCACAATGCAAGAGCCGCAAATGCTCTTGCTTCACGATTAGCAACGACAAAGGGTGACTAGCTGGTAACAAAAGGGGATGTTTCTGATCAAAGCTTAGATTGGAATTTTCTAGACGGCCGCCCACGCGCAGTAGGCCCTGATCGTCCAGAAATGGGTTTAGAGAAAGCAGCGCACTATTTTTCGGCAATGGCGCTTTCTGAGACAAAACTGCTATTTCTCCGGAAAAGACTTCCGCCTGGGCAATTTTGATCAGACGGCGATTCGCGTCCTCCAATTCGTCAATGGCTGGAGGTCCTGACCAGCGCGTTTCGGTGTTTCTGTTTCTCGCGAGACGCAGGCAGTACGCGACTACGCGCTGTAATTTCGTGAAACTGGAATAGCGCCTGAAAAGTTCAAATTCTGGGACGCGATGGTGAAGAGTGGCCACTACTGGGCGCGACTCTTGGGCTGCTAGCTCACACGAATCAATTTTAACGGGCTGGGGTTTTAAGTCCGCCTGTGACAAAAACTCTGGCCCGTGCCACCACAAGCGTGAGTTGAGTAACTCCTGGGGTAACATTCCCCTGCTAATTATATCGGACGGGTTGCAATTTGTACGCACGTGAAACCACTCTTCCCTATTGCTTTGTTCGTGAATCTCGGACACCCGGTTCGCGACGAACGTCTTCCAATTACTCGCATCCTTATTTATCCAGTGCAGAGTTATGGTGGAGTCCGACCAATAGTACACGCGGTCAAATTTAAATGCGGAGGAATCGAGTATAGTCTTAATCAAACGAGCCAACAGTAAGGCTGCACAAAGCTCCAGACGAGGCAAGGATATTGTTTTTAATGGAGCGACCCTTGACTTAGCACAAAGCAAATTGGTGTTGACATTACCGCGCGCGTCAACGCAACGTATATACACGGCGCACCCATAGGCTACACAACTCGCGTCCGCAAATCCGTGGAGATCTATCGAATTTAAGTCATCGCAAATTACCCGTCTTGGAATTGCCAATGAGCCCAAAGCGTGTAATAAAGAATGGAGTTCGTCGTATCTGGAGCGCATCTCCATGGGCACCGTTTCGTCCCATGACAACTTCAACTGCCAAAGCCGTTGCACGAGAAGTTTCAAAGTTAGAACGCTTGGATCAAGTAGTCCCAAGGGATCGAATACTTGAGCCATACTAGAGAGTATAGCCCGCTTGGTAACTGATTTGCAATAGCTAGGGTTCACTCTGTAACTTAGCACGTCCCGCCGAGTATCCCAAAAAATGCCGAGAGTTTTCTCCGTGGCGTCTTCCGTCAAAGAAATGGGCTCGACGCTGCCGCGATCCACACCAATGGCGCTAGCTACTTCACTGTCGTTGGATGCCCACTTTCGCAATTCAAACCCGTACCCCGACAAAGCGCTACTAATTTCGAATTGCGTTTTTATGGCTTCCGCCCTATTTTCAAAACCAGTCAGTAGGTCATCTACATAAAAATCCCGGCTAATTCTTAATGAGGCCTCTGGAAGCGATGCTTCGATTTCCTGGGCGATTTGTATCAAGCACCTAGTTGCTAGGTACGAGGCTGATTTAGTACCGTAGGTGACCGTTAATAATTTGAAGCATTTTACCGCTGAGGTTTTGTCGTCACGCCATAAAATTAATTGGTATTGCGTCTGCGAGGGGTCCACGAGGATTTGCCTATACATTTTGGCGCAATCTGCTTTCAGCACGTACTTGAATTGCCTAAAGCGACAAAGAATTGCAAACAACGACGGCTGGACCACTGGGCCCTTATGTTGAAGGTCGTTAAGCGATACTCCGGAGGAGGACGCACAACTGCCGTCAAAAACAACGCGATGTTTGGTCGTTGAACTGTCCTCCTTTATGACTGGCAAATGTGGCAAATAAAACCGAGGATGAGGAAGGCTCGCTTCGTCGTCCACCTTGCTCAAGTGACCAAGCGACTCGTATTCTTTGAGAAATGCGGAATACGCGGTTTTCAACTCGGGATTTTTTGACAATTTGTTTTCTAATGAATAGAAACGCTTTAACGCTATACCGCGCGAGTCTCCCAGCGATGGAGCATCTTTCCTGAAAGGTATGCTCACGATGAACCTACGCGGCTCCGACGACGCCCGTATCGTAGTCGATTGAAAATGGTCTTCGCAAAATTTATCATCAGCAGACAGTCGGCCTGATGAACCGTAAGCCCCCTCGATTTCCCAAAATCTCTGAATGCCGTGCTCGATGCCGGCTACACTTAAATGAACTCTATTTGAAAGAATGAGCGCTCAATTTTCGACATTCATGTTTCCGCCTAAAACCCAACCAAAAAGAGTTTTTGTTAAGAATGGCTTCTCTGGGCCCAATTTCACCTGTCCCTGACAGAGCACTTGCCAAAAGACATTCGCACCTAATAAAAGATCAATCTTTCCCGGTGTATTACAATCTGAATCGGCTAGCACAATGTTTGGTGGGATCTTCAAATCCTTCAACGAGAACGAAAGGACCGGCAGAGGGTCCGTAATTTTGTCTAAAACAACACAGCTCAAAATGTCCTCGTATTTCCCGTTGCGGGAGCGAATTCGAACGTTTGCTCTAAATTCGGCGTTCAGAGCCCTGGCACCAACACCCGACAGTGAGGTGATATTACCTCGTTTCTCAATTTTCAAATTTTGACACAAGTCGGCGCTAACTAAGTTAAGTTGGGATCCGGGGTTCAAAAGAGCTTTTGCCCGGGAAAATGACCCGGAGGATCCTTCTACGAATACGCTAACCGTGGACAATAAAACTTGCGCTGGCGCCGCGATTGCAGGACGGCTACAGGCTGCTGAAACGGATGCGACGGGTGCCTCGCTAGGGGCGACGGCCCCGACCTCCCGTGTGTCGCTGCTGTTTCTGGCGGTCCAGGACGCGGCGACGGAGTATTTTCGTGCGCGTCGCGCTTTGGACGCAAACACAGTAAAGTATGGTACTTTTTTCTGCATACGCGGCATCTCGGCGATGTGCATTTTACCACGAAATGTCCGGGCTTGAGACAATTGTTGCATAATTTCAAACGACGCGCTTCTTCGATACGAGCGTTTACCGACAATTTTGAAAATGATTCGCAAGCGCTAATCGAATGATTACTATTTTTGCAAAAATCGCAAGAGTGATTACCTTGCTCTCTGGCTACATGAGCGCGTGCATGACTTTTTTGCTCGGATCCCTGATTTCCCAAACTCGAACCTATTTTCGCAGCTTCCAGCGAACCTAATAAGTGACTTTTGCTCTCTAAAAAATCTAACAACTCTCGCAAAGTAGTAAATTGTCCGGTATGTTTATATAATTCCCAGTCAGTCTGCATTGCTGAGCTGAGCTTCGAAACTATGATATGTATTAGTATGGTGTCGACTGTGGGTTCCCCGTACGCCTTTAAAATTTCCAAAATTCTAACTACACTATCGAGCAGCCTTTGAACAGACGAATGTGAATCCTTTTTTACGGTCTCTAAACTGAATAACGCATTCATGTTTGATTTTACTATCAGTTTCTTATTTTAAAATCGCTTGACTAGGATGTCCCAAGCAATGGTATAGTTATCGTTGGTAACTTTTAACGACGAGATTGAACTAGCAGCTTCTCCCTTAAGGGAAGAAATCAAATAGTAAAATTTCTAAACGTTGGTCAAATTAGCGTTGTTATGAATAAGCGACGTAAAGGAGTCATGAAATTGAACCCAATTCTCGAATTTCCCCGAAAAGGAAGGCAAATCTAAGGGTGGTAATCTTAATCCAGCGAGCTCTCCTGAAGGGCCACTTTGCAAAGAATTTTGACCTATATTCGGTTTTATACCCGGACTGATCTTATTTTTTGATAAGAATTCCTCGACTGTGCTACTAATCTCGCTAAAATGAGTCATAAAAGAGTCGAATTCATTGAAAAGTTCATCAAAGTGTTCAGCGTCGGCCTCCATTAGGCCCTCCATTGACTTCTTATACTCATCCAACAAATTTTGGAAACAACTAAACTCTTTTTACAAGTTGCCGACCTCGTGAGCCTTCACGGGGCTGGACGAAGAAATTCTATGAAATAGAGTTTCGAAACGATCTACTTGGGCTTTTATGAATTTGCAACGAGTGGTTAAAGCGCGAGTTTCCGACATGACCGCTGATGTCGAACGAGTTTCCACCATGACTGACACAAGCAAAAAACAACACTAAACGAAGGTGTAATTGAAAAGGACTTACTTTTGATTTGAGAACGTAGTAACTTCTTGACGAACAGAAAACCAACCCGCTGCCGATCGCTGCCGCTTGACGCGGGACCTGGACTCGGTGTAGGCTCTCGATGGTTGAATTTCCTGGTGTTGGCGAAGCTTCTTGACGCTCTCCGACGAAATAATGTTGGAGCAATTGCATCCACCAGCTACTGGAAACTTGTACACTCGCGTTTTTTAGCTTCTTCCACATCCGGCTCGAAGGACCAATGTTTTTTGTATGATTAACTTGAAAAGAGGCTCCCACGAATGGGGCCCCCAGTTAATCCGCTGCGAATTCCGGTTCAATGGGATTGCCGGGAACTGCCACTTAATAACCGTTGACTTGGGTTCAGTTATTTGTTGGAGTGAAACAAGACTTAACAAACACGAGTATATTGAGTAACAACGATTACAAACGTCACTGATGGACCGATGGTTTTTTACAATAGCTTCAACTGTTGTGACACGCTTGGATTGGCCACGCGAAAATAGCGAATTGCGCGTAACCGTTACACAAAACAACCTGGAAACGTCTTTACCAGGGAGCTAGACCGACCGCAAACCAGCACAAAGCATATCTGAACTTGCTTACTCGAAATTCTGACTCTAACTGAAGCTGAATTGACAATGAGCTGAACTCGCAAATTCAACAAGGAGGGGAAGGCCCAAACACTATTGGCTGAGGCGATCCTGCGTAGCCAATCGGAGCGTCGCACGTTGTTTAGGAATAAATGCTTATTTTAAGAAATCTTAATGCTAAGCTCTCTCAATGAGGCATTGTATTGAACGAAATCCATAAACACATGAGTCCCAAATACGCTAAGTCGGCTTAAGTCCTATTAGAAAGTGTATCCATCCGCTTAAAAGCCATTAAGGGAAGCTTACAAATTCCTTTCCAATATTAACAGAGGCAAAAAAATACGGCAAGATGCACATTTGACTTTACCACGACCTTTGAATGAGATAGAACAGTTATGACTTGAATTACATGAATAATTATAAGCAAAAAGGTTTTGATGCACGCATCTGTGTGAATCAAACAGTAAATATCTTCTTTAATATACGTGCCACGATTGTTTTTGAAAGAAAGCTTGATTAACCGAATGACAACTTGAAGTAATAATAATTAACTAAAATAGTCTGTATTTGAAGATTTTTTTCTATTGTGCTACTACAAGTTTTCTTTAGGAGTTAGTACTATTGCCCATAGCTTAAAAGTGACAAAATTCATGTTTTACCAAAGTACTCCATGTCTATCTTATATTTTGTCGGTTCATCAGCTGTCGTTATGCTTTACTCTGGAAATGATATTTTGTTTGTATGTTGTCGACTATCGCCGTCATCATTGTTGCACTGGAAATCATCGTTTATGGCAAGTGCATCCGCTGTGTGTATGTAATTTATGGAGCGGCATGCAAAGTATAATAGGCGACCATAATAGTCTTGAAAAATATAAAACTATTTTCTATATATCTCTAAGAAGAGTTTGGCCTCCTTTGATATTGAGGTAATTTACAAATTTTAAAATTGTTACTTAATTGCATTTTGAAACAATATAGTCAATCATGGTATTTCGTCTTTCCAGCAATGGCCCTCTCCCACAAGGCTAGTTTAAAATGAGAAAAGGTTGAATTCAGTTTTAGAAATCCATTTAAAATCTATTTATTTTAACATACTCTTTTGAAAAGTGTCGTCGATAGAATTAAAAGGAACCCACTGAGTTTTGCGTATATTAATAGAATTAAATTAAATACATATAAGAGCTATATTATATATTTTTGAGTTAAAAAACGTTTAGGAAGTAAATTTCTTATTTACAAGTATTATATGTAATTTCTGCCAGTACTCAGTGATTATAGCATTACTCTGCCTTTCAATGCGCACCTTCAGCTTTACCATGCATGGAAACTACGGCTGGAATGTTTTATATTTAATCGATATAAATATCCATGAACGAATGATATCAGATGCTGAAAATTGTATCGATAAATGTTATATTCGATGCAGGATTATAGCAATATATTTAATGTATCAGTAGGTTTCATACGTCGATATAATCAATAAGTCAACGTATTACACACATTTACAGGCGGTTATTTTTATAATTGAGGCTATTTATGGATGACAACTTATGTTAGAATTCAATAGTACATTTTTATCAATGTTCTTGATTTTCGTGAAAGATCTTATGACGAAGATATGTGTGCGTTACGGGTACGTAATGTTGCTAATAATTATAACAGAAGTCGATTTTATTTTATATGAAATAATTGGTACAGAAATCAATGTAATAACTTCAATGTGTATGATATAAGTCTTTCAAGGTAGTATACCTATACAGGGTGAACATAAATAGTTGTGATTATTTTTCTTAGGTTGGCACTGTTTATGTTGATGGCACTGTAAGTCTATGTCAAATTCGAGGTTAGCAGGTTAGGTTTTGCGTCAGTCTGTGGAATATGCTGTATATCTCAATAGATATCCCTTTTATCGAATAACACTTGCAATAACAGTTGGTCAGTATTTAGTTCTTCATCAAATAGGTATTAGTTTTTTGAAAAACAAAGCCTAGCGAATAACACTTTACTTCGTTTAAACTGCAAGGTATCCCTATATTATAAAATATGATCAAAAATAATTTTCATCTAGTATGGCTATGGAATAGTTCCTAATTTATGAATGGAACTACGTTTATACTTAAATGTTAAACTTGACATCTGATTTTTAAGTGACTTATAGTTGCGTTCATAGCCATACTAGATGAAAATTATATTTGATCATACTATGTTTAGTTGATTTTTTCCTCTTTTCAATGATGTAAAATTGTAATACACCTGAGTAATTTTTTGAGTCAAACGTTTGTAATGGTTTTTATTTTTTGAAATAACGGCAGCGCTTTAAAAGTATCGACAAATATAACTGAACTTAAAAATGAAAATTTATTAACTTAATTTAAACAATTTAGATGTATTTAACTGCACTAAGCTTTTAGAATTTAATTTAACTAAAAGGCACATATAGCAATTTTAATGATGGTATGATATGAAGAAAGAAAGAAAACACAACAAGAAGTTTGCAGTTTGTTTCCTTACTTGTAAATTTTGTAATGTCTAGAGATTCTTCTTCTTTCAGTGCCTCTCGTGACCGAGGTTGGCGATCATCAATGCAACCTTTACTTTGTCAGCAGCTGTCCTAAATAGCGATGTACTGTTTATCCCATACCACTCTCTAAGATTTCTTAACCAAGATATTTGCCTTCGGCCGACGCTCCTTTTGCCTTGGATTTTTCCTTGCATTATGATTTGGGGGATTTGATATCTATCATGTCGCAGTACATGCCCTAGGATTCTAGTTTTGTTTTCTTGATGTGCCGTAGTAGTTCTGGCTCTTTTCTCATTATATGGAGCACTTCCTCATTTCTTACTCGATGAACCCAGGGAATCCTCAACATCCTCCGATATACCCACATCTCGAAAGATTCTAATCTCTTTGTGCTTTTCTTATTAAGTGTCCACGCCTCATTTCCATACAACAGAATAGAAAACACATAACAGAGAACAAATCGCATTCTCAGTTGTAGATCTAGCTTCCTATTCCTCAATAATCCCCGCATTTTAATAAATGCTTCTCTTGCCTGTTCAATTCTCGCTTTTATTTCCACTGAACAGTCACACTGATCGTCCACATTGCATCCAAGATATTTAATTTTGTGTACATTGTCGAGAAGGGCGTTTCTAATTAAAATTTGTGGCTGCGGAATTTGTTGTTTAGAAACTACCATAATTTTCGTCTTCTTAATATTCATCGTCAGTCCATATCTTTCACTAGTCTCAGTCACTCGATTTATCAAGGCTTGCATATCTTCTTCTGTTTCCGCTAATAATACGGTATCGTCCGCATAGCTCAGGTTATTTATTATTTGGCCACCTATACTACCTCCCATCCCGACTTCATTTAGAGCTTCTGTGAGTATGTACTCCGAGTAAAGATTAAACAAGATAGGAGAAAGTATACACCCCTGTCTAACACCTTTATTAATGACAAATGAATCTGAGCATTGCTTGTCAACCTTAACGTGTGCTTTTTGATTCCCATATAGGTTTTTAATAAGTCTGATGTCCTTAGAATCCAGGCCTATCTCTTGTAAGATTTGAATCAGCTCTGAACGTTTCACATTATTAAAGGCCTTATTATAATCTAAAAAGCATATATATATATTGATTTATTTATGGCTATACATCTTTGCATGAGAACATGTAGACTGAAAAAGACTTTACGTGTTCCTAAATTATTTCTGAAGCCAAACTGAGTATTAGACATACGCATAGTTTATATATTCTAGCATGAACGATTCGCAGAAATATTTTTAGAGCGTGATTCATTAAACTTATTGTTCTGTACTCAGGACACGTTTTCGCGTTTTGATTTTTAGCAGAGTTATAAATCTTGGAACCAGCCATTCTGTAGGGATTATTCCAGTGTTATAGATGTTATAAAATAACTCAGTTAGTAATTTCATTCCACCGTCGTTGAGGAGTTTGATGATTTCTGCCGGTATTCCATCCAGCCCTGTTGCTTCTCTGCCTTGCATATTTGAACCGCTTTTTGAACTTCACTTTCTAGAATGATGGGTTCTGTTATATCTATATTTAATCTAACTGTTGGTCGGTTATCGTCAAATAGATCTTGCAAATATATTTTCCACAATAAAATTTTACTTTCTATGTCTGCTACTATATTATTACTTTCATCTAACATAATTCCGTTGAAGGATTTATTTCTACCGCCAACCATTTCTCGCACTTTCTTGTGGACGTTAAAACTGTCGAGTTTTTCCTGATACGTTTCTATTTCATTACATATATCATTTATCCATTTTTCTTTTGCTAACTTTATTTTTGTTGCAATTTCGTTATCAATTTCTTTCCACTTTGCTTCGTTTTTGTTTTTATATTGTCTACGCAGTTCCATTAGTTGGATTATCTCGTTTGTTATCCATATCTTTTTTCCTACTGTTCTTTCTGATTTTAGATTATTATCTCCAATTTTTCTTCAAGTATTTTTGATATCTTCCCACTGTGTGTTAACGTCTATTTTGTCTCTTCTTGATATTGTCTCACTTTCTGTAACTATTTCTTGTTGAACCCTTTCTTTAATTTCTAGTGGTGTCCCATTTGATGTCGGGTCTATGTTACTTAATTATCTTTAGACGTATTCTTATCACTTCCATTAATAGATTGTGGTCAGATCCCACGTCTGCACTCGGATATGTCTTGACCGATACAGCTCTGTTTCGAAATCTTTTATTTATAAAAATATAATCTATTTGGTTTCGTATTATATTTAGAGTGTTATCTCTTGGTACTTTCCAAGTATATAATTGCCTTGGAGGCAGCTGGAAAAATGTATTCAGTATAATTAAGTTTTCTTCTTGTCATAGTTGCAGTAGTCTTTCTCCACGTTCATTACGGCCTCCCAGACCATAATCTCCCAAGTAATCCATACATTTGCCTTTTCCGATCTTGGCATTAAAGTCGCCAATTATAATATTAGCATGATGCTTCTTTGTACTTTTCAGTGCCTGTTGTAGTTCTTCGTAAAAGTGCTCTACTTCCGTATCATCTTTGTCTGACTTTGGAGCATATACCTGTATAACGTTTACATCTATTGAATTCCCTGATATTTGCAGTATTGCTACTTTCGGATATTGGGATGAAACATTTTAGGGCGTTATTAAGATATTTTGAGATAATAATGCCCACTCCATTATAATGGTTGGGTTCGTAATTTCCTGCGTAGTATACTACATATTCATCTGAAATAAGTTTCTCTGAATTTGGCCATCTCATGTCGCGATTTTTTGATAAAAAACATAATGTACCCCTCGGCACTGAAGTTCTTTTTTATTCTTCCTGTGGTTTATTTGCCTTAGCCCTACGAGCCTCGATAGCTAAATCCACATTTGTGATAAAAAGCTAAACTTCTGTGCCTTGGTATGCAATAATAGTTTGTATACCAAGGCTCTGAAGTTTAGTTTTTGATCGCGAATGTGGATTTAGTTGCCGAAGCCCGCAGGGTCAAGGCAAATAAACCACATGAGTGATAAAAAGGAACTTCAGTGTCGAGGAGCACATTATGTTTTATTTCAAATCGAAAAATCATGAAATGACAAGATTTTAATCAACATTTATAGGTTATGTTAACGTCGCGTCGGTTGACGTTTACCTATCGCCCCGCCGCTCATAAAAAGTCGTAAAATAATTGATTACTTGAATGCCGATTTCTCGTATTTTAATGACGATTTCGGACTAAAGTCTACACATTACCCTTTTTCTGTGACGTCAGAAATAACAAAACATAGCGATTAAAACGTATGTCTTATATTGCATTGAAATTCAAAAAGAACATTTAGATCGCAGGTAGTAGACTTTAGAAAGAATTTGACATATACCTAACCTTTAATGTAAGGGATGCTCTAAATAGCACATTATTCAAACCAGGACATTCCTGACCTCTGTAATCCGACTTTTCTCCTCTTCGAAGAAGTCCCTAACGCTTAAAATAAGATTTTAGGGTTGCTCGAGTGCTCGTTATTGCGCGTTATTTTACTGTCATTTTGGACGAATGTCACATTGACAGTGTTATAAAACAAGCCATACTTAAAGCGGACCTGACCAAAAACTGCAGATTTTTTGTTTTGTCCAATTCCTTATCGTTAAATAAAGAGAGAAAATTGTTACGTCACAGCAAAAGGGTAATGTGTAGACCTTACTTTAATGTCGATTTCAAATAAACTACTATTCTCTGCGACTGTTATTACCAGTAATCCGTTTAAAGATAGTTTTTTATGTATTTGAAAATGACATATTACGGAGAAGGGTACTTTTTTAATAGTTCAACCAGTTGTCGTATGATTTTTGTACTGCTGTTGAATAATAATAACAATAATGTTATCAGCAGGAAGCCTGATATCAGAGTGGTCATGTGGCGCTTCTTCCTCCGACGTAACCTTTTTTGGGTTCTAGGCAGAGCTGGGCAGTAATTAATTACTTTTTAATTAAATTACTAATTAAATTCCTTTTTGTTTATTTGCCTTGGAATTGAATTACATTTCAAAATGCGGTAATTGTAATTGGGAATTGCCATCTTTGTTAGAAAGTACTTGAAAATTACTTTATAAAGTAATTAATTACTGCATTCAATTACTCAATTACTTTCGTGTAATTAAATTACTCTAAAGTATTTAAATTACTTTATAGGTATTTGAATTACTTGTGGTAATTGAAATTACTCGAGGTAATTAAATTACTTTGTGGTATTTCAATTACTGAATTACTAACCTCGATAGGGTGCTAAATCTCCAGAACGCATAAATAAGTTACATATTAAGCAAATCGCAGGGTATTCCCCGCGCAATATATGCCTAATTTATTATTTCCTCTGACGAGTCGAATAACAGTAACTTCTGCATTTTGTATGACGCGTCCACGAGCATTAGTGCGTGTATCTGTAGTTTGTAATAGTGACACATTTATTGTGATAGACGCTAAGTGTAAGACGCTATAAGAATATGTGCGGTATGTACATTACAGATTACAATACCTACGGTAAAATAATAATTTTAAATAGCTTCATTAGATGATATTGGTTCATAACGATTATTTATTCATTTCAATTTGCTTGTTTTAAACGATCCGTGCAAGTGTAACAGACCTTAAGTCCAGAAAATTACGTTTTTGAGTGAGGAATTGAATTAAACGGACAAAATCCGATAACAACATTTAAACAGCGGAAAACACATATATAAAATGTAAAGTCCGTTTCAATTTTACATGACACCGAGTAGGCATTGAAATTAAGAACGTTTTTTAAAACAGTGTAGAAAAAGTGTCAGTTTAAATGTTAGGTTATAAATGTTTGACACATCAGCTTTAGCTTTAAGTACTGAAAATGCAATATATATTTTTTTGAAGTTACTGCCTCAAAAAGGAATTTTTTTTAGCGACAAGGTGTTGCTGTTCACATAATATTTTTCGTGAGTTCACGATTTTAAATTTATAGCCCATGCTTTTGACTATCCTTCATACTGTACTACGAGATCCATTGTACTGTAGTTCTTCTTTCGCATAATTTAAAAGATCTTGCACAGTAAAGAACTAATTTTTTAATAAAAATTCCAAATTTTTTATTGTAGTTCTTCTTTAAATGTGAAATTCCAAAATTTTGCGTTTTTTAAATTATTTCCCGTCTTTGTTGTAGCCAAATTAGGTTCATCTTGCGCAATTGTGTACACCTTTGCTCTGGATACCTATCAGAAAAATAATAAGAATTGATATTTTGTTTTAAAATTTCAGAAGTTACCTAATACATTTTTAATAACTATTTGTATTACTATTTACTAGGGAGGAAAATGTATCATTCCCTCCCGCAGATGTAGTTTAGTTCTTCAGAGTTTGCGAGAACAGTACCTAATCAATTTATTGTAATCATGCAAGGGATGAAATGACGTTTTAGTCCAGAGTTATACATACAACACTTTTACATTTTATGATGAGACTATCTCTTGTGATCAGCTGCATCCTTTATCTAATAGACTTGTCTGTCCGGGACGCTGGTCCGTCCGCGAACCTGTTTCAGCAGCCAAACCGTAAGAGATAGAGAAAAAAGTTATGAAAGTTATATGTTTGGAATGGTCATGTCAGGTCAGGAACCCAATTTCAGTCACGTGATACTTCCCGTTTTCGAGAAATCACGTGATTTCCGTCCGTCCGGGACGCTGGTCCGTCCGGGATGCTGTTTCAGCAGCCAAACCGTAAGAGATAGAGAAAAAAGTTATGAAAGTTATATGTTTGGAATGGTCATGTCAGGTCAGGAACCCAATTTCAGTCACGTGACACTTCCGGTTTTCGAGAAATCGTATGATTTCTCGAAAACGCGTTCTATTTGAAAAACGGTCTTTTTTGTTTTATTAAATGAGACATTTGTCTCACTGGTTGCTAGTTCAAAAATATTTAAATATGAAAACCAGGAGGCTAGTTGATTTATTATTAATCATAATCACATTATCTCTAATGGCAACGGCAGTCAATGTATTATATTCCCTCCCACTGCCATTGGAAACCAACCAGGGACCCAAACGTATATTTTCCCTATACCCCCAACAGGCGACAGAAGATGTCACTTTCGTATAAAGGGGTAAAAAAAGTATTTTTGAACAGAGCCAACAAAAAATGCTCAAGTTGCGCCAATTGGATCGTTCTTCTACAAAATCTAAATAGAAATTTGCTGTCAAACACTTAAGAAATCCAATGCTCCACCCTGTATACTTAGGTAAGTTACATATTTTCGTCATTCAGCCTCATGTTAAGCGTATTTAATAATAGATTGTTCTACAAGTTAAGAAAAGTGAAAGTTTTTCAACGTTTAATTTACGAGCGAGTGATGCAAAGGGAGTGGATTAATTTATCACGAACATGGAAAAATCGCTTTTATAAGATATTCAGCGTGCTATTCTTTCTAATATCATTACAAAATCTAGCCAAAATTAAATTCGACATTTCTTCATATTCGGAATTTTTTTTTTTAATTGGCAGTATAGAACGTCGAAATCGTCAAATAAAATATGAGAAATTGGCAGTGAAGTAATCCATTGTTTTACATCTTTTTGTAGGCGGCTGGGCGAAAGGTAAACGTCAACCGACGTCAACGTAACCTATAAAAGTTGGTTAAAATGTTGTAACTTCGCGATTTCTCGATTTAAAAAAAACAACGTACCCCTGGGCACTGGAAGTTTCATTTCAATCCTTGTGTGGTTTATTTGCTTTGGCCCTTCGAGCCTCGGCAACTAAATACACAATCGTGATAAAAAGCTCAACTTTAGTGATAACTTATGTGGAAACTAATATAAAAAAATATATAGATTTGAACTTCCAAGTCCCTATACCTTCTTACTGAAGGCACTTTGTACCAAGGTATATTAGGTTTAATCGGTTTATTATAACCTAAGGAATCTATGCTAAATCGGTGTCCCATTTTTTTGGGACACCCTGTATAATTGTTATCCTTGAATTTATTTATTTACTTACATCTTACTTCAAAACAAACTAAAAACTTTTGGTTTTGGTGAACGATGCATGTAGCTAGAAGATTTAATTATCAAAAAACCTTCAAGAGTGATAAAGTATTAGGTTACTATAGTTAACAAAACATAAAAATTAAGCATTTTTAGATAACGATTACTAATCGACACGACACTAATGATAGTTGCAACTTGCAAGAAAATTCTACTAAATACAACTATATGACAATTATTTTTATTGAAAGTAATTGATGTTTACAATTACAATTACTAAGTAATTGGTACTTGAATTACTATTTCCTGTGAGTAATTGAATCTCTGGTAATTAAATTACTACATTGGGCGGTAATTGGTAATTAGTAATTAATTACTTTTGAAAAGTAATTTGCCCAGCTCTGGTTCTAGGTAAATTGCTCGAATGGAATTGCTCGAAAACGAATTGCTCGAAATCAGTTGCTCGAAAGTCAATTGCTCGAATGTGACTTTGCTCGAGTTCTTGCATCTCGAACAGCAATTTCTCGATTATCTGTTGCTCGAAAAATAATAAAGTTGTGAAATAGCCTCAACTCGAGTCAGTTAATATAAAATATAAAAAAAAACACAAATTACAAATTATAACCTTTATTAATAAAAAATGGTATGTGATTAAGTTAATAATTATAAAAACCAAATATTACATTTTTTTAATATGATATGTTATGTGCTATTCCACGGACATAATCATAGATATTTTTGTCATGTCCATAATTATTCACTAATCTTAAAAGGCTCTGTGCACTATCACGATATATTCTTCGACGTATGGTGTGTTGTTGACCGCTGACATATTGTTCTATCCATAATTCGTTCAAACTCTGCCTCCTCCTTAATGCCGCAATAAATTTCCAGATGTTAACACCACATAAATTCGAGCAAAATATTTTCGAGAAATTGCGGTGCGAGGAACTTGTATTTCGAGAAAAGTTACATTCGAGCAATTTGATTTTCGAAGAATTGATTTCGAGCAATTGCATTCAAGGAATTTGCCGGAGACGTTTTTTTTGTAAAGAATGCCTAGGAACCCGATTATAAACATTCTATCGAACACAGAGATACTATCGTTTGTTTCCTTAAAAAATCAAAAGAAACAGGAAATCCAATAAATATAATTCCTTTTACCATTTTTGTTTGATTGTATTGTGAGATGATCTTCTATCTTATAATATTGCTACAGTCATTACAGATTTATATGCTAATTTGTTTTTTGTTCGCCGCATTTTTTTAATTTTAGTTTTAATGCTAATTATAAATAAAAGATAGCAACTTCTATGTTGAGGACTTAATTTTGCATCTAGTCAAAATGCAGTTATACTATCCGTTATAATTTATGACAACCATATATAAATAACTACGAACGCAAGCTAAGGATATCTTTAAGATCGTATGCAGGAGAAATACATTTTCACCAGATTTTGCGGTTAGATACGATGCTTTATAAATCAGACGAGGTCGAGATAGCGTCAGATGATAAAAGGAATGCATATTCCCTGCCAACCACTTAGAAACGCAACAAGAACACGGAACAGGAAACGGGTTGTCAAAAATGGAGTAATGCATGCCACAAAACGAGGTTAGTATAATAATCATATTAAAGTATTTCATTGAAGGGACAATGGCTAATAAACAAATGTACCGTTGCTTAAATTACAAACGCTCGCATTCGAAATAGTTCAAGAAAGACGCCGACTACAATAAAATCGAAATTTATGTTCGCAAGAACTTACCTGTGCATGCATTAATCTTCTTTTGTACTACACCTCGCTTGAGTATAATATACTGCAACAAATGTGTGTACAATGGCACAATGTAGTCGTACTTGTATTCCGTAAAATTATTATTTACAAAACATATGTATCCCTTGTCAGTAGCAAATGGGCACACATGATGCCATGAAAATTGACCATAAAATAAAAACGAGACATTAATTTATGTTTAACAATATCGACGGTGATTTTTATGAAGCATATATTGTTTCTTTATTACGACACCAGGCTTTGTTATCCTTTCCATTGGGGCTTTGATGGGCAATACAAAATAATAACTGCACACAATACATTTTTATTTTATGTCCATGCTGATATTGCTGATCGACTAAAAATTAAACGAAAATTATATTTTCTAGTAACCACATAGTTGCCACAATGACTCCAAAACTTTAGCACTTTTATAATGGTTACCCCTATTTCAATGCGAGTTTGAATTTCTGTTGTTTTTAATGTAAAATATACAGTTTCCCCTACTACGTTTTTTAAAGTAAACTCGAAGATATTGTTTGGTAACGATAGGCTGCACTGTGGAGAAACAAACAATAAGAAAAACGTCAAGTGTTAGTCAGAAAATGAATTTATAATTTGTAATGTTGAGTAACAATTGCGCAACAAAAGGTTACTGTTGTTATTACTATTATTATTAACTAAATATTTTTAGACTTCACCACCTCTATAGTAAATACCTTGTTAGATTATTCTAAATAACATCAGAACTAATGATTAAGTAAAAACTTTATAACATGAGTTATGTAGAAAGAGTTAAGGTAGTTCGGGAACTAGGTGGCATTTGAAGCTGGCAAAACTTAGAGTGCCTGCATAAAACATACAGGCACGCTAGCAAGAGTGGATGTAGAGACAGTCGTTTGACAGGACGTTCCAAGTATGCAGGCTTCTATTGGGGAAGAAGACTAGCCTTTGAGGAAATCAAAGTGACGCTTTCGTTTAGTTTTAGCAACGGCCTTTCAATCTCGATTGAGTGCTTAGCTAGAAAATGGAAGTATAAGTATGTATTGTAATGATGCGTTTAACTAATATAAGGCTTTAGTCAAAATATAAATAATAAATAGGGCAAAACACAATTTATAAATCAAATAGCTTTAATCAAAAATTCTATGTCAATCTCAGGGCTCGTTAAAATGATGTTGTAATTACCTGCTAAATAAATGGTTTATTGCTCTTATGTATCTTATCTATTTGGAATTAATTGAAGTCAAGCTCAGGTCTAGCATGAATAAAACTCTTATCACAGATTCAACAACTTGTATCTCAAGTACTTTTGTGTATGACAGACGCTTGAATTGGTATTTGACAGCTTTAACCTCAAGTTGACTGCAAAAACAAAGATGATCTGCACGTATAAAAACTTTGCGTAATTTGAATTCAAAAACCACAATGGTAAAATCACATCAGGTAAATATTATGCAAATCATGTGACATAATTTGCGGCTAATCTGGTATTGGTTGAGTGACGTAAACCGACGCTCGGTGTGCATTTGTTCTATTTCCGGCGAAAACGGTCCAAATCGCAAAATGTAAGGACGCCACGTCGATTAAAAATCTTTGGAAAACTTCTGGGAACTTTGGCCTGGTGACAAACATCGTAGACAGTATATTCTTGATGAAACCCGAGCCTAGTAGGCCTACTCCAACTGCTTTCTCTGAATTTTTACTTTTGGAAGTGGTGCTCCGATGCTGGCTCGCACAATGAAGAGACGCCACGGTAATTACGGATTTGATTATGGCTTCCTGCTCCAAATTTCTGAAGCCAGGCATTCAAGAAAGTATGTTCTACACGTTGCACATCAAATTCTTGCTGGCCCGTACCTCTAAGTAGTCGAAAAGGGGCTCCGAAGTTAATCGCACTTGGGCAAATCTTGCGGCTGGCTATCCCTCTTTACTGGGAACTGTTATCACTATGAAAATTATACCCAAAGATGCCCTGCATACTGGTGAATATTGAAAACACTTTCTGGCTGACACAAATAACGTTTTATTCAAAAATTTTACACAAAACGGTGAGCTCAACTGCACACAGCACAAATTTTACAAGCCTGTTTTCGATATTCAACAATTTACTGCCTCGTATCCTAGTAACGTAAATTTACAATTGTTTTTATGAAAGTGAGTTTTGATATCATGTTTTAATTTATTAACTATAGCTTTGATATACTGTTTTTGCTTAAATACTAAGCTGTCTTTTCTTGGGAATTGTCACTTTTACACTTTAAATCTCTGCTTTCTAATTACTTCAATTTTAAATGCACTGTTTCAGCTGTTTATTTTAGCACTTCACGATGTCGGTTTCTTTTGATAGATAGCCTAATTGCTCTTTGCAATCTTTACTTCTTCGCACTGCTGTTCTTTACCCGTCAGTTGTCTGGCCGTTTGTTGGCTCCATAATCTTTTACTCATAAGGCTCATATAATTTCTGTACCTACACAAACCATCTCTGTGTTATATTAAAATTCATGTCATTGTATTTATTTCACCCAACTCAAATCTGTCAGCTACATAAATTAAGCTGCGTTTGCCATTCCGAACATCAATTATAATCAAACGCTGAACGCCCCTTATGAACTCTGCCCTATCCAATGCTAGCCTTTCTCACTCCAATTATAATTACTGCTACTCATCTCAAGTGCATTTATTAGTGTAAAATTGCTGACTTTCTTGCAATATATAAAATATCTAAATCTGTGCTCATTTTGAAATTATTCAGTTTTCGTGTTAGTTAGGCAACCAGAATTGCTGTGGGCGGTAAACCATTGCAGTATATAATGAGATTCCCTCTCTTGTAACTTTGTTGGTTGGTTGGTTGGTTGACCTTAACCCATAAGCGTGAAGCGATATTCAAAAGGCAGATGAAATATTTGTGACAGCCATTTTGTTGCAGCACGTGTTATTTTCTCCATCGTTTCTATACTCTTCAAGGTAGAGAGCCCATACCGAAATTCCAAACTCGAGGAGCAACTGAATGTAGGTTGTATATAACTGAAGAGCTGAATCAGGTCTGTGGCTTAAGAATGCTGTCTTCAGAAGGAAAAGTGTTGATCTTTTGTAAAGTGGGGGTGGCCTGCGCTTCCCACATATTTAGAAGTGCGCTTGTCTGGAATGGCGTACTTAGCAGTTAGAGATTCTGTTGGTTTAGGACAGATGTGCCGTTTTTCAGAATTTTTGCTTTGTGGTGTTATACTATCCCGACGTGGAGAAGACTTGTATCTTATGCTCAAAGATGCTTTTCTACCAAAATTTGCTAAATATCAATATTTTGGTGGTTGAGATGAGAAAAATAATAGAACTGTCTTAAAATAGTCTGCGGTTTCTTCGGCATATTCAAAATTGTCTTTACATAGGTATCCGGACTGATCTCTTGTAAGAGTCACAGAAAAGGTATAATCATGAATCAGGAGTATGGCACCAGAAAAAAAACTTGCGGATTTACTAGAGAAAGTGGAAAAGACTAGGGTGCCTTGATGTCAATTTGTTTGACAGATCGTTGTCGCCTCTCACTCTAAAGCACTTTAGAGTGAGAGGAAAAAGCGATCTGTCCGTACCCTGGAAAAGACAAATACATCAAATTAACACCAAGGCACCTTAGGAAAGACTGGCTAAGAAATATAATACTACTGATAACTGAAAAAAAAGGTATACCACAAAATTTTATAAAGAATTATGCAGTACAGCAGAAACTCGCAAGCTGAAATATCAAAATAGACGAAACAGAGAACGTAAACTTGGAAAATTTCCTGAAATATCAGTATATGCAATACAGAAGGCAATAAAGTCAATAAAAATAGCAAAGCATCGGAAGAAGATGATAATATACTGAAAATGGCGAAAGCAGAAGGAACAACGGTATTAAGATAACTATAAACAAGGTTTGAAGGTGCAAGCATATTATCGATACTTCTGCACAGTTTTCGTGATTTGTTAAAACGATGTTTTTAATGTGGGGACAGTAACCGTCTGCAATGTGGCATTTCATATTCAAAGGTGACAATGGATAGAAGTTTGTATCCGAATATTTCATTAATAAAAAAAAGAACATTATGTACCCAGTTCGAACTCGTGACATTAAACTCCGTAGCTCAGATCTATACTATTACACCACCGTACTTCGTAGTTAGCGACCGTTGTGTTCACACACAGACAGGCACACAGACACGCTGTTACCGTTGTTACCGGCGCTCTGATGGCTTCTCAGCCAGAGGAGGCCGTGGGTTGTATAAGAGACTCAAAAGCTTCAGCTGAAAAATAAACTATGGGCGCCAAGTAGCAGATAACCCAGCTCTTTGCTAAACGCATAAAAGGGCCTACGACAAAATGCGCTACCAAACACTTCCTGAAAAGAGATATAACGACAAGGTGAAACAATAAGAAAGCCGACCTGCGATTAATTAATAAAATAAGCAATGGTAGTAAAAATCTCAGATCAACCCCCCTACCATTTATACACCACGGCAGCTCTGAAAAACTGTTTCTTACTCACCGCGATGGCCGACTAGCTCAAATATCGGCGGCCTTAGATCGTAGGTTCAGATCATCAGCTATGTACCCTGGAATGTCTTCAAAAAAAGGAAAGGAAAATGGAAATGGGCGCCAGAAATCAAAAGATTTCAAATAACAAGAAGAAAAATAAATTGCAAGTGACTAGCGTTTAATTAATAATTAATAAAAGTTTTGAAATGTCAGTAATCAATAATCAGAACAATTAAAATGTAAATAATGTAATGACAAAATTGTGTATCTTAACTGAAGGTTTCGACACGCATAAAATTAAGAACCCCTTTCGGGTTATTATAATAATTTACCAAAACCACTCGTGGGATAAGCTTATCACAGTCATCTAATAAAACCTTCTGTTAGGCTATTGAAAATAAATAGCGTGACTGTACCTTTTACATAGGGTCGAAACACACATCAAAAATAGCAAAATTTATAAACTGTGCATAATTAAATATAAGCATTAAAATTCAAATATTAAAACAAGAGCATGTATGAAATTGAACATTACAGGTTAATAATGGCAAAACGTATGAATATAAATTTTAAATATTGACGGGTTTAAAATACACAGATGTAAATTTCTGGTATTGAAAATAAGTCGAAGTAATATAAATCTCGGAGTAGCACTAACTAACCTCGAAACGTAAGCTGGACGTGAACGGCAATAATCATTGTTGAAGTCGCCGGGGAAGCGCCGAAAATTGCTGCAATAGCATCTTCAAACGGCAGCAAATACGCCGGACCCAGCAGGTGTCGAAAATGCGACAAGACTTGGCCCCCGAGATAAACTCGTTGTTGAAACGGATAATTAAGATTAAGATTAAGAGCTAAGAAAGATATAATTAGTATGGAGATAATAAAACAGAAAAGCGCAATCGTACCTGATAACAATCAGCCCTTAGAAACACAAACTGCTCATTGAAATTAGTTGAGCGCACGTAATTCGACATAATTAAAATCAAACCTCGGCCGCGCCGATCACGACGGGCTTAGGTTAAAACAGCAAATGCCTCGGACGAACAATTCGAGCCCAAAGCAAGGCTTGCACTCTGATAAGAGATAGCACAGGTCAAAAGAGCAAATTGCAAACGATAGGAACTTGATCCAGGTACAAAATGCGTTGGTTTGGAAAATTTACGAATTCGAAATGCAAAAGGAATTATAATTTAACTAAAAATATACAGGTTAAGCCTGAAATAATTGGATAAATGGCGAAACAATTAGGCAAAGCCAAAAAATTGTTTCAAAGGGCATAAATAAAATTCGCTGGCCTCGGTAACGCTTCAATATAATGAACAGTAATAAAATGGGGTGCTCCACAATTATCACACAACATATAATACAATGAACCAGCACAAAATCTCAATAGGGAGATAATATCACAATAATAATAAAGCGTTTTATTAAACCTCACCAAAATGTTGGCACATAAATTTAAATAAGCACAAGGGCGTACTAGACTTGCAGGCGTAATTTCAGCTAAATTATTGTAAGTGAAAATGTGTAAGAGAATTACAAATTGATGTTTGACATGGCCAAATGCACTACTAAAAGAAGGCGGCCGATAGCTTCTTGGCCATGACACATATATTACAGATTGAAATTTGGATTGATTAGTTGAATTCGACCAAATTCCCACTACGCAAGAGCAATATTAATGTTAGCTTTAATATGCAATAACGCCTATACCGAATCCAAGATCTTGACTCCTAATATAGCGCTTTACGAACCGATAATGACTAAGGTAAGTTTTCAAAACTTTGTTAAAGTGTCGCAAGCTAATAATGCACGCAAATACTTGCAAATCTAGAGGCTGGATTCAACCTAAAGACATATTACCAACGTTACGTGACAATTGAGACCGGATTAAAGTTTATCATGCTAATGCCGTACAAAATTTGATAATGTTAACACTTGAACGGGGCGTGAGGCACGACCGTCCGGATAACTCTTAACAAGGCAAACGTGGTGCAATAAAATTATATCAGTTACTTTAAATGGGCGAGGAACACGCTTAAAATACATAATAAGAAAAGTCTAATAAATACTAATTATATCGTAGCACGATCACAGGAATAGACCAAAACGGATTCCGACGTTCGAGTGGTCGAAATTAGAATACAAAGCAACCGACCTTGCGATGGTACTCCAGGCTGCAGCGAGCGTAGAAAGCGGGGCCGGTGGACAACAGGGCGGCCGGCTCGGCCTAGGTTTGGGCAGAGCTAACGACCTACAGGTAACGTATCGCTGAAGGAGGTTAGGCCGGAGCGAGGGAGATTCGCGCTCGTCAAGCTCAAGGCGATAGCTGGGGGCCGTCTTTACCAGAAGGGAATGCCATCAAACTAAAAGGACCGTCACCAATTACAAGGAGGTCGCCCAGTAAAAAGGAAACCGAAAAATGGGCACCGCAAAATGGAGCTAAAAGAGCATCAAACAATAGAATCTAGCCAAATATTCATCAAGATAACGTACCTTTAGGTGTTTTCGGCTCCGTTTCGCCAAAGAGGAAACATGTGCTTGCCAAAACAAAATCCAAACTAAGTTTGGGCTTGGGAAATTACCAAAATAATCTTCACGGGGTCTGCATTAGCACCACCGGAACATTCCACACAAAACAGAATTAACTTCCCGAACTAGATGCCATTCAAATAACCCAATTAAGGTACGTTTCAAAACGTCGATTTACAAGGCAGCTAATCTTTAGCAGCACAACATGGCGACTGGCCCAAAAAGGCTGAAGGAAACCCAATTTGAAAATTGGAAATTAGAGGGGCTTTGAAAGAAACTTCGTTTTACAACCCAAAAAGCTTTATGCGCGAAGTGAAGCCTAATCTCTAGGAGCTTTCATGCATTGTAATTTTGGGAACTAGCTTACGTTAGATCAAAATAGAACTTGCAGAAGGTCTTAATGCTCAGTTTTATTGTAGGCAAAAATTAGACTTAAAGAAAGATAAGGCAAAAAGTTAGTTTGAGTAAAAATTAGGGCAATTAATTAAATGAATAACTGTAAATGACTTTTGAACCTAACAACACACACACAGACAGACCAATGAACAAAAACATGTTTTTTGGGTTCAGGGAACTCAAAAACGTGAAGATCTGTCAAAAATTCCATTTCGAATTTTTGGGGTGAATCCAACACTTCCTTTATTGTAAAAGGAAGTAAAACTAAAGTGTTGTGTACGTTAATTTTTAATATTTATTTTTTTGCGAAAATGTAGTGAAACTCGTTATACTACAATAATTTTTAAATTAGAATATTTTATTTTGATAATAGTTTTGCGTTAACTTACTAGAAAGACCACTTTTCCAACAATGCTTTATATTCGTCTTAAGCTAACCCAGGCAAGTGGATCCCATCTGAACTATAATTTGGTAAAAATCCATTTTACACTAAGCAGGCGTAGACTGCAAAAAACCAAAGCCGTACTAAATACAAATTGATTCTTTACATTTATCGTAAAGTAAATTCTACGACACACATTATTTCATTAATAGTTACATTTATATGGATTACTTGTAATATAGCACACATGTAAAATATATAACTAATAAAATAATAACCCACACATTATTTGTGGAACTCATATTACTTACACTTAGATTTTGATATATTGCATAAAAGAAATATCAGGACATACTAACTGAAGTATTATTAAAACGAATTATCTTCACAGTTTCTCTGTTATTTACGAACGACTTAATGATATATTAATCTGCAGTGATATAATTACAGCAATGTTTTTGAGCTACTAAATATAGAGTAGCGTAGCAAATGTAAGTTTTTAGTGACTACGTAAGCGCCTACATAGAAATCCCAAAGAACTCCCCATTTATCCATAATTTCAGTGACGAAGGTAATTTAAACAATTTTCGGCTTCCTTTGCGCCTCTCTTTATCCGTGAAATTTAAGCTCCATTATACAGAAGGTCATCTTTGCACGAACTCGTGTTCACTAATACCCATATTAAGGGATCGCAGCATTTTGCTTGAATGACGGCGTATTAAGGAGTCGATTGGATTACATCGCTAAAGTACATTCAATTAAATTACCCAGCAAACGGCTCATAAAGTAAACGAGTGCCTTTTCTTGAAGTTACGGTAACTGTTTAGTTGAATTCACCCTAATGAAGATAAAATAATAAGGAGAGTATAGACTCTTTGTCTAAAGCTAAACAAAATTTACCCAACAACCAGCTTTGCATAATTTTAATCGATTACTTGGGATATAACCTATGATTAAAACTCTTTAAAATTTTAAAAAAGCTGGAAAAAATTGTGCATTAGCTACGAGAATTTATCATGAGCGTTGCTCGGACTTGTAATCGCGACGCCCTAAGTCATTTTAGAAATTAATGGAACGATTTGAGGGCACTTGTGTGGGTTACTCCAAGAAAACCACTGCGAATCCTCCCATTTTATATGAAGAGAATGAACTCTACGTTCTTCTGAATTTTGAAAAAATCCCCACTTGTGTGTGCGTGCGTCAAAGATTTGTGCCGCCACTGATATAAGTGGTCGGTGAATCTCTACAATTCAGAGCTCCCTCAAGATTTACATGGAGCAGATTTTGAAAGCAGAATGTATTTTTGCCAATAATGATAGAAAATCTGGATGAAAATCCGAGTTTTCTAAACAACGTATTCTCTACCGATAAAGACACCTTTAAAAACAATAGTGTAGTGAGTCTAAATAATATTAATTATTATGCTATAAGAAACCCACATGCGTACGACAATTATTCAACTTCCAAAGTCAATGGTCTCTCAACGTTTGCGAAAACATATGGGAAATTATATCGTAGGTCTGTAGTTTTTTTGAGAATCGCCTAATATGTTAAACTTATTCTTGCGAGTAATTTCCCAAGAAATAACTTATTACTTATTAGAAAAAGTTGACCTTCAGGCAAGCCGGAGCTTGTGGTACCAACATGACGGTGCATCATTACATTTTTATATAAGGGTGAGTCGACATTTTAATATTTGGAGAGCGAATCTGTGAATTGAAATAGATGGCTTGACTTCCTCGATCACCGGATCCGTCTATTTCTAAGTTCCACCAGAAATTATATGAAAAATCGAATTCGTAAGGCATTTAAAAGTCTCACATTCGATGGGTCAAAAATATGGCGGTGTGTTCGAACACGTTTCTTCAGTTATTAAAGTTTTATTTAGATGATCGTTAAAAATAAGTTGTACGGCGACTTTTCCTCTTTTCTTTATTAAACACCTTGGTATTTATTTAATTAGAACTTCTAATTTTTGGATTTCCAATTATGTCGCAGAGAATTATTTTGTAGTTTAATAGTAAACGTAACTAGGATTTTCTCAAATTCTCTTTTTTTTTTTCCACCAGATTTCCCAGTAATAAAGGTAATTCTGAAAAAATTGTCTTCTTCATCTTCAGCCTGTGTTCATCCACTCCTGAATGTAGGCCTCTCTCAATTCTTTACATGACTGCCTGTCCGTTGCCTTCCGAAAACAGTCTCTTCCTGCTGTCTTCTTAATATCGTCTAGCCATCTTTTTGTGGCATTCCTATACTTCGTCTGGATGTTCTCGGGCTCCAGTGTACAATTTTATGTGACCATCTATCTGGGTCTTGCCGTGTGACGTGTCCCACCCAGTTCCATTTTAGTTGAGAGATGCGTCGCGTAATGTCAGGGACTTTTGTTTTTCTGCGGACTTCGTTGTTTCTTACCCTATCTCTTAGCGTGAGTCCAAGCATGGCCCATTATTTGCACTTTTTGTTGTGAGCGTTGTTGTTTCTAGGCCATACGTGGTGACAGGGAGGATGCATCTTTCGTATACCTTTCGCTTTAGGTTGATAGGAATGTCTGGGTTTTTAAAGATGTATCCCAACTTTCCGAATGCAGCCCAACTCATTCCAATCCTTCTATTTATCTCGGCTGTTTGGTTTTCTTTTCCTAATTTAATTAGGTGTCCCAGGTATATATATTGGGGTACATTTTCGATGGTCTGGTTGTCTATCTCGATGTGCACTTGGTTTGGACTCATTATTTTGGTTTTGTTTGAGTTTATCTTCATTCCCACACTTTTTGATACTTCATTTAGGTCTTTTAGGATGGCTTCAAGTTCGCTTATATCTATGCTGATGAGAACTATGTCGTCTGCGAAAAGTAAATGACTTAAGTAGGTGCCGTCGATGTTTATACCTTTTGTTTCCCAGGAAGGCTTTTTAAATACATCTTCCATTGGTAGAGTAAATAGCTTTGGTGAGATCGTATCTCCTTGGCGTACGCTCTTTTCGATGGGGATATTATTTGTGGTCATGTCTTCATTGATATTTACATGGAATGAAGCAGTTTGGTATATATAACTTATAAGGTTGGAGTACCGTGAATCAATTCTTGCTCCATCCATCGCTTGTAGGATCGCCCATGTTTCGATCGAATCGAATGCTTTGTGGTAGTCAACAAATGCTAAGTGGAGAGACATGTTATATTCTGTGCATTTTTCTATAAGTGTTCGGAGTGATTGTAGATGATCTATAGTCCCGAAGCGCTTTCGGAATCCTACTTGTTCCACAGGCTAGTAAAAATCGAACTTATTTGTTAAGCGGTTTGTTACTACTTTAGTTAGTATTTTATATAAGTGAGATAGCAAATTTTATTGGTCGATAGTTTTCTATATTTGCCTTATCGCCTTTTTTGAACAATATGATGACTTCAGAGTTTTGCCATTTTGTTGGTATTTTTCCCTGTTCAATGCATTTATTTAGTAAAACTCTTACAGCCTCCAATACCGTTTCACCTCCCATCTTTAGCATTTCGCAAGTAATCTGGTCTTCCCCCGGAGCTTTCCGATTTTTATTTGTTGCAAGGCTCTTCTGATTTCTGTGTTGTCTATTTCGGGTATTTCCTCTGATCTTGTATTTGTAAGGATGTTTTTTCGATATGCTGGTATTTGTATCGTTGAGGTGTATAGGTCCTTTTAGAATTTTTCTATGAAAGTAATGATTTCTGTTTTATCCGTTAATATAGTACCTTCCAAGTTTTCATTCTAGTGATGTTCGTTTTGCTGATTGTCATTTTTGACCTTAGGACTTTCATATTGCAGTTATCTTCTATGGTGTTTTGGATCATTTGTGCATTGTGGGTTCTTATGCCTTTCCGGATTTCCTTCCGAATGATCTTTTTTAGCTCGTTGTATTCATTTGAATGTCGATCTGTTCTTCGTCGTTTGTCCATAAGTGTAATTGTGTTTTCGCTTATCCTGTTTTAATTTTGTTTCTTACTTCGAGTGCAGATCTTTTTCGTGGATACTTGGATAGCTTTAGTATTTTATTCCGAAATTTGATTTAGTTCTGCGTTTTTAAGAAGCTGTAATGGTTCTAGTCTATTTCGAAGTTCTTTTTGGTATTCGTATTTGTTTTCCATTATTTGCTCTGTTATTAAGTGGCGATTAGTCTTTGAGATTAGTTTTTTTCTTTCTGCCTTTGTATTAACCAGGATGGTAGTTCTTACTAGTCTATGATCGCTACCAGTGTAAAATTGACTTAATTTTGATACATCTGTGACTATTTTTGGTTTGTCAGTATATAATCGATTTCGTTTTTAGTCTTGTTGTCAGGACGTTTTCATGTCCATTTTCTCTGTATTGGTTTTATGAAGAAGGTATTCATGTAAATCGAAAATTCGCAAATTCATTTTTATTTAGCATGTTTTACACCAAAGGTGAGAATTTTGGAAGATAATCGCAAATTATCTTCCAAAATACTCACCCCTGGTGTGGTAGTACTTAGATCACATTCATTCAGGGATCTTTGTTTCCTGTATCAAAAGATATAGGTTCTTCACCGGATGCGTAGCTAACTCGTTCGTTTCCATAGCAGGCTGGCCTAATATGCGACGTCTTTTTCCTCACAAAGTATCACAAACACACAAACTGTATATTGCTGTTTCTGCTTCCTTATTGCAGAGCCCAGAAGTAAGGGCCCATTGTATGTCTCGATCTTCCGCAGGTGCTCTGTTAGTAAATCTGTGACGATTCTCGAGTTGCTCCCTACCCATGAGAAGTATTTCTACGGTTCTCTTCTTGCAGGTATCCAGTATCTTTCACGTTGAGTGCTAATCCAATCACCTACATAGCATGGGTGACCACTTTTTGAAATTCCTAAGGCTGGCTCTGGGCCAAGGTGAGCATCAGTCAATCCTGCCCGGCATTCATTCTGTTCCACCAAGTCATTGAGTTCTTCTAAGAACTCCCATACCAATCTGGAAGAGAGAGCCTTCAGGGACGCCTGGCTGTCCGACATTATGTAAAGCCGTTTATGTTTATAAGCCCTGCGTTTGTTTTCTCGTGAACACTGTGGTATTGCCTATATTTCGGTTTGAAATACGGATGCTTGCTTACCCAGTGAAAAGCTGTGCTTCTCGTTTGCTTTTTATAATAAATTTCTGTCCGGCACCAGTCTCAGTCTTAGAACTGTACATGTACCAGATCAAGCATTCTAGGACGAATATCTACTTCGAATTCTTTCTACTCTTCATGATTCTGAATTATCACTTCGAAAAGTTATCCTACGAGATATTTCGGAGTCATATAGTCCATCTTCATTTCGAGTAGAGGACGCTCTATGGTAACACCTATATTAGTATGTTCTGTACCTAAACTAAAGTTGTAAAGTAGATTTTGCAATCTATGGATTCCCAATCTTGTCTACTCCTGTATTGCTATAGAGGGAGGAGGCAGGTTTTTAAAAAGATTTTCCATTGCAGTAGTGGACGTTGTTCTTATTGCCCCTGTTATGCCAATACAGGCAAGCCGTTGTATTTTGCTGAGCCTTAGTTTGGTAGATCGCTGCTTGACCTTAGGCCACCCTACACGGCCCGTATACGTAATAGCTTGTATGACCACTCAGATACTCAGATGTATAGCGAATACATCATTCTTGGTTTGAGACACCAGCATTTATTACATGTTCGTCTAACTATCGCTATCGTAGTTTCCAATTTTCTGATGTTGCTAATATGTTGATTCCAAGTTATTCTGGAGTCCAGTATGACACCGAAGTACTTTACCTCTCCCGAAAAAGCAGTTTCTTTACCGCAAATAAGTAACGGTCTCAAGCCCTTTTTGTTTTTCCTTCGTTTAAATACGTAGAACGGGGTGGTTTTGTGCCACATTCGAAGATTTTTGCAAGTTAGAAGGAAACCTACATGGTATTTATTGAAGTAAAAAATGGATGCATATTCATTAACCCTTTATTAAACGACACATGCTTTTATTAACTATGGTTTAATCATATAGTGTAAGTAAACAAAAACAAATACATGGCATAATGTCACCTGCTATGATGGGGTGAAATTGTGCAACTCCAACTTGTGTTCTATAACTGCTGCATTAGTTTGACTGGCACATTCTCACCACAGAAGTAGTTTAGCCAAAGGCCAAAAAAAATGTGAAAAAATAATTTATACCTCAGGAACCTTAAATAGACCTCTTTTTGATATTTTTATGGGTTCATTAAACATACCAGATTACATCTGGCTTATCTGACCATTTCCAGGTAGTTCTTCCACTTCTGTACATAGCTGAAATAAGAGCTGAGTCATTTTGCACCGTTTTCACAATTCCGGGATAAATATTATCACCATATTTGACAAGAACATAATGTCCTTCCTTCAATTTCCTACTGTCAAGCTGATTTTCTTTAATATTTTTCTGTGCAGGCAGCTCATCCTCTTCTCTTTCGGTCTCATAACTACAATCGCTTTCTTGATATGAAACGTGAGAATCATTTGAAGTGTCATCATCTGAAATTCTTCTTTTTTTTGCTTTTTTCTTACTCTGGGTTGTCACATTGGCACCACGAGATGATGTAGCTTAAGCTTAAGGTTCAGTTTCAGATTGTTTAGAGCGCAGTGGAAATTGATGTGCAGTAGAATCGGAAGCCTCTGTCATGGCAATTTGTGTTTGTAGGTCTTCTGCCGTGATGCTCTTGCCTGCAGGAACATCCACACCCCTCCTCTTTCGGATTTTTCTTGTTGCAGTGACGTCCTTTCTCTTGGACTGAAGATTTTCAATAAAACTTGAACTTATTAACTCTCTGACTGGCACACTTGTTTCTAGTTGTTGCATGGGAATTATTTCTAGAACAATATCTCGATTTAGGGGGAATATTCCACATTTTCTGAAACCGGATATTAAATTCTCAGAAGATTTGGGCTCTAATTGCTGGAATAAATCTTTTAGTAGTGTTGGAAACTCATCTGTAGGAACAGAGGCACTTCGACTATGACGTGTTTCGGTTTTCCAAGCATTTAAAACTTTTCGTCAAGCAATTTTCATCGGGAGAAGGTACGCCACGTCGAGTGGTTGTAACAAATGCGTTGAATTTGGCGGCAAAGCAACGAATGCTATATTGTTCGCTTGGCAGAGTAATGTAACGGATTGGTTTGTATGAGAGCTCAGGTTATCCCCTATAATTACCTTTTTCCCAGTCTGTTTCTTAAGAATAGGAAGAAGGGTAAACTCGCACCAGTCCTCAAAACACTGCGAGTCTAACCACCCAGACTTTATATCGCGCATTAAGAGGTCCATTTTCAGCCCAAGTCCCCCACATCTTCTCAGCTTTGTAGACTACGTAATCACGGGCAGGCTTGCCTGCCGCACTGCCACACGTCATAATTAAAGTGCTTGCTCTGGAGGAATTTTTAATTATTTCCGGATACTTTGTACCGCGTCATTAACACTTTACTTGAGCCTGATCATCAATTAGACATGTTTCATCGTAGTTCCATACATTCGCAGGTGGGACATTTTCTGTTTCTTTTCCTAGATGATCGAAAAAACTGTTGACGATTGCTTCATTAATTTCAGCTCTGTCGTGGGTAATGTTTCTGGCAACTTTGTTGGCTAGTTGGTGTTTATAACGTCTTAAGAAAGAATCCACCTATTATTTTCCAGAATCGTGTTTAAAGCGTTCAATTTCTCTCTCTTGCTTGTCTAAGAAAGATTTTTCAATTCCATTGCTCTTATTGGAAACCCAAATAAAGCTAAAGCTATAATGTGGGAGATAAACGCCTGTTCCTCTTCTTCCGTAAATGCTGTTTGACCCCAGGTTTTTGAGGACATTTGCCCTTTAATTTAGAAGACAATGTATTTCGGTGTATACCGTATTTTTCAGCCGCTCGAATGGAAATTTTTTTGTATCTAATTTTTGTAACGTGTCGTTTGTATAATTTTTGTATGTCCTGGAACCAGGAGTCCTTTGATATACACGTGGCATTTTGAATCGATCTCCTTATGCTCCTTAAAATAAAAGATACTCATCGTAAAATGTGGCACATTCTCACCTGCCAAGTTTCAACTTTTTCGGAAAATGGCAGTAACTATTTTAAACGTTAACCAATATTAATGAATATTTGGAATTTTATTAACAACTACAGTGCCTTGATAGAGACAGTGACGACAATAGGCACAATTTGCCACAAAATGGCGGCCAATGGCGTACTAACTTTAATAAATTGAACGTTTTTGAATGGGCATGGTTACACAACGTATAAATAATATGTTGGTAGCACTTACAGTGCTACCAACATATTATGTGCTATGCCAAATTCTAGGTTATCAGGTTAGGTTTTGCGTGAGTTTTGACACCTCGAATTTGACACAAACTGACGCAAAACCTAACCTGCTAACCTCGATTTGCTATAAACAAACAAAACCATCAACAAATTTTGCCTCTTAATGGCGGCCGATTCGAGCGACCAATAAAAAAGAATACACTCTATTGTCGCCACTGTCTCATATAAAATCACTGTAGTAACAACTAATAATACTATAAGATCAACTTACCTTTAAATATATCACTATGATCAGTTCTTCTATGTATGACAAATTTTACCTAATTAACAAACAACAAGCGTTACCACTAACTTTTCCTTGCATGGTGTTAGACCAGTAAACTAATTTGAATGAAGTTCACAATATGTTCACTAGATGGTGCAAATAGTATCGTTTTAATCAACGTAGACTAACATAAATTATTAAATGTATTAGCATGAAGTCAGCATGCTTCAATTCCACAATCTTACCTGCCAGGCACAAAGCGTATTATAGTAACTATTTCTGAACTGACCCTAAGGCTTTTCCTGTTAGTCCAGCTAGATACAACGTCTAGGTCCTGTTGCATATGCCCCCCGGCCATGTTAACAAATATCAGTTTCACTAATATGACAAGATCGTCAGGGTATTCTAAGGGAGAAAACCCTTTACTGAGCTCTCGTAGAAGCTTGTCCATGACAAGGTTCCATAGCAGGTGGGAGAGAACCCTTCCCTGGGGACACCTTCCTGTCACCCAAACCCAGACCATTCTTCCTTACAGTATGTAGTCTATCCACCTGCAGCAGGTCCTCTCTAGCTAGCGATTTCATAGAGGTTATTTTAGTTATAGATCAATTTTGTGTTACTTGGTTTTACCTGTTACATTATCACATTATCGAATGTTCTAACGTAATTAGTAGAAAAGTCTGCTATCACTGTTTAAACAATTCATATTAACTACTTTTCTGTTAAGCTATTTTGATTAGGTTATTTTAATTATAGGATAATATTTTTGTTTTGTTTTCAGCTATAATTTACCAAGGGCAGTGATAATCACCAGCAACAATTTTGACAAATAACAACCTGAAAGTGCGTTGCCTAGCAATATTTCTTAAATATAACGCACTTGAGGGATATTATTTGTCAAAATTATAAGGATTTATCACTGGCCGCGGTGAATTCGGGAAGATAAGTTCTTAAATAAATTAATAATTTTTTCGAAGCGAGAAGCCATTTTTCTGTTAAATTAATTTGACACTTGATTATAATGATATGTTGCTGGCTGAACAGAATTGCCTGGAGGCTGAATCAGGTTTCCGTTACTTGCGCTGGTTCTTGTCTCTAGCGTTCTGAGCACAAGGGTGAGACTGCACCCTTGTTTAGACTTAGATATTTTATGGCTCTCTTTGGTTTTAAAAGAATATGTTGCAAAATGCAGTCATATTTGGATAACAAATTAACAATGGCAAGTAAGCTTCTACCATATATGCCACTAGAGATATCTTCATCGTGTCCCCTAAGGGCCAGGGAAGATTTTGCCAAAGTTAAAATAATATTTATGACTCTTTCCAAAACTTTTCTTCAAAATTGTACTGCGTCGTAAATTTGTTATATAGATATTTCATCTATCATTTTCTTTTTTTCACTCTTCATATACGTACATGCAGTTGATATGAGAATCTGATGTACAGTGTGTGCTTATGTTTTAAGATAAGTCTTTATTGAATGAAAGAAAAAGAAAATAAGGGGGCCCTTTGGGCGCGCTCAGACTCAGCCCCCCTCCCCAGCGGTCGCGGGGTCTGCGGATACTAAGTTACGCCACTGATTTAAACAGCCATCTTTCCTCTCCCATTCTGAGTAAATGTCCAAACCATTTCAGACTTCTTCGTATTTCCTCAATGGATATTCTATCAAATCTTCACATTCTCGCACTGCGTCTTAGGTAATCCATCTCTACCGCTAAGATTTTCCTTCTATATTCGGCAGTAACAGCCCATACCTCACTGCCATAACACAGTACCGACAGATCGACTCCACGATTGCGTTGCCTATTAGCTTTTTCACCTTGTTGGTTCTACCAAATTCCTTCCTACGTTGTTGTGTTCTAGATCTGATTTCTTTTTACTTTTTTACTTTATTTTGCTTACTACTGATATTAGATGTTTAAGACTGCCCACGTCTAGTTGTGTGTCGTTATCGACACTTTCCACGGTTTAAGTACGCTTTTAAGATATACATTAAATAATACAAGGAAAAGGCTACAGTTTTGTTTTAAACTCTTTGATAGAAATATTGGACCTACCAACTTGTTTCCATTTTTATGTATGCCACACTGTCTTCGTAAAGCTCTCTACTAATATCTATAGGTTGTTCGTCTATTTGCAAAGTTTCTAGTGTTTCTTACAGTTTACATCTAAGTATTAAAGCAAACGCTTTTCCCAATCTATAAATCCCAGATGCATTTCTTCTTCTCTTGATATTCGTTTTTCGGTCAGTAGTCATAGGATAAATAAATTGTCCACACAGCCAAATTTAATTAGTCGAGCTTTAATAGTTTCAACGTTGTACAAGTTGAAAGTAGTGGTTGCACGAAGATTTTGAGCAATAGAAATAAGTGAGCTTCATGCCGGCATGAAGTACCTACAAAAGAAAGGTTTAACACCTAAAAAAATTTATACAGATGTGGTTAGCGTGCTTGGAGAATCTGCTCCTTCCTATCAAGGAATAAAAATCGCTTTCGAGCGTTCAAATGTGGCAGAACAAGCTGCGAACATGAAAAAGATGCTGGTCGGCCGCATTCTGCGTGTACTCAAGAAAACATTGATCTTGTGAATGACATGATCAGAGAAGATGGATAACAGGCCTTTCAAATGGTACGATTGGAACCATAATAAATGACTATTTTGGGCTTCATAAGATGTCGGGAAGATGGGTACCCCGAATGTTGACTCCCGAACAAAAGTTTGTGAAAGTCACTTCTTCAATAGCCTTGTTTAATCGTAATCCTAGACGTTTCCTCGATGGCTTTGTTATGGTCATGACTTGGGTTCATCACTTCGACATCATTCTGTCTTAAGGTCCAAGCCTCGGCTCCATATAATACGGTTGAGAAGACATAGCAGCGTAATATTCTTATTCTAAGATTTAAGTTGAGGTTTTTGTTACAAAGGAACCCTTTCAGCTTTACAAAAGTATTTCTGGCTATTTCGATCCTTTTCTTTATTTCTTTTGATTGGTTTGCATCGTTTGTTATGGATGTTCCTAAGTATTTGTATGTATCTACCTTTTCTATTATTGTGTTATCGATGTTAATATTTGCATTAGCATTTGGTGTTCTGGTTACTACCATGAATTTAGTTTTGCTCAGATTCAGATTTAACCCGTACGCATTTGTTGTTTGATCTTTGTACTAGGTTTTGTAAATTATCTATGTTGTTTGTTATTATAACGGTATCGTCTGCAAATCTTATATTATTGACGATTTCGCTATTGATTATTACCCCTTCCTTGCGTTCTTCTAAGGTTTCCGGAAAGATGGCCTCACTATATACATTAAATAACATGGGCGACATCACACAGCCTTGTCGTACTCTCCGGAGAATTTCAATCTCTTCTGATGTTTCATTGTCAATTCTAATCCTTGCCGTTTGGCTCCAGTATAGATTACGTATGATCCTGATGTCATTTTCATCCACATCTTTTAGTTTCAAAATCTCTATTCGTTTTCACGTTGGACTTTGTCGAATTATTTTTCGAAGTCTACGTAACAGGCATAAACCTAGTAATTCATGTCCAAGCATCGCTGCATCAGCACATTTATACCGAACAGTGCCTCTCTAGTTCCCATAGCGTTTCTGAAGCCAAACTGTGTGTTGCTGATATCATAATCAAGTTTCCTGAATATTCTGTTGTGTACTACTCTCAGAAATATTTTTAAAGTGTGGCTCATTAGTGCTATAGTCCTGTATTCTGAGCACTTCTTTGCATTCTTCTTCTGAGAAGTACTACGAAAGTTGAGGTCAGCCAATCTTTTGATATCATGCTTGTTTAGTAGATTACGTTAATAAGTCAAGTAGCACGTCTATTGTCTCTTACTATTTGAATTGGTGTTCCATCAGGCCCGACTGCCTTGCCACAGCCATAATTGTTCGATCGCATGTAGTACCTCGCTTTTAAGTATTTCGGGGCATATCTTATTATTAGTGTCCCACTGCGGTGTATTAGTTCTTTCGTCGTTAAACGTGTCGTTTATGTACTTTGTTTATGTTTTAGGTCACATAAGCACACATCTAAATACAGCAAATAAGTTTTGTTTCAGAATTAGCAATTCAATGGATTTTTTTCTACTGATCTATTATTTGTTGTTTATATCTGTAACATGATGTATATAAGGCAGCCCATAACGCTCTAGGGCGTAAACTGTGGGCATAATAATTACGCCCGCTTATTAGGTCCTCATGTAATAAGCGCTCTTTATGCTTTAGGGCGTAATGAACTGCTTATAAGCTTTTCAAATTGTTTACGTTTGCAAAGTGAAAAATGAAAAGTTGTATACATCACGAGCATTACTTGATTTAGACAGCCTCAGACCAATGGCTCTCGGGCTTGTAAACTTGTCGCCCTCGAACGGGCAGAATGCCTTTGGTGCACAAATAACTATTATTGTAATTTGAACCACATAGAAATTCGTTATATGAACAGGTAGGTAAACGCACATTAATTATTAATAATAGTTTTGTTAGTTATTATAGGTTTATTAATTGTCTTTGTTTTGATGTTAGGTCCTCGAAAATACTTGTTATAAGCGGATTGTCAGTATGTTAGTCACACATAGCATAGGTATATTTAAAAGAGGTTCATAGGAAAAATATAGAAGGAGAAAAGAATCAGATAAAAGATTTATTGTTAAGAATTCGGCTAGAGACAATACATAATCATTCTAGAATTTTATTATTCCCATAAATTTTTACAAATAACGAGTAAACACTTATATAAACTTACAAATGTCAAAATTCCAAATTGTGCATTAATCATAATATGTGACAAAAATACTTTAGGTGTTATAGTTGGTTGTTTTGGCTCATCTAGTAAATGCAATAGTTATAAAGTTAAAACGAACACCTAACTTCGGTTTTAAGTATCTGTTAGTAGCTGTAGCCAACACTTAAAGCCAAATAATTCAGGTGGAAAACATAAAGCAAAAAATAACGACACTGTAAATACAATCCTAAAACAAAATAGTAGCTACGAGTTCTAAGCAGGATACCCGGTTTTCCGAACGTGAAATCGCTAAACAGAACAAACTACGTATGATAAAGACATTTCATTTAATCACAAATTCTTCAGAACTTGGTGTGGAATGGAATGCATAAATTAACGTTACACGCATTCGCGCAAATGCGGCAATTAAAATACTTCTAGTGCCAATAACGTAAGGATATGATGTACGTTACAGTTAATGCATTTCATCCCACGGGTTCCATGTAAGACGAAGGTATACAAAAATTCAAAACCGCACTGTGCTAACTTTACGCTGATTTTGGGCGTGAGATACAACTAACAAACACTGAAAAAATTTCCTTAACATTCTGAAGAGACACAGTCGCGTTTTTCTGCCTCATTTTCGACAAAATCTTAAAATTATTCGACTTACGGCGTACAACACTTTACACTTATCAGAAAGAGTGATATATTGCAAATTCGATTGGCACAAAGTAAACAATACCACTTCTAATAATGCAAATGGAAGAGATACATAAGTATAGAGATAATACATTAAACATCCGAAGTACACATGTTATATGCACTACTAGTTTGAATATTGCTGATAATTGGTCAGCATATACATCCTATTATTTACAAACAAATTATTAGGTAAGCTTTTATAAGGCGACTGCTATGGCATATTTAGACGTCCAAGCTAACCGATGCAACAACATTTGGCTATCTATGAAAATTTAAGAGATGCATAAATTTGATAGTTCTAAAACTAAGGACGTTTTATAAATGATTCAAAATTAGCAACTAACTGCGACATCTGTTACACTAGAAACCAAACGAAGCCAAATATGGTATAGCAATCGCCTTACCTCAGCTACTCCCGTAGCACATGGGTAAGGTAAGTTGCATATACAATATAAATCTACAAATTACAATATGCACAAACGATGTAACTACGCAATGGTCGATCTACTATTCCGAACCACTAACAAGGTCGTATAAACCAATCACAGGATAGATATGGTGTTTGCACTATCCTTAAAGTGTCAGTCCTCTAATATTCATTTGTTTGCTATTACCTGTAAAAGCCTATACAAGGCACAAATAAAATTGGTCAAGTGTCTACTACGTAAAGTGCTACCGTTTTTGTTAAATTCTAATTGGATTTGATCAGCCAAACGGCTCCTAAATATTTCGAACGCTTCTCGCTAGAATACAATTACTTTTCGCATGAACGAAGAACGTAAACGGCCATAACTGTAAGGATTATTACCTAAATTAGAGTAAATGTGGCAAGTTGTGTACAATTCGCCTAGATAGTTGTATTAACTGTTAGAGCAGTACCTAGATTTTTCACTTGCTGCTTTATTAATACCTGGTAATGTATAAAAAAAACGCTGTAGAAAAAGCCCAGGTATGTCGTTAATAACAAAAACTATTTATTGTAACAGAACTGGCAGCGCTTCTTGTGCTAACTGTACTACGTCTAATGTTTGAGGTCTGTGTAGGGTAAATACAAAATATTCAGGAAAAAGCGTTTCAGTTTATTAATCAAACTTTTGGATATTGAGAGTGATTTTGTTATGATATTAACAAATTGCTATTATAGACAATTATTCAACATTGTATTGTGGTAAATAGTTTGAAGTGTAAGAAACACTTGTTAGATTTGCTCAAATTCGAAGATTAAGTCTTGCGAGCGTTTTTATAAAGCAAATTTTGCATTGAAAGACACTTTCAACATTTACACAGGACGAGTCACGAGGAGAGGAAAATATATGAGAATGACTTACCACAGTTGCATGTGGATTTCAATCAGACTAATAATGACTGTTGCGACTGTCACCACACATGTCAGTTGCTAAATATAGAAAATAAATAAGAAATGTCATCAGAAACAACTTGATACAAAAACTATCAGATCGTAAAGTTGATCTTCAATTACCTTTATCCACAATTACCTTATAATTGAAGTTTTATCCACACTTATGAACCGTCTAAAGTACCACTTTATCCACTAGTGGAATTATGGAATTACTTGGTTCCACTACTGGGATAAAACCATGTCACTTACTACTGCATTGTTGGTAGCACTGTCAAGCTATGCCAAATTCGAAATTTGTAAGTTAAGTTTTGCGTCAATCTGTGTCAAATAACAAACAAAACTTACCCATTAACCTCTCGAATTTGACATAGACTGACAATACACTTCAGCACTGCCAATCGTATAACATTTGATCTTTCGGTACTTTCCAAATTGTCACTATGATTTTTCATGGCTGTCAATACAAAACGTATGTTTTTTTAGATATTTATTGAGTTGTTGGATAAAATGTTGTATTGCATTCGTGTTTAGTTGCGTTTTATCCACTTAAGAAAATTAAACGCTCGAACTGCGTTCTCGCGTTTAAACATTCTTGCGTGGATAAAACACCATCTAAAACACTTATACAATAAATAACTATTATCTCCGAAACTAGTAGAATAATAACCATGTTCATATAATATTTTTACAGTGCTCCGATACTTTCCCCTCTCAAAATAATTTCCCCTCCTCGCGAATCACTCTGTATTTGAAAGCGAGAAAATGCCATTAAAGCTTTTCGAAAAAATTTAAGGATTAACCTTTATAAATGTCACCATAAGCTTCGGCAGTTTGAAGATCAAAATTGGGTCAGATTCAAAGTTCACACTAGTAGCAAGTGGAAATTATGATTGCTATAATTTAAAGTTCAGCGTAATTGGAACTAAATTTACATCTACTAACAATAATATAACTTCAAAAACAATTTAGTGAATATTCAAAAGAACTGTAACCTTCACTTCAGTTAAATTTGGAATTATTGAGACTTCAATAAAATGTTGAATAATTAGCGTTACAGCAGGTTTAAAATTCTACAAATATGTAGTATTCGATACAGGAATGTTTGATATAAATTTATTCTTATGTGCACCACATCTACACTATCAATAATTAGCGTCTAAATTCTTTTGTATAAACCAGCCCGTTTGGAGCCGCAATTTTGATTATGGTTCTTATAAATATTTTCTACTCATTATCCATATAGAAACATCACTATCATTATAAAATTTCACACCAGTACTTTACAAATTCTACATACTAATCTATACACTACTAAGTGGACCCATATTGATTAATACAAATTGTTTTAGTAATTCAAAGATTCCACAATTAACCTTAAGAGTTATTGCAAGTTGTCCGTTCGACAACCGATCCATTGATACCCCCCAGTCGCACCTAACGCTTAAAGTAACTAACTTAACAGTAACAGCAACTTTGGTATTTAAAAGTAGATAGTGCACCCATACTGATAGGGTTTGTAGGATATTGGCTAGTTTTGCTTTAAAGGATATGTTTTTCGAACATTATGTTTGTAAATATATTCAGAAAGAAATTAAACATACTTCCAAGCCAATTTGAAGAATGTCTGTAACATCCTCCAGAAAGGTGTTAGTAACGATAGACTGTTAAAGTAACGAGCAGAATTAAAAAAAGTCTTTATTTGACGAGTAGAAAGTATAAAAAGGTTAAAAATATTTTTCCTTCATTTATCTCGTGCTGTATCGGGTGGATCAATTAAGTGAGTTGCTATTTTGATTGTTTATGTTTTTAAAAATATGGCTTGTTTTGGTACCACATAAATATACATGCACTTAAAATAGATTCATATCCACCAGACACAGTTCTATAATAATCTAAAAAGGTAATAAATAGACGCTATATGCGGAGCAGTTAAAATTCTATAGTCACTAATCCAAATATAAAACATATAAATTAACGTAATCACAATTATAATTGTACTTTATCTTAAGACATACATTTCAAACGTAAATCTCTTACATTACAGTCATAAACACAAATCGTACTCAATAAAAACTACCCATGCACTCATTCAAATCTACCCTTAACGCTCTGGTCCGTGACGACGTAGAAACCTAAATGCCTTGATTTAATGCTAAATGGTCACGAACGCCAGTCGATAACGTAACATACAAAATGCATAACAACTTAAGATACGCGCTCACTTACAGGACATGCAAATTTTCGCAGGATTTCGATTTGCTGTCCCTTGCCCAAACCTTGCCCAGCAAGCTTCGGACCTTTAAGCTAGCGGAAGTCCTGGAGCCCCTGTACTTCTTGGGGGAGTTCTGTGCACTACCTGTTGGTGTGGCGCTACCGGAAGCCGGAGATCTGTTCCGGTTCAGGTTCTTCCTCGAGTTGCTTCGCTTCCTGAAGATGTCTCTGGTCTTCTCCGGGTTTTCCAATTTCAGGCGGATTTGTGTGAGGATTCCGACTAAGAGCTCGTCGACGTTGTGGTTGATGCCGACAGAGGTCTCGATGTACTTGCAGTCGAACGCTGTGGCCATCGATTTGCCCTCTGGAATAATAACGGCCGTTAATAATGCATGTCGTAGTTTAGGAGGCTTAGGAAGTTGCTAAGAGTCGCATTACCACAATTATAGTCAGCTATTAATTTATCAAGTTGGTAAAGCGCAGAGAATGTAACCTATAAACACACTTAGTTTTCATTGATTATAACGCTGCGTATGACAACGTAAATTATGGAGCATTACCTATAGAACATCGTTGTTACGCATTACATATTATCAGGAATTAGATAAAATCCTTATAGCAAAGGTGTACGACAAGAGTGCAGTATCTTACCCTCACTCTTTAATATACATAAACGACACCCTTTGAAAAACACCTTCATTTTTAATTGCAAAGTGATAATGATATTAATACACAATTCCAACCAACATACCAACATGTGAATAGATGAGACACAAATAAAATTTTATATGGCTACAGCTAACCACAAAACAATCAATCTCGCGTACTAACCAGCGATATTACGTTTTTCGGAAAAGCTGTAGGTTATACTCGAAAATAACTATCGTAAGAGAAAGTTTGAATGTTTTTCCTGTAAATGATATCTTTCAAAATAATCGCAGAAATGTAAAACTACACGCAGAGGGAATGAAACTCTACTGGATACCGAAATAGGTTTTAGAATGCAGCCCACGTTGAAAAGAAAAGCCAAAATATCAAAGACTAGATGCCAGTAGTGACACCGGAATGGGAAACCTCGATGAGAAAAAGAAGAAATATTTATAACTATTTTTTGGTGTTTATCAAACTATCTGTTTATACGTGATACATCAAATGGAGTATAAAGTATGTTTGAAGCCAGTAGATCTCAACCCCATTCCCCTCCACAAAAAAAAACAATACGTGCAGGGGGGGGGGGGGGAAGAGGAGCATGTGTCAGTTAAGTTAATACTCGTACTACTGGTTAATAACGTGAACTTACAAAATCAAATGGGCTAGAATATAGTTCATAGGCTTTGCATGCATTAGACACAAATAGACTAACGATGCGAGTAACATCTAGTAGGTAATCCTGGAGTCTTCTGTTTTTTTTTATTTAGAAATGACATAAACGCTCAACATTATAAGCGTTACCCTCAACTTCATCTGAACGGTCTATCAATGTTTTTTCATAATCAAGGTGACTGTACGTTAATGTTCGTTTATAAGGATCAAGCTGTGAATCTATCTTGCCGCCAAATTAAAAAAAAGTGCAAAACATGGTATACTAGACTTCGGCACAATATATCTCACTTACACAGACTACTGGTCTACCAGACCATCATTAAAATTAAAATATGTAAAACAAGTGTAATAAAAAATTAACAGCAGCTGCATCCTTGCAAGCCAGATGCAGATCAACTTGTCGAAAGGTACACAAAATGACGTCTCGGAGAAAAATTGTAGAAGTAATAAATATAAAATTTTATAACTGCACACAGTTATCTATAGTTACGGGTTAAGGCCGTAGGAAATTCGGATAAGTAAATTTTTATGTTTTTGTAAGCTAATGGCCATATCACTTGTAGTGAAAGACTCTTTGGCAAGAACAGCGCGCCATATGCACTACAGCTGGTCGGCCCTCTGATGTGCTATTGTAGCCTGAACGTTTGTTTGGTTCGCTTTGAAGCTGGTTTTTAGTATTTAGTATTTGTTTGGGGCATGAATCTAATTTGTTTGCCGTTCGTGGTATTGTCATTATCGATTTGTGACATCGGTTTGCATAATCATAGTTGTTCAGGATTACAAACGATTTTGTTGTAGGGGTTATTCCTCGCCCTTCCACTATTTTTCATAGATTACTTGAATTATAATATAACAAATCAGGAAAACTAAAGCTCTTCTGCTTGCAAAAATTACTTCGCCAAATTGTATAATATTAACAATAGTAAAAAATCCTTGTAGACATGTACTTTCAGCTAAAAACGTAATAAAATATTTTCTTATATTGTTTGTGGGTACAATAATAACTCAATAAAATAAAGTTAAAAAACATGGAATCAATTTAGCATTTGTAAAAATGTTAAAGATCCTGAGATCTTTCTATGAAGCATATTAAATTAAGATATCTTCCATTCCTATTTAAATTGAAGAAATAACATATTGGTATAAAAGATCATCCTGCTACTTTTTCTTATAGTAATAGTCGCTGATGACGTAATTAAAATATTTGTCATTTCCGAAAATGGATTACATTAATTTGTTAAGAGGAATCGATCAAATATTTCAAAAGTTGTTCGATTTCTACTGACTACCACTAAAAGTAATTGATTAACTAAAGCAATAATATTAAACTGGGATGAACCCAGTGAATACGATCTGCAAACCACAAGGATAACCTTTATTTACTGAAATCTTGTTAAATGTATTTTTGGGGAAAGCTAAACCCTTTACTTGCAGTTACTTCAGAGAAAGAAAATAACAAAGTAAACGTCAAAACTAGTTTAGGTTATTTCGACGAGGTGTTAAACGATACAGCTTTTTATTAAAAAATCACAAATATAAAAAGCACTTTTGGACACAAATGTAATTTCAATATGTAAAGTACAATTTAATATGAGTTTTACTATAAAGTTTCATTTTCTTATTGATTTGATTTTGTACCTTAATGTGATATTCATATGTTCAATTTATGATTTATTCAGAAATTTTTATTAAAAAAACTGTTTTCAAGTTAAAAACCAAAATATTTTAAAAGCGTTAAAAGTGAAATGACCTATATGTTAAACAAACTCATCTTAATACTGAAAAATATGTTAATGTTGCTATCTAGTTTACTTTTTAAAACATAAACCACATATTTACAATATTGTATTATCCTTTGGAAAATAACTGTTTGGCCTCTTGTCATGTAAATAACACATTCACACACGGTTGAGTTCCACCCTAACTACGCTTTTACAGTTAGTCAATGTTTTTACGCCTCCCGGTGAGGTAAAATGGCTAGAAAATTTTTAGCTTTCAGAGATCATTAACAAAAAGTAATTCTTCTTCGGTCGAGTTTTGAAAAACTGTAAAAATAAATTTTTTGCACTTGCGGGACTAAAGTTGGCACTTTAGTCACTTATTTCAGGGACTAAAGTAGTTTCATTTAATCTCTAGGGACAGAAGCAATTACTTTAGCCCCTAGGGACTAAAGTAAAAATGTTACCGTATCTATGGTAAATTTATGTACACAGCATTCTTAATAAAATTTGTATTTAAAATTAATCAGTTGGCAGTACTGAAGTGCATTGTCAGTCTATGTCAAATTTGACGTTAGTAGGTTAGGTTTTGTTTGTCATTTGAAACAAACTGACGCAAAACTTAACCTGCAAATCTCGAATTTGACATAGACTGACAATTCACTTCAGTACTGACAACTGATTCAGGCTATCCAGGGCCTGCTGCAATTCAGTTTTTAAAAAATTACTCTGTACACAACATTCTTAATAAAATTCGTATTTGTCAGTTTCCAAATTGACAGATTTCAAATTTTCAAATATTTGATGATAATGTTCCCAAAAGTTCAAAAAAATAGCGTATACCACACGGGACTAAAGTGCCTAAATCCCTTGAGTGATTATTTCCCTCAGGCCCTACGGGTATTCACTCGCGGGATTTAATGATACACTTTAGTCCCTCATGATATAATATACTATTGCGACTTGGCTTTTGTCGTTTTCAAGAGTTTTGATGCAGAACCGACTGCAAAATTTACTGAAGCCAGCTTTCTTGATGGCAACGGTGGTTTTGATATTCGGAGGAAAATCTCGAATAGAAGCTGTTAAGAAAAATATGTCGACCAAAAAATATAATTCAATGTAAATAACTATTCTGCAATAGCATAGCGGATGAAGAAAAATTAAAGGCAGTTTCTTCTCTAGAATAATTCATTCTAATAGTTGATTTTTCTAGCATTAATAGAATACGCGACCAACTTCAAGACTGAAAAATATACGGTACCCCCCACCCAAGAAAAGCGCCCTTCCGTGCTTTCCAAAAATACTTCGATACTCAGCATCACTCCGTTTCGCTAATACAATGAAATGCTATGAACCAGTTATTTACCAAAAAAAAAACAAAAACAAAAACAAAATTTTTTTTTTGCTGACGACCATAGCTCAAAAGTTGATGTTGCCTTCATTTTCGGAGGACCTATCGTATGAAAACGATCCAAGACTTCAGGAAGGTTCTGGCGACCGGAATCGTGTACACATACGAACATACATCCCCCGCACAGCACGTTTAGGCACCCCCCAATTTGGGGGATTGATCTAGTGGGCTGGGATCTTCACCAAAAGATCCGCACCGCCGAGACGGAGATTTGATATAGTGGGTTCATTAGTCGGTTGGCTCGAATTTTAGAGATATTTGACTCAGAGTGGTTTTCGATATGAGGGAATTCAATACTTCGTACACTTCGTGTCGAAGTAATTTCAGGCTGAATCTGACGGTCAGATTCCTTCTTTTGTCAACGTTTCTGTTGCTACTTTTTTTTTGACTGCATCTTTTCAAAGCCAACGCTTGAGTAATCTAGGCCGAGGGGTTTCAATTTCGAATTATTATTCACTCCGCCAATGTTGGTCCCAAGCGCCAATGTTATGGCGAGGAGGGGGAAGAGTAATAACCTCGTTAAAAAAAGAAAGCGGAAGAACCAATAAAAAAGATACTCCAGGTTGGGGGTTAAAGCGTGGACGTGCTCTTCAAAACTCGTAAAATGTAATTTTGCGAAATCTTAGTTACCGAGCCTTGCAAAAGCAAACAAAAACAACCAAGATGAAGTATAGTCTTGTTTTCCTTTTTTAACCTTCAACAGTGATTCGGTTTATAGGTTACTGGTACTACGATAAAAATGAAGCATACATCGTGCCACCATATACAGTGCTTTCGTAAAGTAGCGGATAAATTCGATAAACATTCAAGTAGTAACTTTTGAAAAAACGCACGGAAAATAATTAAATTTATAAAATACTAAATTTGATTTTAAGAAGTATGATTTTACGCTTTTATCAATGACAGCAATCAATAAAAAACATATCGGGCGTCTTAGTTACTGTCAGGCAGACAACGGTGCACAATTGTACATTTAATTTAGTTGTTTTTGAAATGACTATTGTAACTAAATTTAGTATTTTGGGTGACCCACGTAGAGGTATGACGTCACCGATGTGTTTTTTAAATGGCAACCCACTTTTTTATTACGGAATTTGATATAACGCATTTTTTTACTTACGCTAAGCTGATGCTTGAGTATAGGTGACATGACCAATATTAAGAAAAAATGTTAATATTGCAAAATACTAAATTTAATTGCAATGATAACTTCAAAAACAACTAAATTAAATGTTCAAATTGTGTCTGACAGTAGACAAGTTGACCGATATATTTTTATTGATTGCTGTAATTGATAAAAACGTAAAATCATACTTCCTAAAATTCAATTTAGTTATTTGCAATTTTAAAATTGTTTTTCTTACTTTTTGGTCATGTTACTTATACGCAAAAATCAGTTTTAGAGTAAGTAAAAAAATATGTTCTTTCAAATCCGTAAAAAGGGAGTTTCCATTTAAAAAAAACATCGATGACTTCATACCTCCTACACGGATCACCCTATATGTAAAGATTTTATTTGAAAAAATGCGCAAATAAAAATAGAAGTCGACGGGTCCCAGCGTGTTTTTCTAAAAGTGGTTCCTTGAATTTTTAACGAATTTTATCCACTACTTTACGAAAGCACTGTATATCGTCAGGTTTCTTTCAGGTTATTATGTCTGCCGGCATACCGGCGGCATACCGGGTGACAATAGGACCAGGGCCATACCTGTATCTCCGTTATTTATGAATGAATTTGGATGAAATTTTATACAATTTTACTAGTCATAATTATTATGGATTGACATACAAATATAATCAAAATGGCTAACTTTGATTTTTTAAATGGATCATTATATATATTTTATGTTTTTGGCAATCTACGACTCAAATTACATATAACAGTGCTGCTGAATTTGCTTAGGTATTACAAAGAAATATTTCAAAAAAATAATTAATGATTCTCCAATTTTAGATAAAGATAAAGTAGTGCATGATGTATATCGTTAGATTGGTAATTAAATTTTCTGTTTAATGGCAAGATGGTCCATGGTAGGTGCCATTTAAAGAAAGTCAATTTTTCTTAAAAAATGTGTTTAGCATTTTTTCTCCTTTTATTAAGGGTTTGTTATTGACTTCACTGATAAAATAGCTAATATTATTAGTTGCTCGAGTCAATTAGACCATATTTTTTCAAGTCACAACCTTCTACCGTAAAAAATAAAAGTTAGAAATATTATTTTTATGTTTGAAAAATGAAAATTTGGCGAAGCCAGTTTATGTAATTTGACTTGTAGATTCCAAAAAACACAATATACAGAATGATTTATTTAAAAAATCAAAGTTGGTATCATTTCCGGTAAAACCAGAAGTCGCCCATTTTGACTATATCTATCGGTCAATCACAAATTATCTCTAATATCTTCACATAAAACTTAATTTAAATCTATTGATAAATAAAGAAGATATAAGCATGGCCCTGTTCTCATTGTCATCCGGTATATCTGGAAACATTTCGAAATTTCATGCGAAACATTTTAGCGCTTGGCAGCTTCTGTGTGTCTTACATGGTTGATTATGAAGTAAAGTTTATTAGAATTAGAAAACAGTTTTAACCTCCGGTAAACAGCAGGGTAGAACTTATGATTTAGTTTTACATCAGCTAATTACATAAAAACTGTCTTCATTCATTCATTCATTCATTCATTCATTTATAATATATACATCTATAGCCTCTTTCACCTTTCAAGTGTAGAAAAATTACTGGTGTCACTTATGTTTATTAATTAGACTTCAAGTTTACGTACAAGTATCTGAAGTTCAAAACATTTTCGGGTAATGTTTTTTGTGGCATTATTTTTGATTATTTTCTGTTTGACTTGAATTAATTCTTACATATTTATGTATTTATATATTTGATGGGTTAATTTCGAGGCATATTCTCACTTTCAATAAATAAATAAATAGTTTCACCATTTGTCCTTACATGTTACAGCAAATTTCGCGTTTCTATAATATTTATAAGTGGTAAAAATGCTAAACACTTTAATTGTTAAAATAATTTCCGAAGATCGCACATTTTGTTATTGGTATACATATTGAGAAAAACAAGGTTCTCCTGAGAATTGCGGTCATGTAATTGAAAACGTGATAGAAATTAGAAACTGGTCATCACTTCATCGAATTCTTAACATATTATTAAAAATCAGTTGTCATAGTAAGCAAAGCATTCATAAACAAATATAAAAATTTTAGGATAAAGCTATCCATTGTTGTGGCAGGGTCTTGAATTAAGCTCACATTGAATTGAAAATTTGCGTCTTTCCTTGACGCAATGAGTAACTGAGAAGTTCGTATTTCTTTCTAAATTAATTGGCTTCTATTTGTGAGGGGCCAAGTAATAATGCGCTTTTCAGACCCACAAAATGCGAAAAGGGAATTTTAATGGGCCATAAATTTCGACGTTGATAGGTATAGAAAATTTGTAATAAGCAAAGAATTATTGCCAATGGTAAAGTTAGCATGTTCAGCTTTATTACTAAAATACCTTTTTATGAAACTGATAATATCTTTTGTTTTTGCGTAGATACATCAATGCAGCATTGTATTTATGTCGCCATTCCTATATGAATTTAGCATAGCTATGCTTCTTCGCCTTACTGACATGTTATTAATAATTTCAATTACACTTTAGCTTATTCTTTATAATCTACTGCAGATCAAAAGTTAATTAAATTATTCTATATTAACAAATGATATAATTGATTCTCTGGGAGTAATAGGGCCACTCTAAAAATATTAACATTAAAACACTAGCTGTACAATAAACATTATGTATTTCAAGTATATTTAATGTCATATAAACCACCCAATATTAATAGACTCCACTATGACTTGGGTCACTTATTTATTTGCTTAAATTGGAACGAAATAACTTAAAGCCGCATATAGCTGAATCTGACAAATATCCTTGCTGATGTTTGGTTTAAGGCAACAAATCAACCTTCGTCTTCACTATATGCGAACGAGCATTGCCACAACGCAGTTACGCCTTAACTGGTAATACATGTAAACTTTAAGAAAATATTTGTCTGCAACAGTTTTCCGTTTCTGTAGCATATGTTATTTTCAGGCAAATTAAATTATTACGGTATGTATTAAAGCAAATTGTATAACTTCACGACTTCTAATGCTCCGGATAGTAATTACCATAAGGGTTCCCGTAACTATCCCAAACGCCGCCACCAGCCGGCATTTATTTCGTTTAACGTCAGAGGCAACACAATACATTTTCTTATTGCTACCATCTACACGTAGTAGCAATAACAGTTTTGACATAAAGCGACATCTGTTATAAAACAAATTTGTTTCTATAAGCCTGCGGTGCATGCTAAACCAATTTTTTATGCAGCGCCGCAGAACAAACCTTCTTTTCATTGCTTTAAAGGCTAGTTCTCAAGGGGATCCGGCAATAAAAGTCTGGATATGTGGCAAGTAGCACGCAATAAAACATCATGAACGTGTTTATCTCGTGGGTTTAAACCACATCAAACCATTAGGCGGTGAATATTTACAAAAACCTCGACGGCAGGTGCTTCATGTGAGTTTTAATATTGCCCCGAAATACTGATAAGACCGTTAATTGTTATTAAAAACCTAAACTTGAAGGTCTCTAATGCAACGTTTCGAGGTTATGTCTATTAACTCCAGTACACTGCTCCCGATACTTGAAAAAATTAGTTTTATATTCGCAGTTTTATAAGTCAGTCGACAGACCTGGAGGTTATCTTTCAAACAAGCTACGAAAATATTTACCCTTCACACTATGTTGCTTTATGAATAAAATTGGAAAGCCGTTCAGTGAAAGCTGTTTCCTTGATGTTGGTACTTGGGTGGTGTAAATTTAAGCAGTTTGTTTTGATTTTATACGAAAAATATGTTTGTTTGCTCAGTATGTTAATTTTATTTCAAGACACAACGAATTGTGCTTATATTTCCTTGAGATACAAAAATATTGTAGCCGCCTGCTTTTGCAGTTTTATCGAAACTGAAGCACACTACTTAAAATATACTTAGGTTAAGTGATTAATATGAGTTTTAAGCAAGTTTTTGTCTTCTATATTTCAAGATAATTTTCCCTAAAAGTTTGTCGACGACGAACTACGTATTAAGCAAACTTTCCAAAGTTGCACAATTCTTGTTTAAAGAATAATAACCATTGCCTAAATTAGTTAAAGTGAAACACAACTCACTTTAGTCATACTTGTGAAACTCTAATTAATATAAACTTTCAATTACTTGTTTTAGCTTTAACAAGTACAAATTTGTAGCGATTATTGTGACAGAAATACGTGTGTTATAAAGACGGAACTCCACATTTTAATTTGTAATTACAACCAAATCTGCTTCTAATACACAAAGATAGAAACAGTAGTATTATCGTAGTTTGTACATTTAAATATTTTGTTTATGTTATTGCTTATAAAAGTCGTTTGTTATCTAAAATAAAGTAAAAAGAAACAATCAGTTTAAGTTTTCTAATTAGGTGTTATTTTGAAAACTGTATTTTTTAGAATTATTGCTTATCTCAGAACACTTTTCCAGTCTATTTAACACTTCGTAGTTTTAAGTAGAAGAAATTTGGAATTGCGATTATTTAAATGTTCACGACCCATGACATTATCATGCAAAAACTTTCCACTCCAGTTTTGTAGAACAATGTAAACGCAAAAACGAGAAAACGTATAATTTCACTAGCATTGCAGATCTCCCTAGAACGCGGATTAAATTACTCAAATTGATTAATTTGGGTGCGCCACCTCAAATTTCTCGAAAGTGTTGACGTGATCAAGCCCTAAAAGCTTGATTAATTACAGTGATTACATTCCCACTGAACTTCGTAATAAAGCAATATTCATATTTTTATGTAATGTTATACTGTTTTCCTCAACAGGGAAAATTATTTTCCGAGTGAACTTTGTTTGCGGTACATATAACCTAGATTAGCTAGAAGAAATTATTTCTAAGTTAATTCGTGTCTCTAACTATAATTATTATTTATAATCGTCACCACACTCTAATTGATTTCTAAACGTATTGTTTAAAGCAGCGATATTAAAAAAATAAAAATTGTAAAGTTAGGGACAACTAACCTAATTTTTACGTTCTATTTGGAAAGTCGTTTGATGGATGCTAAACTATTAAAGATCTGAGCTTGCCAAGCTCATTTGGCATCCCTTTCGATACTGCTCTCCATCAGATTTCTACGAAAACCGTCTGTACAACTATTTCACGGGTTCCTGTTTCCTGTTCGTATATTTATATAGAAAATTGAAAGTAATAGGAAGTTATTTGTGGAGCACGAGGTTAGTTTCAGCTTTTAGCACATTTTTATTCAGATTGAAGATGCCCCAAGCTCAAATATATGTATGTATTTTTATAACAGTTACGAGCTGCATTGCTCTATTGCGAGAGTAAATATTTTGGCATTATAGATGTTTCTCTGTTGAAAAAGATGGACGTCTATAGTATGATCAAAAATTATTTTCATGTAGTATGGCTATGGATGCAACTACAACTCACTAAAAAATTAAATGTCAGGTTTGACATTTAAGTATAGATGCAGTTGTATTCACATATTTCGAACTACTTGATTATACTTTATTTAGTTACTATAAGTGCCTGTTAAAAACTGGCATTATATATCTACCTAGTGCATAAAGAAATATAACAGCTTTTTGAAAATATAATGATTCATATAAGAAAATGTACTTTTTAAAACTAAAATTGCAATAGCAACCTTTAATATGCATCATATTACATGAATTACAAATAGCTAATGCTTCAATTCCAGTACAGTAGTCGTCAACTATTAATTGCTTCGAGTGCGGCAAATACTGCCAAATAACTAATTTCGTCAATAGCATTTGATAAATGTACACGTATTAAATAATGCAACTAGAAATTAATATAATTTTGCGAAAACAGACACACCATCCTGTGCATTAATTTTTAGTTTTTCAAAAATTTAAGATCTGTAATTAAACAGACTTTATTTAATTTTCTGTAAGATAAGTAACAAACGACTTCCGGGATGGGGCCGTGTCATGATTGAGATCGAAGAACTCAACGTTTCGCCCACTTTCGTAAGGGGCTTCATCAGGAGGAAAACGGTGCTCTTCTGTCCCTTCCCTTTGCAAAGAGTTTCGCCTCTGGCGTGTTTAACACGTTGAGTTACCGTGCTCTTTTGCTTTTTTCCTCCTGATGAAGCCCCTTACGAAAGTGGGCGAAACGTCTCTGTTACATTTAGATGTACAATATGTTTTTCGTAGCTTTGCGTTGTTATAATCCTGTCTTGGATGGCTGTTATAAAGCTTTTCGTTTTTGGTTCCAATTGTCCTTTCGAACTAGGTAGCGTCATATCGACCATTACTTCAGCCATCTGCAATTGGTATTTTCCATGGAGATCTTTACTTTTCCAAGTTTAACTGAGAGTATTGGTAGTACTACCTCTTATTAATATGTCTCTTTTACTAACATTTCGTGAGGTATATGAGTTATTCCAGCATTTATATATTTTTACTTCCCTCGTCTAAAAGACGAAGGAAGTATTTTAATTACGAAAAAATCACCTTCCGTACGTAAAGTACCTGCAAACAATATAGGTTGCATTTTAGCTGAAGGAATTCCACTAACTAGAGAAATTCTAGAACAGGCTATAGAACTATAACGGTTAACTAAATATTTGAAATCTTATAAGGGCCCCAGGGGTAGATAAACTTAAAGATCATGTACTTAGTTTACTACAGGATATCCACATAAACTGTCAATCGTGGTGCATTCTCTAATGCTAAGCCTGGAAAAAATTTAAAGACTTTATGGATTCGTGAGTCTACAAATGTAATATTCTCTATCATCTGGTATAGCACTACCAATACGTCAAAAGTACTAACACGATGAGGTGTATTTTTACTTCCCTCGTCTGAAAGACTATGAAAGTATTCTAATCGCGAAAAAATCACCGAAATTTGTTCATATCTTTACGTTTCAGGATCGCTAGATGACGAAAAACAAGTTTCCGTCTGTCTCTACGTCTGCCTATTGGCGGTATAACTCAAAAAATATTTGTTGGAGGGAGACAATATCCTGAAAATTCATTATATAACTACGTGGCATAAAACCGAGAAAATTTTAGACAAATATATACAGGATGAGTACTTCACAAAAATAAAGTTTTGTTTATTTTTGCGTTAACTGAGAAATAGATGGAAGTAATAATTTTCACATAGGTCAGGCATTACACTTGACGAAAATGGGACACAACACATACAAGGTAATGTCGGAAAAGATTAAAAAAGTTTCAAGCGCAAGTCCTTTATGTCAATATAACCGCGCATCGCAAAGCCGGGAGAGGTCATCGATGGGCCAGTAAATGAGGCGTCCGGACTTAAATTTGGGCTCGCAGGCGCTGTAGTTCGAATCCCATTGCCGGTGTGCTTTTTTATTTGGAATTGATTTAATTTGCATTACCAAGTGTTTCCTTTTATTGTTTCAGTATTATTACGAACGTGAAGATATTTTACCCCTAGTTTCCTTTGATTTTTAAAATGGCTTAATGTAATAACGACCATTTGTGAGCGAAGTTCTGAGTAAAGCCCTCTACAGATTTTTTTTATCTTATATCAATATCTTACAGTGACTTTTTTGTATTTGTAAAAACTAACAAATCTGTAAAAAGCTTTACACGGAAATTCCTTCGAAAGTGACCATTGTGATCAAATCCCACCACCAGTAAGCTTTTTTTTGCAAATTGATGTAATTCGCCTTACCAAATGTTTCCTTTTATTGTTTCAGTATAATTAGGAGCGTTAAGACATTTTTAAGTCTTTTGACTTTTAAAATTGTTTACTGTCACAACCTCCACTTACTTGGAAGTGGCGAGTAAAGCTGTTTACAAATTTTTTATAATAGGAAATGCCCAAAAATAGCCTCCAAAATGAAGTACTAAAGCTTCTCTAATTTTTGCTTCTATTTTATGACTTGGCATGGATGTTCCAAAAGTGGCTATAAAACACCAAGTATCCAGGCAGGCTAACTCATTCTGGGTGAAGAATTATAATATATATTTTTTATTCGATGCCCAGTTTTCTCGTACACGCGGTTTTACTTTAACGTCTTCGGTACCAGAAATCGAGATGTCGGTATAACAGATTATGAAAAATTTAGTAATTTTTCAATGAATACGTCCTTTGAAATATGTTAAAGGTGCAGATTTTCTTTTTAAAAGTTTGTTGAAAAGAAGAGTTCTACACTTATAGCGAGTATGGTAATAAAGCCAGTCCAAGCTTATGCGATTTTCAAAAGGTATTCATTTATTTCGTTAAATTATATCAAGAATTTTTTGACAGTATACAAAACCAAATTAGCTAAACTTGTTGATATGGTTGGATAGATAATTAAAAGACCTTTCAAAGGAGGTATCGCATGACCCACAATTATTATATTTTAAAAAAATCATCGATGACGTCACCACGTTCACACAGATGAGGTCACAAAAAAAAGAAAAACGACGGGTTTCAGGATTTTTCTGTAAAGTTACCAATTTACGAAATAATGCATTTATTCCTTGCATATATTTAATGTGTGTTAGAAAAGCTAACCTTCCACATAAGTTATCTTAAAAACTTTTATAGTTTCCCAAGACAAAAGAAATCAAGTATATTTGAACACAGCCTAGTAATATTTGTCGAATAAAATAAAATCTAAAAAGAAGAAATATTATAGCTTTGTGATATGGGGGTTACCTAATTACTAAATACCGTTAACAAGGTTACCACTTCCCCATTTTCGTAATTATTTGATTAAAGTTGAACTATAAAAGCGCTTATGAAAACTTGATTTCTGCTAGAAAAATTATTGCTTATAGCATTAAGATCGCCATTAGAAAAGTATATGTTTAATATAAAATAAGTTTCTGTGCTATAATAAGTAATATGAATCGCAGAATAGTTGGGACCTGTTGCGAGACCACAGTTTGTTAGTGAAGCAAATGATTACTGTTTTAATAATTAAATAGCCTAACCTCATATTTTATTCAAAGCGCAAAAAGTTTATATGCTGCTCGTTTAAAATTAAATTGGTGGAGCTCGATTTCGAAGCGAACACAATCACTTGGTATTCGTGGCTATGTTATTATCATTTTAATATTTTAATAACATCGATTGATATGTATTTACTAAAATGTTCCTTATTAATTATAAAACTAAGCTATACCGGGCGTTTGTGTTAGAGGCTATAAAATCATTATTTATAAAGTAAATATAATACAGCTATGCTGCGTTTTCAATACCTGATAGTAATGCATTTACATTGATTACATTATTTTGATTTTAAATATAAAATAATTTATAGAATATTCAATTTTAAAAACAAATACTTTATGCCCTTGTGCAAAACTATGTATGTTATGGAAGTTACGTTCAGAGATACAATGATAGTAGTGGAGTTTAAGGTAAGGACTGATGCTGGAAATTGTACTTTTCATGTTTCAACAGCAGGTAGGCAAACGAAATATGTACTGTGTGTATCTTGGCGATGCATTTCTTACGCATGCTGGCGATGATTGAAGTAGCTAATGCTTATTTAAAACTCAAAACGAATACGAAATCGCGTATTTCATATAAGCAGCGCAAGTCGACGTTTGTTTTAATAAAAATTCAACCCAGCATTGTAGCTGCAGAAAGCGCTGGAAAAAGTTGTAAAATTTATGCGCCAGAATATTTTCCTTTTTCAGGAAATATATTTTACTGCAGCAGAAATATAAAAAGCAACCTTGTTTGGTTTATCATCGCAACTTTCTCATTATTTATTAATATATGGCAGCACACAGCTCTCTTTACTTGTAAAATATTACGATCTGCTGGCAACTTTATTTTGTTAAATTAGTAACTACAATGCATATCCAGCAGATTTAATTAAGCCGTGTATCTTTATTTCAGAATTTACATGTTTCACAACATATTTTAAATTGTTAGTCGGACATTTTCCACTATATCGGGTGTTTACCACACGCTGGTGGCTCAGTGGTAAGAGAGTGACAGACTCGTAGTCACAAGTAAACAGTGGTCCCAGGTTCAAACCCCAGGGTAGCCACTAGTGTATGTGAAGAAACGTACAAAGATTAGTCGAACTAACCAGGAGTTCATTCTCCAATAAAACGTCTCGTAATAGACCACTGTCTAAAATGACATCATCATTGGGAGAACATACCTTAATTTTTTATGTCTGTTAGAATAATATGGATCGGATTCTATTATAAGTATTATAATCGACTATCCAATCCTAACCAGTTAAACTATCCGTAAAGAAGTGGCCTTAATTTTAATTGCAGCTAAGCACGCAAACGATTTTTCTAAGCAGTATAATTACGAGGACCAACCTTAAAGAAAATTATGCGAAAAGTAAACAAGTCTAATTAATCCCTTCGGAGCGCTAAAATAAAGGGGAGATTAAATATTTTAGTAATAAAAAATCCCTAATGAAGGGCTATTCAAAAGGCACTTGATAATTTGACAGTTTTGGCTTCAGCCGGCTTTGGCTTCCTTTGCTTTTGTAAAATTTATTAAAATATTAAAGCTTAATTATCTCCCCTGGTATTAAAGGCTGCATATTTTATAATCGCTGTAACAAGCCGCACCAAGAATGCGATTGAAGGAATTTGATCAGTATTGCGCTTCAGAAATTGAAACGCAAGTCTTGGAAGCTAAATTCCAGGTGAACGTTTAAGTCAATTTCATCAGACTGATGCCCGGGGGATGGCTTTGACTTTGACCGAGCTTTCGGCAAAGTAGAAAACGCATTACTTTTATAACGAAGGCTTTCTTAAAATTAAGATGCAATATTAAAACATGTCTGAGATAAATAATTTTGGCAAATCGATTACCGATACGCGATCACTTCAATTAGCTAAGTGAAAAATTCGTGACTTTCCATTTCTAATAAATGGACTAATTTATCTAAAAGAAGCTGCATGATGTCAAAAATGTTAATTATGTCTTCTTCTTTACTAACAGCTCTTGAATGAATCGTTAAAAAATTCCAAACACATGAATGCGTCTTTTCTAAGTTGTAACAAATATCGCCTATAGATAAGCGTGCACGACCATAACAGATAAATTAATCTTTGTACTACTAAAATGGTTCCAGTTGCATACAGCAATCTATCATCATCATCAGCTTATTCCATCCAGCGTAAGTTGTAAGCATCTCTTAATCATATCCAGCAGCTATTTTGATATCATCCATCCATCTGGTTTGGGGTATCCGGCTAAGTCCTTTGTATGCTCTAGGTTTCCACTCCATATTTCAACTCCATCTGTTGTTCGTCATGTTTTTATATGCACCGCCCAGCTCCATCTCAGTGTACACAATCGTTGTGTCATTTCAATTTTTGTCGAATTTTGGTGTTGGGTATGCAATTTTGAAGTTTAATAGTGAGTATTCTTCGATCCATTGCTCGTTGTGTAACTTAAAGTATATTTATTATATTCTTAAGTGCCCAGGTCATTGTCTTATTATTTCAAGACAGATAACACGTATTGATCGAAAGTTCTTGCTTTTAGTGAGTTTTGTATATTGGATTTATATGTTGTTTGACACCTTCCGAATGATACCCAAGCTAAAGCAGTCTTCTAGCTAAATCTGCTTTTAATTATTTCTGGAGAATTAGATTTTTTTTTCATTAAACGTTTTCCATTATTTCGCCTTTTGCCTGTATTTCTTCTTTATTTTCCTGGGGCTCGGTTGTCAAATATATCGGTTTTCTTACATTTTTCTTTAGACCTGATTTTTTCGGACGTATGTTTAGTTGTGCCAAAATTTCCTGTAGCTGTAGCTTTTCTGTTTGTGATTAGGGTAACACCATATGCCAATTTTCAATGATGTAGTTGTCCGCCATTTTCTTTATCTTACGATTCTAGGGTGATAAAGATGTCTTCTAAAGAGAATGTAAATAATAAATGCAGAGATCGAATCCCCTTGCCTTAAGCCTGCACGATTTAGTTTTATTTTGTCTGTTTTATCTTGTTTAGTTATTTGCGGTGTTGTATATTTGTGTATATATTTGACTATTCAACACTATAACATATAAGCCAATCACATTGCAGACATTTGCTTTTTTCAACCAATAACAGCAGTATATCACTGAATATTGGGCACCATGCAAAATATTCACAAAACAATGTACGTACTCAAAAAATAAATAGCCTTGTTGCGAAGTATCGCTTAGCAACGATGTTCTGTCCTTAGTGATATCGCTAGGTTACGTAACACTAAACCCCAACAAACTGTGTGGCTTGTTTTAAAAATTTTAAAATGCTGTGTTTTGGAAGTATTCCGCTGAAATTAATTGAGAATGAATAATTATATTAATTGTTGGAATATTTTTCAATAAAGTTAACCGTTATGTATTAATATTGTTAAATAGTCGTCCCAAATACCACTCGAAGTGGATATATTTTTTTTAAATATTTTGCCATTCCCATAGAAATTATTGCAAATTTCACTCAACAAAATCACATTTAAATGTCACTCGCCTTCGGCTCGTGACATTTTTGATGTGATTTTGTATCGTGAAATTTAAACGCAATAATTTACATGGAAACGACAAAATATTTGTCAAAAATATATCCACTGCTTGTGGTATTACCCTTGATAATGCCTTTTTATAGTCTACCATTGTTATCCACATTGGTATGTTATATTCATCTGCTTTTCTAACTTGCCCTCTCATTGTTAGTAAGTAGTCAAGGGTGCTTGTTCTAAAGCTAGCCTGTTTTCGTGGTTGATATCGGTCTAATTTGTTCGTTAATAGTTCTGCTATTATTCTAGAAAATAGTTTGTAGAGAGTGGGGGGCAGACTGAAGAGTCTCTAGTTCTCCAACTTGTGTTTATTTCCTTTCTTGATTATGAGACCCACTATAGCATTTAACCAGGCAGCTGGTATTTTACCTTCCTCTACACATTTGTTAGATAGTATTTCAAGTAGTTTTATTATTGATTGGCCTTTGTACTTAACCACTTTTATTACCATTTTATTCTCGCCTGGGGCGTTCTTCCATAGCGCTTATTATCTCTTCTCTTGTTATTGTCGGGATGTCTTCTGAAATTTCATTTCATTAATATTTGATATTTTTCTTCTTTGACATGTTATGGTGCTATTTTGGTAGGTATCATATAATATTTGGTAAAATTGTTCTATATTTTTTGTTATTTCTTCTTTTTGTGTGATGTCCTTATTTTCTTCGTTTAGCAGTTCTATTATTAGATATTTTCCATCGCTAAGATTCCTTAAGCTGCCCCCTTCTTCTAGCTTTATTTGCGAATTTATATATGTTCTTATATCTTCTCTAATTGTTGCCTTGATTATTTTGTTTGTTTCTGCTAGTTCTATTCTGTTATGAGTTTGAACGTGCAGTAGTTGTCTCCTCTTCTTGATTAGGTCTCTAACTTTTGACTTTCTTCTTTGAGTGAGTTGGTCGTTTAGAGTTTCTATCTCTTTGTTTATTTATTGTTTGGCTGTGTAATGCTAGTATCTGTGCAAATTCTATTTTTCTATGTTTTCTTCCTTCTGCTTTTGATTGTCTCTTTAAACTTTGTAGAAGTTTGATTCTTTCTCTATGTGTATTAACCTGGACATTGGCTCTCAAAATTTTATAATCACTGCTCGTATTTATTGTGTTCAATACCTTTATGTTATTATTATATCCTATTCATTGTATATGATGTAGTAAATGCTATTTTTCGTTGTTCCATTTGGGCTCTTCCACGTTCATATTCTGTGTTCTGGTTTTTGAAATAATGGGTTTATTATACGTTATTTTCTCTAACATAGTTCAGTAGTAATTTTCCTCTGTGTTCTATTCCAGGTTCATTAGGAGTGTCTTGTTTGCCTACTTTAGCGTTGCAGCCGCCCATTATTATTATGTATTTCGGTTTGTTGCTTGCCATTGCTTTATTTATTTCTTGATAGAGTTGCTTCATTTCCTTTTCCTCATGTTCCGATGTCGGGGCATATACTTGAAAGCGTATCGTTTCATGATTTGGATGTCTATTGAAATTACCCATTCCGATATTGCTTTATACAATTCAGTTTGATTGTGCTTTAGCTGTTTACGGTTTCTACGACTGTTTTCTGTATTCCTATATCTACCCCCCCCCCCCCCGACTCCAGTGTTCGTGGGACTGACTGCGTTTTCAGTGCGTGTCAATAAGTTAACTGGACTCGCCTGGAGTAATATATTTTGAAAGTTCGACATTTTCTTTTCTTTAAGGGGTCATTTAGTCTTAAGTTGTCACGCTGGCCAGACGGGTTGACAAGTGGGAGAATATAGAATGAATAAAATAAATAAAGGTGGATGAGATCAAGGTTTCGGGCATGGGTAGTGATGGTGGGGAAAATCATGCGAACGCGCAGGCAAGGTCGCTAGGGCCCTGTGATAGCTCTCTTCTCTTCTGCGATCACAGGGAAGTACCTACCCGCTATCGTGCCGTACCGGAATCTATCCCTTGAAATATTTTTATTGTACTATTTATAAGCTGACTACAGCCTTTTCATAAATGTGTATGTAGAAAATACTCACTATATTATTGGTTGGAAGATAATTGTGTATTTAGTCGGTATAAAATTTTAAAATTTCACAAATTTGAAAAAAAATCTCGACTAGCATTCCATTCTGGAGTAATTCAGTTTTCGTTTAAAATACAAAAGAACAACTGGCTAGCTGTTTCTACTTCATTTGGAATAATTATATAAACGTAATTTAATTTAATAAAGTATATAGTGTAGTGTAAATAAGCGTTTAATAAAAATTAATATTGCTGAAATACAGTCAGTGAGTAATTTTGTGGAGAATCAGGTTAACGACTTTTCCCCAAATGTAGTTCTTTCTTTGAAGTAGCGACTTGACTGCTACAACGAGAGAGAAGTGCAAATAAACAAACTTTTAAAGCAACTGACATAAAATAAAAGTGAATTAAACAACTTCTCTAATGGAATGGTAGATAAGTTGATAGAAGTTCGCAAGGATATTAGTGAACTGTTGATAGACGAATTGATTGGTAGGGCAATGAATCGAGTGAATTTCAGATAATTTTGTCTTTCAACTCATTTAGTCCTATACAAGTATGACGAGTAAGCATCTTTGAATACCTAGTAAATGTTGAAAACAAATTATCATGTCTGAAAATTACATATTTCTGTAAAGAAAGAAGAACAATTAATGAAATGCAGCTGGATGTGATGGAAGTACTAGGCGAATTATCATTACTTTATAGAAGCTAGCTGTACTTATTTGAAATTCGGAAGAAGGTATTGTAAACGGCCACTGAATTTTTTTATTCTATTATGTACAGGGATGAGCAACATTTTTTTACAACGGGCCAGTTAGAAATTTACAAATGTTGTGCGGGCCGCATATAAGAAACTTACGATAATACAAACACTGAATGATGAACTCAAATTATCTATTTATTAACAAAATAAACCTAGTATAAAAAATTACAGAAATAAAACACTCATTAATAGAAATACTGTTATAAAAACGGCGAAAGATATATGTGGAAAAAGATTATTTAATGAGAAATTTTAGATTGCTTTTTTGCTATTAATTGGTCTATATTTCCAGATATAGACGACACAGCAACTCGCACAGAGCTTTCACTTTTAATTATTTTGATTGCGGAAAATAATTGTTCGCAAACATAGGTGCTTCAAAAAAGTGGGATTTTTTCTAAATTTATGTAATTTTGATAGAAATTATGTATTTCAACATTTTGAAATGTATTTCTTAAATCTGTTTCGTTTTGTAAATCTATTAATTCCATTTGTAACTCATCCGGAACTGTTTCCACTTCTATATTAAATGGCGAAGAAAAAATGTTAATACTAAGAACGTTTTTTTCTGATCTAAATATTTTAAATCGCCATTCAAATTCTGTTATTAATTTTTGTAAATGATGAACATATTTTCGAGTTTCTGAAGGAGTTGAAATACCCTTTGAGCTGTGACTTTACGCTGCTTGCCGATGCAGCGTAGCGTCAAACGAAGCCGTCCGGCGTAACATTTAATACAAAGAAATGTCGATGCTTCATTTTTGGAAATGATGGCATCAGTGTCTATTTATGATGTCGGCATAATTTCCAAAAATTTAAGTTAATACGCCTGGGGTACAATGAGGCTGTGGGACACAGTAGGCATTTAAAAAGTCAAAATGTAAAATATTTTGAAGGGCCGCACGAGAAAGTTAAACGGGCCGCAGGCGGTCCGCGGGCCGCGGGTTGCTCATCCCTGTATTATGTCATAAAAACATTAATGTAGTCTATATCGTGGCTGTTAATAATTACAGAAGAAACGATTATAATGTATTCCTATATATTTAGAAGCATCTACGTCTCAACAGTTTCTACTTCCCACGTCTGAAGGACGAAGGAAGTATTGTAATCACGAAAAATTCACCTTCCGAGGTTTTTTCAGATCTTCACGTTTCAAGGTCACTAGATGACGAAAAAGAGGTTTTCTCAATTCCGTCAGTCTGTCTGTCTGTCTGTCTGTCTGTTGGCAGTATAGCTTAAAAACTATTTGTCGGAGGAAGACGATATTTTGCATAAATATTATATATCTACCTCGCATGAAACCGGCACAATTGCATACAAATATATACAAGGTCAACACCGTAAAAAAATAAAATTTTGTTTATTTTTGTATTAATTTTGAAATAAAAGGAAGTAATAACTTTCACATAGGTCAAGCTTTATATTTGCGGAAAATAACACTCAACCGATAAAGGATAATGTCACAAAAGAGTAAAAAATGTTTCAACCATTACACCGCGCTCTTCATGAGACGCGCGTGTCGGACTTTTCTCGAAGAGATTCGGTAGCGGAGATGGAATTCCGCCGGACTTACATCCTCTGCGGGACCTCGGCAGGATCGAGTATTCTGCTGAGCCGCAGATGCCGCGGGTTCAAACCCCAGCGGGATACATTTTTTTTAAATTTAAAAATGTATTTAATTTATTAGAAACGTGAAGATATTTGTACTCCTAACTGAATTTGTTTTTTAAAATTATTTAATGTCACAATATCGACGAGGGAAGTTCTGCGTAAAGCCCTTTACAGATTTTTGTAATGATGGAATTGTAATGACGGCTGGTTGGAAGTACAAACAAGGGTGTATTTTATTTAAATACGTTGAGTCGCTTTTACATTAACCCTAGTAAATAGAAGCCTTAGATGAGTATATGTATATGGAATAAGAACATAGTTTGTTTTACCACTATATTGATCTATAGTAGAGAGTTGTTAGTGATCCATTTTCGTATGCACATGCACATACTATAAAATATCTAAACATAAAAGTATTAGTGGTTGACTGTTGGGGTTTAGAATAATTCTAACGATGAGTGTATCAAATAAGGTACCATTGAACAGACTCAAAATGAAATAAGTATATTAGAGAAGATTAGTACATTATAATTAACAAATTGTGCCATTACTATCATGTCATGGATTTTCTAAGATTGACGGTGACACCATATACGAGTATTTAGTATTGGTTTAACACATATTGAATGGCAGGTTAAACAGCGAATGGTTAGAGCAAGATATCAATTCAGGTTTGTAGCCCTATCGTAAATAGTAAATTATCAAATTTACCATTAATTTATTAGACCTTGACACGTCACATCATCTATTAGCTCTAGATGCAAAAAGGAACACATAATATCCGTTCTGCAGTATGTGTTATACTACTTAAGCGTGTTATTTTACTTTGACGCGTTATTAAACACGGCATGTAAATTAGGGTGGGACATGTTGTAAAACTTTGTTAAGAGCAGTAAATCACAGTATGCATATTCGTGTCGCAGGTATCTAAGTTGTGTTAGAAGGTTTTATGGCATGCCTAAACTACGTTTTATAGCTGCTAAGTTGGAGCGTTTGCAGTAAGAGATATTGCATTACTAGGTTGGAGTCCTTCAAAACAGTAGCTGAAGGTGTATATTTAACGGTTGTTAAAACGAAGGTACTTAACAGTACCTCATAAAGCAATGTCAGGATATATTAAAATGATTTATTTGTGTAGCAATTTTCAGTAGATTATAATGCGTGCAGAGCTTTATGGTAGACGAAAGGGCGAAGTGAAAAAAAACATGATAGGTAATTGCATTTTGATTAAAACATGTTATTTATTTCTCCAATAGTGAAAAATATTAAGTAGTTTACTTTCAAACATAGGTAGATTACACTTTGGAAAACAATTTAATTTTCCGTGAGCATCTGGGCTACAGCGACCTGTCTTTCTACAACAATTGTAGGATATACACTTACGAGTAATACCAAGTACCTGACAATATGTATATTCGAAAATATTTAGTTCATACTGTGGCTTTTGAAAAAGCAAAATCGGAAATTCGTTTTGTTCTATGTTATTAAAGAATATATATTGCAGAATGGGAACGCTTTCTTGTAATGGTACTAGCATATTCAGATTTAGAGAATACATTTTAATATTAGAGTTCTACATGTCGTGGTCTCTTTGAAGATAACTTGATTTGAAGTGACTGAAATTGTACAACCTCTTTTACTAAAACGGTTAAATTCGTACAACGTCAAATTTAACTGACTATTATTTCTTGAAATAAAAATTTAAATAACTAGGTATATAATCTAAACTTTCCATAATGACGAGGTTCTTGCAAGAACACAATAAAAACATTTGTCTTTAAAACAGTTGACGATGATACAAACTAGAATCTGGCTACCTTGCCTGTGTTGCTTATTTTCATGGTAAAATTTTGAACCAGTTTGTAATTGCATGATTTTTATTGTTAATTAGGCTTACCCGTTATAATTTTTCAAAGTTGAATGTGCGCGGATCTGGCGTCGCTCAAATTTCTATGTGTTCAGCACACCATCGGAACCCTTCGAACATCGCGGGTTTGTGGGCAGCAAGGCATTAGTCAGCGGGTTTTGCCCCAAGCTACATGTTGATTAATAGTCCTTGGTGTATTGTGCGAAGCCGCCTTGCCGTACTAAAGTTGCATAAGTTTGAGTGCAGCAAACAGTTTTTTATGTTCAGTAAGCGCCATTTTGATGGTCAACCGGATGAGTACACAAGTTGAGAAGCGGCCACATATATTCTTGACGTTCATTGTGGGTACGTGACGTCAACCACCATTGCGGCACCAGCTAGCAGTCAGAGTTATTTTCCCGCATCATGTGTGGTTAAATTCCACTCATCACGCCGTTCAAGGTTTAGATTACGCAATTTTTGGGCAGGCCCAACACGCAACTCAGCAATTCGCAAGCCTCAGGGATTTCTAGGTACTCGATAACGGAAATGTGTAGAGCTGAAGCGATAAGTGGTCGCTCCAGCTATGTGACAATCTTATATGTGAATTGCACCGGGTTTTCATGCATGCAATCGCATAGGACCGGTTTCACGGAGTTTAATCTTTCCACCTTTAAAGACAGATCTTTGAGAGCAATTTTAATATTGTTTTATGTATGTTTAAATCCAAATGCAAGCAGCCTCGAGTTATTTCGCATGTAGGTTTTTCACTCTGTTTTTATAGATTATTGTTAACAAAAAGGGGTTGGTAGTTTATAAGAAAGCCATTTAATCATTTTTACTACATGGCTGTCTTGTAAACCACCAACAGCCTCTTTGATCTCATCAATCAATCTCAAGAAATGGTATAAATTATTGTTAATATAAAATTCAACGTTTTGACGCCGTTGGCGTATCTGTTCCAGCAAAAATGTTAAAAGTAATCGATTAGTTACTTTTCATTTAATAGTATCTAATATGTCACCGTGTTAACCTGGCAATAACAAAACAGTGTCTAAATGCACTTATCACGAAAACGTTCAGCAATAATAGCATTGTTTCTAATGTAATTATTCCCACTCATCATGTGGGTATTTAGGTCTTCAAAATGCTTTAAAGGCAAAGAGAAATGTGAACACAAATTTTTTTTTTGTTAACAGCTATATCGAAAACTGGTTTTAATTGCAGCTTTTCTTCTTTTACCTTTCTTAAATACACGAAACAACTTGTTTCTTAGCAATATGCTAATATGTAGTTTTTATAAATTTATTTCATAATAAAATGGGACAAGCATTGAACGAACAAAATTACATTTAACCCAATTCTAAAATTAATCCCTCATCTATGTAAGTTATAAGTTAACTGCATTAAATTTGCATTTTTATTGTATATTCGCGCTGCGCTGACTTAACCCAATTACCTTTGCTTTAATTGCGAACAAATTGAATTTAGACGAAAGATTTAACAAATCCGTCTAACTCTACCGCACAACAACTAGAAATACATTTATAAATTATGGATGTATCAACTTTTCTAATCTTCGTAAGCGCGTTAACTCAATTTTATCGTGATCCATTTATCTCGCTTTCGGAGCGTCCTTGCATGCTTTCAAATTTAATTTGCATCACTACTAATGAAAGTCAACAGATGTAGCGTTAAAAGCATTTGCAGACAAGAAATGTTAATATTACACCCTTGACGAAGTGCTATACAAAACAAACAAAACGCTCCGCATGACAAGCAAACGCAAAATAAGTACATAAAGCGTGCGATAATTGTGACATTTTCAACTTTGTTAACTTCAGGGAGCTGTAAATTAGGTAATTAAATTATAGGTGACCAACTTTTGTCTTTGTTCACTTTACTTTCATAATTACTAAAATAATGTTAAAGAATATAAATGTTGAGCATCCTCCCTAAAAATTGATAGATTGTATTTTATAAGCATTGCCCATTCGGTAATATTCTAGATTTTAACTTTTGTTAGCGGTTTATTTACCTTAAAATTAGGAAAGAGAGCAGTTATTGTTATTAACCACTGGAAGCTACTATTTAGCCACATTTGGTCAACCAGTCTTATTTTAGATTTGTTGGTAAATAATTATATAATATAATTTACAAAATAAATTTATTATACAATTGTTTCCTTCATTTCGTATTGTGATATTTAGTAATATTTACCTAAAGGAAGAACACGATACATGCCCGTGTTTTACCTACGACGCTCATAGAAATTGATGGAACTATAAATTTTTCATTAGAGGCGTAAATGTTGAAAATGCATTTTCCTATAAGCCATTTTTTTATAAAGTTGTACCAATTCCTTTAAATTCGACATTTTCGCGAATTTCAGTAAAACGAGCTTTTAAGAATTCTGTACAATAGCTACGTGAGATTCAAACTTGAATATTGGGCAATTGTGTCGAAACCTGGTTACTGTAATAAATATAAACACTTAATTGGGTGGTTGAAAATAAGATTCCTGATTTTTTAAATGACGGAGCCATACTTTGTACCTGGATCATAAACTGTTTTGATAAACAAATATTCCAGGTTTACTCTTGAAGATCGATGCTTAGACGATTTGAACAGCATAGATATTCCTTTGCTGTTTATTAAAAAAATTCCTTTCGAAGCAGAATGGCTTTCCAGTAGAAGCAAACAAAAATCGATTAAAAATATCTGAAGCTAACTTGATCTCTTCGCCCCTTTGGTATAGAATTTGCTCACCTTTTAATGAAATATCTAAACCTATGCATAGTTTCCCTACGAGTTACAATATTTTTCAGAAGTTAGAAGGTTTCCCGCACCAACGCAGTAACATGTATATTTTTTACACTATGCTTTATATGTCTTAATAACTGAAATGTTTCTTCTTTTCCTCGTCGTTTAGGTTGTTTCTGTGATTTTTCTTTGCCTTTTCACAGCTTAGTCTTATGTGCACATTTCAGTTTCGTTATTTATTATCATTATCTAAGAATGTTGCTTAATTTAATTGAGTTTATGTTACCTTCTTGGTATCTATGTAAAAAATTAACAACATATGTAGTGCTCGGCTATTGAGCAAGTAGGTATGTAGATATTACATTTCTGTAAATTCAATTTTTCTACTATTAGTACATATTTGTGTAATTTTGGCGACTCGTTCTTTTTTTATACTGTTTTATATATTTATTTGCAACTGCTGCAACATCTTGTGCTAAATAAATAAAGTTGCCTATAATAAGACCGCTATATGTTTTTATTTCTGTTCTATTTTTCTTTCACAATCTAATTATTTGACTTCTAGATAGTTTTAAATTTTTTCAATAATAGCATAACTTCCACCTTTTAATGCAAAACCATATACAGTATATCTGCATTTAGTAAAGGGCTCACTTTTGATATTTCTAGCTTAAATAACTATTATTCACTTCATACAACCTATATTACTTCATTTTCATATAAATAATAATTACCTTGACATTGTTGAGATTAAGCAATTCAAATACTGCAACAAACTAATCTATAGATGCAAATTTCGTGGTATTAGGACGAATGCTTCTGACAGTTAGTAGCATCATTTATTCGACAGATGCACATCCTAATAATGCAGAATTGATACTATTCCTCGATGAGGAAATACATCATCATCGAACAGAGGAACAATGCTTATGGTTGTACCATTTCTTGTGTTTTTGAAATAATTTTCCTGATTATTCAACACTGTAATAAACGAACCAATGAAATTGGTCAATTTTCCAGAAACGGCTAATGAAAGTTGACTGTATTTGAAAACACCTAATGTCGTAGTGTTTTTACATGATCACGACTGAAACCCAATTTTGAAAGCTGCAGTTAATAGTGGAAAACGTTAAAAAAGCTTTGTCGTCGAACACAGTAAAATCGAAGTCATATATTTACATTGTTGAATAATCTTTCCAAATACCACTCAAGATAACATTTTTGAAAAGCTTTTTTCGTTTACATAAAAATTATTGCAAATTGCTCTCAACAAAAACTGCTCAAATTCCACACGACCTTCACCCCCCCCCCCTACCCGAATTTTTACCACATTTTTGGTTTCGAGAAATTTAAATGCAATAAAAAGTAATTTTTTGTGGTAATACCTTTGAAAATATGTAGCTTGCTGCGATATACATTTAAAAATTGTAGTAGGCCTATTTGTATCTAAAAGTAGTTAACTAAAGTTAAAATGTTAATTGAAAATTTATGATTTATCTTTTACAATGTATACTAAACATTTCTACTTTTTCAGTAATGGTGAAATGTATTTCAGTAAATATTTAGATTGTTATTGAAATTTACAGGATGCTTAATTGGCAGTTGATCCATTTTCCGTGTGGCTTAACACCATTTATTAGAACAACGAATGAGTATTAATGTATTTATATTATAATATTAAAAATAATTATTAACAATACACTTTTTCTATAAAAAATTGAATTTTGACTATATTTGTGGTTCTGATCAACCTTTATTAATAAAATTTTTCGATACAACTATAGGTACCTACTGTTGTTTTTTTTATATTTTTACATCTATTTTTCTTGGCGCTAGACTGCTGGAGTGCAATGAAATGATTTAAATTGCAGAAATAACCCTTATCAAGGGTAATATAATTGACCAAAATTTTAAAGCGGTCAGAGCAGAAATAAGAAAGATACAGGGGTGTGCAAGTAGTGAAATACGCTGTATATGTCTCTCACTCATTTTAAAAATTTTAAAACTGCCGCGCAATGCATATTATGTAGTATTCTCATATATAATATGTTTATATAACAATTGCTTTTATTTTTTATAACAGATTACTCGTAGTAAGGTTTTAGTACGTTATCATTTTCACACGCAGATACTTTAACACAACTTTAAAACCAAGAAGAGAAGATGCAAGTCCATTATCGATACTTCGGCAAAGCATTAACGGTGACAAGAGAGAAATATATCCATCCGCATCTTTCGATAATTAAAAAAAAATCTTGCCGGAATCGAGATTTGAACTCGGGACCTCAAGTTCCGCAGTCTGGTGGTGTGTTGCTAGTCCACTAAAGCTGGCAAAGAAATCAGTCTGATATGTTGTTTACATCCATTACGCGTGGTATACTCGACTAAATTAGAATACACGTTCAAAATGCCCTATTTACACCGTCGCAATCTAGTACAGAATCCTATAATTACTATTTAGAACGTTCTGACGTTAATGTGAAAACATTCGCCGACAATAGCATTTCTCAAAAAATCGACATTTTGGTGTCGTGTTCTGCAGATTTTGCATTTGAGATGCGCTCATGGGCGTTACAAGGTGGCAAATCTGTGAATTGTAATACAGTTAATTTGTCCACCACGGCCAATCCCGCGATTTGAAACATATTCTAGAACATTCCAAAATACGCTGCATAGTCATCGCCCTCGAACTAAATATTCTGATTTACTCTGGCTGCTTCTGCTACCACATGGGCAATATAATTAATTAAGAGTTCTAAATGCGAATCTGCTTTTAAAGTACAGATAATATTAAAGCAGCCAATAATTTTGTCCATTTGTAATACCTCCTGATAGTACTGCAGTTTTTATGGGTGCTGCTTATACTTTTGAAGAATATTCTATTAAGTATATATGTCTTATAGCCTGAATTGAAAATGACCACCCGGTATAGTTCGCATTCAGAGTTGATTCAAAACAATCCGTACTTAACTGTCAAGTATATTAAGAGTTTTGTATTTTTAGGTGACTAGCCTTAGAACTATGTTCTGCTGTGAACTTACATTTACCTGTATTTTGCAATTCTGAACAATTTTATATGATACAACTTTCATCATCTTGGCAAATAAAGGTTTTTTTTTATTGAACTTAATTACATCGGCAATCAGAATTACAAAAGACGCTATGAGATAATATTATGATTAATTAATTGTCTTGAAAAGACTAGCACCCAAAAGCGCTGCCTCGCAATGTCCTCCACCTAGCGGCCGAGGATATTGGATTCATACTGGTGGTTCCTTATTATTCTGACAGATCGCAGGGCCATTTCCGTTTCAATCGCCGAAAGTTTGGCTGTTGCGTTAGTGGTGCTGTTTGGATGGCCTATAAGTCTACCATGATGGCTGACCGCTTGGTTTTTAATAACGTCACGCACGTATGGGGTGTTGGAGTCCGTATGAAGGGTATAATTTGACAGATACCAAGGATCATCCATAAGAGTTCTTCATGTTTTGGACTGAAACCTTTTTATGATGTCTATATTAGAGTAGCTAGAGCTTGTTTTCTGTTGCTAGAGGCGACTTCGGGCCTATAAGCCAGTAGATTTTTTAGAATTTTTAGATCCATCTCCTTTCTTTTTTTTTGTATGTGTTGTCTCCAAGTTAGTCTTTTGTCCATATGTAGACCCAAATATTTAACTTGATCTGATTGTGGTATTGGAACATTATTGATGATAACAGGAGGACATAGTGTCCGTCGGGTTGTAAATGTAATATGCTTCGTTGACCTTGATTCTCCATTTCTCTAGCCATTCTTCAAATAAATGTATGTGGTCTTGCAAAATATTTGTTGCAATTTGGGGATCTTCGTTGCATGCGAAGACGGCAGTATCGTCTGCGAATATTCCCATTTCAGTGTGCTGCGTGTTTGGTATGTCAGCAGTGAAACGCAAGTACACCACAGGACCCAAAACATTACCTTGGGGAACGCCAGCTCTAATTGGTTGTATCTTTGAAGTTTGGCTTCCGAATTTTGTTTGAAAATAACGGTTAGAAAGGTAGGATTTAAACAAAAGATAATACTGATGTGGAAATAATTTTGAATAGCAACCCCTTGTACCACACCTTGTCAAAAGCTTGTCGAACCTCCAAAAAAGCTGCTGTGCAGTATATTATATTTTCAAGTGAGTTTTGGATTCTGTTAGTTATACGGTGGCACTGCTGGATGGTCGAATGGTTTCGCCTAAAATCAAACTGATGTTTTGGGATCCACTCCTCTTTATGTTTAGATACTATTGAGTAGACTAATTGGACGATATGACTGTACTTTTAGGTGACTAGCCTTAAAACTATGTTCTGTTGTGACCTTACATTTGCCTGTATTTTTCAGTTCCAAACAATTTTATATGATACAGCTTTCCTCATCTTGGCAAATAAAGGTGCCTTACTTTTAAATCAATTCCTATTTTTTGCTCCCCTCTGTACATTACGAAAACAAAACTCCGTATTTTCAGAATTTTTAAATGAATATTATAATTCCTTTTCTATATTTTGTTGCAGTTTGGTTTGGTGGACTAATATTTATTGTCCTGCAATTGGGAAACTGCAATAAACATTATTATTATTATTATTATTAAAAACTTTATGGACTACTGTACAATGGAATGTACGATTATTTAAATTAAAGAAACCTAAATTAAAAAATTAGCAATAATGCTGTCTAACTAGGATTGCTGTAAAACTACTGGAGCAAAAGCTTTTAAATCCAGCACAAGGATAATGCCATTCCAAAAATGGCATCATCGGATGTCATTGACATTAGCAGCTCCAGTGGTTTGCTGAAAGTTTACTAATTTAGGAACTTTCTCCTCCCCATCGTTCCCGGCCAAAGAAAAGAGAAAACAATTAAACGTGTATCGCGCTGACGGTGTAAGAAATTGGAGAGCGATAAGGAGAACCCTCGTGATGTTCAATAGGGGTCATTGTTCGGCTTTGCTCGTCCCGGTGCCCTACTCGCACGCTGAATTTCAGACAATGGGCGCCGTGTAAACTTTCAGCGTCCTAGTTGGCGTCTCGCTAGTTCGTGTAAATATGCACGGGCCACTGAAACGAAAACGCGCAGTGCACCGGCAAAGTTCCGGAAGGAAAGTATGTATAAATTCGCCCGATACCTTTATCTTGTTTGCTGCAATGCAGCAGTTAACTGGGTCCGTCTCTTCGGGTTTAATTATTGGACTACTTAGTTGGGAGAGCTTTTAATTTAAAGCTCATCCTGGGGATTTTTCAATTATTAAAATGGACGCAGGGCCCAGTTTCATGTAAAAGGGTTTGGACCTGCGGGTAGTCTACGTGGGCGTGACCCAGCTTTAACAGGATTTCGATGCTTAATATGTAATATCATGTAGCTTCTCTAAATGTTACATGGATAGCGACTCTAGAACTAAATTAAAACAGAAAGTTTTGGTATTTAGTTTAACTGAGTATCTCTTCACTTATAGTGCTACTACGAGGAATGATTATTGTGTTCGTGGTTCAAAATAGAATAAGGCTTACAAATTTAAAGAAATTTAATAGTTACCATTTATTGGTTTCTGTTAATGGTTGAGTAAAGCAAAAATGGAGAATGGCGAAATTCGTGTAATGATTAAATATTTGCGCAAAAAGAATGTGACGCCTTCTGCTGTCAGCAGAGTTTAAGTATAAAAGAGAATCCTATAAAGATGCACCTCGATGTGATGCTCCAATGCTGGTGTGGATTGAAAAAAATCGACAACATGATAAAGCTATATCAACGGTTAACAGTTCGTTCTATAGCAAAAATCGTAGATATTCCTTATAGTACTGTACAACATAGATTACTACGGTTTTAAGATTCCATACAGTCTCTGCAAAGTCGATTTCAGAATGCTTATCCATTATCGAGTAAGATTGGAATATGCAAAAGCACATCGAACAGATCGAGAGCCACTTTAGGCCGAGTTTGTGACAGCGGATAAAACTTGTGGTGAGCGGATAGCCCCGCCAGCAAATGCTCGCCTCTCAGCCGACCGGCCCGGGTTCGAATCCCGACGACTCTAGAGTTTAAAAATGGTACACTCCCCGGCTACAACGCTAACACATGCGGTAGTCGTTAACTCCTAACAAGGGAACTCTTCCTCAGTTTCGACGGGCAAGGCTAACCACCTACCCGGCTTAAGGGTAAAGAGGGCTCATAGAACCACTTTGTGGTTAAAACAGGCCACTGGCCTATAATAAAAGGAAGAAGAGGGTAAAACTTGGGTCCATCACTTTAGCCCAGAAGCTGAATACAAAGTGCGGCAAAGCGTCTTATGGAATCTTTACCACCAAATAAGTTTCGGGTACAAGCATCTGCAGACATCCGTATTTTGGTATGTAAATGGGTTATATTCCGAAGGAGAATACAATCCCATAACGATACTATGCCAAACTTGTGTATCAACCCACTTCATTTAAAATTGCTATTAATCAAACAGTTCAGCCCAATTTTAATTTCATTTGACATGTCCCCTGCTACAATCCTATTTTTAAAAGTTGCGTGAGAAGTTAATTCCATATGGATTCGTTAGCTAGTAAAACTTCTTCATTTTACCATATTTTAATTACTTGTCATTCAACACTGTGACATTTAATCCTGTACACATAGTTCAATACAATTATAAGCCACTTGAATTGCAGAGTTATAACATGGCGCTTAAAAAAATATACAAAATGTGTTAATATAAGGTTTGAATACACATTCAAACACTGTAATAAGTGTATATAAAATTGTTTTATAGAAGCAATCATCGCATTTTATTTGTTTTATCACAAGGTAACACTCACCCTCTATATGCTTAGTATATCAATTTACCAATAAATATGAATTTTTATCACCCTCTGCGACGCAAAGACCGTGTGGGTAAGCATACAAATGTATAAAAAATTGTCTTCGAAAACTGTAACTACCCCGTTTTCACTTTTCTCAGAAATTATACAGAAACTTGTTAGGTCTTTAAAATGCATTTGAATTGAAGTAAATGCCTAGTTTAGTGCGGTTTGATGCTGAATTTTAAAGTTGGATTTTATCTCCACAACCGACGTACATACACGTCTGCTGTGAAGAAAAACTATTCATATGATCATATGAATATATCCGAAAGGTATAACTATTTCCGTTCAATCAATATTTTTTTCCTGTTTCTATAAGCGAAATCTTAAGGGTAAAATAAGGAATAACGAAACTAATTACAATACGAAATTCTAGTGATGGTATTGGATTGTAGCAGTTACTCCTGTCTTGTTTACGTAATTATTAGGTTGCAACTGCGATATTTAGCAACCCCTTGCGTTTATAACTATTTAATGTTATTATTTGCCTTTTATAAACTAAGCAATGGCATAGTCAATCTTCGAACTGCCTTGTCTTATCTACTATTTCCCTCGTCTAAAAAAAAAACGAAGAAAGTATTGTAATCGTAAAAAAATCACCTTCCAGAATTCCTTAGATCTTCACGTTCAGGGTCTCTAGATGACGAAACCATTTTCTTAATTCCGTCGACATGTCAGTCTATCTCTCTCTGTGTTCGTATGTCTGTCAGTCTGTCTGTCTGTGCGCCTGTCTGTATGTCCTTCTGTTAGTTGTATAGCTCAAAAAATACTTGTTGCAGGACGACCTAACACAAAACCGAATATACTTTCGGTCAAATACATAGGGTGTTTTAAAATTGCACAGAACTAATATAAAGGCGTTATTGTGCAGCAAAAAATAAGGAAAACAACTCTAATAAACATATGTCCTAAAGTCATTCATTTCAAAGATATCCTTGATCAAAGAATTAAGGATTAAGAATTTTAAAACGTTTAGAATTACTAGGCTGGTGTTTTGTTTTTATTATCTGTTTGTTTTACTTATAACTGTCAGTATTATTATGAGTGAATAAGAAGGAAGAGTTACTTAGCATAGTTGCATTTATTTGAAACGCATGCTTATTAGTTTTCTACTTTTTTCTATGGAACAACTCCCACATATTGTATGTAAAAAAAATGTGTTGAAACAAAACATTAGCCGAAATAGTAGTTTGTATACCAAGGCACTGAAGTTTAGCTTTTTATCACGAATATGGATTTAGTTGTCGAAGCCCGTAGGGGATGAAAAGAAACTTCAATGGCCTGGGGTACATTATGTTTCTTTTTAAATCGATAAATCGCGAAATTACAACATTTTAACCAACTTTTTTAGGTTATGTCGACGTCGATTGAAGTTTACTTATCACCCCGCCAGCTACAAAAGTCGTAAAACAATGGATTACTTCACTGCCGATTTCTCGTATTTTAATGACGAATTCGACATCCTTTAACTGCCGATTAAAAAAATGTTTTCTCATCTGCATGTCTGTACATCTGTCTGTCTGTCCGTGTGTTCGCAGTATAGCTGAAAAATTGTAACGAAAACGAATATACTTTCGTATACAATGTATGTACAATGGGAGCACATTAAAAAAATAAAATGTTGTCTATTTTGGCTTTAACTGAGGAACAGATAAAAGCCATAATTTACACATAGCTCAGACCCTTGACAAAAATGAAATCCACCAGATACAGTGTAAATATTGTAAGCGGGACAAAAAATGGGCAACAAGAAGCTTGTTGTATATAATTCAGCTGCATTGCGCAGATGGCAGGCATTCCTTCGTAGCAGCTGAACGTAGCCAAGAGGCGAGTTGCGAGCGGGCTGCTGCCAAACGATGAAATTGCTGGCGCTGCGCTGCGTTTGAATCCCACCGCCTTAAATGTTTTTTTATATGCAAATTGGTATAATTCGCATTACTAATTGGTTCCTCTTATTGTTTCAGTATTAGAAGAAGAACATTAAGAGATCTTTAGCAATAGTTTCTGTTAAGTTAATTTTTTCCAGTGAAATTCTGAGTACAGCCCTTTACAGATTTTTGAAACGGCATTTAAACTTATACAATCACAGTAATGGATTACTATCAGTGCTAACATTAGATATTGACAACACAGCAGCTCTATTTGCAGATAATTGTGTAGCTGTTGTGTATTATGCCAATTCAGATTTCGAAGAGCACCCTACAATAGTTGGCAGTAGTGACAGTTGAAAGGACACTCATTTAACGATATTTCACATAATTATTTTTAATATCTACTACCATATGCAAATTAAAGGTAAAACTGCATTCTAGACTTTCTGTTATCTTTATATTCATACTATAAATAGTGCATACCGTAAAACAAGCGTCCCATTTGAAGAGAGCGCTTTTGATCTGGTTCTAAAGAATATGGGGTTAAGGGTATTATAGAAATACAAGCAATCCAGTGAGACAAATGTCTCATTTAAGAAAACAAAAAAGGCCTTTTTTCAAATAGAACGCGTATTAAATAAAAACTGTACCCAGACCTGGAAGGTGTCAAAGTGGTTGCCTAACCGATCGACGTTTTAAGGCGCAGAGGGTCGCAGCTCCGTTTGGCTGCTGAAACATTTTTATTTAATACGCGTTCTATTTGAAAAACGGTCTTTTTTGTGATTTCTCGAAAATCGGAAGTGTCACGTGACTGAAATTCGGTTCCTGAGCTGACATGACCATTCCAAACATATAACTTTTATAACTTTTTTCTCTATCTCTTACGGTTTGGCTGCTGAAACAGCGTCCCGGACGGACGGACGGACGGACAAGTCTATTAGATAAAGGATAACATGTAAGGTTCCCACTCGGGTTTGTAAAAAATTCTGAAACGACGTCACTTCATAATTACAGTTCTACTGCCACCTTTACATAAAAGCCTTTGCTTTCGAGCACCCCTTTAACGTGATTGTAGCTTCACAGAAAAGCTGTAGCGATAAATTGTCCAACTCGCAATTACACTTCATTCATATATCCGCATGGATAACAATCGCAGCTTCAGTCAGTCAATCACGGCTGTATATCCATTCGCAAGCCCCATTAGCCCTTACTCTTGCCCTTATCCTCTACATAGCCTATTCAGGCAGAATACTACGGCAGGCGTAAGCTTCGGTTTGTTTGAAAAACAGAAAGCTTGGTTAACTTCGCTACTACCTTTCTACCTACAGTCAGCAGGCTCATCGACCGGACATAACCTTTCTATTTTACTGATAGTGATCCCATCGCGTAATAAATAGTGGATCCCTTAAATATTTGCTCGAGCTTCGTCGACACATCGAGAGCGATGAGACAGGATTTTCAACAGAAGCTTCAGGGTGGATTGTAAATAAGTGATTTGTGATTATCAAAATAATCGAAAGTGAAATATAGGTCGTGGACTTGGATGAACGCAGTAGTAGAATATTAGAATAATACCTAGTTTAAAATGTAAAAGTAATAGGTTAAAAAGGTGATGTCATAAGGGTCGAAAAAGGCATAAATCATTAATTTTGTTGATTCATAAAATATAATCTCGAAAAAAAATACAATTTATCAAAACTAGCTTTTATGGTTTGTAGTTTGTATGGGTTTAAACAGCCAAGCCAAGTTTGCCAAGTATCCTTGTCCTCAGACATCAGTCTAGTTTCTACGACTTGATACATGTCTTCAAGATACGCCCGATGATTGCATTGCCATTTACTGAAGATGTACATATAATTAGATAAGCAATTTAATGGTAAACATAAACATTTTAAATGTCTACGTTGGCACACTTTGTACGTCCTCCTACTTTTTACTAGTTATTTAGGCGATATGCTGAACCTGGTTGGTCAAATCTATTCATGAACCTTAACAGCTACGGTTTAATATAAACATTGTATTACCTCCTTTATGTTAGTTTAACCGTAACACTGAAGAAAAATTAGTTGCGATTGGTTCAGAATAAAAAATATGTAATATATTTCAACCGGATGATAGTCTAACAAGAATGTGATGTGTAAGAATACAATGTTAGTTCCGTTCTTGTTTCTGCTTTCAGTTCAGGAGTTATAAACTCCCTTGGTGATTTTCACGTAGGGTTTATGCCATTTTTGTGATGTCTATGTTTCGTTGTAGTTCCAGTAAGGGCAGTAGGAATTAAATGATTTTATAATCCATCTTGAAGTCTTATTGGCATTTCGAGGATAATTTTTTTGTTAAATAGAATGTCAAAATCCCTACCTAGTCTGCTTAGTAACTTACAATGGTGTGCCAGAAAATTATTCCAAAACTTGAGATGAGACATTATGTATGACATAATATTGAAGAATTTTATTAAAATATGCAAGATGGTTTGCCTTCTCGCATTTTGTACTGAAACAAGGACGTAAATAATAGGACGATTAAGTTTGTTTAAAGCTGTGTAATGTATATGAGATAAATGGCAAACTTTCGTTCCTGCAATGATGCATCTTCCTACAATTAAAGTTGAGATACTTAGGCACTGATCAATAGGTTCTATTAGACGAGGCATGATCAATGTTTTCGCAGCCTAACATATAGAAATACAAACAACACAATTAATTCAAAATTATTTTTCAGAGTGATTGCCCAGAACAGTAATGCACTTTTTTAAACGACGATCAAGCTCAGCAATTCCCTGCAAGCAGAATCTTTCTTGCTGCACGCAAAACCAGTCACCGACAGCTTTCAATAAATAAAAGTAATCTCTATGTTTAACGTTTGGGAATAAAGACGGTAGCTAAAGCAACGTGCGACTTGTGAACGGGGGCATTGTCTTGTTGAAGTGTCACTCCACGATCCACTTTCCCAGGCCATTTTCTACCAATTGCATTACGCAGTCTTTCAAAATGAGTAAAAAAGGTCATTTTTGTCCATATTAGCGATATCTGTAATATCCTTTATCTAATAGACTTGTCTGTCCGTCGGTCCGTCCGTCCGGGACGCTGTTTCAGCAGCCAAACCGTAAGAGATAGAGAAAAAAGTTATGAAGTTATATGTTTGGAATGGTCATGTCAGCTCAGGAACCGAATTTCAGTCACGTGACACTTCCGGTTTTCGAGAAATCACAAAAAAGACCGTTTTTGAAATAGAACGCGTATTAAATAAGTAGCCAAACGGAGCTGCGACCCTCTGCGCCTTAAAACGTCGATCGGTTAGGCAACCACTTTGACACCTTCCAGGTCTGGGTACAGTTTTTATTTAATACGCGTTCTATTTGAAAAACGGTATTTTTTGTTTTTTTAAATGAGACATTTGTCTCACTGGATTGCTTGTTTAGAATATTTCTCTAATTATGTACAATTGTTACTTGTATGGTAACATTTTACTTCTGAGATTTCTAGTAAAACTAATTTTTCCAATGAAACCACACCATCTGTGATTTGATTTGTTAGTAAAGTCCAGCAAGCCTACATCATTTTTCTCAAAAATTATTCTTCTAATGAAATTTCTAACACAAAATGTTTCAGGAACTGCAACGGACAGTCAAATGTATGATCAATTATTTCCCGTACTTCTTAGTTAGGTTATTAATATTGCCTACGTGATCTATAAGAGCATCAATCAAGTAGTAGAGTGAGTTTTGTAAATTTTAGGAAACATTGTATTGTGTTTATAACCTTAACTTAATTTTTTAGTAAACCTAGAATCAATGCTCCACCAAATTCTGTATTAGGGGGTGGCACAATTCGCCGAATGCGGATTCGCGTAGGTCAAATTCGCCGTCTACTTGAAACACCGTCCCATTGCTAAAGCTATATTTTTTAAATTCTGAAAAATAAAGAAATAATATGTAATTCTACAGAGCGATCAAAAATAAAATTAATCGCCGGAGCCCATAAAAACTATGACCACTGTCTACACTGCACTTTATATAACTACATTTGAACTACAATTAACTGTATTGTTAGTTCATGTGACTGTAACACATTGCAATAAGCTACAGAAATATACAAAACTATGTAATTTCAACCAAGCTTAAACCGAGAAACTAAATTTTAAACTTTAAAAAAATTTACAGTTTTATGTCAGCAAAAAGCCTTCTGCAGATTGGGCAACTTTTATTGTTTTCAATTGTTTTCCGCGATCAAGTTTATTTTTGATGTCTCTGTAGTTCTGATAAATTCTATTGTCGACGGTTTATATCTGTGTTGAGTTTTAATGTTTTTATAACTCTGTCTATTTATTGTTACAGCATTTAATTGTTGTTCCTAGAATTTCTGGAATATACCTATTTAGTTGGACTTGTAAGTAATGTTATTTTTCTATTTCAAAACAGTGTAATTATTGTTGGATCATTGTAAAATAATCAACCTTTATGAGCGCATTAGCGATAAGTGTAATCTCGTCTGACGAATATTGCGAAAACATCATAAGATTCAATTCGTAGATTTAGCAAATTCACCCTCTTAATGTAATATAAATACAAGCAAATACTAACGTCTCGCTCCTTTCCCTCATGAAATATGAAGCCTCCATCAAAGAACAATGACTGGACAAAACTAAATAAATAACCATGTAGAGACTCCAGTTGCTATTGGGAATTTGATTATTCGACAATTGGAAATGTAAAGGGTGTTTTTTTTTAGAGTAGGAGAACTTTAAATTGAAATAAAACACAGAAACATGTTTTTAATATCCATGAAATTGGCTTTATTTGAAAGATAATTTTATGGCATTTATGTATGAATATGATTTCGGGCATGTGACTGCCGCGGATGGCGTGTACGTGACGTAATCTGTAGGTCCAATTTTCACACACTCTTCGCAGTAAATCAGGCTGTATTTCGGCAATAACGCGTCGAATGTTGGCTTCCAAGTGCTGAATTGTTTCCGGTTTATCGACTTAGACATGCGACTTTACATATCCTCAAAGAAAATCATCTAACGGCGTCAAATTGCACGAAAGAGGTGGCCAATTAATAGATCCACAAAATGGATCCACGAAATGGATCTGTTAACTCGCCACCTCTTTCGTGCGATTTGACGCCGTTAGATAATTTTCTTTGAGGATATGTAAAGTCGCATGTCTAAGTCGATAAACCGGAAACCATTGAGCACTTGGAAGCCAACATTCGACGCGTTATTGCCGAAATACAGCCTGATCTACTGCGAAGAGTGTGTGAAAATTGGACCTCCAGATTATGTCATGTACACGCCAGCCGCGACGGTCACATGCCCGAAATCATATTCAAACATAAATGCCATAAAATTATCTTTCAAATAAAGCCAATTTCACGGATATTAAAAACATTTTTCTGTGTTTTATTTCAATTTAAAGTTCTCCCACTCTAAAAAACACCCTTTAGCTATGGCTTACGCAAGGTGCATCCAGAACGGGTGGCTTATTACGAACAACTTGTTGATAGCAATCTACCACCTCTAAAATTAAAAACATATAGGAACGCCGACAATCGTATTTTATTGCCATTTCAAAATTTCGTTAATAATGACTACCTATATTTTAGAATGTCGTAGGGGCTTAGCACATAATATTACATACGCTTACTGCGCAACATAAAAATGCCATGTTCAAGTCTTGATTGTGATATATGAATCCTAAAGCCAAAGTGTAAATGCAAAAGTTTTAGAGTTTTAGTCTGTTCCGTTCAATCATTCTCTTACTTTCCAAATCTTCCTACAAAAAAAGAAAAATGTGCAGTCAAACTTTAGCTAAGGTTTCGTTGCACTTTTTCTGCTTTGTAGGAAAACTTAGAAAGTAAGATAATTATTGCATTGAACACATTAAAAAGTGCCCTTTAACTTTTCAATTTACGCTTTGGTTCTATTAATTATAGGAGAGCCAATATTTTAGTATTAAAAATTTAACATGCACTTTCCTATGTTTCGCAGTCAGCTTATACACATGGTATAATATTAAACAAATTACAAATGACTTTTGCTTATGAATTATATGATTTATATATTTTTAAAATTTTATTTACACTGAAGTTAGAGTCGTAATTTTATTCCTTTTAAACTTAATCCGTCGTCAGTGAACTCTCTGGTGACGGCGACGACGAATTGTCCTAGACCATGCGTATTAATTAGATAATGCTGAGTAGTGCTATTGCAGTTTAGCATAAACTTAAATTCTGCAATAAATATACTTTTATGCGCTTTTAATGACAAGAGATTGCAGGAATACTCTTTTCATCGTAACCAAACCCCGAAGAAGAAAACGAAATTAAGCATTATCTTTAAGCGCTTTCTAAATGAATATGCCTATAGGAAAATGGTAATTTAGTATACAAGTGCGTAAAGCTACTCTTTAGTCACGAGTGGGGTAGAGTTAAAACGCGAGTGAGCGAGCGTTTTAAATATAAGTTTAATTTATTGACTGTTTATAAATTTGATTGTTAAACGGGGATAATTAAGTCAATTTTAAATATTACAGATTTTTTAGCAGATAAATAAAAAATCAATTTGTCAAAATTGTTTAATAATTAGCATTTTTAAAATTTTAGACGTTTCGCCAGTTTTGTTAGCATCATCAGTAAAAAAATTGCAATTGAAGGTTTATAAAACAGATTAAAATTACAATTATTTTACATTGTTGAGTTATTTTAAAAGTAGAATTATTATCACATGTTTAATTTCAGAAATTCATTAATAAAACAACACTTTAGGAACAAGTAGTTCCATAATTAAATATTAAATTGGTATTTAGTTGAAAGTTTTAACATACTGCAAGATGGAAGGTTAAATGGGTACTCGTAATCTGTTTTATAAACCTTCAATTGCAATTTTTTACTGATGATGCTAACAAAACTGGCGAAACGTCTAAAATTTTAAAAATGTTAATTATTAAACAATTTTGACAAAATGATTTTTTATTTATCTGCTAAAAAATCTGTAATATTTAAAATTGACTTATTTATCCCCGTTTAACAATCGAGCGTTTTAAACCCCGCGAGAGACTAAAGATGCTTTACGCATGTGTATAGTACAATATTTTATCTAGGATAGAATCTATAAAACACGGTAATAATAAAAAAAATTGTAAATTAGGATTACCAGCAACCGGTCGTAATTTTGCGTGTTTTAATTTTAAAATTTTCAAACACGTTGCTACTGACAACGTGCCTAATTAGATCTTTTAAACACGTTACTACTGATGCCGTAAACTAATGAAAACATGTTATTAAACAGTCGTTTTACAAACTTAAAACTGTCAACTAAAAGGCAATTTTACACACTGTCGTAGATAAAGGTAAATATACAGTTAGTAAGAACATTACTCTGAATAAAGCAGCAGGATTCGACCTAATAAATGGAAACGCCTTGTAGAAAATGACCGATAACGGCATAAAAGCTGTATTTTTAACAGAATATTAAAATTAGAAGATATTCATAATTGATATAAAACAGCGCAGGTAAGGTTTTTGCCTTTACTTTTAACAGTCATCAAGAAGATAATGCTAAAACGAATGACCAGGTAGAACGATACTAAACCACTAATCAAGTGGGCCTATAAAATCAACAATGATCTCGAGTGGGAACGATACCGCTCTAATCTGATAAAGCATGGCGCTCTTGTTTATTCTTTAAACGCTCAAGAGAAATCCATTGCAACATTTGCATGGATTGTTAAAATGTGTAGTTGATTGAAAAGGACTTTTTCCTTACGCACCAGGAAGAATATAACAATTTGCAACCCATGTTAGCAAGTTTCACAACCCCCCACCCCCCTGGACATCCTTTATGAGAAGAAGATGGAGCTGATCAATATGCTTATATTGTCCGGATCGGATACCGAGGCCGAATCATTTGTTGTCGACCTGCACTAAAACGTTATACAAATTAACCTGCAATACTGTCGAGAGGCTGCTGTTGCTCCGCGCAGGCAGCTCAACAGCCACAGGACATTGTTGCATTAATACAAGAGCCTTTGATTGTAAAATCCAAGATCTGTGGATTAACCAACTGTAATGGCACTGTTTTTACAGATGGTACCAATGAGAAACCAAGGACGTGCATCTACTGTCTCAAACATTTACAAGACTTTGCTTTGCGATACCTCTGTCCGCGTGACATAACGGCGATGCATATGAGCTGTATATAAACGAAGAGAAGGAAGATTAATTTTCGCATCGATATACCTCTCTAGTGACTCAATTGATTCTCCACCTACTTCTGAGTTGATTGAATTGGTGAACTGCTGTGAAAAAAACAACAAACACCTAATTATTGGCTGTGAAGCAAATGCTTACCACGTTTCGTGGGTAGTAGTGGCATTAACACCAGAGCTACGTTTTTACTTGAGTATCTAATGAGAAGAAGCTAAGAAAAACTGAACCGTTGATGTGAAATAACCTTTGTCACAACACGTAGCCAGACAGTGGCGTGTCGTCACTCTGGCTTCTTCAGATATTTCCAATAATTTTGTGGGCTGATAGGTATCACCTGTTGTGTCGATGTAGGATCACAAATGGCTTTATTGCAGACTATCTGGAACTACAGCCAAACCAAAACAATATCAAACCCCTAGGCGGACTAGCAGACTTCTTACAAGATAGATGTGGAAACTCACCTGGTGGTTTCGGTTTTTCCAGAAAGGATTGATCAGGTAGAGGACTTGCAAAATAGTGTGGATATCCTGCAGAACTCGATGCTACAATTTTATGAATTACCATGCCGCTTGAAGACCTCTAAGGCGAGTCTCACAACCTCCTGGTGGTGTATGAAAGTCGAAATCAACATTGGAAAAACTCTTTAGCAAAGCAAAAAGAACTAGAATTACTAGTGTCTGGGAGGCCTACAAAGACCAAAAACGATTATACAAAAACGAAATCCGACAGAGAAAACGCTTTGCAGTCCCATAGAAACCAGTGCCTCGGCGGCTCGGCTGAAGAAGATCATTTCTAAAGATCCAAACCAACAGCCAGGTTGTATCAGGCGAGGGGATGGTTCTTTTACAACCAAGCCCGAAGAGACGTGAAGAGAAGTGCTAATTCAAATGCATATTCTAGGTTATATTGTCAACGCTGACAATGTACGGCCAACAACCAAAATCTCACCACCCTCAGACGAGGATTGGAATGTGGTGGACTAGGTCGTACAAGACTATAAGGTAACCTGGGCTATAAACTCCTTTCTATCCTTCAAGTCGCCAAGAGTGGACGGTATCATTCCATCCCTACTATAATGAGGACTGGACTTAATGCTTGATCACCTGATGCGCGTCTACCGGGCATGTATCACTTTTCGATATATACCGGAAAGCTGAAGATAAGTTAAGGTAGTTTTTATACCTAAATTAGAGCGTACGAATTATACCCAGGCCAAATCATATCGTTAAATGAGACTTTGTGAAAGAGAAATACGAGAAAGGGTGCTGTGGTACACCCATTGCACCTGAACTAACACGTCTATATCTCAGGGAGATCTACTGAATCGGCGCTACATGCTGTAGCCAACCAGATTGAGAGATCGCTAGTCAATAACAATAAGATCTCTACTCTGGGAGTTTTCATTGATATTTAAGGAGCCTTTGACAAGGATTCCTTTGAAAGCATTTTTTTCTGTCTTAAGTAGACATGTGTGTGGCACCCACCCTCTGTGATTGGATAAAACATGCTTACGATGAGAGCAGTATAATTTAATATAGGAGACAACTCCCTTAGAGGTGTTGTAACGAAAGACTGTCCACAACGGGGGTTCTGTCTCCACTACTAATATTTATAGTGGTGGACAGTCTTATAAGCACACTCAATGATGCTGGATTGTGTATTACTGGATATGTGGATGACATCGTCATCCTCATTACTGGGAAGTTCGGGGGCACGTTCTGTTCCTGTAACTTGTTGCAAACGACTCTTCAAATAACAGAAACGTGGTGTAATGAGTAGTCACTCTTTGTGAACCCTTCAAAGACAGAAATGGTACTTTTTACAAAGAAAAGAAAGGTTGGACCTTTACGTATACCTCTCCTATTTAACACTTCTCTCATATTTACAGACAATGTCAAATACTTGGGAGCTATTTTTGAATTGGGAGAAACATTTGAAACAATTGAAAGTTAAAACTGAAAAATCATGCATAGTATTCTGGCAGTGTTGCCGCGCTCTGGGTAAATTCTGGGGATTCTCCCGCCAAATTACCTTGTGGCTGTATACCGCCGTGATTAGGCCCATGCTATGTTATAAGAGGAATGTCGGTCACTAAGGTACGTTTGCTCGGTACACCGCCTACGTTGATTCGATCAGGTTGAAACTTGTACGCACTTTGGATGCACATATGTACTACCTAGGTAGCTTTTGCCATTGCCTTAGGTTAAGTACAACGTGCTCAGTGATAGCCGCAAAGTGTCAGTTCCACTCCAAGTTTAAATTGCCAGCGGTCATTTGATTTTTGCATGCTCCTTCTGATTTTCATTTGTTTGTGCCGTTGAAAACGCATTTGTCGGGTAAAAGGTTTGAAGACTACGACGAACTTCAAGATGGAGTGATGACCTTTTACGAATAACGTATACAGAAGCTTGTGCCTTGCTGGGATAAGCGCCTTAACATTAGCGGCGATTATGTTGAAAAGTAGCTAACAGTTCGCGCTTTTACTTAGTGTATGTTTGATTTCTATAAATCAAGTCGTCTGTCTGTAATTCACAAGTGTACCTCAGTAACCGGACATCCATCACATTATTATTCTTATTATCAACTTTTGGATAAAATTTAACTTTATCGTCTTGTATAATACATAACTATTACTCGTAACCTGAGTCCCGCACGTAGTTTGGAAGTGTAGCAACGAGTGTTTACAAATTCATTCTCAAATAAATTAAAACAATGCACGTAATTTGGCACTGCAGGAAGGTTATAACGACCGTGGCTGTTAAATTTTAACGGCCGTGGCTGTTAAATTTTAACGGCCGTAGCAGTTATGGGTGACATTTCGACCAAGCAGACAGTACTGATATAGTACAACATGTAGGCATTATTACAAGTAAATAAATGTGACTATTCCCCTCAGATAATATAAACCAATCCCATCAATCAATTTGCAAAATTTGAACCAATCAGTGTCGAATACAGCGAATATTTTGCCCTAGTGCAATACCCGGGTATTTGCACAAGTGCAATATCGAGTATTTGCGGGAAGAAGAGCAAACCAGCTAGGTACACAAGAAATTTCAGAAAGAAAACTGAAAACTCTTTAGAAATGAATAGTGTGGTATACAAAGGATGATATTTCTTCGAGGAATAGTCTTGCAATATTCCCCGCGTGCATTCTGTATAATTTGAGTATTTCTCTCGAACGCTTCGCGTTCTCGAGAAATACTCGAATATACAGAATGCACTAGGGATATAACTACTGAGTATTTACTCGAATACTCCCTACAACTCAATTTTTAAAATCAAGACAATAACTTATTGTTTAATGAATAAAACAGATTGCTCGATTTTTGGGGTTAAATAAAGTTCAAGTGTCAAATTTAATGTACAGCAGAGTAGTATCTAGGTAATACAGGGTGTTATGGAAGTGAGTGCAAATATTTTAACCAGTAATAGAGCTCACCAAAATTAACAACTTTTCTATTTATCGTTTTTCATTTAATCGCATATTTTTTCGATCATTTATCCTCCCTAAATTTGACGAGCCGCTTGGTAACCAAATCTAAGTTAAAGGTGAACGACACAAGTATATTAAAGCTGCAAAGTTCTTGCACAAAAGACATGCTGTCAATAACTTACCTACCTCAATTGATAATGTACGTTGGTGACCAAATGTGAACTAAAGGTTTTATCAGTACATATGCAGTTTTTGTTGGTTTGCATATCAAAGAAATGTTTTTTGTATTTTGTGCCATTAAATTAAAATATTATTCCATAGGCGGGGATGCATTTTTAGAGTTGAGTAGAGTAGAATTGTTAACTCAGTTTTGAGGGCGTTTTCGAAAAAATTATAAATGGAGAGGTTTTTCAGTTTATCGAGTTCTATTACAGGTTAAAATATTTGCACTCATTTCCATAACACGCTGTATATCATTCCATTGCACAATCCAAATTGAAATAGCTACTGAATAGTCTGAAGTGCATGCATCGTCGTTTAGTATAATTTAGTATGTATATAAAATAATAATTTGTATCCCTAAATCCAAATTTAAAACACTCCTGAGTTGATAAAAAATTTTGCATTCGCTTTGCAAGAACTTTCCACAAACAGGGTTGTAATATATTATACTTTTCTGGGTTATTTAACAGCAATTCCATAAACATTAACAAGACAACCCTCAGTTACAAGTAGAATTCCAGAAAATTGAACCGTCGTTAACAGACGGCACTGTTTTAAAAGGATGCTCGTAAAATCCACGTTCGGAGCTTTATACGCTTCCAGAGGCAGAAGAATGTGAAATATGTTATTCCATAACGAGTCATGTGCTCGTCTGCAGCAGTACTTTTTCCGGGAGATGTCGCTAGTGTGTGTAAGCAAAGGGTACTTCCGAAATAAATTGCCGTAGTTTCATAATCCTTTCTATGGTTAAAAAGTTGAAATGTGTTTTTCCAGATCCATAAAGCGAAGCCACCACATAAAAGTTTCTTATATTAAACTTTTTGCGTCTTGCGGGGTAGTGCGGGCGTAGTGAGTATGAAATATGTTTACGGACAAACTGAGCAATCGACCTTTTGAATTTTCTATCAGCTTCCGCTGCGAGAACAAAATCAGTTGGAAACGTAAACTTCGAAGCGGTCGTATTAATTATGCAAAGACGTCGATGCTACTTTCGAATTTCCAATACTATTTTTATATGGCTGCTGCACTATCCAGGTCAGTAAAGAGAGTTCGAAATGCACATCTTTACTTTTCAGGACTGATCTACAAGAGTAAAATAGAAACAAAATTGATTTACCGTTTGTTTGAAAAGCAAAACAACTATAAAAATATTTACCGTTTCCGGATGTGAAATTCGTTTTTCCCGTCGGAATCGGCTGAATGGAATTTACACAAGGACAATAACCAGCTTCGATTCGTTGATTTACCTAGTTGCAAGAGTTATTTTGTTTTCATATTATAATAGTAAACTTGTGCTATTTGGTGTTATTACATAAGCATATAATACATCGTTAGCTTACTTTTCCACTTTAATGCACGTTTCGTTTGCACCTGCAAATAAATCTGGATCTGAGAGCAAACACTCCAGTGATTTTTCTCAATTAATTTATATATTTTATGTGCCTTTTTTGTTCTGTAATGTTTAAATAGGGATGCTACTTTTCGAGAAAATATCACTATGTAAATATGGATACCTTCGTATTTGAAAGACGAAATATACTTAATATCCACATTACGTAAACGTAGTTGAGGCATATTATCCGATCTTGCATGACAGAATGTACCATGTACCTATTGTAAATATGTAGACCTAGAAGAGGAAGAGAGCAAAAGAGGTGGGGTACGTTTATTGAAGTTTCCCAGATCTATTCCACAAAGAGGTTTTTATTATGAGACGAGCGCAGTCATTAAGATATTTAAATGGAATAGTTGATCACTCTCTATACAGGAAATAAAATTTGTGTTGGTTTGACATTTTTCAATACAATTTAGAAATCACATATTATTTCAAGCAAATTTTTTACTTTTAAGCATTTTATATGAATATAATTTGAAAAATTATATTATTACTCGTCATCTTAACGCAAATAACTGTGTGGGCCTAACACCAGTAATGGCTGATTGATATTAGCATCTTTGTATAATTAAGAAAAATGTATGTAGATGAAAATTTGAAAAAGTATGCAAATACTGAAAACATATTTCTATACAAATTATGTTTATGAAAAATTTATACACAACACATAAACACAAATAAAAGTAGAATTTTTTTGAAAGCCTATAAAAAAGTGAAGAACATTGGTTGTAGTATCTACAGCAAGTATTCACATACCGATACTAAGGTAGCTGGATCTTGTGTTTATCTTTATTTCGTGGACGTGCAGATAGGGCTCATAACTGTTGTGTATTTTAAACAACCGTATTCAATATAATTCCTTTAACATCTGACATGTCGTTATGTCGCTACAATTGCTAATAGTCCAGTGTGAAGCAAATAGATTTTCCAAATTTATTGTCGGTATACATGTAATCAATCTGCTACTGAAGTTTTGGGTGCCCAATATCAACGTCGTAGCTAACTTGTTAATATTCTAAACAACTACGGTATTACTACACTGAAAGACATTAGTAACACCCACCGGTCCATGCAAAATAGATTCAGAATTGAGAGTGTTAACAGGTTTTCTGTTCAAATACAAATTCACGTACAGGAAAGTTTGACAGACTTGAAACACAACTATTTTGTTTTCTTCCAATATTCATTACCCGAGAACCGTAAACCACGAACGAAGAGGGCATTTCTGTCTGTACGAGTCGTTCACTTCGGGTGTGCTGAGCTACTTCTATAGTTTTAACTTAAATTTGCTAGCAGTGTTTCAATTATACCAATCGTCGATCTGCTTCCTGAAGGTCCAGCCAGATTTATGTAAACCAGCTACCCAATCCCTCCTGCTGCATTTAAAGGGTAAGTCAACGTTTAAAGTTTGAAACTCTTATCATCGGTAATTCAATTAGTATTATTATTGCAACACATTTCATGTAAGAATAGTGTATAAGGACCATGCAAGTAAAAATATCTGATTTTATAAAAGCGCACGGTATCTATTGAGCGAAGTAATATTGCTCCACACGCTCAGGGCTCTTGAACGGATGCTAATATATAGTATGGTCAAAAATTATTTTCATCTAGTATGGAATCTATGGAATCGTTGCTAATTTATGAATGCAACTATAACGCACTTAAAAATCAAATGTCAGGTTTGAAATTTAAGTATAAATGTTGCATTCATAAATTAGGAACTATTCTATAACTATACTAGATGAAAATACTTTTTTATCATACCTTAGATAAAGAAACAAACCAGTTCTTCGCATAATCACCGGGTTGCGCACATATACCAGTGAAATTACCCGTTCTGGGCTGGTAACAGATATTTTACTTCGAAATACTATCACAAGTAATCAAATAGATACAAAAATGCATCGAACTAATAAGACCAAATCTGTCATATATTGTCGATGAGTTCTTCGGGAGGAAATCTCCGAGCATAACTTCGAAAATAAATCCGAGAATGCCTGAAATTTTCCTAAGATACGGATGCTCTACCCGCATAAAGCCGCATAGGAAAAGTTTTTGAAGGAAAGGAGCGCCAACACGAAAGCGAAAGTTACTAAAAACTATTTAAGCGACCTGAAGTACCCGGCGGCGCCGGCGTTCATCCACCGCTCCTCTGTTTAGAGTTATTTAACATTGCTTTTACAGCATAAGACAAATCTTTTGTAAGAAATCGGTATGCAAAAGAAGTAAGAAATTCTCAATAGCCTTTGAAAACTTCCTTTTTATTTATATCGTACATAACACCTTTCCAATAACGAATACAAGAAGCACTTCCTAAAATTTAAGTGATAGAAGTCACTATTCATATTTTTTTTAAATATTTTATCGTTTAGTTATTTGTTCGTGCATTGAACGTTTGCGCGTAATTTAAATTTATCGTGCAGTACGAATGGTCCTATTCTAAATATTTGTAGTTCAGAGCAAGATAAACTATTGTGTCTAAAAATTGCTATGAGTACGATCTGTGTGCCAAATATTCGAAAAAAGAAATCAGAGCACGAACTGTATTTCGCAAGGCAATCCAATAAAAAGAGGAAATAAATCAAAAATTAAATTTTTCAAAAGTAAGAAATTTACTAATCTTATGGCATACTATGAACTTATTTGAAATTGAAATCTGATCGTCGTGTATTTTGACGTAAATATTGTCAGGGGTAATATAATAAATAGTACGCTTGTTATACATGATTTTTCATTAATATTATGTGTTATAATCCCAGAGCTGAAAATACAACGAGGTCGTAGGACGAAGGGAAGTAGTTACGAAAATACTCGGTTAAATTTTATTTACAATGAGTCCTATATCCCCACTTCCCTCAGAATTTGCAAATAGTCAACACATCTTACAATTCAGAGACAACCTAGTGTAAAACAAGGTTTTTTAAAAATAACATTAATCGCGACATAAAGGTTTAACTTTTTACTGAAAGGCGGATTGTAAGATGCACCACTTATTGCCAAACTTTTAGTGTGGAATTAAAAATGTGAACTCTGTAGAGATTAATTTTTAACCGCTCAGTTTCATATTTTCAAACTAAATAATTCAATTAGTTGAAATAATTACGTATTGCAGTTCAAGATACTATTTGATCAAAAGGTAATTATAATTACTGTTTAACCCTGTTAGTGACATTTTTGTACATTTATTTGTTACTCGCTTCAGAAGTCTGAAGCAATTCATTAGGCCATTAGGCAAGAATGTGCTGTGATCACAACTCAACATTTTAATTGGAACGTTCTAGGTACCGATTTTACATTTTGAAATAACTTAAACAAAATGTATTTGCAAGACGCACGTACAAAATGCGTTTTATTTATTATAAAGTAGTATTAATTTTGATTATTTTCCTCATTCAACAACTGAACACCAAAGGATATTCTTTCCTAGTCATAAACCTGGGATCAGAGGATGGAGACCGGCATAACTCTCAACTGTTAACCATAAGATCGCTTTCCAAGCCAAATCTGCTTGGTATATGAGAACGTAGATCGGTGATCTCTAATAATTAACAATCACTACGAAACGTCACCGATGCTGGAACCCCAGACCAGTACAATTACAAATATTGATTAATAATTTCTTTTAATAATATTTTTGAAGCATTCGAATGAAGATCTTTTATTGCAGCTTAATCAGCATTTCAATTTGTAATAATCTAATAAATAGTTATATGAGGTAAACACCTTCTGTTTTAAAAATATTAAACGAAACACTGGAAAACTTGTACTGCAAGAAAATAATGAATACATTTTTTGCTTGAAATCGATATCAACATAGTTTTAAGAGAAATTCATCTATTGTAGTTATCAAAATTCTCATTTCGTATTGAATGTGAGTACAGTAACTTCTTAGACTGATTAATGAGTCATCAGAATTTCAAGTAAATTGGTTTGATGCTTTAGAAACTCCATGCAGACCCGCCTAGACCAATTTCATTAGAGAGAATTGAAAATGAGTAGATTATACGATTATGAACTGAAAGAGTTTGTGACAGTAATATAGTATATATTTGAAACTTCTCCTGGTAGGTATCACTCTATTAAAATATCTTTTGTAAATTATAAATAAGGATCATTTGAAAAAGTTACGAAATGTAATTGGATCCTAGAAGTTAAACTGCCTTCCACGTAAAATATCTCAAGGCGTCTAGCAGATTCTCCAGCAGTCGACTTTATTAGGTTTGTTATACATGGAGGAACTTTCCTCAACACCTACACAAGCTTCCAGCAGTTCCTACAAGTTGTCTAACGCCAGACGGTTATAAAGCTGAAGTAATAACCGGCTAGACGTATATATTAGGTGTTTCATTAACTATGGACATACGCCACATGGCTGCTGCTCGTTTTGGTAATAAGTTTTCCAGACTGATCCCTCACTGCCGACAACTGTAATTTGGTTCAAGTGTATATTTTGGATCGGGATTGCTTTTGCTCTATATAATGATGAAACGCAAAGCGAAAGACGTAAATTGAATTCAGTTTTGTAAAGACATTTTAATAGAAAACTAAAACCTCATTTTCTTTGAGATGATTTCAAGTAATATTTTTAAAATGATTTGGTTGGTGAAATAGAATTAACCAAATGACGCTACTTATACTATAAACAATACCTTGGAATTACCTCAAAACTTTAAAATTATAATTGAGATAATAACATTAAGGCAGTAAGCTGAGTGAATACGAAAAATGAGAGACAAGAGTTTCTAATTGTTCGGAAAATGTGTAATAGAGGTAATGGAAAATGTGTTGTATCAGATCCAGTTTCAAATGGAACGTTTTAACGAATATAGAATATAGAAAAGGCAAAGGGTTCTTCGGCAGTGACTAATGCACATTGAAGAACATTCAATTAACCTTGGCAGATGTGCAAACTTTGCATTTACAGCTTACTAGTTCAATGAACAAAATTCCAATTAACATAACAAAGACACTGCACATGCTGGTGCCCCACTTTGTGGTTTACACGGGATGCACTAAAGCCTGAGTTTAAAGCAGCCTAATTTGCACAAAATATGCTGTAGCTGTTCCGCCGAGGTGTGGAGAGGTTTGACGTTTCAAAATCAGTTAAATAGAAAACTATCTCCTATTTTCAGCTAAAAGTATTTGTAGCCGGAAATTGATTCGGAATAAGGAGATTGAGAAAACGGATGCAATAAATCCACTGGCCACCAGTATTGGAATCTTCTAACTCAATCGCTTCTGAACCTTTTAGAAAATCGACGTCTTTGCAGGTCTTTTATTTTATTTCTCTTTATTGAATTGCTGTAAAGTACGAACTCCTTTGATCTATTATATGATAAATTGACGATACGTCATAGCGTACCGCTTCTAACAATTTGCGCCGTTTGCATTTGGAGTAGACGAAACTGTTAAGTAATTCTGCGATTTGAAATTCATACGACTTTATACTATTTTTAGCTTAAGCAAATGTGTTAAGGGACCTTGTAATTCCATGGAAATGATAGAATATCCATTTTGGCAATGACCTTGCCAGCGCATGTATTTTTAAAACTGAGTGTGAAAGCCTATATTTCTGTGTTTTCAATGAGATGTTATATCAGCTCGACTTTGATGAGTTTTATTTAAAAATCCAGATGTTTAGATCAACTTTATAAATATTTTCAAAATGGGGCATAATCAGGGTATCACATAATTGGAGTGCGGTTTATTTTTGTTTGCAAAAAATCATCCGTATTAAAACAGCCTACCAATACTATAATTAAACATACAATTATGGAGAAAACGTGTTGTTAGAAATAAAGCGAAACTTAATGATCAAAAATGTATTATCCTAGGTTGTCCGAAAATAGAAAGCACAGACGTAGTAAGTATGAGAGTTAATTTTACACATACTTGCACTGAAAGACCTACTATATCTAATTACATGTATTTAATTATTTTCATAAGTAGTCATATCCATTCCCATATCCTTTCCAACTAAGACTTACTAATTTATAATTAGCTAGGCATCTACTTAGATATTCATGCATCCATTCTTATTATACAAGACATTTTTTAAGTAGAACGTCTGATTTCTAGATGTATGTATATTGTAAGGTAAAAAGAAATCGAAAATCCCTGTAGGGTTGGATCGATTTTGATGATATTCGGTAAGACACTTCAGGCTGGTGTAAGACTTCTTTTGAGATGTTATTATCCATGGACTACTAGTGAATGAGACACGAATGTCACGACACAGAGCAGTCAGTAACTATTTAATAGTAGGGCCGATAACTTTCAAAACTTTCTTCTGACAAGAGAAATGTATTTGTAATTTCATATTTTTTTATGTCTTGTAATTTTAGACAGAAAAAATAAAATCTGGACGAATACTCTACGCCCTTTTGGAAACGGGTGCAATTTAGTTCTGATAAATAAACGACGAATAAAATATTTGATGGAAAGCACTATTAGTTATATGAATAAATGTAACAGGGTTAACTTTATGCAACATATGAATTACTCTTAATTAAGAAGTTTGATAACTGAGAAAGAAGTGCTACTGCAATTAAAATTAAGCTTAGTCGTTTGTTTCTCTGCATAAAAACGGCATTGGCGCATGCGTAGTTTGGCCTATTTGTGTTAGTTAAACCGTAATAATAAATATTCAAAAACTAAAATTTCAACAACCAAAATAACTAAAAATTTTTTGAACAAATGATATACGGTTTAACTAACACAAAAAGGCCAAACTACCCATGCTCCAATGCTTTGAGTCATGATGGCAAACTAATCTGACGTGTTCATAAGACAGCTTTCTTGTAATTTACAATAAATATACCAAACTCACAATTTAAGTAAGTAAAACCATAACAATTTTGAATTTTATAACACTACTGAGATCGCTCAACAACTAAAGTAAAAATTTGAGTTTGCTCTGCAAAGTTCGCGTGAAACCAAGATGGCCTGCCATTTCACAAAGAATAATTATGGAAACCGATTGAACATAAAAAAGTTCATTCGAACAGACGACTCAACAGATCAAGTTCAAATTAGAAAAGGCGTTCGCCAGGGCGACACTAACTCCCCGAAATTATTCAATCTCATATTAGATGATTTATTTAGAAACCTCTGGTGGAAAAGGAAAGGCCTAAACATTGATGGAACGTATATGAGTAATCTTCGATTCGCGGATGAGTTGCTCAAAGAACATATTGGCTTGACGTCCAAAAAACCAAAATCCTGAGTACAGAGGAAGTAGACATTATCATTTCTAACATCACTTTAGAGGTAGTCCAGGACTACATATATCTGTGACATACAATTAAACTCGAAAAAGAAAACCAAACCTTATAGGTTTCAAGTCGAATAAGCCTGAGTTGTGTAGCCTTTGGGAAACTACAGCGCATAATGGGAAATCCTGATCTCGCTTTGCCTAAAAAGGAATGTTTATGACACCTGTGTACTTCCTGTTGCGGCATATGGTGTAGAGATGATCACGCTTACCAAGAAGAGAATGATTAAATTTAGAACGTCGCAAAGAGCTATGAAGAGAACAATGCTAGGGGTGAGTCTTCTGGACAGGATAAGACACGAAGACATTCGACGCAAAACAAAAGTGACAGATATATCAGAAAGAATTTTAAAGGGTTGGACATGTATCTCATCAAGATCAAAACCTTCCAATACTTCTTCAGATTTGCATGTTTCAGGGTCCCTAGATGACGAAAACCCGGTTTTCATTCCTTCCGTCTATCTGTCCGTATGTCTGTCAGCCCGTCTGTATGTCTATCTGTTTGTCTATTGGCGGTGTAGAAGATATTTTGCATGCAGATTATATGTCTTCCTGGTTCAAAGCCGAGAGAATTTCGATCAAATATATACAAAGCGAGCGTCTTTAAAAAATGAAATTCTCCCTATTCTTGCTGTAACTCGATAGCAATTAGTTATTTAAAAGTAATATTTTGTACGTAGCTCAGGCTTCTGCCTTTGATTAAAAAGAGAATATTTTGGACCCAACATATGCTGGGCGATAAAAATTAAAACCTTTGTTGCCTTTTATATTTTTAAAATTTTTGGTTTCAAAATTTCCACTTGTGAGGGAAGTTCCGTGTAAAGCCCGTTAGAGATTTTTTTCACTTCTGAGATTTATAGCGCTCGCTAATGCTGATGCTCTAAACCGTCTACGAGTAAATATAAAACACTATTGATAAACCAATACATAAGAAATAAAACGTGTTATGCAATGAAAACTTTCTTTTGCATTTTTGAGGCCAGCTTTATTTCAATAGAAAAAAAATCAAAATTGTTTTAAAGAGAAAGTGGTTGCAACAAATAGTATAAAGAGGGCGCCCAGAAATTCCACTTATTGTCGACTATATTCATAGAGGGAATTTATTTTAATAGTTAACATAAGCGTTTCGTTTCTATGCCACCATTTAATCATACAGGTCATTTCCATAGTTACAAATGAGACCAATAGATTAAAGCGTGTATTTTACGAGTTAACATAGAAATTATTACTTTGCAAAAAGACAATTAAAAGTTTTGCTAATGTATACCACTGAAGAAAAGATACAACTAGGTATCTACTTTTTAGTTGCATACCTACATTCTGGTAACAAAATTAAAGTTTCTTATTAGCAAGTACGTAATTCAAATTCGTATGTTGACTAAAGGAAACGCTCTAATCTATTGATGTCATTGGTAACTATGGAAGTGACCTGTATGATTAAATGCTGGCATAGAAACCAAACTGCTATGTTAACCATTAAAATAAATTCACTGTATGTTCTCTATTCTTAAGAACTCAATAGTAAATGTGGATTGGTGTAACGAAGTATTAGTTCGAGAACTACTTTGATACAATATTATTCATTTACCCACTAAAGGAGCAAAACACCTAAAAGAAAGTTATGTATCACCACAAATGGCATGATACCCAATCAATATAAGAATTAGGAGAATTTCTCATGACAAATACATGCTGTGTATATGCGTATCAATTGCTTTTTGTTCAGTTAACCCGACTTAATAGAAATTTATAACAAAGGTTGCTACTGGGAAAGATGAATTGATAAAATAAATTTGTAAATTTTTATTACGTCTTTGATATAAATATCAAAAGAAGTAGAACCATAAAATTTTAAAACTGAAATATTATAAAGACCGAGCCCAAATGTTTTGTGTCCGATAATAATTATAAAAATGTTATTAGTTACTAAATAAGCAAAATGTGAAAATGTTTAGCATTCGCTTCAACTCTAAACCTTTCTAAATTGCTAACACAGAAATATAAAGCTTTATCCTTCAAACATTGTAAGTACATGTGTGGCGGTTTAAGTTTATAGTCTACTGACCTTCCGTTGGCACGACCCTGGACCTCACAAGATCAGCTTTATTTGCTACTAGAATGACAGCCTTAGTGGTGATGTTATCTGACGTCCAAAGGTTTTGCAGGATTCTTTCGGCACACGCTAGACTGGATCTATCTGCGCTGGAGTACACCACACAGTAAGCGTGAGGATCACTGTATTTACTTATACAGCTTTCAGGCTGAAATGTTAAAGCAAAGACATTAGACATTGGAACAACGGTACAATCACTTGTTATTTTATCAGAACAGATGCAATAAAAAAATATGGAAACCTTTTTAGTTCCAAATTCTCTGTATAATTTTGTAATAGCGACAAATGCTTTGATACGTCATAGCTACAAAACTAAATGTCTTTCAAAGCTCCCGTACAATAATTACGAAGGTATTAAATTAGTACGTCAAACATCGATTATTACTTCTTGAAATTTATAAGAAAGTCGTGTGTCATCCAAAATATTTTTGCAATATTCTAGACTACTACAAAGCTGTGTTTCCCTATTCTGCAAAAGCAGGTAGCATCGATTACTTACATACAAAATCAATACCTAACTTTCGTTCGTTTGTAAACTCTTAGCACTCTAATATGCTTTTTACCTTTTATTAATAATCTTAACATTGTCAGTATATCCAAGTACACAAATGAAACAACAAGAATTTCATTACAGAAGAGCTTCAAGGAGTATCTTAGTTACCATGGTGATAATAGCAGTTTATTGAAAGTGATGAGAATTTTACAAAATTACCGCTTTGTCGACATAAATGGTGTATTCCTTCATGGATGAATTAAGTACAAAATTGTTGAGGCAGCTTCCTTCCAACTTTAAAACTGGCTCGTTTACTTATTGACAAGCAAATGCAATGCAATTGCTACTAGCACTTAACCGAAGAAGAAAAAGATATTTAGAAACTGTTTCCATTGTTATTTATTGCCACAGAATAGCTGTTTGGCTAAGTAGATCGTTGGTCTAGTCTATGGTTTTTATAAATTAATGGTAGACGGTTTTATCACGAAACAGCTATAAAAATTTAACCGAACGACCTAATTTAGACTTAAAGGCTATGTAACACGAAACTGGGTGAAAATATATTCAGATATTTACACATTCGTTATTTATTAAGATTTTATGTTGTAGAGTCTTATTAAAAAGATATGAATTTGCAAATGCGAACAATTTATTATATTAGGAAGGGATCGCTTCAATACAAAAAATTCTATACACGTATAATACAGGGTTCGGCAATGATGAGAGGGAAGAAGATATTTAAAACTATTAAAGTTACATAATATTGTGCGTATGAAAGTTGTTGGTATAAAGGTGTTGTGCATTACTAAAATATATTTGATTATACAGGGTGGCTCAAAAAATTGTGGCGAATCAAACTGAATTTGTTGTAAATGAAATTAACTGTATTTAGGATTTGCATTGAAATACTTTTCATTGTGGTATTAAGTTGTACTACCAGCGATTTTATGTAAAAAACGCTGACCTTCAGGCTTCCGCTGTAAGTAACAGAAAAAAAATAAAGCAGAACATTACAAAAAAGTATGTCTTTCGTGCGTTACATTTCGAACGTAAAATAGTGGCTCTGGGCATTAATACCATACATTGTGACCAACATTTGTAAATTTAATAATTTCTTTAATTTTCTTTAAATAGAACGTTCCCTGTGTTTTATATTTTTGAAAAACTTTTAAATGTGGTTTTTGATGTTGCTTCATACTTTTGAATTAATATATTTTACAGATGTACGTGTTTGAGCATAAAATGATAATTTAAACACTTGAGATCTCCAAGCAAGATGGAAAATCAGGGTGAGAAAATAGAAATCCAGTCGCTGTAGACACAAGAAATAATAAATAGGAGAAAACGAAAAATTCAGAAATAAATAAATTCCAGGATCAGATAAAATCAGATTATAAAACAAAATCCTTAAAGAAATTACGTCAAATGTTCAAATAGTTTCCTTCTCGTGCTCTGGGTATTAGAGCTATACAGAAACACCCTGTACATCTCTGATTTTTTTAAAAGTACTTTTAATGAGACTTGATATTTCATTTAATAGCCCTACATTCAATTGCATTTTAGATTTAATTTTTCCCTGTTTTTCCTTTCTTGTTTTTTTTTAAGTTTGGCACTCAGCCAACAGCTGTTAGGACAATTATAGGCGTCGCTGTACATTTTATGAGGACTTCCAACCTCACTAACGACTATCATGATGTTATTATGACATCCGGGACCAACTATTTCCGTGACAGCCGTATCACGAGGCGCCGAGAGAGGCAGCCATGGAACTTCCATACAAGTTCTGATCAGAGAGAGCGTTGATTAACTTTGCTGATCGAACGTGTTCAAGCTACACCAGCCGGGACCTACATTATTTGCTAAATCTGGTTTTTTGTTGTGCTCTGAGAGTTACAAGTGTTTAAATTCGAAATATACTTACGGTTGTTGGTTATCCCTTGAAATAATGCATCTTAAAGGGGTTGAACTGTTTTTTATATGTTCAATCACGCTTCTCCGGAAAACAGTTCCTATCATACGGAAGCTCAGTAACAGGGTTTATAAAATATATAAACATATAGGGCTTTCCATTTAAAAGAAATGCGAAATAATTAGATTTGCAGATGTTGAGTACCCTGTGTAGCATTAATACCCACAGCCACTATTTTACTTTCGAAAGATAGCCCACGAAAAACATAATTGTTGTAATGTTTTTCTTCATTTAATTATTACGTTACTTACAGCAGACGCTTTTTTTCATAATATCGTTAATATCTCAAAAACAGTTAGCGATGATCCAATACAACTTAATATCAAAATCATTAGTATTTCAATGCAAAAGTTTTAAACTACCGAAATGTAGGTCAGCCTATGAAAAAAGAGTGAGTTTGATTCGTCACATTTTTTTTTACTTCCTGTATAATCAAGAATAGCTAGTAAGGGCGCCACCTTCGTATCTACAACTTTTATCTACATGATATTTATGTAAGCCTTATGGTTTTGCCAATATCTTTCACTACCGAATCGTTGCCGGACTCTGTATGTATTAAACATATTACTATGGCTTTCAACTTTTGCAGTCTAGGCCTACTCGGTATAAAATTGATTTTTACCAAACTGCAGTTGAGATGGCTTCTAGTCGACAGAGTTAGTTTAAAAAAAAATTTACTGATTGTAGGTAAATTGTTCTTTCTGGTAACTTCACCCGAAAATTTGATTAAAATAAAATATTTTCTATTAAAAATTGTAGCTATATGCTGAGTTTCATTATATTTGCTTGAAAAAATTAAATGCTGCTTCTTACTTTAATAATTAAAAAAAATTATAAGAAAGCTAGAATAGGAAGAGTGGAATTATATGCTACTTTGGATGGGGCACTACGTCAATAATTTTGTAGTTGTTTTAATTGAAATTGTTCACTATAATTTAAAAAAATAAAGTGTTGTGTACGTTAATTTTTAATATTTAATTTTAAAATGTAATGAAACTCGTTATACTATCAGAATTTTTAATTTAAAATATTTTATTTTAATAAAAATTTTGCGAAAAATTTGTAGAAAGACCACTTTAATTAATATGCTTTATATTCTTCTTAAGCTAACCCTGTCAGTGGATTAAATCTGAACTATTAGTTGGTAAAAATCAATTTTATACCAAGCAGGATTAGACTGCAAAAAACCGAAAGCCGTATTAAATAAAAATTGATTCTTTACACCTACCGTAAAGTAAATTCGGGGTCACATTGCATATTATTTTATTAATAGTTACACTTATATACTGAATGGTCGTAAATACGTCTACCAAATTAAGTTAACCTACTATGTTCGGCTATACAGACCGCGGCAGGCAACTGGGGCTATTTTAGTATCAAGGTTATCAGCTACACCTTTCGAACATCTATAGGCTGTTCCATTTTGTACTTGGAGATTTGTTTTTTAACTAACATATATACTTAGAATATTTTCAGTTTATTTATTTTAGGGTAAAGTAGGGGAATTATGTTTGAAATGTAGTATTTGCCAAACATCTCCCTGGACTGTTCTAAAAAATGACAACTTTAAACTTGAAGAACATTATGCTTGAGCTCATCGATCGACTATGAACTGTTCGCGTAGGTTCTGTCCTCTAGAAAGTCCCAAAGGAAATATTTTAGAGAAGTTAGATCGTACGACCTTACCGGCCAATTCAGGTTACCATGTTGACAAGTGATATGGTACGACATTTTCTTCGCAATAATGCCATTGTTTCCTTTAGTGATGGGCATAACCGGACAATTTTCATAACCGAATTATTTGCGTTCGAATGATATTAATAACCGAATGATTATTTGAATAATCATTCGAATAAATTTTGGTTCTCGATTCGTTTCGATTAAGTCAGCCGGTTTGCCGGTTTCGAACCTTTGGAAATGTAAGCAAATAAAAAATTGTTTTATAGCTTGATGCGTTTGCAGTTTTTAGGCGTTCAGGTTTCAGGTCCCCAGAATTTTATAATTTGATATTTTTTATGATAGGAGGTAGGTACGCGATAACCAAATGGTGTTTTCAGTACAACCTGCTTTGTTTATGAGTTATGACGTATTTATATTTACAGAATTTTGAGCACTGCGTAGGTCGCTGAGATATGGCACGTAGTACCTTTGAATATAGGTTTTATATTCAAAGCGTAGTACGTATCAGCATGAGGTTATTTTTCATTCGAATACTTGGAACGAAAACCGAGTTACATAGGTTATTTCAATAACCGGATAACCGGTTATTTTTCATTCGAATAAGCCCATAACTAGTTTCCTTGCCGTGTGACACATAATGCCGTCTAGCTAAAAACATATCGTCGTGATCCATATCCTCTAAATAGGGGATAAAAAGTTTTGTCGGCATGTTGCGATAACGTGCACCATTGACAATAACTGTTTCGCTATTCTCGATTAAAAAAACAGCCCAACGACACCTCCAGCCCAAAAACTACGCCATACAGTAACACGACGACGCAGATGCATTGTCTTTCCTTCGACCACTTCACCTCCACAAATTTTTATTCATTTTTGGTATATTCTGAATTTTGAACGTAATTCTCATGTCTCTACTTTACAATGGAATGAATAAACTGGAAGTATTCAGAAAATTATGCAGAAAACAAGTCCCCGAGTACAAAATGACGCACCCAATATGGGCTAAATAGAGAGATTTCCCTCATTTTGTATGACGAGCAATGGATTAGTTCTCAACTATACACTGTCGCAGTCTGGTATGCGCTAAATTAATATATTTTTTAAAAATCTGATAAGCTCACGAATCACTTTATTACAATACATTTAACTAACAGATTGCGTAGAAACGCTTCCCACAAATGAGCTACATTTGAATAGAATAGTGCTATTGATAAGCTGGTTATACACAACTCAATTTTATTTGAAATTAAGCAATTTCTGCAACGTGTAAAACAGGTTTCTGTAATCTAAGCTCGTCTCAGTAATTTAGATTCTGCATCTGTTCGAAAATAAAGTATAGTACCATACTTTTTATAAGTACCATATGACAAATATCCAAATAAATCTTCAACCTCCCGAAATGAGTTGCCACTATAAAAGTAACTAATAATTTGAATTTGTAATACTTATTCTGAATTTATACTATTCAAAACTGCCAAAGGATATTTCCTAAATATAATATTTAAAAATCTGGTGTGATACACTCACACAACTTCCTTTTACAGTGATCTTATAATTAGTCAAAAATTTCATTTTTAATTTTTAACCACTTGTTAGAAATTTTCAAAAATTACAAATTCTACAAAAACGGTACAAAATCGAGTGTTAGTTGAAGAGACAAATTTTCTCTAGAATTTCAAGGTGAATTCAAAAATGTAATAATATACCGGGTGTTTTATTTAAAATAGGAGTTAATAAAAAAAATAGAAAAAAAACAAAAGAAACCCACTTTAGAAGTATTCAACTGGAAAATCACCTATCTCACAACAATACTCATTAAAAATTTAAGAAAAATGTAAAGTTTAAAAAAAATCGTTAGAGCCGTTTTTGAAAAAATCGAAAAAAACTGAAAAATCACAAGAGTAAACACCTACTTCCGGTTATGCGATTTCCTTCAAAAGCTTGCTGTCTCATCTACGTAGTACATAAAACTTATATATAAAGTTTCAACGCCATACCTCTTTTCCTTTTTGAGATATTCTGTTCACAGACAGACACACAGCCAGACACACACACAGACAGACCAATGAAAAAAAATATGTTTTTTTGGGATCAGGGGACTCTAAAACGTGAAGATCCGTTGAAAACTCAATTTCGAATTTTTGGGGTGAATCCAATACATCCTTTATAGTAAAAGGAAGTAAAAAACAGGCTACTAAGATAACATATGAAATTAGTACTTCCCTCGTCTAAAAGAGGAAAGGAGATATTGTTATTACGAAAAAATTACGTTCCGAGATGTCTTCAGATCTTCTAGTTTCAGGGTCCGTAGATGATGAAAAACAGCTTTTCTCAATTCCTTCTGTCTGTCTGTTTGTTGGTGGTGTAACTCAAGAATTATTTGTTGGAGGAAGAGTATATTTTGGGTGCATATTATATGTCTACCTGGCATGAAACCGAGAAAATGTGGGAGAAATATATACAGAGTGAGCACCTTAAACAAATAAAATGTTGTTTCTTTTTGTTTTAACCAAGAAATAGATAAAAGTACTCATTTTTACATAGCTCAGGCTTTATCATTGGCGAAAATGCGACCTAACAGATACAGAGTAAACATCACAAATGGGACAGAATAGTATGATGTCTTTATAACGCATTAGACTCTCGTCCAAATCGAGCACGCCCGTGGCTCAGTTATTCTAGCGGCTGACAAGAAACTGGCCTCAACTTATTCGCCTGGGAGCGCGAAGTTCCAATGCCAGCGGACTATATTTTTTTATATGCAAATTCCGTGTACCATGTAAACTTAAAAAAATCTATTGTAAGTAATATGAAATATTCCGTAATTGTTTGATGCAGATATTAAATACGTATTTTGTTAACTAAATATTAGAAAAACTAAATTCATGTAGTAAGAAAGATAATAATATTACCTATTTGCTACATTCTACATAGTAGGACAAAACAGTACAAAGAGTAGAGGCAGAAAAGGTTCAAAGAAACCAAAACCAATATTATAAATTAGTTTACTAATTGTACTTAATGGTATTAAGACTATGATCTCCAATTGACATAAACGGTGCTTAACAGTATATTTGACCAATCCAGATATTGTGACCTGAGGAACTATATAACGAGTTAAAAAAAAAACGCTGTGCAATTTTAAAATACAAGGAAATTAAAGAAGATAACTGATTATGTTTTGTTTAAAAACCATAAAGAAGAGTCATACATTTTTATAACTTGTTACGCCAAACCAGCATCTTACACATTCATTTATTCTTCTAGGCATGCTGCGGATAAGGCTATCAACCGATTCTTGTGATAATTCATTCCAGCCTAGTTGGAGATGACGTACGAGCTCTGCAACCGTTTCTGGAGGTTCTGGTAGAGAGACATCTCCCGTCCCATCACGTCTCAGACATGTCGAATGGGCGACAAATTTGGAGATTTAGCAGGCCACGGGAGAAAGTTGATGTTTACAACTTTTTGTGTGTTCATTTCAACCAAAACTGATCAGTTTTCTTGTTTGACTTCCTAACGAATATCTTACAAATCAAAGTAATTCCTCAATTGTAAATGACTGTAACGTTTGATTTTTTGCACCTCAGTATATAACTAGACTCGTAGATGTATTAGCTACTGTGAGACACTTTACAGAATGCCTATTCATAAGCGAATTGTGAGAACAAATTAATATATTTTCTACTTTATTTAGAGAGGTTCTTCGTATATATATTACAGTACGGTGTAATCGTTTCGTCGTTATTGAAGTCTGTATATCCCACCTATCCTGAAAAGTTTTGCTCAGAAAATAACACGCAATTATTTGGCAGAAAATTTGCTGACGTTCAACTGTAAGCTTAGAGATTGCTCGGTTCTGTTGTAATTGAATGTTGCTTGAATGTAATAAGTCCCTCTGTAGTAAGTATATTACTAGGAGTAGACTGACGAATCGTAACATAAAGAAATAATACAGCTGCCACACCAATCTTTTATTTAATTCAAGAGCATTATTTAGTTACATTGTCAGGAAATTACCTATATGCAGGATTTTACCTACTAATACGAGATATTGTCGATGTAAATATATTTTTGACTATTTAAAATTTAGTTAATTACAATAACTGAAAGAAGCTGCATGGCGCAGATGGGTAAGCGCCACGCTTGCATTAAGCAAGTCCTCGGTTCAAATCTCGCTGGGGTCGGAATTTTTCCGTATCCTTGACGATTACAATCGGGCTCAGTGAGACCATTCACAGTTGGCCACCAAATTAACTGTGGTCTACTCAGAACCACAGACCTAAGAGATAGAGTAACAAGGTCAACACATCACCAAGACACACAACTCACACAATGGCTGCTGTATCCCGAATCCGGGACAATTTGAGCATTGTACCGCCAGATGCCAGCCTCTACACCGCAAGGTAAATGAGGTTACAGATTATACATACATACAATAACTGAATGTATTCCTATGTTTGCAGAAGAACGATCTCATACCCACTAATTTAAGCACTCAATACTCTTGAAATTTTACAAAATGCTACATATTTTTACTTTGATGTGTAGCGGTGAAAGCCGGAGAGCAACGACAAAGGAAATTACATATACTTTGGGAAATTGTCGATAAATGAACATTGTAACAGACATCAACGTCGTTAAGTAAATTTCTTTATTGCAACTTCAGTCATCTCATTTTCCTTTTGTATCACCGTATTACTTTTGTTGTCTACCTTCATTACACATGCTCTTTACAGAAATTTTTATTTTGCCACTAACTTGGTCCTCGACACCGAAAGGTAAAAGAGGCTATAATGAATGAATGAACTAACTTATTCACGATATTGTCTGAATGAAGTCATTTTTGACAGTAGTCTACTTATTCAAATTGGTAAATGTCTCGAACAGTATTGATAATGCAAGCCGAGGAGTTTTCTGAGTAATCAAATGCTTGGAAGCTTTACCGAAATGGACAGAATGCATTTCCAGCACTTTCCCATTTTGTCTTACGACTGTAACACATAAATTAAATACGACCTAACTACGGGCACCGACTACGTTTGAATGATATTTCGACGGCATTTATTAGAGACAACCATTTCTCACCACAAGACCTACTCAACTCAACGCGTTCGCTTGAATTTGTAATGCTTCGATTGAAAGACAAGACAGTCGCCTATTTTCGCATCGCGAGAAACGTGACATTGATCTAAAGAGAAAACGTGACCCTGAACTGCAGTAGCAGAAAAAGAACGCCCTAGGCTGGAACTTGGAGAATTTATTAAAAGATGTAAGGCGTAAATAATTCCAGAGCTCCTTCAAAGAGTGAAAATGTCTAGAGTGAGAATGGATGTAAATTCTAAGTTGGGGGTCAACCACGCAGATTTTAATATAAAACGATTTGTTGGGGACGGCTCTGAGTTAGATGATTAAAACAAAGGATTGATTATGAATATTTCAATTTAGTTGGCGTTTTAATGTCTGCATTTGTCTTTTAATTATTAAATAATAATTGGTTTGTTGTTAACTTCTGGCATGTTCTTTCGTTACAGGATTAAGTTGATTAGTTGAAAATAAAATATTAAAAACGATGATAGAAGTGGGTTTCACTTGTTTGTTTGTTTGTTTGTTTAATAGTGGGAAAAATGTTTGAAACATTTTGGAATTTTAGAACTGCAAAGCAGAGCCTCACGCTTTGTACTGCGAGGTGATATCAAACTGGTTATTTAGAATGCTATTGAAATTAAAAACTGAGGTATTATATGCCGAATAGAAAAACGCGGGAGAGGGGTGAGGATCCAATGTGCAATAATATAGAAACTGATATATTGGCGATGAAAGCTCCTGAAACATAGAACGTGAATGACAAAAAGTTGGATGGCACCAGAAATCTCACATTGGAGGACGGAGATATTTTGAAATTAAAAATAGAGAGAGATATAAAGAAATAAAAAGAATAAGGAGACAGATAAGGATGGCAAAACAATATCAAATAAAGACAAGCGTAGTTTAATAGGGAAACGTGTAATGCAGCATACTGCATGTATGATACATTTAATTTAAATAATTATATCCAGCTATCTAATGGGGATCACGTGATTTATATCAGTTGTATGTTTTAACTGGTGGGGTTGTAAGGGCAACCAGACGGTTGTTTATATTTTGTGAGTAATAAAATAACTTGTTTTCAAAATCTACGAGAAATAGTCACGTTAAGGGTTAAATTCCTATTAATTGTGAAAAATAATAATTGATGATTTGATACATAGTAGTAATATAGCATTCCCTACGATCAAATTTGACTTCAAGTCACAAATATTATTCAAGATGAGTTGATTCCATTTAACGTGGTATATTACTACGAAACCAGTAAAACCAGTGAAAGTGAGTGTTGTGGTATGCCATTGCACTGTCTATCCAAGTAATAGAGTTTTCAAAGAGCTACAACGAGTTTTGATTTGGTCGAAAAAAATCAAAGGAGGTGTTTTCTGACTATAATTTATCCAGTTAAGAGCTGACTTAGAGCATTCACGTACAAGATAAACATTCAGAAGGTCAGTGCCCATTTCTTACAAAATATTAAGAAATTATAAAGCAAGTTTGGTGTGGCAAATCGTTAATATATTGTAATTGTATTTAGAAATTAATTTAGCAAAACTACTTTGTCTAAATTCAATAGTGATTCGAGTACTCGACGTTTTTCGACAATTATATTTTGAAATTTACACATCTTGAAATTAGATTTTTTTGGAAATTTCATTTAATCAAGTTTGGATAAATTTAACATTTGATTAACTTATTTTTGACAATATGTATTTTATTTTGTAATGCCAGATCAAACTTCAATGTGCTACTAACAAACTGAAAGTATGAATTTAACTTTGTGAAGTTCCTGAAACTTGTATTTGATTCATAAAATCAAATGGTTATTATATATAAAAGTAATTCAGTCTTTAACTATTAGAGAAAAGTCTTTAGTTGAAGATCAACCCATTCATCTGGGAGTTAGAGTTCCACTGCTTGTAAAACTGACTAGTCGAGGCATAAAAAAATAATAATCACATGACATAATTTTAAATGTCAAATTGATTTAGGAGTTACATCAGTTCCTATTTATTGCATTAAGAATTAAGGTAAGTACATAAGTGGACCGTACCTAATAGTATTTCTCTTTTACACACAAAGTGTATATTCAATTTGATATGAAATAGGGCTTGAAAGGGGGAACTATTACATTTTGACTCAGAACTTGGGACTTGATATTAATTAAAATAATACCGCGAGAAAGAGTTATATTATAATTTGGCACCGCAACTTGGGCTAGAGATATATTACAAACGTCAAACAAAAATCGTCAAATTTAATCGGCAGAAAACATTGAAATAGTAGAAAATATAAAGAGAAAAGTCTCAATAAGAACGTATGGTAATAAAACGATGTAGAAGCAATCGAAAATGAAATAAAATATTTAAGTGTGAAGTAGAATATGCCTCAAAGCAAACCATAGAAAGAAAAACTGCAATTTTAATTCAATAGGCTTAAATACTGCAAGAATAGGATTTGTTCAAAATTTTATTGAAATCCAACTACAATTCTAAGAATTGATCAAATTGAAATACGCAGGATAAATATAAATAGCTAATTGAGTAAGGCAGAGACATGTTTTACCCCTTAAATGTATTCTCAAGAATTATCATTCGAAGCACCTTGTAGGAACAAACCGAAGAAATCAGTATTGTGGATTCACCAGGCCTTACTATAAATATTACAAAAAAAATTATTAATAAAGACAAAGTAGACAAGCAACATTGTTAATAGATGAAAAACAAAAATGTTAGCACTTGAAATATGTAGGTAGTTGAATAAATTCAGGGCTAGACCTGGAGAAAGAGATACGAGTAAGGATAAAGCTTGCACAATGTGCGTTTATGAAGAAAAGATTAAAGCTGTGCAATATGTCACTTAATCTCTGAGATCATGTTAATAACGAAGAGATAACTCAAGGTGAAAGATGTCATAACTTGCATAGCGAAATTTAAATGGAGCTGGGCTGAACGCGTCGCTCGACAAGACAAACATCTATGGGCAAACCATATAGTAGAATGGAGACCTCGACTACATAATCGAAACGTTGGAAAACTTCAGAGACGCTGGCTCGATGACATTAAAAACAATCTGTGAAAGGCTTTACACAGAACTTCCCTCGTCGGCATTGGGACACTAAATAATTTTAAAAATCAAATTAAGTTAGGAGTAAACATATCTTCACGTTTCTAATAAACTAAATACATTTTAAAATTAAAAAAATGTATCCCGCTGGGGTTTGAACCCCTGCATAGAGATCGTATCTGCATCGATAAAGCCAACTACGCTACCGAGCCTCTTCGAAATATGTAAGGCGCGCGCCTCTTTTGAACAGAAAGGTGTTATTGTTGAAACATTTTTACTTTTTTGTGACATTATCCTGTATCGGTTGAGTCTTATTTTCGGAAAATGTAAATTCTGACCTATGTGAAAGTTATTACTTCATTCTATTTCAAAATTAACCAAAAAATAAACAATTTTTTAAGATGCCCACCTTGTATATATTTGTATGAAATTGTACCGGTTTCATGCGAGGTAGATATACAGATTGCGGTAGGCAACTAGGACCATTGCAAAAGCAAGGAGAATATGCATGTGACCGTCGTGGTGTTTAACAAACGAACAATCAATGTGCGATAGCGGTAGGTGGTTAGGATAATTATAAATACAAGGTACAGTATGTATGTTCGATTTTTTTATTTTTTAAATACAATTACAGCCACATGTAAAGTCCCCTTGCTTTTTCTATGGTCCTAGTTGCTGCCGCAATCTGTATAATATGTATGCAAAATATCGTCTTCCTCCGACAAATAGTTTTTGAGCTATACTGCCAACAGACAGACAGACGGAATTAAGAAAACCTATTTTTCGTCATCTAGGGACCTTGAAACGTGTAGATCTGAAGAAATTTCGGAAGGTGATTTTCTCGTGATTACAATACTTCCTTCGTCTTTCAGCCAATGAAAGTAAACGCTTGAAAATATTGGCATCAATTGGCACAAGATAGGGAATCATGAAGAAAACAACGGGAGGTATGTCCAGGAGTGGACTACTAACAGCTGCTCAAGAGAGCCTTCATCAGTGATCGTAAAATGCTACGTGTGGTTCTAAACGACATAATATACTTAAAAAAGCTCGAAACCCTGGAAGTGCCGATCTATAGAATAATATTAAAAATTACATGCGCAGCAAAAATAACGAACAACAAAGAATAGAAATATCAAGCAATCTTGGTTACACATTAAAAAATGACAAATGCCAGTTATTACACCTAATAATAGAAGAACTGATAAAAGGAATGAAAGATAGAAAATATAAGAAAGCTAAGACTAAGAAACATCACACTTACGAATGTAGAACAAATATTTAATGTAACCACACAAATAGATGAATTTAGCATAGTGGTCGGGCAAGGTGATTTATAAGTATGATGATTAAATATAAGGGTAGTTAGATGATATCAAGCACATCAAACAGAACAATTTTGCATGATAAACCATAAGTCAAAAATTAATAATAATTCCATCAAAACCCATTTAATTGCTTAATCTGACGGTCACTGGAAGGAATTTCTATAAACACAATTTCTCACAGGTAGTTGGGATAAAACCGAAGTTGGATAAATGCAGAAGAAAAAAACAGTTACTTATGTATTTTGATTACATTTGGGAAGCGTTAACTGATTTACCTAATAAAGGTTTTGATCTAGCCAGCGGTTCCCTAAATTTTGGACCACACCCTAGTTTTTAGTAAAATGTAATTCTACTAACGTTAATTTAATGATGATACTTTTAAATCACCCTGTAGATTAGAGAAGGTACACGAAAAAGAAACTCATACAACAGAAGTATCAACTAGGCTAACGCAAGTAAGATAATATAACTGATAAAGAAATGTATATTTAATAATTGTAACTATCACCGCTTGTCCTGTAGCATTAATTTTCAACGAGGAGATTGTATTTGAACGTCGTACTGAACAGATTTAAGGTAATTGATAAATGTTTGATGCAACCCGCACTTATATGCGTCCAAAAATAATTAAAACCTCAAATAGAATGCGTTTTTAGAACTACATTACTTTTTATTGCACAATGCACAAAGATGCCAATACAGTAATTTGGATTCGTTTAACAAATTTATCTTCAACAATAAAAAATTAAATGGGTTTGAAGAAAGCAGTTAAGTATTTCATAAGTGTAGAAAGACATTTGTAAAAGCCCAAATATTTGAACATAAGGAGTTGAGAGCAGCAGCACCACTGCAAAAACAACATTTCACAGCTCTACTTGTATCATTGCCTTAATACCATGTTTTTATTTGTTTAATTGCGCAGACAGAGCAAGGTACTTATAAGCAATATAAAATTAATAGTATATCCCCCCCCGCAATTAATAAATAAATAAATAATACTTACAGATAAATCAGCGGTAGCAAAGTCTATAAACGTTAATTCGGATTCTTCGCCGGCTAGTAACACAGATACGGACTTTTCCCCACTCTCGTCATCTGAAAGAAAGAAAAGTCAAAGTTGAGTGAAGATAGAGAGCATTAAGTTAATTGACTGTTTGCACTTCGGAAATTATAGGCCTGTAAAACAATTATCGCGGCCCGGAAAGGCGTAACAAAGTCTATTATTATTGCCCCGGCTAATTTGAGGCGAAACAACGCAATACTTTAAAGACATACTTTATATATACAATCTCTAGCTTTTATCGCGTGAAAACGCAGCTGCTGAAAGCACGACCCCGTAATCCATACACGTTCGTGATCCTGAAACAAGAACTTGTTTCGTGACCATTGTCCAGAACTGTATGATTTACTTGACGGATAGTGACGGTTTATTTGTTGCTTTGTGAATGATTTCTTTTTCAACAATGCATCCTTGTTTTGATGGAGATTGATGATCGCGGATGCGTTTCGAGCTAAATAAAATATAGGAACAAAACCGAGAAAAGCGCCCAAATGAAAAGAAATGTGATTGATTGAGGTATGACGCAAATGAAATCAGCCTTTATTTCGAATGATAGCCACTGCTCTTCTTTTATTGCAAAATTTGTCGTTGAGGCACTATGAAAATAAAGCAGCGACGTTGAAAATGATGTTTTATAAATTTAAGGCTATAGGGTGATGATCATTTAACATATGAGATAGTAATTTTAACACTTCCCACTATAATTTTGCAGAACATTAGTAAGCATATCAAGCTTTTAAGAAAGTATATCAAATGGGGTAGCACTGGTGATGTATATTCCTTGTAGGAAAATATCAAGGGGTCACGAAAGAAAAAAGTCACACTATTACGTTATGTAGGTAAGGCAATTGAATATCAGAACGTTACACTAGTGAATTCTGGAAAATCAATATGAAAAGCTGAATGAAGTAATGTTGTATTTTATCAAAAATGTTTTCATGGAATTTACGGATATGTTCGAGCAAGAAATAAGACGACAATTAACCCAAATGTAGGTTTGGTATGAAGATACTTATCTCTTTTATGATCTGGTGGAGAAGTAGTATAAACAGAATTCCTGGACTACATAAATAATTTATACCAATTCATTAAGTTTATCAAAGAAGCAGAAGGAAATCTATGTTTACGTTCCTGAATATTCTATAGAAACTCTACTATCACACACAAAACTTTTACACCATGGCGTTAGTGTGAGCGAATTGAAAATTAAGTAAAATGAAATGCACATGAACAATTTGGGACACACATGCTACTTTCATACCTTTCTACAGTGAGCGATGGGTTTAGAAGAACTGTATGGAAGATTTAAATTGGAATATAAGTTGGAATTACCACATAGAAGGAAAGTTTCTTTTAGCAACGACCCTTTTATTATTCAAATAAATGTGTTGATAAATTCCAATGCCGCTTCAGGTTGAAATTATTGCACAAACAGGGTGCTGAATAAAAGGAACGCGAACTGAAGAATGGCGAAAAGTTTCGTTATTACAGCACCCATTATTATCCTTGGATAATTAGCGAATCTTTAAAAACGTACACTATTTTAACAACCAGAACCGACATAATTTGTTGATAACTCCTAACCACACAAATATTTAACAATAGTTAAATACCTATTTCGACAGCTAAGCTGTCATCTCAGTAGCCTGGAAGAAAGGCTAACCCAACAAAGTTGGCTGAAGATAGGCTCTTTACCAACTCACCAGTAAGTCTTTCACTTGTTATATATTTATTTGTGTGATTAGGGTTTTTCATCGAATTTTGTCTGATTCAAACCACATGCTCTAGCAGTGTCTTAACTAGAACCGAGAACGGAAATTAACGCTTTTACAAAAACCAATAACTTGATCATAACTATGCAGCCAAACTGAAAGGTGATATGCGCACTCTGCCGGTATACAGTGAAGATTAGTCTTTAAATAACTTCTGAAGCAGCCAGTGGGGTATCGAATAAATCGACGAAAATGTATAATATTATAATAATATTTGGTTGTCTTGTATTTAGGTATAACAATAAACAGTATCTTTTAAAAAAACGAATAATAGGAAATGCTGAATACACAGCGGGTTAGCAGTGATCTTTAGTTAGAACTTTACGGTCTACAAAGTTCGTCCCTAAAACAAAGAATGCAATTTATCAGGCGGTTCTAGTATGAACGGGTCTTACAGCAGCTTTAAAACTATCTATCCCCGGATTCACTAAGGCGATAAGAACTAGGATAAAATCCTGGAGATATAACCCATGTCTGTATTTGTTTCAAAATGTTGACCACTCGATTTACTTCTGAATTTGTGGAGGAAACGTAATTTGTGCAATTACAGCCGTCCTCTTAAAATGCAAGACGGCGATCTTATTTTAGGTATTGACAATTTCCAAGGAATTGATCGAGATGAACACAAAATGTTAAGACGTACAATGAGAAATAGGATGTTTTTCAACACAACTGTTTTAAAAGCGGCAGAAAATAGAGTTAATCCCCATTCCTACTTTATATGCCGGAAATGAGCTTTGTAATAAAACTAACAGACCTCCCATAGGTAATACAACGCAGATACAAACTTTGGAGCATTTTTATGATCTCACTAATATCTACAAAGTAGCAAAAGTGTTACAAAGTCTCGGATAAAATATTACAGTCTGTCAAGTTGGCTTCCTTATTTCTCTGGAGGCAGGGCAGATTTTCTATTTAACCGATTAACGAACTCAATAAAAATTTAATACTGTTTTTCGGAAGACTTGGTACAAACATATTTAAACAGTTTTAAGGTAAGTGTTAGCTCCGTGTTATAATTCCTAAAATATTGTAACAAATGTACTAATCAGATTTACCTTGAACAATAGTAATTTACGATACAAGTGCGTAAAGCTACTCTTTAGGCACGAGTGGGGTAGAGTAAAAACGCGAGTGAGCGAGCGTTTTAAGCCCCACGAGTGACTAAAGATGCTTTACGCATGTGTATCGTACAATATTTTATCTACGATAGAATCTAAAAAATATTTTAAATATAAAAAATATTTTACATGTAAATTAGAATTACTAGCAACCGGTCCTAATTTTGACAGCCGTATTCATAGTCGTTCGCCAGCGGCTCGCCGGCGAGTCGCCGGAGTTTCGTTATGAATAGTATGTTGGCGGCACTGTACGTCTATGTCAAATTCGAGGTTATCAGGTTAGGTTTTCCGTCAGTGTTGACAGAAATTGACACAAAATCTAACCTGCTAACCTCCTATTTGACATAGACGTACTATTTATAACGAAACTCCGGCGACTCGCCGGCGAGCCGCTGGCGCACGACTATGAATACGGCTGTGAAGTGTTTTAAAAATTTTAAAAGACATTGCTACTAACTACGTGCCAAATGAAATTTTTTAAGCACGTTGCTATTAACGACGTAAACTAATGAAAACATGTTATTAAACAGTCGTTTTACAAACTTAAAACTGTCAACTAAAAGGCAATTTTACACACTGTTGTAGATAAAATTCATTTAAAGTTACATAGAGATAGTTCTGAGAAGGTAAAGATACTATACTTTTCGCACTTACTATGAATGTTACAAAAATTATACGTTTTATGTGTGGAATATTTTTAAAGCAGATATGCTAATTTGTTAATTAATTATATACATATAGCTTACTGCAGAGTGGTTTACTTTGAATTATCTTGCAGTCCGAAAAATAGCCGAGAAGATCGCAAATTTGCATTTTTGATTTGTTCTGTTTTAAATTTCTCGGAAGGAAAATAGTGATATTACTAGGACAACTTTGTCTCCCTGTCAGCTTATGGCACCGATTATTTTACCTTGTTATTTATAGATTAAGCCTCTATTTTCATGCAATTGATTCGATTATCGTTTTGGGACTAGGCCAAGGTAATGTATCAATATTTAATCGCTAGGTACAAACTTATTGATAACATCAGCTGGATTGGGGTTATACGAATTGAACGCCTCTGCGATTATATATTTTTGATGTGAAGTAGGCTAAAGTAAACACACAATAATACAAAAAAGTAGTAGAGATTCTAGGTACAATTATAGTTTAATTCAGCTCTATCCGTCCATTTTTCATAATGGTGAATTCGACGTTTAAGACAACTTGACCATTTCAAGCCACTTAGTCTACGGGCTTAGCAAAAACCTGTAAATTATTTGCTGCCAATTAAATACCTAGGAAATAGCTATGTTGCCTTCTTTCTCATACCGTATATATAAAAGCTCCTTAGCATATATTTATGATTACAATTAACAATCATATTTGCTAAATCGCTATCAGGTATTGCTTATCTATAACTGAAGAAAATTACGTATATATTGAAACGGGATTTGGCCTAGCTACATCTAAGCTCAGTAACAGTAATCAATAATCTTTTAATGTATAATTCCCTAGCCCTGAAGACAGAAAGTTCATCAATAACCAACATCCACCACCGGCAACCTTGTTCATTTCAACATACGACTTCAGCAAAAGTCAATTCATTTTAATACTGAGAAAGTAACGTGTTGCATTATACTTCGTGACCGGGAGGCAAACTGGAGCTGTGTCGTCATTATTTAGACTAGTCACGTCAAGCACCACTTCGCATCGCGGGTGTATCAAATTACAATGCAGAACGTGACAAACTGCACATTTCGGTAACCGCTGGAATTCAATGCATAAAATCCTGTTTAAGACCGGTTTTAAGGCAGTTTAATGGGCGCGTATAAGACAGAAAAAGATAAATGTATGTCAGTCATAATTATTCTAGTTTCGTTGACTGATAAAGGTGAGTAGAACCTAACAAACGATCGTAGTTTTATATTATTAAGTAATACCGTTTGGTTCAGCCATGGCCATTTATTTTAGGTGTAATCCTATTTGCTTTCTTGTTTGATTTGTCTGTATTTGAAGCCAATATATTTTTGTATTACACTGATTGCGAGAAAATTGCCTTTCATTCGAGAAGTAGCGTTGAGCATATACTTCCAGCGTTTATGCTACATTCAATTAACTTCCGGAGGTTTGTTGCGTTGAATACCTGTAACCTCGACTGGAGAAAAAATGTAAGGCCAAATAATTATACAACTCACACATAACAATGGGCTAACAAATGCACCATTACAATATGACTTGCAACGGTGGGGTTCGAACCACAGATGACTAAAAGCACAGCTGCAATATGCATATAACTTTGTTGATGCAAGTATCACCGTATGAGAGATTTCTTTTAAATATAGGAGAGGCTGTTCAGTGAAGACTTACAAAAAAATTCTAACAAAATAATTAGGTAGTAATTAGAATAAATTCTTAAGGTTGCATCAGCCAATAAAATAGAAGAGAAAAAAGTACCTATGTCAATAGAGCTAACCCAAGGCGTCAGTTTCCTGTAGTTCGTCGCAAGCTCAAACCGATTATGAAATAAAACATCTTTGAGTCTGACAAAGGAAATTGTCTTCCACGTTTTATTTCCGGAGGCAAGACTTTTTTATTTTGATTTACTTCAAATAGCTATAAGGCGAGGGATTTTGCGTAGACTTGGGATACGTTTAAATGAAGTTACGACAATATTGCTACTGCCTGCAGTTTCGAAATTCTGGCCCACTTCTTGTACAGGAATTATCCGGGCTTTTTGGTTTGTAGGTAACATTCCAGACAAGTTATGTTAATGTGCTTATACCTTTATTATTTTGAAAGACCCTGCTTCGCTCGGATTGGGAGAGCGAGATTTCTCTAAGGATTCTGCAGGTTTATTAAATTCAAAGCCGTTCATGTGCACCACTTAGAGCGCTTTTACGAAGAGTTATTGACTATAGATAATTTAATACAGGAAATTTTACAAGCCATAAAATACGTATTAGGTAAGGTGCTGGAATTACTGTTTAATATTATTTGCAGGTGATACAAAGCACTACTAAATCCCTTAAAAGTGGATTTGAGACAAACCAAGTGCTTTGTTTCAAACAAAAAAATGTGCTTAAAAGTAGGGAATATTTCTTTTGAGTAGGAATAAATTTTAAAAATTAATTATTATTTACTATAACGATAGTGATATTTTATATAGAGAGATAAAAAAACTGATCCTCAGCGGGCTGTGGACATTCAAACGTATGAATAATATGTTGGTGGCACTGTAAGTCTATGTCAAATTCGAGGTTTTGCGTCAGTTTTGACACAGACTGACGCAAAACCTAACCTGCTAACCTCTAATTTGACATAGACTTACAGTGCCACCAACATATTATGATAGGTTTATATTTCCACAGCCCGCTGAGGATCAGTTTTTTTATCTCTTGATATTGATCGATCTAAAAATATAAAAAAGCAATTGTTGCAAAATGCTACCAATGCTTTTATAATTTATCAAGAGCACTAACATTAACTTAAACTATTACATCATCTACGCTATTTTTAAAGACAAGAGAAGAAAATGGTCAACCATTACTATAGCCACAAACAATTTAAAATTGTTGAATTTTAGTTGTTATTCGAAATTGTGACCGAAGTGTATTAACGTAAACTGCGGTACATTGCGATGTGCTAGTTAAAATAAAATCTTATGGTCAGATCACTTGGTCTTTCGAATACTACGTATTAAGGTAAATTGGAAGCCAAATTTAATTATATAATTCTAAATTGTTAACGTTCATTATAATATAACTGTATGTATAGCATGACGATTTCTGAAGCACTGATCGAAGTAATTGCAATAAATTGTTCCTTTAATAAGAGCACAATCGGTTTAAGAGCAAGTGGATAAAATACAATTTACATCGCTTGTGTTTCTTCACTCCTTGCTTTAAGCAAATTTCGCATAAAACTGCAACTTTGGAAAAACTATGCCCACAGCGGGATTTGAATCATTGCTACAACACTGTAACACTTAAAAAAATAATAACAATGTAAGTAGCACCATTGAGACCGATTTAAAAAATTGTAAAACATAATTCTTATCTGCCTTATCATTAAATACACAGAGGTTGAGGAGTCCGACTGTCTATACCAGGCAGCACGTGGCTTCGACAATAGACTTACAGCGATGATTACTTCCGAACTAAGTTCAAAAATTGTTGGCTTAAACAGAATCTTCAGATAAACATTTTTATTCCGTACCATAATTTCAGATAACACGAAGTTTACATATTAAACTAAAAGAGGAGCAGAGGATTTTAACTAATACATATCTAACGTTTTCCTACTTGAGGATAACTAGTTTCATTCCAAAATTACAGGCGACCAAAATTCTACTCTTTTAAATTTACACAGGGCGTGCTATACAAGACTCGACAACAATTTTAAACTACAAAATAGTATTTAAGCAGATCTTACCAAAGTTGAAAGAATTTATTTTACCGGAAAAGCCTGACACCGGAAAACCCGCCTTTTCTTTCTCAAATATTTTCCGATCCCGGTGAAAACCAGATGGTGTATTTGTCAAACCTACAAATATAAAACTTTAGAAAACTCGGTCAAGCAGTTTTGAATGTAGCTCATGCGTACGCACTCGCCCACCAATAGAATAATATTTTGAAGAAAAGTGTCTGAAAATGAAAACGAAAACGAATTAAAAAGGAATGGTTTGGAAAATGGGTACTAAAACATAATCGGGATTTAAATAAACGCATAAAAAAGAGATTTAGTAGTTGTTTATACATTAAAAGCTGATATTTCCGTATTAGTGTAAATTTAAGCGATCTAAATAATTCATAATAGAACTGTTGATGCTTTGAAAATTCGGGCATTAAGCGTATCAACTGCTCATCTGTAACTCCGGTAATGCAACTTTAATCGATGATTGTAACGTAAGAATATTTAAAAAAACCAATATTAATATTATGATTAGTGTTTCTGCTTTAATTCGACTTAACTAACAATCTTTCCGTTTCCAGTTACCTATTTACCACCTATTTGCTGACAAGTTAATTATTGGATTCCTATGTTTAATTTATTCAAAATAGTACTAACTATATAGATATAATATCAATTATTAAAATAAGAATACCGAGGAATGTAAGAAACACACGTTGTTCTGTGTATATTTCAGAAATACTGGAAGCATTAAGCATTTTAAGGAGGTAGCAGATATTATAGAAAAATCTAATTAACCAATACCAGAATTTTATCGAGTCTCCTATCTGGAGGCAGAGTAAATTCGATCATTGGTCAATTCGACCTATCTATGCTGACGTCATACCGGAGACTTGATGCCTTGTTCTTCAAATGGTATTGAACTAGTCCCAGTAGACGACAGAACTACATGAAACTGTAATAATAAGTTTTCAAATGCGCATGTCAAGGTCAGAATTTTGTGTCGTCATCATCATCATCATCATTATATTCGGCGTTCACCAATCCATCTTTAAATATACGTCATATTTTACTCTGCATTGCTACTCTAATCGAGATTTGCCACATGGTTTTATCTACGAGTGCGTCGTCTCTACATTTTTGTCTTGATCTACCACGACAAATTCTCTGCCTCGATCTGCACTCTGTTACTCTGCACTCTGTTGGTCCATCGATAGCCTTGTCTTCATGTGAGGTGTTCTGCCATTGCCACTTTAGGCTTGTAATGCGTTGTGATACATCTTCTACTTTTGTCATGTGTCTTAATCTTTCGTTAGATATTCTGCCGTTTACTCTTACACCTACCATTGGCATTTTCAGCTTTTTTGTGTTGATTTCATTTTTCCGTTGTCGAGTGCTTAAGTGACCATGTCTCGGTGGCGTATGTGAGTACGGCGAAAATTAGTGTTTTGATGTAATGGGGGTATTTCGAACTGAATGCGCCTTTTAAAGTTTATCGATTAACTTCAGCATTTTGTGTGACTTCCTTAAATGTATTTTTTTTCCCATACTTATATAATCGTCGGTTAGTTCTACAATCTTCTTTTCATATTGTACATGGGGTGGCGTCGGTCGTCTCTGCCATTATTGTGGTATGTGGATTATGTGCTGTATTTCGGAGTTTGTTAATCATATTATTTAGCTCCCACATATTGCTGGCTGGTAGGATAATATCTTCTGCGAACTGATTATTGGTAAAGGTATTCACTGAGAATATTGATGCCCGGTTTTGTGCAGTTGAGGTTTTGGGATATATCTTCTAAGATATTCGTGAAGAGTTTGTGGAAATGATGCCCTCTTGTCTAATGAAATCCTCGATGAGTGTTTTGCATCTATAGTTGATTTCAAATTCATTTAAGGCATTGATTATTGCCGATGCTTCCGTACCAAAGACCAAGACGTTATCAAAATTGATAACTGCCATATACAGGGGTTGGTTGTAGTTGTGTGTCTTTTCAATATTTTTTCGTACGGTATGGATATGATCTATTGCGTAGTATCCTTGTCTGAATCCCACTAGATGCGGCATCTGAAATACATAGAGTCTCTGGATGAGGCGATCTGTTAGAATGATTTAATGTTGCCTTTCTTGTAGATAGAAATAATCTTGGCACTCTTCCACGGTTCGGGTGCTTTTTTCAATACATTGGTTTCAAAATAGCTCTAAGTGGTGAAACAGTTCTTTCCGCCTTTGCTTAATCGTTTCTTGTTTTTTTGTTGTCTTTCATCTGTTTTAGTGTAATCTTTGCTTTGATTTATTCACTGGCTGTATTTACTCTACGGTGTTTAATAAAGATTGCTCTTTTGGCTTCGGGCTTCTATTATTTTTGATGAGTATAGTTTTTTTGAGAAATGTGATATGCTTTTCTAAATGTTCTGTCTTCTTAAACACTTGTTAAACACGTCCCTTATTTTGTTTGATTACTACATTGAGTACGCTTTCATTGTATAGTTTAACATCTTCTTTTGCTTGTATTTCAATTTCTGTGTCAAGTTGTTTGAATTCATCTTCTGCCATGTTCCTTTTTTCTTGGTTGCGCCGTTGTCTCAGTTTCTTTGTGTTGCCAAAAATTTTGTTTGTCAGGCTGCTTTATCTTCGTGGTTGTCTTCCTTCTCATTTCTTTTATTTTACTTTTGATATATTTGTTCATGACAATAACGTTGATATTTTTGGCGAAGGGGTCTTTTTCTAAGTTGTTCTTGTTTTCTTCCAGGTGTTCATAGAGTGATCTGAAGCAAATCTTTAAGTTTTGCTTTTGATTAATTTTGTTCTTTTTCAGTTTGTGTTGAAGGTTACTATAGTTCCACCATCTAATCATGATTTAAGTGTATCCGATTTTCCACGGTTACATCAATTACTATATTTTTATGGTTTTCGATGACAATGTCTCTCTCCCTCGAGATTTCCTTGTTATAACTTTCCTATTTCCATTTGCGGTGCGCTTTGTTGCAAGATAATATGTTCATTATCTTAAATTAGCGTTGTTGGAGGAAACTGATGAGCGTTTGTCCTCTTCCCTTCTTTATTTCGACTGCAAATCTTCTTATACATGTTTTTCCTATTTCCTTTTTTGCTATTTTTGTTTTAAAGTCGTAGTGCGTTTTGTCTTATAACACCCTTCCGGTGTCTTCTTAAAATTCTTTTATATTTTCTTGTGTATACGTAGATCTTTATGATCTATACGTAGTACTTCTTTAATAACTGCAATACAGTGTAGAAAACCCTTAACGATATGCATAATATGGTTTTAATATAGTTTTCTCATCTTTTATTTATTAACACCCCGTTTTACTGGGTTGCGTTTTTTGTGTTATTTTGCTGTTTGGTTTTGGCGTTGATGAATTATTGCCCCTCTCCCGCACATAATCATGTGTACGTATCATTAAATTGGTGTGGAATTGTGGGCGTCTTGTCCTATGGACCTGTGGTACCATTTCGTATCTTCTATAATTTGCTATTTGGTTTGGTTTCTGAGAATTTAGTATTTAAAACGTCACGCTTAGCTAATTGCTTGGTAATGGGTTGTGTGGGATGTAGGTAGTATTAAATAGGTGTGAGAGGGATTAGACATGGGACAAAATCCTCCTAGGTTGGTAATAGAACAGGGTTGATAGTCCCTGAAGTAAGTCTATTCTCCATCGGGATCGTGTAGAAGTCCTACCGCTACTGTACAAGATACATAACGAGCAGTATGGGGTGCAATAGAGAGCAAATGGCAGAAGAATACAATTACTAATGTATTAAAACTAGCTTGTAGACCATACAATGGGAAAAAATTAAGTCGGAAATAGATTTCGCGAAGACTAAATTATTCAAAATCTATATCAGTAATAGTAGCCTGATGCAGTTAATGTGAAAACTGTGTTGTGATATTTCTAATAAGCATGAACTTTATTGAACGTTTATTATATAATTATTTTTTGACAATTTAATTTATTTCCCTGGATCTACTGCAACGATGGGAAAGCTGGACGTACAGCGAGAGTCACAGGATGGGCCTATATATAAGAAAAAGTACAGTTTCTAGTACCGTATATGCCTAAAATGCTCTCTTTGAGATATTAAATGCAAATTTGCACATTGCATTTTTGTAATAAACGCTTTTCATAAACAATGAAGTTAAGCTTATATGTTTTTGATGTGTTATTTCAGCTTTTTATGAGACTTAACACTTTCAAACAAACTTTGTTATTAATTTGCTATCGGTTATTTTCGACCAAAATATTTTTGACCGTTTGATAGTATAACAAAAATAGTATTACCTTGAGAGGCTTCCTGCCTTTAATAATTTAACAAGTGTACCTGGCATTTATATAATATTTATGTAGAAACGTCCAGCATATCTGTAGTTAGTAGATTTATATCTCCCGTTTGACATTTATAAATTGCAGGACGCATCTGTGAAGGAGACAAGTAGCGAGAGAGCTTTGTTCTGGGTTGGTATTATCTAGGGTGTTTGCACATCTACCTTTACAACTTCAGCAAGAAATAAAGTGAAATGGATAAACGTAAAATGGAAGAGCAGTGTCAGTTTTAATATCTCCTTTGTAGGAATGTGAGGCGCGGCACTTCCCAAGCATTAATTTAAATGACCTGTCTTTATGTTCTGTTTAAAAAAATTAAATAAAAGCTGTCTTGGAATTTGAATTCGAGAAAAACTCGATATATTACAATAAAAATCATATAGCTACACATATTTTTTTGTTATGAATCATGAACTTGGAAAATGTGGCACTGATCTTGAAAAATGCAAACAAAGAGATAGAAAACAGTAGATAATTTACTAGTTGTTGCTGCATGAGTATATCTACAATCAATTCGGGCATTGAACTCCAATATAATAGAAAATGTGTGCTAATAGTAATAAAGAAAATGTTCTCTTGGAGTTAACCAAAACAAAAAACTAAATTATGATCACCACATACTAAATAGTTTTAACAATAATAATGTATAAATGTGGTAGAAGATTACATTCCTAGTGCAATTCATAAACACCTTGAACAGAATTTAATCAATTTGTCTCTTTGCAATTTAATAATGGCAGAGTGTTGATTGAGCGATTGAATACTATAATCGTTTTTAGACTATGATTTACATTGTTTACATCATCCTCTTAAGATGCTTCTTTATAAGCAACTTTAGTTTGGTAAACTGTTAAAAACTTAAAATATATTTGCTATTTTAGAGAAAAATGTAAGAAATTGGATGGAATTGAATCGAAGGCTAGTTCTTTACCGCTATGGATTACATGCACAAACTTAAAACGGAATATATAATTAAAAATATTTCATAGATCCATTTAGCTTCAGATATTTAGCAATTACCACTGTTTCAAGTATTTCCCATTAATTATTGATTGATTTATCATATTTTGCACACGCGATTCATAAAATAACTAGAGCTACACTTCAAACAGGCACAGATTGTAATTAAATTAAAACGTCGAATCAATTTGCAATCACTCTCTGTGCTGCGATGTGCGCTAAACAAGCAGTTAAAAGCTTTGTGATGAAATCAGTTACCATCCATTGTGCTAAAGATAATTGCTTTGAAATTAAAAACGATGCAAGTATTAATCACAAAAAATTTAAACAACGCTAGTTTCGATTTGTTGATTTTATTCAATTTAAGAGAAACGTTGTAATAGTTGTGGATATTAATATACAAGGAATATTGGTTAATATTAACTTTTGTATATATCGAAACTAACTGTCCAGAGCTTACACTTTACTTGAAATACAATAATTGAGAAAAGGAGGATTTTCAAAACTTAAAATCGAAATAGACGAGGGCCAAACGTCTGTCAGGAAACGAAAGTGGAATTAGGTTGCGACAGGTTTTTCTCCTAGCTCTGGATTAGTGCTTTATAAAATCTGTATCCTTATAAGTAGTATACATCTGTTCGATTGCGATAAAGCTTTACTCAGTGATCTCATTAAAACTATAAAAAAATGTTTTTTCTTTGGCTAAGGTTATTGTGTTGACATAATGTTTCATTACATGTTAGTGATTATTGAAGGAAGTGTTCGATGTAATTTTAACGTAGAAATGTGTTCTGTCAGATATCTGTCGACTAAATCGTTGAAACCAATTGGACTTGGTGGTGCGGAAGTTAGCGTTTTGGCCTTTTACTCTGACTGGGCGTTCAAACCTTATTCAATCTAACGATTTTTTAAAGCGGAAAAATTGCCCTTTTTTCGGATAAAAAATAAAAATGTTGGTTCCGTATCAATGCTATGCCATATTAAAGATCTATTTTTTTAAATTCAACTGTTCTTGTTGGATGAACATCAGGCAGGCCACAACCTTTATTTAGAAATTATTTCATGCAGAAAGTAGAATAATTGTATAACTTTTGACGTAGGGATTCGCTTTTATCACATATTCATGTATCAAGCTACAAGAAATCGATCATGAACAAGCATGGTGGCAAAATTGTTGTGAATGAGCTGAAAGGAGCGTGAAAAATGTGGGAATTTCTACCTTACGCTTACGTGCTTTGGCACAATGCAAATTGACCGAATTCTGAAACTTATTGATGAGCAATATTCTCTCGGTTTTTTCACTTTAGGATACTGAATTATTCTTCTCTGTCACGTGCAAGTCAGTACGTGATAAAACTACATGAACAGGTATCAGAATAAGCTGGGCAAATAAAAGTGGGTCTAAATTTACCGAGCTTTTCGCAGCGCGCGTATTTATACTGTTGAGGTTGAATGTTACCGACAACTTACACAAATATCACCTATTATACAACGTATCCGAGTTTGTTGTCGTGATAAACTGTCAGATGCATTTCCAGCGTCTACAGAGAGAAGAAAAAATATTTATTCGTTCCGATAAACTTGCTAGTGATACGGTTCCATCTTCCACGTTCTTAAAGTCATAGAAGTAAATGGGCCTTGCTCAAAATTATTCGTATTTACATATTTCTCTACTTCCCTCCATTTAGGGCAACCTCGTTTAAGTAAGATATTAAGGTAAATTAAATTAACGTTGCTTCCTAGCTATTCGTTTTCTTGATTTTCCTGATATGGGCAGCACTTCAACTGTTGCTTACACGAAAATTAATATCAAACCGTACAGCGCGTCAGTTCTATAACTTCATTTTTGCTTTAAAACGAATTTCAACGCTTTTGGTAGCATATATATTCTTTTGTAAATATTCAAGAGGCGCACGAATTTAGTTAGTGTCGAAAGAAATAAAATTTCCACGCTCTGTAGTTCGTTTGATGTTCCATTATTTTGGTACATCGAATTGGTATACATTTCATACAGTTCTTTGTTACAACTGTTTGTTTGGTTTAAAATAATGTTTTCATATAAATAAGACTACTTTATTCTATACAAGTTTTTAAGTGCCGTTTCAGAGTTTAAGTACGTATGAACTCGCTATTATAAGAATATTTGCATCAAGCTGTTAGAAAAATGTTTCACATCAATGATTTTTTTATTTGATTACCTAAATCAATTTTTTTAACTGTAGTTCTCAATGGCATTACTAAACGAGTAGATTTTGCTTAGAACCGATTCCCAGGGAAAAATCAATAGTTACATTTATTTTAAATATTTCCCATAGAGTTGACTGTAACTTTTTCTGAAATTCCTCTGAACATAAAAAAAACCCTCTGTTTACCACGTTTAAATTATTCTCATCAAAATCTTAATAAGCTATTTTTGAGTTGTTAATCTCTGCTTAAATATAACTGAATACATTTTAATCAAACCTTCAATTATTATTATACTTAGCTTTTTTCTTTGGGGTTTCCACGCAAACAAGTAACTTACTTTCTGAGAATAATACTGTAAAAGCCGGTTAGTGCTAAGAAGCAAGCCAAGACTTAATAACAGCGAATGATTATCTCATTCGCAAGCATCTTAATGAAAATTCTCGGCCTAGGGGCGGCAAATCCCAAAAGTTCCAGAAATTGATTTTATAACGAGAACGCATAATTTAAAACGAAAATGAAGGATGCAATCACATGCTCATTATTAAAGGAAGAATAGACCTTCGTTGGTAAGAGTTTCAGGAATTTGAGCAATTGATTAAGGCATGGAGAGAGTCTCCACGCAAAGCAAAACTTTGAAGTATGTTTAATAAGTAGGCATTTAAATATTTCACTTGGAGCAAGGCTAAAAATTTTTGACCTCGTGCTTATCTTGCAGAACGTTTTGCAGCTCATTTTCTCGTATTGCAATCCGAGAACGTGAAATTATTTCGTTAACATTTTGTTTGCGAAGTTTCAAATAGGGCTTTGCACTGTTTACCATGCTAGAATAAATTTACGAAATAACTCCACAGTAGCTATAGTAGCATATCTCTTGTATAAAGTATTTAAACATTTTACATACCAATTTGGCTACGTCGTTTATAATTAGAAAGTTAAAAAAATAGTTTTATATTCTTAGTTCTAATATTGACGAATTTAAATTCTTATCTAGCACCTCCTACTAGTTTTCATTTTACTATTGTAATTTTGAGCGAAAAAGGTGGCTGTTTATATAGCTCTGATAAAATACTCAGGTTGCAATGAGTGGGCAATTCTCTCAAATACCTACTGAAGGTGTTAATTTAAATTTAATATTAGAATGTCTACAAGCTATAAACAACTCGGATTAAAAAAGCAATTTCAAAGAAATTATTATTATTTATTATATTAAAGGTCTTGAATTTTCAGGGGCTGAATGACATTTTATATAGGGTGATGCATAAGTAGGGTCATTAAATGAAATAGGTGTATAGTATACTGACCTTAGCAGAAGTACATAACACTAAAAATTAAATGCCTACAGAAAAATTGGCAATAGAATCTGGTGCAAACTTCTGAGAACCACTGGCTAAGTCAAATACGCCTACATTAAGCTAGTGCACCAAATGAAATTCAAATATCTAAACAACTTTCTTTCTGTTTCTGAAGTTTATCCAAATTCGGTTGTATTGCTGTGAGCTTATGTTAAGAAATTGATTCCAGTGACCGTCAATCAGTTTAAGCAATTGCAGGTTTTAATTTTTTATGGGACTATTACTAATTTCACACAAAAAGTAAATTATGCAAAGAAGTTCTATTTGATGTTCTTTAACTATCCTTAAATTTAATGCTCATACTTATGAATTACACTATATAACACACAGTCATTCGAATTTACCGCCTTCTGACGTCGTGATCAAACATTTTTTGAGTGGGTAAATTCCATTATGACCTGTCCTCTAATACATAACTAATTGTTTTTGATAGATAAGGAAGTGATATTTTATATTTTGACGTAAAAATTAGGGCCCAAAAACAAGGGAGTGATTTGCCATGGTAAATTACTTCTACGTCAATTGCTAACTTCCTACACATATTTCACGTACCCTTCAGTTAAAATTTATATAGTTTTGAAACCAACCAAAATATTTAGTAACAACGAAGCAGTACAAGATTAAGCATTCTGAAAAGCCGCCAGATATTCAGACGGATAGAAGGAAAGATAAAAAGGAAAACCTGAAGCGCCGTGGTGTATTTTGATGGACAAGCACTTTAGAACAGATCAACCAATGATTCTGAAACAATAACGGTTTGATGACAGCTTCAATATAATGGTATTTTGATATTATATTGAATAGCAACCTGTATATTAAAGTTTTTCTAACTAAATTAAACAATTTAAACATTAAAGAATTATAAAATAAATAATAACTGCTTTCTAGTTCTAGGTTTATGCTGTCAGTGATTTTATTTCGAAATACACCATTTTTCTAGTAGATATAAAACATAATCTTGTTATACATTTCAAAAGTGATTAGATTATTAAATTGACTTGTCTTTTAATAAATAATTCTATACCCCAAATTTCGAGATATGCAGTAGATATCGTTTATAACAACGGCCAAGCGACCGAAAGAATTATGTTGCTATAAAAAACACGCTATAAAAAATTTTAAAACTACGTTAATTTGTTTTGTTATGTTATTATTGCGGTTATTCTTATATAGACGACAGCTCAAATTCGTTAAGCTCAGCATCCTCGTTTTATATTTGAGCGTAGGTATTGTTAAAAACTACGTATTTCTACTAAATATGAATCCTTGACTTCATTGAATTACTTTGTTATAGAAAATCGATCCTAAATTCCAAATAATTGCAGTTTTTTTCTCGAAGGTAAATCTTTTCTCGTTGGCATGGCGATTTATTATGTGGTCATAGTTACAGGATGCATTAACAACTAAATAGAAGTACAATAACAGCGTTTTTTTTACGATTTTCGCTAAATTCGGTAATTCTTAGGGAATTTTCTAGAATTTTTCCACTGATCGTAGTTATATGCGATAAATTGCACCAAATTTCAGCCCGGTTTTGGTCGCTATATCAGTAAATCGCAATATCCTATGTCACAATAAGAGATACGTTCACAATGTATTTAATGTGGAGTTTGGTTGTGACCCTTTCGCCTTTCTAAATAAACGATATGTCGATATATCCGATGTCGTTATAATCGATATCTAAAAAAAAAATTTGTGAGGAGGTTTATACGGAACTTCCTTCCCAAGAGCTCGCCACATAAGTGGCGTGGGTACTCTAATTACAAGAATTTCTGTATACTTAAAACTGAGTTGCAAATAAAACAGTTTTCGACGAAAGAAATTTTTTAACGTCTTTTATTTCATACTGATGTCACAAATGACATTTTTCGGATTATTTATGGTACAAAAAATGTAACATTAAAATCCTAGTACTTTAAAGTAAAATTTTAAAGTTCAAGTACTTTAAAACTTATTTATTGTACAAAAAATGGAAGATTAAAGTCCTAGTACTTTAAAGTAAAATTTTAAAGTTCAAGTACTTTAAAATTATACGTAGTTGTTGACATGAAATTTGAAATGATTTACAACTTTTTATTTAAAATTCATTAAACTTGCAGTATGAAATGAACCGTTATATTCACCACGAACGAAAACTGTTTTTAAAGGTCCTCGCAAGTAATTCCTTTCTCGTCTTTAAAATGCCACTTTTCGTTCTAGATAAATAAACTACTATAATAAAGAAAAAGGGTACCAAATTTAATACAAATTAGATAATCATAGGTTAACGTTGGTAATAATAATGAAATAGTGAAAGGAACCGTTTATTAATGCGAAATACATCAATTTGCAAATAAAAGAAAATATTTCAGGCGATGAGATTAGAATTCACGTTCTCAGGCGGATTCTATTACTATTTCAGAGTTTTAACCACTGCCCGTGAATTTCAGCAGGGCCGGCTTCAAATAAGTTTCGACTTCAAGCAAATCCACATTGCGTTTTTGTTAAAAGCAGTTTGACTCTTCAGTTTTTATCAATATTCTAGGGGTGTTTAATATAAACCTTTTAAATTTATGTGTTGCGAGTAGATCCAGCTCTCGCACGTAGTTTGTAATATGAATAAATCCTGTTTTTATTTAATTTTCTTTAGCGTGTATGATTTTTTATTTGATGTAACCAAATTTGCTTTTCTTGCGCAGCATTTAAAGTAATTTTCATTTCGAAACAACTACAGGAGGAAACCAGATTCCTGTGTTGGTAAATATTGATCTTTCAAAAGCCACTACCTGAGATATTAAGAGAGTTGTATGTTTACTGAGCTAGCTAAGTGTTAAAAGGAGTAAATAATTATTCAAATATTAGGACAAAACGTGTTGTCCACATTTAATTTATCTACATGAAAGGACGAAACAGAAGTACTAGTACAAGGGTTATGTAGTCACTTTAGACAGAGAATCTATTTGCATGGGGAAATTGGTACAAAATATTTCAGAAAAATAAACTGTAAAGTTCTCAGTTTTTCTTTCTTTTATATCTACGAGGGGTAGTCAAAAGAAGGTCTAGTATGTTTTAATAGGAGTGCAGTGGCTTCTTCTATTAAAAAAGAATTTGGCAGATAAAATCATCAGTTTACATTAACAAATTTTCAAAAAAACAGCATGCAAGTTAATAGCATTCTACTTCATCAATATCATATCTTCCTTTAGGCGTGCACATTGACGGATATAGCGTAAACTAATATGTGTGAGGAGTTGATAATACTGTGTTCATCATCAGTATTCGTTACTCATAGAAATGTTTAGTTCAACAGTCCTCGATGCTAGGAATATTTCTGCAGCTTCATTTTGCACTTAAACATGTGTTTTGCTTTAACACCGTAAAGATAGTACTACTAATATTTCAGACCATTGATGTGTAGTTATCACAATGTAAAACATATCTTGGAAAATAATTGAAATAGTAGGATACAAAAGCTAATAATTAACAAACTTATTCTGCAATTTTACGTATGTTTCAACATGTCAAACATAGCCTGTTAAAATAAGTAATTTACGATACAAGTGCGTAAAGCTAGTTTTTAGCCACGAGTGGGGTAGAGTGACTAAAGATGCTTTACGCCTGTGCATCGTGCAATATTCTATCTACGATAGAATCTAGAAAACACGATATATACAAGGTCCGGCAGAATAAAGTATCTATTTTAAATTGAGTTGTTTTTGTTAACGGCTAAATGTTTATTCAAAAATCAAACAAAAGGTTCTTCAGGAAACACGAAAATTTTATTTTTTAAACATTACAACAGTCAAGTGACCTCCTTCTCGCTGCTGGCACTCTTGATGCTGCTTTTACCCTTTAAGCATTTTCAAGTATTCGTACAGAACGAGTTTGTTCCTTTTGCTTCTTCTTTGGCACATGAGGCAGTAGTGCGAAACTTGTGTACCCACTTTTTAATTGTTATTCGACTAGGAACTGCATCTCGTGGATTTAAATGAAAGTAACGACGAAATAAACGCTGGATGGTTACAACAGAACTGTTATTTTTAAAATAAGCTTCAACCGCAAAAGAACGTTGAATGTTTGACCAATGCTCTATATTCACAGCTAAACTGACATTTCTCGCAAACACTTTGACAACTTTCTTAAATTTCCATTTATCGCGAAAGCATGGCGACTTGATTTAAATTTATATCGCATTATATTAAGAAATGTATTAACTTTGAAAATGGATACCTCAGTCTGCCGGACCCTGTATAAGAAAATATTTAAATGTAAATTAGGATTACTAGCAAACGGTCATAATGTTACGTGGTTAAAAATTTTAAAACACGTTGCTACTGACGACGTCAACTAATAAAAACATATTATTAAACAGTCGTTTTACAAAGTTAAAACTGCCAACTAAAAGTCAATTTTACACACTGTGGTAGATAAATAGTGTTTGTTGGGGTGCCACTCTGTGCATTACAATTTATGGTAAACTTATTTGCGAACATATATATTTTCAACTTACCTATACTAGTATCGTATGCGTGCAGGTACTCGGATGTCATAAATTGTGAAACTAATGATGATTTGCCCACAGCAGGACCACCCAACATGAGAACTTTATAAGGAACAGGACCTGGTGCGCTTGTGGAGGATTCTCTGGAGGAGGCCAAACTGCATGAAGCAGATGTGCGTGCTGACCCTGCGGCAGACGCCGCCCCCGGAAGCTGCTCGGTGCTGCAATGTGATAACAGAAGCCATAAATATAATTGCGAGTATGTCAAACAATGAAATAAGTTATAGTTTGGTAATTAGACTTATAACTTGGTCATCTAATTTGAAAAACTGGTATGTGTAATATTTCAGGCATCTCATTTAATAACTTTGTTGCTTTAATGTGCGCCTTTGTTTTGCGAACGAACGAATGAATTAATGGGCGAACGTGGTTCGATTCGAACATTTATTCGCTACTGAACGAACTATATTAGACATAATACATGTGTAATCCTATGTTGTACCGAACGAATTACACCAAATAGATTTGTTGTTGGATTCGTTTCCGTTCCATGTTGAACAACTTTATTTTAAAAGTCAAGATGTGTATATTTAATTGGTGAATTTTGCTCATTTCACGAAACTTTGAGACCATGCAGGGACGAACTGAACGACGAATAGCCGAATGAGGGCCCAAGGGGTAGTACAAATTAACTGAATTTAAAACTCTTTTGATATTGTCGACCATTTTCTAAGCGATGGTCTTGCATTATGTTTTCACAGCATTTTCCTCTATTGTGAGGCAATAATACTTTCCAATGTGTATCTATTCTTTTCTAATACTAAATTTATGACAATATATGCTTCACTCTACATAATAATTGTTTTTATGGGACGATATTACTAATAGAAATGCAGCACGTAACGGCAATCAATCCAAGAACGAATGAATTCGGTCTTATTCGTTGGATACAACATTCGGTTATACATGTATCCCTTGTTCAAAATAGCTGACGTATTCTTACACTGTTGGTGTTTCAGCTACATAGATGTTATTATTACCCGAGGTCAAATTTCATAAAAATGAAAATATTTATTAATTCAGAGGCGTGGTAAATAATTGAAAACCACGTGACCAGTAGCATTTGGGAATTGAGTGAATTTAATGTGCTAAGTGCTAACAAGCACTGATTTGACATGTTTGGGCATTGATGTTCGTGAAGTAATTTTGACTTGTCACGATGCGTTGTGATAATTTTTTAACTTACCAGACTGTATTTCCTCTGCATCAACAGCGGTTCTGTTCAGAGCCAATTTAATTATTAATATGTAGCAGGCCATTGATATTGTCATATTGCAATCCTTTTGATTTATGTTGCCAGCAATGTTAAATAGGTTGCCTATATTATTCGGCGACGTGTTTTTAGCCTTTTTCGAAGTTTCTGTACTAAATTATTGCAAACTAGACTATAATTCCTGTTTAAAACGTACGCATAAACATATGTTTTAGAATTTCCCGCCGTTAAAGTTTCTCTTTGGACCCTCAGGTAATCCGTAATCTCTATTACGTCAATAATACGAGTAATTATGGCATTGGTAAATGACGGAAACTAACACTATTGCTTTAGTAATTTGAATTGGATGCTGCACCTTCTCCATCATCATCATCATCATTTGCAGCATTTAAACATTCCATCTCTGGACATATGCCTCCCCAAGCTGTCGCCATGCTGTTCGATCAGAGGTAGTTCGCATCCAATGTGATCCTGCTACGCTGCTGATGTCGTCTCGCCATCTAGTTCTCGGACGGCCACGGTCTCTTCTTCCGATTCTTGGTCTCCACTCGGTCACTTTCCTACTCCATCTGTTGTCTTGTCTTCTCATTAGGTGTCCCGCCCACTGCCATTTTAGACTTGCTATGCGCTGCGCTACGTCTTCGACTCTTGTCATATTCCTTATCCAGTCGTTTGGTTTCCTGTCTTGTAGTCGTATACCCAGCATCGATCGTTCCATTGCCCTCTGCGTTACTTTAATCTTCCTTATACTGGTTTCTGTGAGGGACCAAGTCTCTGAGGCATAAGTTAGAGTTGGGAGAACACACTGGTTGTACACCTTAGATTTTAAGTGTTGAGGATATGTTGATGTTTTGAACACATTTCTCAGTCTTCCATATGCCGCCCATGCTAATTTTATCCTTCTTTCAACTTCTGCTGCTTGGGGATCACTTGCAAATGTCAGTTTTTGTCCTAAATAGATATATTCCATGTATAAGTATATGTATATTGGGTATCATCGGGCAGAACGTATAAAGTGTCCTAAGGTGATAGTTTCAAATTAAAATATTCTTAAAGTACCAAACCTTATCGCATATAGGAACATATACGTACAGGTAATTAAATAAAGTAAGAAGTAAAAACAAATATTAATTTCATACGAATCGAACGCATACAAGTATATAAATGGAGAAATAACCTGAATAATACTAGGCGACTGCCAATGGATTATGAATCCTTCTATACAATTTTGTCCATTGTCTGCTCCATTGGAATTTAGATTTCTCCAAAAATTGAACACTAATTAAAGAATACAACAAAAAACAACAGAAATGAATTATAGCTAGACAACAGAGGATGTGTGGCAACAGTGCAAACAAACATTCCAAGACCCTTGTTTAGAAATACTTAAAGTTAAAAATAAACAATATGCAGAATGGGTAATTCAAGACACATGCGAAAAGGTAAAAGTAAGAAAGGAATGGAAACCCCATGTATTACAAGCACAAAATGATAGTGTGAAATGAGAAAATCAGAAAAAATATGTAATGGCTAGAAAAGAAGTTAAAGAACTATGTAAAATAATAAAAGAACTAACAGGGAAAGCAGGAAAGATTAAAAAACCTGCAAATAAAAAATTAAAAGAGACAAATAATACAATCGAACAACAACTACAGCGCTGGAAAAAGCATTTTGACGAGGTAATTAATAAAATTCACGAAAAGAGCAAGCAGATTTCAGAGCTGGTTGTTCCTGTACCGACAACAGACTGAGAATTATAATCGAACAGTCGCTGGAATATCAATCGTCATTACAACTACTCTTCATATATTACGAGCGTGTTTTCGACTCCTTTAGTAGAGAATATATATGGATTGCCCTGATAAACAAAGGAATGCCAGAAAAATTAATTTGTCTAATCAAAGAAGCATATTCGGATTGTAAAGCCTAAGTACTATGATTCATTTGCGCTGCCTTCTAATTTCGCAGTCTGTAGTATTCACTTTGCTCTGTTGCGCATCTTTTCGCACGATTGTTTGTGAGCGCGCCGTTTTGTATTTCCCGCTCTGCGCCAGGCCCATTTTTGGCCTCGCGGAGATAAGTATTGGCATTTGTTTGGGCGACGCCGACGCGTCCTTTCCGATCTGGTTTGCGAAACGAACAACATGCCGTGGTAACAGTTAGAATTTCGGAGGTTTAATTTTTGGGCTGCTGTTAGTTCGATGATGTGTATGTGAACCTTCACTTTGAAGTGGATTTATTCCCCCGATCTTCGATGTAAGAGAAGCTTGACTCCCACGCCTTTGGCGGAATTTTTCATGCTGCTACGTGTTTCTCAAATTCGCCTGGAAATGTTTCCGGGTAAGAGTTCATGTCGAACTATTCTGTCGGTCTTGTGCTATCGTGGATTCCTTCCTTCGTTATAGTACCTAGTGCCGGAGGGCCAAATTGAGGCTTGGAATACAGTTGGTCTTATTCGCACTTGGACGTTCCATACACTGGGAATTTTGGATCTTCGGACCTGCTTGACTCCTGCTGCAGACGCCATTTGAGCGCAGGAGAGGATCCGACAAGAAGGCTTTATCGTTAGGTCTATTTTGTACCAGTACACCACAGTGAACTCCCCTTTGAACCAGCAGCTTTGGGCCGCCCAAATTTGGGGCCAAACGACTTCGATAACCGTGATATCATTCGGCCGTGAGTTCGCTGCCGGACTGGCGTTTGTGTTTCCTCCGAAACAAAGCGCCGCTGTAATCTTTGCCTGCCCCGAGCCTAATCTTAATGTGTGAAATAAGGCGATTGCCTTATTGTTACGTTAGAAATTGTGAGTATTAGTTTTAATTCTTGTTCTAAGCTACCTCATGCTATTACTGCTAAATTAGCCAAACTTAAGTAGGATAGCAGGTAATATTGTGGCCACCTGCGATTCTGCTGGTGGATCGATAACTTTGTGATACTTACCTCTACTGTGATCCCGAATTTATGAAAATTATACTGTGATTTTGTCAATTATGGAGGTTTAATTTAGTTACAGCCGTCTATTGTATTTGAAACTCCTCTTTCAGGAATTGTGTTTGTGCTTAAGCATTGTGAGTTTACGAATTCTGAACACCTGGGTGCATTCGCTGTATTGTAATACAAAAAAATTCGTTAGCGCACTTGGCATTTATTTCCATTATTTCGTTCTACCGACTGTTCTGTTCTGTGTACAAAGTAATTCTCTGAAAAAATAACCAACGAATTAAAGTAGCTAACAGTACTCTTAAACGGTAAAATGTCACAAGCTTTTCCAACTGAAGCGAGAGTCAAGCAAGAGTGTATCTTGTCACTGTTGCTTTTCTTAATTGTATTAGACAATGTACTAGAAGAAGCCACAAGGGGAAACCCAAATAAGAAAATAGAGCTCAAAATAAACAAAGCAAAAACAAAGTTAATGAAAATCAACACAAAAAACGCAAACAACATATATACAGACGAAGAAAAAGTAGAATAAGTTGACGTCGAGTTACAGTTTTTTCTTGGCAAGAGTTCTGCCATTATTTTATTTCTAATTCTATAGCTCAGCACTCGTCTACGGTGGATCAACAAGTTAATTTTAAGAATTATATTTATTATGACGCTTAACATTGGCAAATCAGAAACAAAATAATTTCTACAAGCCACTGCAAATTGTAAATAAAATAATTCCATTCAAATATCTTGTCTTCAATAGTACACAACTTATTGAAGAAAGAACATAGAAGTTGGTCGGCGGTAGGGTATCATGCTGTCAAGTTGAAGGATTTGTCATTTACTAGTATAGAGTTACAAATAGCGTTTACTTTTTCTCTATTGCATAGTAAATTAAATATTGTCACATTGGCATAATTTTGCGGTTGACAATAAAGGTTTTAAAAAGTCAAAGTGGAAGGCATTTTATTGTATTATATTACAGAAAATTTTTTTGTTACGCGACATAGTTATTGAAAATCTTTATAATGTAAACGGGTGCGGTATAGAGCGTACAGAAAAAAAGACGACATACATTTTTCAGTCTAAACTTTTCACAGATATAATAAAATAGAAGTCACTAAATTTGCTTGTATAATTGTTAAGTTAGTTCATTTAAGATATTATAAAATGGATACTAGCTTAAAAGTTTTGTAGCACACTGTTATCTGGGAAGATGTGCTGAAACCTTTCTCAAAGATTAAAGTAATTATGTCTAAATGCATATAGTTATTTGTTTACGCCACCCTACAGAAAACATTTTTTGTTATAAAGGAACAAAATTTATATTTGGCATAAAGCATTTTCTAATATAGCATAAAAAATCTATAAAGGGGTTTACACGGAACTTCCCAAGCGCGAATTAGATCAATTTGCAAATTAAAAAAAAAATGTATTCCGCTGGGGTTTGAATCCGCCGCATCTGCGTAGCGATTGTAATCGCATCAATGAGTCGTACTGCGCCATCCTGCCTTATTGAAACGAGTGCGACGCGCGCGCCTCTATTTTACGGAACATAATCTGCATGCAAAATATCGTCATCCTCCAACAAATGGTTTTTGAGTTATATCGCCAACAGGCAGACAGACAGACGCAGTTGAGAAAACATTTTTTTCGTCATCTAGGGACCTTGAAACGTGGAAAGCTAAAGAAATCTCAAAAGGTGATTTTTCGTGAACTTCCTTTGTCTTTTAGACGAGGGAAGTAAAAATAGAAAAAAAGCTGTTTCAGCCAACAACTTCGAAAATTGCCATAACTTCTTTTTTCTTCAAACGGCAGTAAAATATGGCATTATACTGCTGGATTGATGATGCTAAACTGTCACATTATTGCCAAGCGGCAGATAATATTATCTGCCGCTGACGAGCGGCAGATAAAGTTATTATCTGCCGCTGACGACTTTATCTGCCGCTCGTCAGGGGCAGATAAAGTTATTATCTGCCGCTGACAACTAGTAATTTTCTTCGAATTTTGTTCATAAAGTTGTAAATAATTTGTTATAAAAACGTTTGAAGAAAAAATACTATATATTATTCGGAGCAAAAGCATCTTTATGTGGCTCGGCTGTACTTATCTGCCTCGCAAGCTCGGCAGATAACCCGTCCAGCCTCGCCAAATAAAATATAACTTTTGCTCCTAATAACATAATATACTATTATTTATTGAAAAACGGAAAAAATACGCTTTAGCGTCTATAGGCTATTAGATTGATGGATTTAACATAGATCAGTATGTTACGTATATATTGCTATCATCGACTCAATGCAGCACTTTAAATTCAAATTTCCGCGATGTCATAATAAAATGGAAAAATGAATAAATTCATTTATCTGTTTTGATGTCACAATTTGGTTATTATAACACCGTAATCAGTGCTGAAACAGGGTCAACTATATTACTATTTTTGGATTATTTTCATATGAAAAACATTGAAACAGCCTACCTTGTTTCAGACAACTGACAGATTGTCACATTTATGAAACGTCAACATTTAAAGCCTTTTATTATCTTTATGCGAAGTAGATAATAGTTATTTACCATACAAGTGAGATAAGAGCATCGTTAATATACATGTATGGAAGTTACAAACGAGTGCGCAATGATGCATTATCACAATTTTATATACAACTGCCTAAAATTCAGAAAAGTGCATTAAGAGAAATGTCAGATCTGTCATTTTCAAAAATATTTTATTGGGCAAATGTGATTATGTTATTCATTTGACACTATTTCAGTTAGGTAATGAAGCCACTACACCACTCAGTTATGTAATAAAGCCATTACATAACTGGGTGGTGTAATGAACTTCATTACCTAACGGATATAGTGTCATATGGGTGATGTAATGAGTTACTTATCCCACTGGAGTAGAGAATAGTTATTTACTATACAAGTGGGATAAGAGTATCATTAATATATGTGTATGTAAGTTACAAACGAGTGCGTAGCACGAGTTATGTAGCCACACAAGTATATTAATGATACATTATCACACATGTATTCTACAAAATTTTATCTACAACTGCCCAAGATTGAGAAAAGTGCTTTAAGAGAAATGTCAGATTGTTGTCTGAATGTCATTTTTTGGCAGTGGTTTATTATGAGATGTTTTATCGGACTTTCTCCACTGTCTAGGGTGCATATCACACGACGTTTCGGGAGTTTTATCTACTCCCGTCTTCAGGTGTTCCTGAACACGAGAGTAGATAAAAACTCCCGAAACGTCGTGTGATAGACACCCTAGACAGTGGAAAAAGTCCGATGAAACAAATCAAATGTCAGAACTGTAATTTTCATAAATATTTTAGTAGGCAAATGTCATTATGTCATTCATTTGACACTATTTCAGTTAGGTAATGAAGCCATTAAATAACTGAGTGGTGTAATGAGCTTAATTACCTAAAGGAAATAGTGTCAAATGAATGTAATGAGTTACTTATCTCACTGGAGTAGATAAAATATTATACGACTATTATGCTCGTTTTGTAAGAGGCGCTGCAGCACTCGTTCCGTTGGAACTCTCCTAGCTGTGCTTGTCGTGCCCCAAACCCACTCGTCGTACAATAGGCCCTCTTATAAAGTAATGTAATTTATACTATTAGTTTGTTCAAAGTTCGAATACGTTTCGGTAAGAAACACCGTAATATCAAACAAAACGCCGAACGGGAAAACAGCTGTAGAAACATGTGAAGGAGGCAGCAGGTGATAAATTTTAGCATCTGATTTAAATAATATTTCTTGTCGAGTAATATCTATTCATCAATAACTCATTAATTTAGTAACAAAATAAAATATAACTGGATATCATCTGTTATTTTCTCTGCTTAAGTATGAAAATAACTACGATCTAATGTAACATGAATTCGGTGCATTTAAAATTTTCCGTTGCAATACCTTACTATAGCAATTTTGTCGCAACTTCATTTACCACAAAGACTTAAAATAACAGCTTACATTATCACATCCAAAAGTTGTATAAATACTATATAAATGGTCAAATGTGTTGTTAAAAGCATGAATACCCCCCCTCAGCATGATGATTACTATGATTAAGAGAAAATTAACTATTCAATAGAAAATTTGATCTTCTTTTATATACATTTGGAAAGACATCAGGATTATGGATTCCGAATTAAACAGCGAACCTTCGATAGAGCGAATCGGTCGGTGATTACAATTTCAGATAAAACGAGGAAGTACAACTTTATAATATAGCCAACTCGAGCTAATTATGTAACCCAGGACGAAGTGAGGAAGTTATTCTAATTGCGACGTGGGCCAACTTAGGCAAAACATTTCTGAATTTATAATTGTTGCCGCAACGTGTCACTTCAGTTACTAATTTCAAAGCAGAACTGCTGACCCGCTTTAATTGCCAACCGCAACTTAACATCCAGACAATTACTACTTGTACCTTTCATGGCGGCGATAAAATTGTGGGTGATGGTTGTCTAGTTGCAAAGTTTCATAATAATATTTCATAACTAAATAAGCGGATGTTCTAGGCTATGTGCTAGTAATGGGAGCATTTATAATTATTATTTGAAGTGCAAATCAGCGTGAATTCAGCGAATTTTAAGAGAAAATACTATTACCATCAATCCAAAAATACAGTAAATTATTTGTAGTAGGATACAGGATTTAAGTAAACAAACTGCCAAATGAATACGCCGTCCTGTGTTTATAAGCCCGCTACAGCTTTAAATTAAATTCTGCGACATTTATTCCCGTAAACTAATGGCGTCTTTTATATAACCAGCCATTCTGTGCAACTTTGCTTGCCTTTATTGCTTCCCTACGTCTTTTGCAAGAGTTATACAAATTTGAAATCTTGGAAAAACAAATTGAATTTGCTCTAATTGGGTTTTTATAAAGTAAATTTTTAAAACAAAGTCAAATTCATCCTCGTTCTGGAGTTCACATTTTCTAAAGCATTTAAGAAATCTTACATCAAAAATTAATGCCACGAATCGACAATACACTTATACAATCTACAATTTGCACATAACAAATTAAGAATAGGATTTGCTAGCTAACGTCATCATCATCAACTTCCAGGATTAAACCTATTTGATTTGTTCCGGTCTTATGTAAATTGATCCCTCTTCCCTCGTGGCCTATATTGTAAAAGCTATTTGGGGATACGGAAATCGTCCATTCGTGTAATATCTTCCAACTAATTATTTCCATATTACTCTATACTGTCTGCTATATTAAAAAAGAAGTAATTGCTGTTGTATCTCGTCATTTCGTATGATCGAGTAATGTACTCGTATAATCTAATCCCGTATAATTCGTAAGAATCTAATCTCTTCAGCTTCAGTCGGCACCGGTTTCCCTCAGTAACCGTTTCTGATATACATATACAAGAAATTAGAATGGTCATTACTCTATAAAACTTTAATTTTGTGTTCGTCCTTGCTATTTTTAAACGTTTTTTTAATTAGAAAACTAACGTATAGTGTATAAGTAGAAAATGTACATGATTATAAGAAAAACGTCATTATTTCTCTTGAGGAGATTATATGTCCTAACTTGAAGTTACTGATTTTTCAGATTTTTCAAAATTTTTAAATGAAATTTAAGTAGTCACCACTGAAAACACTCGAATCAAAGTTGCTAGTTAATAGTGTAACAAAACAATACACACAATTTTCTCCGTGAAAATTGCTAAGGTAAATTATACATTTTTAGTTTCTATACCGAGTGTTGACGAGGCGTTTGTTGTTGCTGTATTGCGAGGCTTCGCCTACATGCTAGAATGGCTATTTGAAGGTTACACTTATAACCCCCAAGATCAACTAAGGGGTGAGGTAATTCCATGGCCTAGTGTTAAAGTGATTAGCCAATAGAACTTCTTTATCCTACTTTTTCTTATTCTGCGTGTTGTTTTGCGACGAGTTAAATCGCTAGACACTTTGTGGTACTTGTGGATTCATTATGGGCACCGCTTTGCTAGACGTTCCCACATTTAACGAAGTTCTCAGGTGCTTGTCTGCACTATGTAATTACTTAATATTTTATAACCTTTAATTCCGTTAATGTCTGCACTGACGAATATAATAGCTTAAATACTTGAAGATTTTACTTAGTTTAACAATTGATATGTAAGTACAGTTTGTAATATTGCACTAAAATTAGTAACGTCCGCTACATTTATTTATGATTGCATTCGAACTGATATTTGAGCATTATTACATAATGTATAAACTTTGTATAATCTGCACACCGTTAATGATGAGGTGCAACACACTTTAATGGTCGTAATTCTCGTGTTACAAAGTTGCGTTGTATTTTCAGTTTGTCAGATTTCTAAGTAACTTTAACTACAATATTGTACGCATGTCCGCACTTGCTTTATTACTTTGCTGAGATATACTTAACCTAGAAAGTACAACCGTAATTAATTTATTGTTGAATATATGATTTTGTTTTCTCTGTGTTATTTGTGTTTATAACCGGTTATCCTACTGCAGCCTAACTGAATCGAGTGGCTCTATTGAGGTATTTTGAGTTACGTTACGGAGCCTGGCGCCCGTTAATTAATATTGCATTTATAAGGATTTGTCCTGTACTTTGTATTTATAACAAAATACCAATCAATTTGGAGTGGTTAGTATGCACAACAATTATGCCGAAAGATGTATTTTCCTTTTCATCGATACCACTATGCGTATTAGTCATGAGAGTTCTGTGATCTGGCCGTTCATGAAGCAGTCAGAAGGGGTGAGAACACTACCATTCCGAAACTTTCGACGCGGAGCATTTTTGTATATCAAAGATGCCTTTGATAACATGTCGTTAACATAGAATTTCGGCTTAGACCTCGTAGTATTTGTGGATAGACACCCAGCATTCTCTGGCTTAATGTGCCTTGCACCTTGTGAAATCGAGCAAGAATCGAGGATACTTAGGGAGATTTGGCTTTGTTGCTGCTTGTACACCCATATTCACTAACGTTTCACAAGACCTTGTAGCTTGCAGCATCAGAGTGAAAGTCGCACTGAAAACTACAGGTCGGTGTGGGGCTATTTATAGTCCTCTGTGTCAGGCGCGCGGAGTGACGTAACGCTGATTGGTCGTTCAAGTGCAACGTAATCCGTGGTGCGTGGCCATATGACGCACAGCGATTGTAATGCTTTAGATCGTGTATCACAGAAGTGCACGTTTTACTAAGATTAAACCATCTTCCCTGTTTATATTATTTGGATGTTTTGCTATTTCTATGGCTTCACGTATCACTCAGGGAAGTAGTGAAGTATTCTGGCAAGTACTCTGACGTGCTCAAATTCTAAGGTGTGCTCATTCGTAAATGTATGCTTAGCTACGGCTAATTTTGTGATGCGTTTGTGTTTGCAATCGCCTTTTATGTTCTTAAAGTCTTAGATCAACGGAACGACCAGTTTGTCCAATGTAACTCGAGCCACAAGAACAAGGAATGCGATATACATGCCAGCGGTTATTAAACTTGGAATTTTATCTTTTACTGATCTGAAACTGTTACCCAAAGTTACATTGGTCGTGAACACAGTTTTGATGTTGCATCGTTTCAAGACAAGTGCTATTTTATCAGTAGAGCCTTTAACGTAAGGTAGGTACAAATGCTAAGCCTTCCAGAGGTTTTGTCTTTAGCCTTTTGTGTCATGGTTTTGTCTAGCGCTTTTAATAAGGCGATAGTTGTGTATCCGTTCTTTTGTAAAGAGTCAAATAGATGTACCTTTTCTCTCTCTCTAGATTTTCTGCATCTGAGATACGAATGGCTCTTGTCGCCAAAGTCTGGAGAACTGTGGTTTTTTGCATTGGATAATGGTGTGAGCTAGCAATTAGATACCTGTCCGTGTGTGTTTTCTTTCTATAGACTGCATGTCCTAAACTACCATCTGATTTACATTTTACCAGGATGTTTAAAAACGGAATACTGCCATTTTCCTTAACTTCCATTGTGAATTGTATGTTGGGATGTATAGAATTCAGGTGTTTTCGAAACAGTTTCAATGTCTGGCGTCCGTGTGACCAGATGACAAAGGTACATATCTCAACCAGTAGGTCGGTTTTAAATGCGCTTGTTCGAAAGTCTTGGTTTCAAATAATGCTTCCAGGTAAATAATAGCGATAACAGGTGATAGCGGTGAACCCTTAGCCGCTCCTTCGACTTGTTCATATATTTTATTGTTCCAACTGAAGTAAGTGTTTTTCAATCAAATTTCGACTAGTTCAACTTGGTCTGTATGCAAGACATCTTTGAGCATTACTAGCACCTCATCAAGCGGCACTTTCGTGAAGAGTGATACTACGTCGAAACTGACTAAGAGACCATCTTTGTTTAATTTTATGTTCTTTAGTTTCTGGACAAAATCTGCTGAAATCTGTTCAATTATAGTTCTAAATAATGACTTTTAACTGATAAGGAACACATTTCAAACACAGAGTCTGCAAAGCAGTCTGGGCCTGCAGAAAGATGTTTGGCAAAACAAAAGTGGCTCATACCGAAAACGGTGATTATTATCATAGTAACGTATGGTGGCGTAAGAGAACGCATAAAAAAATAAAAACCGGTTAAACAAAACACAAAGAATGGTATGATAAAATTAGTGCACGAAACTACTATAACGGCGTTAGAAACCCTGTTATACCTTCTACAGTATGATCGAAAACTTTCGCTCTCTAGAGGGCTGCGAATTTAAAAAAAATAATTAAATTATGTTGGCAGTGGTGAGTAAAGGTACTCAATAATATAACATATATAATTTTGATATAATCATTTAACTTTGACAAAATGTTTTATACTGAACACAAAGTGGTGCATGAATGGAAAATGGAGAAAATCACTTTTAACAGCTGTAGTTGTTTTTTTATTAACATGTCTATGTATTCAACAGAAATTTTTGTATTTATTAAAATTACGTTACTGATATAACCTTAAACTGACTTTTAATACCACGACTGGCGAAAAACATTTTTAACACAACAATTCTACAGCCCTCTAGAGGATAACAGTTCGATTATACCGTTTAAATCTAAAGATAGGGGCAGAAGGGAGACTTGGAGCATAGAAGCTGAAAACTGAAAAAAGGGTACGATTACTATCCTTGACACTCAGGACATAATATAGAAATCATTGACCGGATACATGAAAACTTAATCTGGCCAATCAAGTCTGATAAAATAATAGCTATTAACATATCTAGGAGTGTTATGAGTATCATAACTGCTGCAGATGTTGTTTAAGACATCCAAGGCTGTTATGATTCATAACATCCGTGGTTTGTTCAACAGTTTATCGGTTGCAGCATTAGTAATGGTTGCAATGTACGGTAAAAGAATATTACCGTACAGATATAGTTGTTTCAGTATGGTAATAGTTGCCATGTACGGTAAAAGACTGTTACCGTACAGATACAGTTATCACTTAGTTACCAGACTACTTTTTATATGTAAACAAAGGCTTAATATCATGAATCCGATAAAGATGTTATTCTAATTACCTGAAAACACTGGATAGCACAATAGATCACCCACGCAGCAGTGAAATGGTTACGGAATCAAAGTAGGCGTAATAATAATAATAATAATATAAAATACGCATTGGTACATTAGTGCGACTAATTTAGAGTAGTTAGTATGCACAGCATCTACGCCGTTTATCGATACGTTGATTTTCATTCTTTACAAGACCACCATTTCGTTGATGAAACAAGGAGATGTTTTAATAAAGAACATAAACAAAAAATACCGTTACTATGGAAATACAAACGTTGACCAATATATACGTAAAATTTAAGATGAAAAGATGCAGGAGCTTTTAAATTATAATTTTTCTAAAAAGCCATATCGGAAGAAAACATCCATTTTCAGAAAATCGGGTACTGTTCAAGTATCTGTTTTTGAAAGGGTTATCTGCTAAAGAGATTTTAGGTGACACGTTGTCAACATTAGGAGGTGAGTGTCCCTCTTATACCACCATAAGAAAACTGGTTTGCCGCGTTGAAGCTGGGTAGAAAAGATGTTAAAGACGAGCCGAGAGCTGGGAGACCAATTTCGGTGTCAGCAACAAAACACATTGATGTTGTCTACAATTTTGGAAAATCAACGAATCGTTCTGAAAAGAATATCAAAGAGTTTGAACATCTCACGTGAACGTTTTTTTCATATAATTTACAACGAATTGAGTACGAGGCACTTATCAGCAAAATGGATACCCGTGTGCTCCAATGCTGAGCAAAAGTGAACGAGCGTCATAACATCCACATAAATCTACATCCAATTTAAAGATAACACGTCAACCTTTTTGGACCACAATTTGGGTTCATTATTATGGCCCAAAGACAAAATAAATGTTCACATCTTAGAAACATTTTGATTATCATCGGATTAGAAGATTTCGTGTGTAGAAGTCTGCAGGAAAAGTACCTGCCAGTTTCCTGGGATAAGAATGAAATTATTTTCAGTATTACTGTTCGTTATTACTAAAGCTTTAAGCCAGAATAGTGGAAATTTTCAAACGGATGGTTGTTTTTGCAGGATAACGCACCTGCTCACAAAGCATTTGTTGCTCTGCATCTTCCTAAATTGACGCCTTCAAATTATTATCTATTACTACAGCTCTAGAAGGCCTTGAAATCACAAGGAATTAGATTGTTCTACATGTAACCGATGCTGCAGAGACCAGGTTTGCAGACAAAACAAACAATTTTTTGTCCAAAGGGTTAACGTAACTTTATAAACGTTTTGTTAACAGCATAAGGCGATTATGCCGAATAAAATAATATTACTTTGCATTTGTATAGTTTTCTTCTAGGCTAGGGCAACTATTATCAATACTTTTTCGTACATAAATAGCTACTTAACTTGATGAATAAAATAACATTTTCATAATACACCAGTCGTACCAGTAACTGGTATTCAAATCTCCCCTTTCATCTACCTATGTAAAGAACGTTTATGTGTGAGAATAGCAAAGACGTGCGCTAACAACCAGGCTGTGTTTTAATAATTAATACTACTTGAAGTAATTTCTACGGTTAATAATAAACTTCCAACGTTGCATGCGTGCTATTCTAAGGTGTTGACAACTGTGTACAGAAATATAGTACACCTCTTAACGTCCTTAATTCTTCTTGGGAATTATTCGAGTTGTTACTGCAACTACTAATCAAGTCCTTTCAAACACAGATATAGATAGCATACACGCCACATGAAATATGGTACCTGGATTCAGGATTTCAGTAAAACGTTTTTACGAAACTCTGGTCTGAAATGATGACTTTTTTAGCGAACACTATTAATTACAACCTGACCCTTGCAATTTCCGCATTTAAAAATAGTAGGTTAAAAATATGCAGTAGTCGTACGTCTGAATAAACGGCGACAGGTTAAAGCAGGGCAAAAGATTAAAATGCATCTAATCTAACTAAAAGCATTTCCAAACCTCTCATGATTTATGACGGCATGTCGAAAGCTGAAATGCGAAGTTGCGAACGAAGTTTCATTATGAACGTGGGAGTCTATTATGAGCAGCAAACTACTGCTTATTCACGAATATGCAATACTAACTGGGGAGCAAAGTGGTCACAAAGTGCAAGTCAAGAGCTCATTCGAAACCGTACATGTGCGGGAACGATTTGTAAAGAAAAAAGGGAAACCCTTTGAATTCGGAATAAGTACCATATCGGTAAATGTGAAGTATTTTGTGTACAATATGCGCTTTATTTTATTTTCGAGCGCTTAGTGGCGACGTAGTTTTCGTGTTTTCACAGAAAAGTATGTCAAAGTTAAATAAGCTCCGAGCTTTCAAACTATTAAAATGCAGTCTGGATATTTATAAATAAATGTAAAAAGTTTGCAATCGCTCCTGAAAATAAAAGTATGGAGGGCTATTCAATTTCGAAGCTCGCCATTGCGATTACGTAAACTTCAAGGAGCACGGGTGCGGTTAAATTAGGACAAAAACGTTATAGAATGACTGCAGTGCAATTTTTATGGAGTCAAATAACATATAAAAATGATTTCATTATTTTTAGATTAGGGTATCAAGACCTATTATCAAGACACGTTTTTTTTTCAATATACCTTAGTTATATATTGATATGGTCTTAAAAAGGCAAAGCATTTTAAATAAAATATAATTAACATTCAGCTTAATTATAATGCAAATAAAAAGGATATTGAATAGAACAGTACGGTTTTATAATTAAAAATTCTATTTCATACAACGGTATCGACAGTTCTTTAGCAAATTTGACTGTCCATTACTAAAACAAAGATCAGTCAGAAAGAATCATAGTGATTAATTGAATTACTTGTGAAATTGTAAACGATACTAGCTAATTTTCAATTCGTTGATTGCAAATATAACTCAAATCAGTTAATGACAATAATTTTGAACTAAGCTATAGGCTATTAGTCAGTTTTTATCTGAAAAAGTATATATTATTAGAAAGGATGAAACATAAGTTTGTTTCTTACATATTTGTTGTATAAAAGGGTTATTGTTGCACAATGATGCATAGTAATTGGAGAGACACAATTTGAGAACAAGTTCACCTAAAATATGAACAGAAACTGTGTTTTTTAAATAATTGAAAAACGAGGTTTTGGAGAATATAAGAAAATAACAATAACAATTGTGTGTGTAAAATGTAAAATAAAAAATGACACCAGTTTTTAAAATCAAGTTAAAAATATAATAATTCAATTATACAATTATATTGTATAAACTAAATAATGGTATGTATCCAGTAGAAGTGTATGTATAAAATAAAAGTGGTCATAATAAGAAGTTTTGAAAAAAGAAATATGAAAATGAGGGTATGCCGAAAGCATAACTAGTAGGCGTTGCTGACAAGGATGCAAGTAAGCAGTTCATGCAGTACATGCAAGTCTATTGTGTAAATGAAGATAATTTGAGCTCAAAGATAGAAAATTCAGAATGTAAGTGAAAAACAAAGATAATATTACAAATACCAGATCTGAGTGAAAATATAAAAACATTAAATGAACAAAACTGCTAATTGAGCAATTTTAAAATTGCTGAAACTGAAAGGCAAGCAAAGTTAATAGTGTTTAAACGAAAGGTTTGTGAAACAATTTAACAATAAACATTAAAATAAGCTGCATGTAAACGTACAGTATTAATTATCTAAATTGAATTTCATACTAAATTTACTAAGGAAAATCGTACGACACTCATTAATGACCAATAGAAAAATTAGTTCACGAGCCATAACCAAGACAACAACAAAATTTCTTGGAAATTTTTTGTAGGTAGACATTACTTCTTTTTAGGGTTTGTGTCGTTACGATTTTCTTACCGAATCTGCATTCGAGCATTAATTCATATCCGGAAATTATTTTTCGTGCATTCCAACAACGTCCTAATTTGCCCTCGCGTCCCGCTCGGGCAAATTAATACGACGTTGTTGGAACGCACTCAAAAAATTTCCGGAAAGAATTAATGCTCTTATGAGATTATATGTGATAATTTGACTAAACCGGTAAATATTAAAAAAATACAGATTTATAGTCAATAAATGTTAATTGCCTCATGTGTTGTGTGTTTTATTTGTGTATGTCCTTATTAAATTTCTGCAGTAAGCCAACGGGATTGAGAGTCGAACAATTGATTTTGTTTCAAATGCAGGCTAGCTGAGGACCAATAAAGGTGAGATAGAATATAAAGTTATAAAACCAGGAGATTAAATTATTCATTTCAATTAAATTAAACTAAAATCATAAAGGACCGTAGCAATATGTACGAAAATATGATATCAGTAAGATAAAGATAATCTTAGCGATATCTATATCTCGAAAATTATGAAAGCAGTTGAACATCTGAAACAAGATTTTTCAACGCGCATTTTTTTTTAGTAATATCAAAATAATTTTGTTCTAAATTAACTAACAATTGATTTTTACTTACAAAGCGAATATTTCTGTTTTTTTATATACGAGTGCAGTATAATTCGTTTTTGACTTACATTCGGTTATTACGTATTGGGAGATCAATCCAGGCCGCGTATTTCACATATGTAATGCGGATTCGCAACTGCGAGTGGAGCCAAAACGCAACGTCCAATAGGAGACGTGCTGATAGACACTTTGTATTTATCAGCTGTTTGGATCTAATCTATATGAATGAATCGGCAATTCCCTTAAACTTTCTTTAAACGTTTACAACTCTTATAGGTAAATCATGTTTAATATTTTCAAAATCTCATCGCTTATATACAAGTGGTTTCAAAAATATAATGCTAAACATAATAAGGTTATAGGGGACGTTAAAACTAAACAATTGGATAGAAATCTATACATAAATTATAAAAATCATTGTACACTTTCTTTGGTATTATGTGTTAGTTAATTTCATATTACAGTTGTTGATTGTAATAAATATTATAAAATATATCGTTAACAATAGTGGGTGTTTCATAACGAATGGCACACGCATTAAGAATGTAAGAAGCCAAATATTCTTTAATAAATGGTCGTTGGCTATTGAGACACTGGGAGTTAAAGGTAACATCAAGTTGAATATAATAAAAGAAAAACGATTAGATGTTTCACCCTTAAAATTGATAAAAATAGATTTTTGAGATGAAGAGTAAGTAAAACCTGTTTGTGATTTTTAGATTGCCCATAAAGTGTTCTATATATGATGCAACAAACATGAACAGCCAGCTCGAAGTTTTTTTTTAACTGCATATGGACAATATTCCATAGCCATTATTTCTAAATAAAGAAAGGTGTATTTGAATAAAGTCGACCACTTCTAAGAAATCCACATTGCCTTCATGATTGTGATTTATTTAGAAACTAATTTTGCAAAACGTACTTTAAATACAACACAGGTACAGGTGTAAATAATGAAAACATTTTAATATCTTCTGACAAAATTGCTTTGATGAGAGTGAAATACATAATATTGCCTGTTACATTTAATGTCGTTTTATTTAAACTTGTGGTTTAAACAATTTTTTCGAAAAATGTGACTTCAATGGCTACTATCAAATATACATTTTTATTTATAAATAATAAAAACGTAATTATTAATATTAAATATACTTAAATATAAGTTTTCATACATATGTGCCGTTTTGACTCAAGGCGCTTTTGAGTTGTACACTTGATGTTGAAGGATTCAAATCCTTCAATTTTTAAATCTTGCAATAACAAATTAATACAAATATAAGTAAAAATAAAAAACCAGCTTCAGCTGATGCACCGTTTTGGCTCCAGAGCGATTTGAGTCAATTGTTCTAAAGTTTACCTACATGGGGTGTTAAAAACAATAGTTAAATATTTTAGAGGTGATATAAACTTTTCTTGCATATCCCCCCCCCCCCCCCCCCCCCCGAAGTTACACACTCCAACAGAGGGTGGTATATTAAACCTTTTTAACGGACACGAAATTGATTATACAAAAATATATACTAGAAATCCTGAATCGTTTAAAATGTTCATACAAGCTGATGTATTATTCAGCAAAATGCATTGAATCATATCATTTATTTTATCTTTTACAAAAAAATTATGGGTTTCTCGAAGAGTGGAAGAACTAACCATTTAGATCAGACTGTATTCTCTATTACTAATATAACCATCCGGTTTAGGAGGTTGTAACTCAAAGAAAAAGTCTATATGCAACATTTTTATGTTTCAACGTTCCTTAGGTGTGGCACTGTGTTTTTAAAACACCCTGTATATAAGCTATTAAATTTTGAAAATATTAAATATTAAATACAATATACCTCTAAGTTTCGTAGAAAAAGATTTCGTCTGTTAGTCCAAATAGGCCTATTAAAAATAGCAATTAATTGCTAGTCGAATTGTTCATTTAAAATAAATTGCGTCAATTGCTAATTTATCCAAATCAGTTATATTCAAACAGCTGACAAATAAGCAATTTCTATTAGTACAACTCCTATTGAAAGTTGCGTTTTGGCTCCATCCGTAGTTGCGAATATGCAATACGTATGTGAAATGCGCGTTCCGGTCGAATGCCTAGTGTATTAATTTTTTTAAACGTACTTCTTTTACTACGTACTTCTTATACAACATAAAAAAAAATACGTCTCGTATGCTACACAATTTCTGCTATATCGTCCTTCACTGTCAAAATATTCAAAATCAGCAAAAATCGCTTAGATTTTGGCTCGCAGAGTACAACGTGGATATTACTTTTTATGCTTCGCAAGCTTGTTTAAGAACTACATCCCTAAAATCGATCGTTTGTTAAATTTTGTGACACATAGTTGCTGATATTTATGTTTTTCAATACTTGTGTTTGTGTGATTCGTTCAAAATACAGTTTTTTCCCCAACTCAGTGTGTATTTTTAAAGGTACTTCTATTATAACGAACATATTGTTACGATTTGCGTTCTTTAGTGAAATGAACTATACGCGGTTGTAGGAATAGACTGTACTTTAGTTAGCTATAAGCCATTTGTATCATAAATATTTTAAGGTAGAATTCGTACGCAAAATGTCATATTAAAATTACAACAAGCGAATGTTTAGCCGATGTTTAGAAACGTGCCTTTCTCTGGAAAGCTGGAGATATTTCAATCTCACGAATAGATTAGAGTAAATTTATGCAGGATTTACTTCGTAAGACGAAATATTGGCTGAAGGTATATGGTTAGTACGTGGCCAGGAGTGCAACTATTGCAACCCGATCATAAAAATTACGTGCCGGCGGGAGGAAATTCTTTAGTAGAATTGTAAAACTTTATTAGCGATAATTTGCGAGGGGTCGAGCTTGACAAATTTTAGTGTGTGAAAGTTTCAAATTTGTCAAATTCATAGGACTATTATGAACTGTCACGTCCGTATGTACGTGCCAAAAGTCCAACATTTAGACCTGCTTTGATAGGCTTATTTGGAAATTTTTAAACGCCTACCGAGTTTTCTTGGTCAAACTGGACTTAGAATTTAGTTAGTTAATAAGAAGATGTTAATAAGTAAAGTTAAGAAGCAACGGTATTAAACTTAAGTGTTCTGTAAACGGCAGAAAAATAAATGCAAGTATTGGTACTTAAGTGTTTTTATTAATCTCGCAACAGTAGCTTTGGTCTTCGTGTACAAGTGTATTTTAACTAAAGGGATTGCCAGTTACCCCGACTTTAGGCGCATCGCGACAATATTTTCACGATCCTGGTAGGTACGTTATAAGTTACTTGTACTGTAACTTTAAAATTAAGATGGTTAATTAAAAATATTATTCAGCATTAGAATCAGCAACTTTGCTCTAATTTAACCATGTTCGTATTACTCATAGGTTTAGAAATCTCAATGGGGAGCCTCGAAATTATTTACGTTTCTTTCGCACTATAAAGTGCCCTTTTCTATTTGTTCATTATCATTGGAGCTCGCGTTAGATTAGAGCGATGAAAGAACGTCTTTCATTCTCGTGGGTTCACATTTGACCGGAAGAATCCTCAGATATTTCAATTGCTGAGGCGTAGAGGCTTCAATCGGTATTTTACCAGGCGTGCCATTCACTAATCGATACGTGGAACCGTATGTCAACTGTTTCAGCGTCAACTGTCTTGATGGCAACTAGTCGCCTTCGACGGAACGATTGCTGGCACAAAGCATAGTGGGTTTGCAAGTATATAATAAATTCGATACGGCGATTATACTTTTCATCTGGATAATACACTCTATTACAATTAAAGAGCAAGAGCTTTGTCCTATTGGATCAAACAATATTCAGTGGATTTTTAGCTTATTTCAGCAACCACAACCAATTAAATGCTTAATGTTTATCCAGTGAGACTTTGCACTGGTGGGCGGGACCTGGCGAGCCCTATTTAGAGAGGCGAAAGTGGCTAGGTATAAATCTCAATAGAGATTTATTGTGGATTACTTGCATATCTTGAATGGTAAATTAGGTTGTTGGTTAAAAACAATAATTAGCTTATATCACAGTTAACTGATTCATCAAACACAAACAGATTAAAATATTTAAAATTTCACATATAATGACTATTAGAGCATGTCACAATATTGAGAACGTCCCGCAGTGCAATTTTTTAATGGTAACTAAACAACTCGAAAACCACCACACAGCGGGAATTTTGTATTATGTGCGCTAAATATCTCAACAACTGAAAAATCGAATTAGTAAACATAAACGTAACGCAAAACTGAAATCTAAATGACCGTTCTTTGAAGTTTTCCTGTATACTGACTATTCAAATTTCCCGTTTTATCACCGTCTGGTAATTTTCGGGTTTTTTACTTACCAATATTTTGATATTTTCTAGTCATTATACATAAAAATTTATATAGTTTAGTCTGTTTGTATTTGATGAATCAGTTGACTATGATATAACGGACCACTTTAATGATTGTTTTAACCATTACCCTGATGCACCAAACAAAATATGCTTGTTTATGTTCTTTATTGCCAATTAAGGCACACTAACCTCACTTTCGTTAGTAAACACATGTTATACTTTATAATTCTCTACAACTTTAAACTTTATTAAAGTATTACAGTTTGACTTGAAAAAGGAAAAATGTGTTCTGGTATATTGGCGTAGAAAAGAACTTTTGAATTGCGGCCATGAGGAACGAAATTATATTGTTTATCAACCAGTCGTTCGTTACTGTCTCGCACTTGTGTAATAAATATGAATCGTTAGTAAGGTCAGCGCAGTAGAAGTTTGCCTGGTGTACATCTGCCAACCGTCTAAACCAATCACCAGCGAGCATTTGGTTTTCTATCCCGACTATAGGTGCAAAGCCTCGCCGGATAAACTTTAAATTTATGTTTATCGGTTTCGTACTAATTACTATATTCGATTCTTTCTCACATTTTACTATTTTTACACAAATGTAATTAAGAGTCTGTGAGTCTTTGTCTCATTTTGTAATTAATAGTGTAACAAGTTTTCAATTACCTTTATAAATAACTTCGGTAAATGATACAGCATGTATTAACTGTAATGACTATTCAGCAATAACACAGGGGCAACAAGATAATATTATTGCAAATATTGTTTCTGCTAAAAGATAATAATATAAGGTGACCTTAGATGTTAAAAATTACTCAGGAATATGTTTTACTAAAAGTGTATCGTCGATGCTGAATATATTTCTTAGTATGTATACCAGGTGAGTTTTTTAAAGTGCTACAAGGCTGTATCTTGAAACGGTTTAAAATATTTTATGAAATTTTAATGAGGTGACATATTTTTGACATTTACCTCCTCCTTGTATTTTGAGGGGTGAGGGTAACTTTGGAATTTTAAATAGAATGATGAACTTTTGTTTATAAAATTCGAATCTACGTAAAAAACTAGGTATGTGTACAAAAGATTTTTTGCTTTGCTTTTTGGCCTACGGGATTATGGTTAACTAAATTTAAATAAAATTAAATAAAAAAAATTAATAAATCAAGTTCACTTATTTCATATTATTCGTTTCCATAGAAATGGATTAGTTTTAGTAAATTCAGTTGAAAATCGTACGACACTCATTAATGGCCAATAGAAAAATTAGTTCACGAGCCGTAACCAAGACAACAAAATTTCTTGGAAATTTTTCGTAGGTAGATCAGCCTAACTTTGAGGGCTTGTATCGTTACGATTTTCTTACCGAATCTGCATTCGAGCATTAATTCATATCCAGAAATTATTTTTCGTGCATTCCAACAACGTTCTAATTTGCCCTCGCGTCCCGCTCGGGCAAATTAATACGACGCCAACAACGTCGTATTAATTTGCCCGAGCACTCAAAAAATTTCCGGAAAGAATTAATGCTCTTATGAGATTATATGTGAGAATTTTGACGTTTCTAACGATTATTTCACATTTTTAAAATGTTATAACCTAACAAATCATAATTCTGTAACCGAAAGCAAAATTAAAAAATGTTTTGTACACATACGTAACTTATTGTTACGTAGATTCAAATTTTATAAACAAAAGTACATCATCCTATTTAAAATTTCACAGTTACTATTACAGGTTGAAGTAATCTCATTTTTAACATACCGAAGCAATTTATTGCTAAACGAATTCATTTCATTAACTAACGAACGTGCTGTAATAGCAAGTCAGCGTTTCTAGTCCTCACAGGGTCCAGGTAGCTTCCTAGTATGTATTAGACAACATTATTCATCATATTTCATCTATAACGTGTAAATGTATTACGTCGTAAGCTAATAATTTGTGTTTACTTTATTAAGTCATCAAGTAGTACTAGGTTGGCAGGTGTTTGTTAATATTGCTTTAGGTTAAGTATGTGAAAAATTTTATATAAATAGAGCAACTTCAGTCAGTATCAGTTTTAGTATTAGTCTTAACCACCACTACTTAATCATCCCTGCAAGGGTGGTTTCCAAGCCATAATTACTTGGTCTCTCCTACTAGTGGGCGACCTCCTGTTATTACAATCTACTACAAAATATACAGTCACGAATACTTGAAGTTCAGATCAGTACAGATTGCTAGCTTTATAACGTTACAGAGTAAACTTATTGATCTTTCAGTTTTTCAGTAGACCAAAGCACAAGAATGAGTACAAGGTGCTATATTAAAACTTATCATGATACGGAGTAAATAACAATAATATAACGTAATATAGTGTCGTAGCGCCATTAAAGTATTAATTTTTATTTAACATCCAAGAAGTAGGCATACTTCATTATCAGCCGCATTTTTTAAAACTGCTTGAAACGGGAGCTCAACCTTGCCCGACTGAGTGTGTTTATATATAGCTGATTTGTATGATATACTTGTGCATATTTCGACAATGTGTGGACGCATCTTGCGCTTGTATCTGTGCGTATGCCGCTTAACAGCACAGTTTTTACAGAATGCTTCGGAAGCTAGCTGGAGAAGCCCAGTAAAGGTGCTTCGTTTCCGGGCACCAGTGTACGCCGGACGACCTAGTCTTGAAGGTGCGACCCATCGCCAGTTAAAGGCGAGAGTCTCTGTATTTCCTGTGGAACTTCTAAAGCGGATAGGTGGTATAATATTGATGTGTTAGATTCACGGAGAGTTTCCTGCCGACAGTTTGATAGTAAAGCGTTTCCGTTCATATTAGGTGAAGCAATAGTAAAAGTATTGCCGGTAATACCTACTAGTGCAAGTTTAAAGTGGATAAGCAATTTATTGTAATGCACTCAATGTGGATGATTCATACCGTAATTGTCATTCCAGAGCCGCCATAGAGCCGAGCGGGTTATTGGGTGGCAAAATGCGTAGGCGCATACTTCGTAGTATTTGGTGCTCACTGCGTTTGACCACATACGCAGCATGTTATCAACACAAAGGCGTCATTAGAGCAGCTAGCTGTGAGGAAATTGATATTATTGCTTAGTGCGCCAGCCCTGTGGCATCTGTGGAATATATTAGTGGCATAAACGCGTCATAGAAACAGCTGATGCAGAATGAGTTAATGATGGGTAATATGGATGCTCAGAAACAGTTATTTCTGCGTAAAAATTAGGATTACTGTTCATATGAATGCGGTGTAGAAACACCTGTTTGATTTGCGGTTTAGTATTTAAATCTGGTGTTAGTTAGCGTTGTTTTTTAACGGATATAGATATTATTTTCTGTTAATTTGGGTGTAAGAAAATTGGGTTTTATTTGAGTAGATTTTTGCAGTTTTCAGATTAGCATGGTTCCCGATCAGCTTCTGGGGTATTACGATAAGGAGCGTACCCTAACCACTAGCTGAGCTAAATAACATAAGAAATATCTCATTACTATTGAGCTAGTTGGCAATCAGATAGGAAAACATTAATTTACAAAAAGGTGCTAGCCAGAACTGCCTCACTACAATTTGACACCCACAACGAAGGGACTCAGGCTGCAGCACTACAAACTGGTGCCCAATCGGCGGCGATTCAAATCGCAGCCCTTAGTACAAGCTTTATAGACAATTTCCAGCAACTGCCAAGCACATTTTCTAACGAGATATTATAGATTGGAAAAGTTTTATTTTTTGGTGTATTTACACCTCTGCTATTTCGTTTGTTAAGAGAGAAATAACAACTTATTTCACTACAAAAAGCAATACTTTGTAATACTGTCACCTAATATTGTTATGTCAGATTTTTAAATAGACATATTTCATAATCAACTGTATAGCTTTATCAACACATGGATGTTTTTTTTTATCGGTCTATCACAATAGTCCCACCGTTAATTACCATTAAAAAAAAATTGTTTTGATCACACATCTTTTAAAATATTTACGATGCACCAAAAATTCTATTTAAAACAATGCAAAACAGCTGGCGACCGAGTTCATGCGTATAACTGGTAAATATAATTCTCTCAAGGTTAATTTAGAAACACACTGGGAATTTCAGCTATCATAAATTTCACGTAAAAATTCGTTGAAGAAGTTGGAAAGCCACTACTACCTAACTTTTAGTATTGGTCGAAGAGGGTTATCATTAATACAATGAGACTAGGGTAAGAGTTTCCCGGTTTTGTCATTTAAAAGAAAATTCACACTCTTTTTCATTGTTTCAAAACCAAGACAGTCTTGTATTTTATACTTGCGAAGACTTATTATTTTTAAAATAGTAATGTATAGCTGAAAACGGGTAGAGTATTCCTGGCTAAATGGGTAAGCGGAGGCATTCCTATAAGAGCACGTAATGAATATCTAGTAATTCCTGGTTCATTGCATAGCGATTAAATACTAAGCTGCTTTGTTGAATCCAGTAGACGACAGAGTTATTAATGACCTATTTTCCATTAAAATATATTAAAAACAGCTCGACTTCTCCCTGAGAATCCGAGGAAAACAACAAGCTGTGTTATGTTCGCTCTTCAACGCTCCGTAAATAATTAAAGACACTCGAACTCTATAAACTCAGCATTGTTCCCCTGGTTAGCTCTTGAAGCAGTTTTACTAGCGATTCTTTTAAAGCGATTTCTATGAGTTTGCCAGACGATCTTTGGATTTAAGTTTCTCCTTAACAACTTCTGTCATTGAAAAAGTTCAAGGCTGTCTTTTAAATATTTCGCAAGGCTTCCGCAGTAAAGGGACACAATCCTGGGTTTAGTGGTATATCAGACTTTACACTACATTGCTTTTATGGTGGCATTAAACTTTTATTCGGGTTGTTGAACGCTACCGTAAACGTATCGGCAACAAGAAAGTCGAATTTATTCTTGTTTTTTTCTTTCTCGCCAGGCTATTGTAGAGGAGGTAGTAAACAAAATATATGGATATTGAAAATGCCGTACTGAACGCTCGGGTTTTAAAAGTTATTGAACATTATTGTAATATAGGGAATCCTTTATTTACTTTACTATGAATAAATGTGAAATTTATATCCAGCATGTCCTGTAAAAAAAATTTATATATTAATAATATATTTCGTAATACGTAGCGTAACAGGAATACGTGAACATACCGTATGAAAGCGCGGTTTGGTAACCTATTCGAAAATTTTCAAATACAATACTAATTTCTGTTATAAAAGTATATCATTTCTATAGTTCATCCCATGTATTTCTGGTAAATATAGTGAAATGGTATTAAGCCCACAACTTGGCTGTGTTTGCAGTGCAAAATATTCAACCAAATCAATAAAGCACATTTATATTATATTTTATATAATTTCAATTTTAAACGAAAATTAAAAAATTAAATTATAGTCGTATAAAAGCACGCAAAGGCAAAACATATTTCAGAGGGTTTAAATTTGGCTTGTGAATAAAGTAATATCATTAAAATGATAGGTTTGTGCACATGAAAAGAAAGACCGAATGAGAGTAATTGACACAAAAAGGTTGTTACGTGCATAAAAGGAGCGTAGTTATCAATAACAGCAAGACTGTGAAAATTGTGAGCAAGCTGAAGAATAAAGCAAGATGAAGGAAAATCTAGAAAATTCCAAAGAGCAATTCCTGAATGGAGGCAACAGACAAGCAACAATCGACGTAAAAAGTGCGGAACTCAAAAATCAGTGAGTAATAATTAAAAACGTTTGTGAGTGCAACGCTATGGAACAGTATTAGTTATAAGCAAAAATATTTTAGATTTTAAGAAAATGTTAGATTGTAATTTATGTAATCAAACTTTATTCTATTTGTGGTAAATATTATCAAACCAAATTTCCAATTAATAGTAGAATAACACCGTATCTTAGCAATATGATGCTTTTTTGTCATTAACAAAGAGAACAATTGAATAAAATTAATTTGAAAGCTGGTCGAATTTGTGCTGCACATTTAATTAATGTTTTATAATAATAAATGCGCATTTTATAATATAAAAAGTAGTCCATTTGATTGCCAATGTGGTAGTGTACCTGCGCTAACGTTTGCAGCAGTTTCTGCAATGAAAAATTTACATTTTTACAAATCTCATCTCCGAGGATTCGGGACCGTCCAACTGAAAATTACGATCTTCGACTACAACGGAAATTACCAGCGGAAGCCAGAGGTTAGCTGTCCAGGACATCAGTCGAGTATGCAAGAATGTCCGAATCAACAACATTGGCGGGCAAGAAAGCAACTACAACCTAAGATATTCCAGCAGCGTCACTACGACCAGATCCGAAGCCAGCAACGAAGCGAACTTCACGAGGTAGAATAGATCTAAAAATTGAGTGACAGCGTTCGCTAAAAAGATTTAAATCAAAGATTAAACCTTGCCGAAGAGGCCTAGCGTATTTCCAAAGGTCCAATTACTTCTTTGTTTTTGAAAATCGAACGGCGTCTCCAGGTTTTGGCGAAATGGGCTAGAATCGAGCTTCATAAACAAATGAAAGATCGGCGTGCATTCTACGTCATACTGACAATAACAATCAAGGCGAGTTGACGTTATCCGGAGAAACAATGAAGGCGATGTTTTAATAGTGCCAAGCGGGAATATTAAAATAATTTAGCAGACGCGTTTTCACTGTATTTCACGATTTTAAACATTCAATTCCACGCTGTACGCAAAAACCATTTTGTGTTCATCTGTTTATTTAGGAGATTCTGAATTTTATCTACTAATAACGAGCAAACGAGCTACATTGAGACAAATAACCTAAAATTTGAGAATATAGTCTGTTTATGAACTCAACCATGAGATAAGAAGTTTTGTGTGTGCTGAGAGCTAGCGTAATTGGTATTGGCATTCAACCATTTTATTTGTGCAGTTAATTATTACAGTTCATTTTAACCACCCTTAATTTACAGACAGGCAAAGGTTGAGCACAGTATAAAAATATAAACCGAGAATTGTGTGTACTAAGATCTTTGCCCGTAATTTTAACTTATATTATTTATATACCAAAATAAATAAATAATTACAAACAGGGACCAGATAGGGGTGCCTATGCAAATTTATGGGGCAAAGGTAAATTTCAATTTATTCAGACTCGTCCCCATTTAAAATAACAAGGCAGTCATCGCAATAGAAACAAAATGTCAGTATTTATCAGGGTGTTCAAATGATAGCCAACAAGCTGGACGGTGTGTTATTAAGGGACAGCAAATCCTTAAAAAATATTTTGAAATTACTAATTTCAAAATGCTTCAGCTCAACAGTATGAAATCAATTTATGAGTAACTGCTGAATAGATGTGATAGTCGTCCATGTGTTAGACTAAGTTGTTTAATTATCACCTTGTTATATGCTTTTTCGACATATACTAATGCTCTGATTTTATTTATATTACAGACGTATACAAAATATAAATATTTCTAAAAATAACTTATAACTCAAGTGCTTCTTCAGAATCAGTACCGTACCGCCGAGCTTGTCGGCTACACCTCGTATAAAGTATAACTCCCCAACTATATTTTAACTTTACGGTTTTTAAAATATTATTAGGAAATACTGCTACAGTTTTTAACAAATTGTCTAAAAATCAAAAAATTTAAATTCTTCTGACTTTTGGAAATATTTAATTTTACTTTCAATACAATAAATGTAATAAGCTTTCGGAGTGATGTTTGACACACAGATGCTTTTACAATCTACAATATAGACAGAGTGCTGAAATGCTATTCATAGCAAATCGAAAGCTTTGATAGTAGATTTCAAATATATAATGGACAAAGCTGGTTGAATCCTGCCCAGTTTACCTTTTGCGAATTCGAAGGGAACCAATGCATTAATAACTTATCAATGGGGCTTGTTCGCTAGGATGCTCCCTAGTGTATACCGAGCTTTTTTGACTTTTTTAGGGCCTGTATATTAATATCTGTATATTTTATGAGATAAGCCGCCAACCGTGATGAAATCTGTTCTTTGAAGGACTAAATATTTACTTGAGGTGTTGTCCCTTGAGTAAGTTTAGGGTGGGATTATAAACCGTTTTCTATTAAACCTGCTTTTCTTTAGACCGAAATATTTTTCTTATTACATTAAGCTGTTTATAGTAATTAATCGTTTAAAATGCATTAATATTCAATGATCAATGCGGTGTTTCCTGATTTACAGCAATACCAACTAAGGAAGCATTATTCAAAAACTGTATACTGTTCAGCAGAAATGTGTGGATATTACTCCGTTTAGTGAAAAATCACTGAATATTATTTAAATTGCAAACTTTGCAAGTATATTTTATTAACTGAACAACAGTAGAGTAGAGCAAACTGAAAAAATCTGTAAAGGGCTTTACTCAGAACTTCCCTCGTAAGTGGACGTTGTGACACTAAATAATTTTAAAAATCAAATTGAGCTAGGAGTAAAACTATCTTCACGTTCTAATAAATTACATACATTTTCAAATAAAAAAACATTACTAGTGGTCTAATTCGAAAAGCGGGAAGCGGGATATTGCAAGGGAACGGGCTATTCCTACATACGCTGCAGAGCACTTTTTGAGTCCTGATATAGAACCAATTTTTCGTTGACAACCTTTTCTATTTTACAGCATTTACGCTGTATCTGTTGGGTTCAATTTTCTTCAAGGGTAAAGCCTGACCTATGTGCAAATTGTTACTTTCATCTGTATCTCAGTTAAAGCAAAAATTCAGTTCCTGCGAACGAGCCGTCGCATTCATTACATAATAGTTCAGGGTTAAAGCGAGCATTCGCTTCGTGAGCCACCGGGCCGCTTCGAATTCCTTCGATGTAGCTGTATTTAACATAACGCACTTATCGGTTGCTCTTTTTTGTCTCATACAACTATTATTACTTGTATCTATTTCTAAGTTGAAGCAAAAATAAACAAATTTTATTGTTTAAAGGTGCTCACCCTGTATATATTTATCTGAAATTTTCTGCGTTTCATGCAGGTACATATATAATGTGTATGCAAAATATTGTCTTAGTTCAGCAAAGAGTTTTTGAGTTATACCGCCAACAGGCAGGTAGACAAAACTAAAATGCTTCAATATCTAAAAACCCCTTAACCGATTTTAGTGAAATTTTGAAGGTTTACTAGTGTTATTAATCATCCTGGTTTTACCACACTTAGATTTAAATTATTTATTCCAGGGGCGGCTGGCTTTTTTTAAAACTTTAACACTGTATCTCAGAAACAAATCATTTCCGGACCCATGTTACTTAGGACTTTTTTGTTTGTATTGATGAGATCTATAAGTGGGTAAAATATTTTACTCTTTTTTCAACACCCTGTATGAACAAGTTTGTTTCATGAATAATAAACAGAGTTTTCTTTTGTTGTTATATGAAAGGTTTCATGATGATGTCGTATGTTACTAGTTTTTGGGAAAGCATTCCGTTGAAAATTACATCTCTGCAAATTAAAATAAAGATGGTGTCATTTTTACTACAGCATACTGACTTCTGAACTGAACTATGGAAACGCTTTTTGTTGTTACTTTCATTGCATTTTAACCAAGTAGTTACTCCACAAAGCTCCCTTTGTTTTCTAACAAAGATTGCTTTTAAATAACTATTGCTATCCTATTTTAACTGAATAGTGTAAATTTTATTCGAAAGAGAATTCTGGTATGCAACAAGTCATCATCAACAAGTACGCACGACAGGAACGTATAGAAATTGTGACTATCTTTATTTTAAAAAATCTGTAAACGGCTTTACCCAGAATTTCCCTCATCGACATTGTACCTAACCCTAAATAATTTAAAAATGAAATTAAGTTAGGAGTAAACATATCTTCACGTTTCTAATATATTAAATACATTTTCAAATTAAAAAAATCCGTTACCGGAGGGATTTGAACCCCGGCGCTTGCGACTGCGAACAATCGTTGACCAATTTCTCGCAACCCTACGGAGCCCTTTTCATATCGTTGCGTTTCAGTTGGCTTAACCTTCACGCCGCGCATGTCTTAAGTTTCGTGCCGAAACGAGGTGCGTTTCAAACCAATCAGGCAATGGAAAATAAATTATATTTTTTAAATCAATAAACCAATGCAGATAATTCTTTCACAAAAACTGTCTTCATTCCTTTTTAAACATATCATACGCAAGATGTATATATTTATGTGCAATAGTTTTTACGATATACGTCGATGCCTCGCCAAAACATACGTTTTCCGTCTATTGAAGGTTTAAGATTTACGCATTTATGCGGCTCACGGCCTAAAAAGGTCAACATAACGCACTTATTCTTTGCACATTTTTGATTTGTAGAACATTTATTCTGTATCTGTTAAGTCCAACTTTTGTCAAGGATAATGCTACGCTATGTACAAATTATTACTTTTATGTATTTCTGGGTCAAGCAAAATTCAGAAAATTTTATTATTTAAGGTACTCACCCTGTATATATATTTGTCTGAAATTATCTCGGTTCATGCCAGGTAGATCTGAAGAAATCTGGGAAGGTAATTTTTTCGTGATTACAATACTTCCTTCGTCTTTCAGATGAGGGAAATACAAATAATCAAATGTTCTAGCACAGATCATCATGAGTGACGAGGTACATATTCATTTTATGGACATTTCAATATACAAAACAGTCGATATTGGGGCACAGAAAACCCAAGAATAATTTATGGTACACGTCATATGCTACCAATGTCACTCTATGGTTTGGCATTTTGCAGGAAAGATGATTGCCTCGAATTTTTGAGAACGGCAATGGTGCCATGGTAAGTGTTAATGGTAAACGCTTCAGATAAATTATCCAATACTTTCTAGTACTAGAAATGAAAGAAGTTGGAGTGAACAATAAGTGAGCGTCACACAAGTCAGCCACACAATTCTGATTTGGAAAGAACTATTGCCCGATCGATTAATATCACATTTAGCAACATGTACTGCCCACCAAGATTAGATTTTCTAGCGCTGGATTATTTGAATAGTTTTGTGTCCCTTAATAAGCCACCAACTCTGGTACAGCTGAAGAACAACATCCGCTAAGATATTGAAATCTACCGACCGAATGCAGCTGATAGTCATGGAAAATGCCGTAAAGAGACCCCAATCAGGTGGCAGCGGCCGGAAGCGCTTACTTGCAGAATATTTATTTAAGGAAATTGAAAATAAAATTCCATAATTTTTAAATTGTTTTCAAATTTATAACACACCAAATAAGATGATGACATTTGCGCCCACCTTGCATAAAGTTTGAATGGCCCTGTGCTCATACTGTTGTTATTATTTTAGTCAAGAACATGATTGGATTTTTTTGGCTATATCATAATTTCAAGGGTTTTTTAAAATTTCCTAGCACATGTTCGTTTTATTTTTAATTATAACACTGCCTCAATTTCAAACTATGGGTCTGTGCGACTCCTTGTTCCCGCCCCGACTCTTGTGATTTAAGTCTCATAAAAATGTTGTGATTATTTGTATATTGTTAGGGTAATTGACAAGTGATGTGATACAAAAGTGAAATTCGGCAACTGTTCAAAACTAACTTAATTTCGGTCGTTACTGTGGCTAATGAATCGAAAATTATCGGAAGCTAACTTCACCCTTGACTAAGAAGCGTTGCCAATTTCAGCACGTGACTAAGAGGCTTTTTAGTCACGGGTTATGAAGGCGTGTTTAAAATATAACTTAGTGCTATGCATATAAGTACGTTGTATGGCATGTCAGTTGCCACTAAAATGTAATGTACAATTAAGCCCTAATGTAATAATTCGAAATTAGTTTTCTAGTATCAGTTCGAGCATCAACAACAATCGTCTTCAGAACTATGCCAGGCTTTAAATATGAGGTCGCTGAAGCGTTAACTGCGTGTATTGATCAATCTTGTTGTACGCTGGGTGACAATTTAGAGATTGAAGCGTCGGAGATTAATTTAAAGGGTAGAAGGTTGCATGATATCAAAAAGTTACTGATATTAGACGATCGAAAGTTGCCGAAGGTTGAAATCTTGACAAGCTGTTGCTTAAAGTGGATCAGGGGGCAGGAGATAAAATACAAAGTTCTTGCCTGAGAAACTTTTTCGATAGACTTCAATTCATCTTGCTTCTCACATTATTTGTTAGTTTGAACAATCCTAAGTAGTTGACTATTTTGTTAAAAGTGTATTGTACTTTTTTGCAATTATAGAAATGTTATTTCTCTGATCCAAAAATAATTTCCAAGAGATATTATTTAGAAATTTGAAGGAATGAGGAGAGGCCGCATGACGTACAGACAAATATAGCTATCGATTACATTGCAGCAAAACTGAAACGAACGTTGGATATATCAATGTTGCAACTTTATTTGATTGTAATGTCGATTATATGAGCATGCATGGAATAGAAAATATCAATATCGGCAAATTAAAACGACTTAGGTTAACCAGAGGGCACTGCAAAAACTTACGGTCCCCGTGCAGGATAATTTATGGTTCTTTCATGAAAACAAGGATGGTGGTTTTGGCAATATTAATATTGGTCTAACAGTTTTAGAGAATAACCCCATTACACATTTACACTGAATGTGACAGAACGGGAGTAATTTTTAAGAACATACGTCAGCTGGTGTAATAAGGTAATTGTACAAATGCTGTAAATTTATCTTTGTTTGCAGGTAGTACTAGTTCTGTTTAACTATTAGAATATGCCTTTTTTCTGGTCGCAAAAATAAAATAAATTCGGTGGTAATTTTGATTTTTAAAGCTACTTTGGATAGAAAGTTTGCAAAAACGAATTCTTCTATAGCGCTTGTTTTGACTAGCTAACACCATTGTTCTTGATAATGGTTCTATAACAATAGTCGTACAAAATTCAAGGAAATTCTGAAATCAGTTCTCCTTCCCACTAAATTTAGGGGCGCATCAAGCATCCATAAAACACGACATTTAATGTTAATGGATCTTTAAGTGGAGGGTCACATAGCTGCCCTTCTCACATATTCCAACTCCGTTCTGTTAGGGCTCAACGTTTTCATCAAATATGAGTGCAACGTCCTGCCTCACATTCCACATTATTCATGACTCCAAATATTAGGTTCCACAGAAAATTGATTTATTTTAGGAAACTTTTCACATGGAAAAGGGGTTTCTTATCTACAGTACCATAAGTTATTTAAAATTTATTTCGACATCAAAAAATGTTTCGATTTCTCTTTCATCCAGAATTAAATGGCCAATATGAACGAGAATACTAAAAATTTATGTTATGCATATATTGTATCGCACACAGTATCGTATTCAAAAATCGTTTGGAGAACGGCGCTAAACAATTAATGAAGAATATTAATGAAGAATAAGTTTTTCAGCTACCCTCTGCCTACTCAAAACATTACTGCTTTCTAAAGGTATACCTACCTTCAAAAGAAATTTTCTGAATGACCGGTTTCTTAAACCCAGTTTCCTCGAGCGTGTGAGTTGCCAAATATAAAACATCGCATAGCGACACAATATCTATTGAATTTGTACAACCTAATAAATCGAGGTTGGAGCGCTTTGGCGCCATTGCTCTGGAGTTTAGAAATTCAATTTGAAAGCAAATTTCACAGTAAGTCTCGGGGATAAAGGTGCATTAGCTCCCTGCTGTAACTGCTCAATAGAGCAAAGGCTTTTAGGTGTTCACAAATCAGTTTACGTCCAATTTTCGAGGAACTACATCATTTTTCTTCGTTTTGCGTAATATTGCATTCAAACTGAAATTTCGCACAGATGCAATAGCAAAGAAAGCAAATACGTTGGGCATGAGTCAGTATTTGATTTTTATCACAAATACTTATGCTAGATGATTTAAAATCGAGAATAAAATCAACATTGATTTATATCATTTGAGTCAATCTAAAAGTGGCAGTACGTTGATGTAATTGATATTTATCTTATGTTTTATAATGAATATCTAATAAGGGGTGGAGACATCTACTCAACTATTTATTGAATACTGTATCAATGTAATTATATAATAAGGTACATAATTCAATAATCTATGCGGTATTATCGAAGGGGATAATGCAAGGGCGATAGTTTCGGCGCTGGAGTCAGTTACACAAACTGTTGTATAAAAACCTCTAACCTGCATTCGTTGAGCACGTGCAACAGGGAAAATCATAAACAGGTCAAAACGAATTCGTGCTACCAGATGGTAGGGTTTTATGAAGCATGTGATATGCAGTCCAGCAAACGGGAGGGGGCCACTATGGGCAGCTCTTTCAACAGTCTAAGATTACAACACCATATATGCACCAGATTACTTAAGATTTTCAGAATAAATCCGTTCAATTAAATGTTTGCCACAAAAAACCCGACAAAAATGCGTCTTACTGCGTCGAAAGTAAAAATTAGAACCGAAAATAGCTAGGGGAAATATTCAAGAAAGTGTGCCAACTGTGAATCTGACACCTACCAAAAACTCATCCAAATTACTGTAAATGCAAAAATGGAGAGACATGTTTTAGAAGCGTTATTTTTTTAAGTTTATCTATTTTAAAGCATTTTAATTGCTGCAGTAAATATATCAAGATTAGATAGAGTAAATGTTATGTGAATTTTCGTGGGATTTATGGTCTATGGGTGTCCAGTCTAGAAGTTTAGAATAAATAAATGGAAATATAATATCGATGGACCAACATATCTTTAATAAAATTGATAGCCCCGTGGTGGTCATACGATATAAATGCCATAATATAACTGAAAGTTTTTGAAGAAGACAAGAACAAACGAAAATATACATTCTGGGTGCACAAAATCGTTATATCTATACCCTTTGTACAGGAAAGAGTGCCAAACATATTCGCAAATGTACTCCCAAAATATGACAAAAGCCAGCAATAAGAGACCTCATTATTAATGTTAAACATAATGATCAAGGTGAATTTACGTTACTAAACAAACAACAATCTTTCATGACGACATATGACAATGATAATGTAATGAAGAGATTTAAAGCTTAAATACCCTGAAATGAGTCCACATCCGCATACAAATTTATAATAATTTAAATATTGCTTTCAGCATTTAAAGTAGATGGGTGATAACACTTTTTAAAAATAAGAATTAGAATAAATGTGGGTATATTTTAAATATCGCTATACAAAAACAGCTGTAAATACTATGCACGCCTGAGAATAAAAATTATACGAAAAATGTATTGCAGGGTGCACGCATTAGAAGCGTTACACGTAATGGAAATGCACTATGCTTAAAAACAGTAAGAAAATCAAAAACTGATTTAAAAAATATATACCTAATTAACAGAAGATAAGAAGGTGCAAGCCTTTTTTTTATGTGTGCTTTGGAACACTGTTGGCATAAAACTGTTTTCGGCATGCGTTCAGCCTTCGCAATCTGTTGCATCAGGGCTTTTAATGTGGCATGTGGTATTATCGCTATCATATTATGCTACACAAATCGCTCCATATGCCCTTTGTCACTTTGGCTAAAGAGGATTCTCAAGTTTTTCCAGAGTAAAACAAAGTGATTTTCGCTTGAGCGTTAGAAAGCGTCCGGCTTTAAGAGATTGTTTCCAAGCTAGGTCTCTGCGTAGTTCCGCGATGTACTCATACGAAATATGATATACTGTCGGTTTGAATACAAGCTCAGAGCTTTTCAGGCCTATTAAAGCGCACGATTTCTGGAGTGGGTCAATTCCTTGGAGCACCGCGAAAGTGCCCAAAACTAAGGGAAAGGCAACGGATCTTCGTACTTACACGTAAATATACAGAAATAGATCTAAAACCGCAACAAAGCTATTATGTAAACGCGTGATTTTAAACGATGAGCCCTGAGGGAGTCTACTATACTACATATTGCGCGACGCCGTAGTTTTATATAGCAGCATATTTGCGTATTAAAGACAGATTTGGCGTCGTTTTAATGTTATTTAAATGTCACACATTAGTGATCTTTAAGACCTATAAATGTATTTCAGATATCGTGATTTTACTATTATTTGACTTGTAAATGCGACTAGCAACAAGCACACGCGCATTAATAAGTGTTTTATACCGATATGTTTAGAAATGGCCATTTAATATAGAAGTATTGTTTTATCTGTGTATTTAAAAAACCAATGTATATTTGTGTTAACAGTGATTGTGAGCATGTTGGCCGTTATTTGAGTAAAAGCTTGAATGAAATATGTCTTTTTAGTGTTACAAACCAGATTGAGCCAACTTCTGCAGTAGTTTTACATTAATTTTACCGTAACCAAGACTGGGATAGGAGTAAGAGGTCTCTTATTGCAAACTGAGCTAGCTAGATAAACAAACAGGGCATAAAGTAAAATTTGCACCCAGCGGCATGGCCAAACAAGATATTGAAAAACGTGGAAATATTAATTTTGAAGACGTAGGTACTGTGAATGCGTTGAGAAAAATCTGAGGCATTATATTTAATCAGCTAACCTCGCTCAACAAATGTATACGCACGATGCAAATATTGCAATGGTATATCTAATTAGTGTTGTAATATGTTATTAATTTAATTTTTAAATAAGGGTACCACGCAAATATTTTTCGTATTCATGTTATCAAAGCTTAGGTTGATTAAAAGTAACTTGTAAATTGATAGATAAAAATAAATAGTGGTATGCCCTTTATAATATTTTATTTATCTGGAATTAATCCAATAATACGCCAGCTCAAATCGATAAAGCACAGACTCATCTCGGTTGGGTCCACCCTGAATGCACAATTTATTAAAATTATCAAATTTCATTCGGCTTGGCATTTACTTTAGCACAAACCTAATCAATTAACTGAACTTACATTCAACTTAGATCCCTGTGCGAATTGAGCTTTGCTTACTGCGTTCATTAATTAATTATTCTGCAATTACTGGCATCTCATTACAAATGTATTCATTCTGGCAAATTCAAGTTTTAGTTTTGCAGTTATATAAAATATCTCACTCTGAGCTTTCATGAAATGTCCATTAATTTGGCCATGCTAACAGAGTTGATTGGTAGGGCTTTAAACGATAGCAATATATCAAGTCTTACTTAATCTGCTATTGAAATAGGCTGAGTTATTTGATTTTAGATGTTTAATTTCCCTTTTCTGTATTGCTTCTATACTCAAATTATGAATAAATCAATTGAATTAGAAATATTGTGTATCAGTGCTGTGGGAAGAATAATAAGCGTGACAGTTATACCATTAGTAAAAACCACCTTTATTTGCAATCTATTGAAATTATTTTGGGGCAGCTTTGAGATGTGGTAAAATAAAATATTTCGTATAAATAAACGCAACTACTATTGTCCATTTGCATTATCACCCTTAGGCTATGTTACTAGAGCAAGATCAACTGTAGCAGTATTTCAAATATCTATTGAAATTGTACGTAAAAAGCGCAAGTAGGTATAACTGAAGTTGCATAATAATAAATTTCCAAAATCTTATCAAATTGAAAGTGTTGTCACTAAGAATGTAAATTCCGTTTCACTGCAACAGCTGAAATTATAAGACTTGAGAACTTAGCGTAAGCCACAGAATGAAAGATCAACACCATCCCTCGAGAGGGAGGCTCGAAATGAACAATTTCTTTTTGTTATTTTTCCATTAAACTTGCACTGTTCATCAGGATCCGCATGCTGCTATTTGCCTTTCGGCCGAACTGAATTGTATTGTAAATGAAACGGATCTGCTACGCAGGAATAATCTGTACAATTCTAGTATTTGCCGTCTAGTTTACGGCAAATTCCTCAAGCTTAACAAAGAAGGCCAATAAAAGAGGCGGAAACTCATAAATTAAATATTTCGGTAGCTAAAGTTTATCGTGAAAAATGGCAAGATTCGGCCAAGCATTAAAATTAAACGAAGGGTTTCAAGCAGGGCGGATTTAGTCCCGATTTTTAAAATAAATTACAGGCACTGGCGGCGCCGAGCTTAGGTTGCGATTTGATTTGTTCGAATTTCTGCCTACGTAGCGCAAGTTCTTGATAGATTGCAAAGAGCGATCGGTTGAAACTCGTATATAATAACCCAATCAACTGAGTTGCCTTTTATTTGATCAAAACGGGATTACTTCTCTTCGCCTTCACTGGGCTGTTACTAAAGGTGTCACTGGAAAAAAGATCTAACCGATTGAAACGTTTCAGTGACTTACTTTTCAATTAAATTACCAATTCCTTTTCGTAGTGGCCATTTTAAGTAAGCCTGTTTTAAATTCCAGAGCTCGAAGCATTTGGCAGACTTTGTGTGAGCATTTTTTTTCTGCTAACTAAAAAGTATGCCCTACTTTTCAAAATCAGACACATACGACGTCTACATTTCCAAGATTAAATGATTTGAATATCAGCGTTAAACTCTTTGTTATCTGGATAAAGCACAATGTAGCCAATTTCTAGACAAAAACATTCTACTAACAATTGCAGTTAATAATTATTGTCCCCATCGCCAACATTAGTGAACTGAAATATATGAGAGCAACTGTATATGCATTGAAGCAGTCAAATATTATACAACCATTGAATTAAAACTAACTTTACAATCTGTATGCCCTTGTGAGGATAAAATAATTTTGAAATGTATTGTACAGAGAGGTATGACAAGTAAAGTTATTCAATAGTTCATTGACATTTTAGACTATATCTAAAACCAAACCGATCCTCTGTTTTACAAGGGAGGCCGTATTTATGAGAAATAATTTTAGGGGCCCTCACCTTTCCTTTTGTTCGAATATGTCCTGAGTTCCTTGAACTAAACTTCATTAATTAATTGGCTCTAATTTCAAAGTTCGTCAAAGAAGTATTAAATTAATGTATTGGAAGATAGCAAGCAACCCCACACTAACTGCGAATATATTCACTAATGCTTACATAAATTTCAAGCTTTCTGTTTAAATAAAAACGTAATTTAACTGGAAAGGAAGTTGAAAGCAAAAACCTAATGTTTGCTTTCATTTTAATAATTACAATTAAATAACTTCTGTTAATCTTAGCGTTTTAAGTATTTTTTCTACCAATATATTTCTGCAGAAAAGAAGCCGAGTAGCGCAGATGGGTAAGCGCTTGCCTTGCATTAAGCAAGTCCTCGGTTCGAATCCCGCAAGGGCCGGTATTTTCCGCAGCCTCAGCCTTGCGATTTGAACCGGGAACGGTGAGACCATTCACAGTTGGGCACCAAATTAACTGTGCTCTACTCAGAACCTCAGACCTAAGAGATAGAGTAACCAAGTTAACATAACACACACACGTACGCCTTACACAATGGTTGATGTGCAAGCACAAAAGGCGCGCTCCAACTTTGTTTCCCGAATCCGGGGCAAGTTGAGCATTGTACCGCCAGATGCAAGCACATGAAGCACCAGCCTCTACACCGCAGGATAAAACGAGGTTATCGATTATACATATATACATACATACATATTTCTGCAAAAACTAGTTCCCCAAATTTATAATTTTTAGGAAAAACAAACCGTTTTGCGTACAATTCAAGCAAAACCCAAGTTATTTCAACCTTAAAGCTACAAGACCGCATGAGGACTGTGCGTGTTGATAAGGCAACAGAATCTTCGGTATAAAATACTTTTGAACTTCCCGCAATGCTTATGTAAAAACGACAAATAATAATGTTTTCAACCATTGAAATTCCCTTAGTGTATTGGTTTAACAATGTATAATCATGAACTGATAAGTATTACAGTATGTAGACAAGGTATTCTTTTCGTCTGCCATTTGACAATAATAACAACCCATTTATATTGTGTACGTCATATTAAATTTCTAAATAAATAGTTATAAAGCTTTCAGACTTCATTTAAAATTTAGTGGAGATTAATATGTTTAGGAAAAGGTTTTAAGAATTTTCTCTAAGAGCTCTCTCCTCAATTTAATTATTCAAATTGGAATGGACATTTCGATATACTGGAAAAAGTATTGCATCTATGAATTCGATTGTAAACGTTCTATATAAAATATTTGATTAGATAGTTATATTTGTAAAAATACAACAGCAGGGTAGCATTATGAATAATTTTTTATTAGAATTATAAAATTACGGCCCAATCCCGGAACTCGTTCGTTATAAAAGGACAATATGCAGAAGAGACTTCGAAATAATCTATATAATTTAGTATTTATTTCAAGACTCGGTGAAGTTGAAGAGTTATAAACAGGTATATTTTAAATATGTTAGTAAAAACCACCTGCATATAAATGAAAATGCAGGTCAATGAACTGCTGTACTTCATATACGCTCCTAGCTCCACAAAAATCGAGGATTAAAATTTAAGCATTTCTACCGTCGTTAATAGAATTTGCAACCCCACTTAAAATATTTCATGTTTTATTCATACTGGTGTTCTGATGAAATGCTTGTATTTTGCAGGTTATGTAAATAGAATGAAATGTCTTCTAATCTCATTAATTCCTTTGCGCCTTTGTGTCTGTGCAATTAAATTACGAAACAGTGTACTTTGATACATTAATCTATCATAAACCATAAGCAAGATTTTAACATTAAAATGTCCACTTCAAACAGTTATTTAAAGAGGTTCAATGATGTTTAAGTTCTACTGGTTGGTGCCTGTTTGAAATTTTTATATAAATACTATGTAACAGAAAATCGGTTCTATATGACGTTCATTTATTCATATAAGGCTTGCTTCAGAATGCTTCATGTGAGCGTCAGTAGAATTTTCAATGTAAATTAATTTTACATATTTGTTTAACGCTGCAAATTCCTAAAAGGCCAAACACTGTAGATAATACTCAGTGGACAAAGTTGTCTTTGCGTTTATACAGTTAAAATTAGTCGAAATTAATGAAAATTACTTGCCGCTGGTATGTACATTACAGTTTCCAGTTTTGAATATTGGTAAAAGTATTGTTTAATATTTGTTAGATGTAATTTTGACACTCTTCATATATTCACAAAAACAGAATTCCTAAGGTACCTGGTACTCTGCATGCCTAGACCTTGTCCATTAACAAACAAACAGAAGGCCCGAAGGGCGAAGACAAATAAACCACATGAGGGATAAAAAGGAACTTCAGTACCGAGGAGTACATTATGTTTTATTTGAAATCGAGAAATCGTGAAATGGCAACATTTTAACCAACAATTGTAGGTTATGTTAACGTTGGTTGACGTTTATCTGTCGCTTCGCCACCTACAAAAAAGTCGTAAAATAATGGATTACTTTACTGCCGATTTCTCGTATTTTAATGCCGATTTCGAGGTACTTTTAATGCCGATTTCAGGTAAAGAGGTTTTTTTTAATTATGTAAAAAAGCGTGTTTTTATAAATGTCTCGGTACAGCAATGGCGAGGAATAGAAATAACAAAAATGACATAAAAAGCACCGTCAAGTTGAGTGATTGGTAAAAAGTGCTTTGCGTATAAATATAGAATCGATTCGTCTCTTTTGTTGTTGCACTTACACCAAAGTCGTTTTGCTTGTACATTTTCTCTAAGTATAGTATGCAAAAAGCTGCTTAGTTTCTAGAAAGTGAAGTCAAAACTGTTATAAAAATTGAAGGAAACGTTTATAGCGAACTGAATGTACTGGTTGATATTTATTATGACTAATTAACAGCATCTGATGTAAACATGCTACATATAATTCACGCGTAAACGCTAGAAATCTAGAGAAAAATAAAGGGCGAACTCGAATCGAAGAATTATGGCCGTGTGCAAACAGTATATACTATTTATCAGCAGAAGGTACTGCAAGAAATGTTCACTGCTTGCTGGCTAGATTAATAACGACTATCTGCGATAGGTATGGTTACGTCAAAAATTAAAAGGCCATTTCTACTACCTTGAACCCCAGCTTGAACCAAACGCAGCTAGTAAAACGTAACGGAATTTGACCTCATATCACCTCAGCGACCGCAATTAGTAATGTTTCCATATATAGCCAATCTGTACGTTTGAGTATTGTAATAGATATTTGCAAGTAATTTACTTTTGAAGTGCTGCCAGTGTGTAGGACGTCAAGCGTCATTTCGCCGCGTGTGTATCGGGTTATCGTGTGAAAAGCAGAGACTCCTTGTAAAGTCAGGTTTTATGTATCAAATACTGACGTCGTATTTCGATGCAGTGTAATGTTCTTATATAAATGTTTTATAGTATTTTTGTAAATATTACGTTAAGTAATCATATAAGTCATATAAGTATTTGAATTTGAATGTCCGTAGCTTTTATATTATTAGTTAACATCGTTGTAAGTAATCGCCAATGTAGCTCAGTGGTTAAATCATTGGACTGCGGTGCGGAAGTCTGGAGTTCAAATCCCAGAATGGAATGCCTTGCAGGCCAAGCTCCTTCGTGGGGTGTTAGTGCCTCACCATCGTTGTAGGTGAGAATGGCCATTTATTTGAGTACGTAATACTAACTGTTTTATCGTTTTATATGTGTGTATTTAAAGCCAATATATATTTTCTGTAATTTTGATCTAATATAATGCCAACCTTATGGCTAATTCATCTTATGTGCACTGGCAGATTTTATATTTTGAATAACTGCGCTTTGGTGTAGGTGGATAATACTTATTCATGACGCAAAGCAAAAAATTCAACGTCTTTCTCCTATGTGTATTTCAAATACAGTCTTAAATATATACCGTATAATCAAAAGCATTTACCATCTAGAAAGCTGTGGCTTTTTTTAAATTTAATTTATATTGGTAGTGATGAATAAAGGTACTTTAGAATAAAAATGTATAAAGTTGTATCCGTCTACAAGCCACGATGCTAGCGCTGTCATCACGATTTTTTTAACTTTGTTTGCATCACCGACTATTGATAATAGTCTACTTACAAAACACGTGGCAGATTTTTCGAAAAAGTGTAAAACTATACAGAATGATTAATTTTTCTCATTTTTTTCAAATGCAACATCTTGCATATCTTTTCATATTTGGATTCCCCATGAAAAGTAGAACCCTTCTTGAGATATTGACGCTTTTATTCGAAACTATTCTAGAATAAAAAATTAGTCTGACAATAAAACTTAACAAAAGAGGCAGGCTCGCCGCTCATAATAAAGAGAAACAATTGCATCTATTGTTTTGACGTTTGTCTAATTATTAGAATATTATTCCATTAGTTTTTGTGTTTTTGCATTATCGTTTTGCCAATTTTTGTATAAAATGAATTTTTCTAAAGAAGAAATGGTCGATATGACCATTATTTATGGTGAAGATTAAAGAAATGCTTTCTTTGCTGGCTCTTAGTACCGTGAACGATACCCAGAAAGAAGACAACCGCGGAAAGAATCATTTACATGTGTGGCTGAAAGATTTATAAATTCTGGAAGTGTGTGTTATCCCACACAAGCTAAAACAAAGATAACTGAAGAAATTGAGTTTCAAGTTGTGGCATCCCTTATAGAAATTCCGGAAATTAGTACCAGAGAGATGAACACAAACCTAGATATATATAGAAACACAGTCCGCAGCTTTATTAAAAGACTAAAGTCAATGAAGAACCCAGTTTTGTTAATAACATTCTATTTACGGATGAGGCAACTTTTCATAATAATGGCAATATTAATAAACACAACTATCGTCACTATTCAGATAGGAATACACACACCTTAAGAGTTGTTGATCACCAGCATCGACGGTCAGTTAATGTGTGGGGTAGTATATTCAATTCTAATATGATTGGTCTTTTTTTCTTTGATGAGAGTGTTACTGGAGAAAGATATTTATAGCGTTTTGGAAAATGGTTTATTCGAACTTTTGGATAATATCAAGGTAGATAACATTCGTACGATGTGGTTTCAACATGATGGCGCCCCTCTACACTATGCAATCAACGTTAGGCAATATCTCGATAGAAATGATCGGAAGAGGTGGATAGCACGAGATAGTGTACAAAACTAGCCAGCCAGATCACCGGATCTATTACGCCCTTTGATTTGTTCCTTTGGGGCTACGTTAAAGAAGAAGTTTACCAACATCATCCCACCACTAGCGGAGATATGAAAAATGGAATCAGCTGCGTTTCATTCCATTTCGCCTCAAATGTTGTTTCGAGTGAAACTTTCGTCAGCACTTTAAACATTTAATTTGAATTTCTGGTTTTCTTCGTTTATGTTTACTTGTTCAACTTATTTTTTAGGTTTAGAGAATTGTCTTATTGTTTAGTTATTAATTAATTATTCTTATACGTTTATGCATTTATTTGCTATTCGTATTTTGTCATTGTTGCTCTGGTTTTTGTTCTATTGTTCTGCTGTATTTCAATATTTTCGAATAAAAGCGTCAGTATTTCAAGAAGGGTTCGTCTTATGGTTATGACATCTATTATCAATTAGTATCTACTTTTCACGGGAAATCCAAATATGGATAAAATTTACATGGTGTTGTATTTGAAAAAATTGAGAAAAATTACATTTCGCGTAAATTAATCATTCTGTATAGTTTTACACTTTTTCAAAAAAATTGACACGTATTTTGTAAGAAGACTATCGTCAATAGTCGGTAGTGCAAACATATTTAAAAAATCGTGATGACAGCGCTAGCATCGTGGCTTGTAGACTCTATTTTGGTACTCAAGTGACAATATCTTCAGAATGATTAGTGATACAGATACAACTTTATACATTTTTATTCTAAATGTGACAGGGAATCCAAAAATTCAAAAATATACTAGGTGCTCTATTTAAAAAAATACAAGTTTAGTTTGGCATTTTGTGTCAATCACCCTGTATGTACTTAAATATTTTTAGAATGTAGCTCCAATGATCGTGTATTACCATACCAAAAATTGGTTTTGATGTCTCTAATAATTAAGGAGCAATCATCCGTCCACACAGTAAACACCCACCCTGTATGTGTAATTGGTTCGAAACGGAGAAAATTTTGGCCAAATATACAGAGTGTCTCAAAAATAATGGGTGAGCGGTTGGTGGTAGATTTATTCAGCTATAATAAACCGATTAAACTCAACATACCTTAGTACAACATCCCTCCAGTAAAAAGTTATAAAGGCTTGATGTTAAGTGTTTTATTTTGTCTATTTATGTTAATTTTCACAGATGTAACGATATCGATTTCAAATTTGCTACACATATGTACTATAATGTACTCCACTAATGGAGAGATTTTCGTAAACTAGACTTGACTATAAGATGCACTTTACCTATCGTTTAAATCTTTTTTTAGCTCTAGCAATGTTATTCTTGAACCTAAAATTTAGACATCTTAAATACGTTAATAACGTCAGAGTTACTGTTAGATCCATACAACTTTATATTAAAATTATTAGTATCTCCATGCAAAACTTTTATTCGACCTAAATAAAGGCCGTTAATTAAAAAAAAAGGTTGGTTCGCCGCGGGGCCCTGTATAATTTACATGAACGATCATAAAAAGCTCGAGGGGGCTACAATATGCCACTTATGTAGATGTAGAGCTATTTAGGTTTTCTTTTGACCTAAACTGCTTCTTTTGCCTTCGAACTCTAAAACCGATAATTAAGCAAAGAAGCAAAGTAAAATGTAAATATTTCCTATATTGCAAATTTATTTGGCAATGTTTATTTCTGAGATGCTTTAGGCTCGGTCGCGGAAACGGGAAAATTCATCGCGGTTCACGGCGCAGCGCCAACACAGAACGAATTGGATTTGACACTTTTTAACACACTTTAAACTTTCCTCTGCTTTTAGTTGAAAGCTTTTCATGTGCTTTCACGACTTTTAAAGTAGCGCAAATACTGCATTATTTTTTGTAGTTCAGGTAAAATACCTTAGCTCAAAACTAGTTTACTAAGCTCCAGTATCGGCAGTTTGAAAAAGACACTGCAAATAAAACAGGGTTAATTTTTTAGATTTCATATATAGTACACCTTCTTTCTACTATGTGAATTTAATGTACGAAGACTGAGCAAACAATCGAGCTATTGGATTATTCTACATTTTTCTAGTATTTTTATGTGTTAATAACTTTCAAAATTTAAATTTTCGGGGCACTTAGAAAAAGTATAGCAATTACCAACCATTTACGTTTGCTGAAAAGACCGTCTGTATGGGCAGAAACGCATCATTTCTGTTTAATTTGAGTAATTTTAATTAATATTAAATTATGAGTTTTGTTGTTAACCATTATTAAGCAAAGACTACTGAACCGGTAATACGTAGTTATATTCAAAACCAAATTTTCAAGGTAAATACCCTATCCAATAAATTATAATTTTTTAAAGATAATTGCCAATTTATTGATTCTAATTACAAAACGTCTGCTATTAAGAATTATTTTTAGTTACAATATTAAGATAGTGTTCCAAACCTTTAGAAACAATCGTGAAACGAGCAAATTCCTGACCTACAACAATAAAATGAAATATTAACATTCTTTGGGTGTAGAGAATAATAGGGAAGCCAACAAATCTATAGGAATAAACATTCCGCTTCCACTATCCTATAGTTTGAAAACTTACTGATAGGTCATCTAATCCAGAAATTGTACTTTTCCTTTGTTAGAAACAATTTCTTTTAATTTGCCGAATTTTTCCCGTTTGATGTCGTTCTTGTTTCTCACCTTTTTACTCCCGAACGACATCCCTGACCCAGTCACCGTTAAATTGGAAAACTGCTCTTCGTTCATTTAGGGAAACACATCGATAAGAATTCCCTAATCAACTCGATCGAAGCCTTGATACCTGTTCATCTGATCGCTACAAGTTTTATTTCGAGAATTCCCTGCAATAGACGCCAAAGGATAAAAATGTGTTTTGCCGTGTTGTAAGTGATTTCCAGCTGCTGATCACAATTTGTTTTCATGTTTATAGTGGTTTACTGGTATCTAATACAGTTGTCCAAATGTGTTCTAACGATGATTATTTTTTTCTATATAGACATTCAAATTAATATTGTGATATTAAAGTCTATTGAACGTTCTAGTATTGCTAAGATTATGTTTATTCGGTTGACCTCAATTTATGCTATTTATTATAAAGCAAATGATTACAACAAAATTATATTTTATCAGGAAATTACAATAGAAATCCAGCATATTTAAAGAAAATTTATTATCTGCGTTGCTATATAATCTAGTATTAACATCAAACTAGAAACCATGTTTAATAAAAGGGGAAAAATAGAACGACATAAGAGAGGGGACGATAGAGAGAGGGAGGTTTCTGGCACCGATAAAAGCATTAGGGTTGCTAATGACTGAACAAGAAGGTAAGTATGTGACGATCGGTGGAATTCTGAAAAAATACTTTAGAGTTTAAGAAAAGCAAAATGAGTGTAACATAAACAGGGCGATAGGTTTCTATGGGCTAAGAGAATCAAAGCCCGAATAATGGTTTTAAATAAAACTATAACACGTGCAAGCAAAGCGTGGGTTTGAACAAAAATTTAAAATGTTAGAAATATGGAAAAGATCATACTAAGAAGAATATTAATGTAATCAAAGTAATCAAGGAGTGCAATAGACGGGCTATCCAAAAATATGGAAGGAGTACTAAGTAACATTTCATCATAATAAATATGCAGCGACCTGAAAATGAAGACATGTACCGTTAAGTATTAGTAATATAGATTTTCAAGCTATAGTAGTAATTGAAGATAGAAACAGTTACCGTTGTATTTGTTGTTATTATTTCAACTGTTATAAAGGACGCATACTTATCCATCGTTACTATATAAGTATGTACGATCATATCTTTAACGGGCACTAATAACATAAGCCACTTCGAATTTATTAACGTCGTCATTAAACCGCAGACAATGTCTATGACGCGTCGATGTTATTGGTTATTACAGGCAAAAGCTGATGCCAAGAGAACACTGGAAACAGTACTTTACTACCACTAAATTTGTAAAAGCCACTTCGTGACGCATTTGGCGCGTCAACGTAATTATTGATGTAATATAGCAGCTTAAACAGAGCGCCATACTCGATTGCTTTTACTGAAAACCAAAAATGGAAAAAACATTATGCATACATACAGTGCGTAAATCTATTTCTCATGTGAAATATATTTGACATGAAGGTTATAACTGCAATTGCATTTGAACTGGGAACTATAAAAAATAATTGACTGCCATTCATACAAGTAGAACGTAAAGTTTGCACTTCCAAAATTTATATATATTTATATAAAATATTAAAACTTCATATTTTAGTCAAGTTGAGAAAAACACACATTTCTGCATTTGTGCGTGTCTATACAAATACTTTTGTTGTTTGAGCAGGCTTTAACGAAGTTTAAAGACACTCTGTTCGCAGTAATCTACTATCAAATATTAATTACAGTTTAATCATAATCCAAGGTGATAAAACGCTAAGGAAAACTACTTCGACAAGCGAGTAATATTTTATTAAAACCCCTTGCATGAAATTGCGTTTTAGTTGACTAGGGACTCCCATTTATTGCAGTAATCCGTAAATATTTTATTATAGCGCCGTAATATTTATAAAAGTAGAAACAGCATGTCATGAAATGCTCAAAATCGATGGAGTTATACAAACAGAATCGAATCATTCAAACTTTAGTATCCAAACAAGCTTGAATTGAACTTTTATTATAGTCTATTTTACGAGAAAATCCAGTTTAACTCAAACTAAATATTTATACGGATATAGGGACAGAGGTGCAGCGTATGACAAAATCCATTCTGCTACCAACCTCATAAGAGTCCCTGTTTTCCTTAGCAACAAAATTTGCTTTTACATTAAATACAGCTACGTTTACTAAATGAAACAACTAAGTGGCAGAGTTAATTCTAGTGCAATAGCAGCAGTTTTGTACCGTAAATAATTAAATAGCTAATATTTTACAGTTACATGGATTTGAATCGATACAAGGGTGCAAACCAGATATTAGAAGAATGATCTTAATGCATATTATATAGTAAAGCAGTATAGGCTTGTTTTAAGCTTAGAAATTAAGCTACGATTCTAACCATAAAATGTTATCACACTCTAGTTATATGTTTATCTATCTGATTAGATAGAAATGACAATACTTAAAATTTAAAGATAGTAATCACGTTTTTTATATACAAGGTATCACTCAGCCAAAAATATTATATAATTTTTCGTCTATGTAATAAATATATAATTATTCAACTTAATAGAACTTGATAAGCCCATAGAAAATAGGTTTTTAATATAACAAAAAAACTTTACTTTGATTTGAAATACAATTTCAAATTTGTCTGTATATAACAAGTAAGAGATTTTATTATATCCAAATTAATGAGTTTGAATTTACATATAGTTAGTACTCCAGTTTGTTAATGGGTATAAAGCATTTTTCATTTCAAAAAATTTTATTACATCTTAATGGTCGTCTGACGTCCTCTCCAATATTATACATTTTAGGAAGTAATTCGGAGAACGAGAAATGTCTGGCAATTTCTGAAGAGTTGGAAAAATATTGAGGAAATAAAAGGGGGAAATATTTTTCATTAGCAGCCTAAACCTTCTTTTTAAAACAACTGTAAATTATATTAACTCGCATTGAAACACACACAGCCCTTCTTAGAGCTGCGTTTAAATTAAATGACATACAACCTTGTATTTATAAATATTTTCAAGTTCAATGACTGGCCTGTTATTGCGCCAGCTGCGTATACATAAAGCTTTATTTAATTACCAACATTGACAAGCGATTGCAACCCGCCCTAAATACATGAATTAAAAAATCTGTAAATAACTTTACCCAGAACTTTCCTCGTGGCTATTGTCACACTAAATAATTTCAAAAATCAAATTAAGTTAGAGGTAAAAATATCTTCACGTTACTAATAAATTAAATACATTTTCAAATAAAGAAAAGATTACCGATGGTCGAATTCGAAGGGCAGGCGGATGCGTATGCAATCCCAACGGTTTGTGGGATATTGCAAGGAGAATCGGTTATTTCTAACTGCGTTACGGAGCACTACGTGACTACGTAGCTGTCTTAAATGGAACCCTTTTTTCGTTGACATCTCTACGCTGAAAGGCATAAAGAGCACTTACCCTGTATCTGTTGGATTCTCGTCAATAGTAAAGTCTGAACTATGTTCAAATTGTAACAAGCAAAGGAAAATAGGACTAACAATATCTTAAGGAGCTTAATAATATTGATACACTAAAACGAAACACTTGGTTATCAAATTAAATCAATATCAAATAAAAAACATTCAAGGAGGGATTCGATCCACATCATCGGCGGATGCAATTGTAACAGGCTCGCTGGTATGTGTTCGAAGCGCGGCTACATTTAAGCGAACAGTGTTATTGTTGAAACGTTTTGAATTTTTTGCGACCTTATCTTGTATCTGTTGGGTCGTATTTTCATCAAGTGTAAAGCCTGACCTATGTTCAAATTACTACTTTTATCTATTTCCTACTTAACGCAAAAATACACAAACATTTATTTTTTTTAAGTTGCTCACCCCGTATATATTTGTCTGAATTTTTTTCGGTTTCATCTCAGGTAGATATATAATCTGCATGCAAAATATCGTCATCCTGCAAAAATAGTTTTTGAACAGACAGCCAGTTAGACAGGCCGACAGACAGACAGATAGGCAGACAGGCGGATAGACAGACAGACGGACGGAATTGAAAAAACCTGTTTTTCGTCATCTAGGCACCCTGAAACGTGAAGATCTGAAGAAATCTCGGAAGGTGATTTTTTCGCGATTACAAAAATGCGACTTTTAGGCAAAACTCAGCCACAATATTAAAAATTATAAACTAAACTGTTACCTATTGTTTTCTAAAATTAACTCAAATTAAGTATCGTCGCGAGTATTTTGAACAACGACTATACTCTCAATAAATCAGAGATTTGATTAGGTAAAGGAACGTATGATGGATGAGAAATCAAAATAGGAAAAATTACAAAAAACGATTACCACACTGAGATAGCTGTTTAAAACTTACAACTGAAATAAAATATTTCCAGGTTCAAAATCCATTTAGAAATTCTAAAATTACAACCAAAACGTCTGAATAATTATTCGTCTCAGCACCAAAAAAATCAGACTTGAAAAATAAGACATGTTATTATGAATCTTGGAAGCTGCAGTTTTACATTAAGTGACATTCATTTTCAATTTTAAGCCAAATATTAGACAAAAGTAAAAGCAGTGTCAATGTAGAGTGAAAAAAAATTGACAACCGAAATGAAGATATCTCACTTCCTACCCTAGCGAATGATTTCAATATTCGGTATATAACTGTGTGATAAATAAAGTAGCTGACTATGAAGGAGGAGGAATAATTAAGTGATATGAATGAAACTTGTCATAGAACCACTTTATGGTTCAATCAGGCCACTGACCTATAATAAAAGGAAGAAGAAGAAGAAACTTGAAAAATAATTTTTTGACGCTTCAAAGACTAAACTTGTAGATTTGTTGTAGATTCCATGGTTTTCTTAATAGTCAGGTACCTTAGATATCAAACGTTCCTCGAACGTAGCTCAGGGCAAACAGAATTGAAACATTTAATAATAAATTCTCATATTCTTATCAGTCTACATTTTAGCACATACATAAGTTCAATAAAGATGTACAGTTTAAAGTTTTGTTAACCTAATTAGTTATACACGGTGTTATGGAAATGGGTGCAAATATTTTAACCAGTGATAGAGCTCACCAAAATGAACAACTTTTCTATGTATCGTTTTTCATTTAATAGTATATTATCTCAATCATTTAATACCCCTAAATTTGAAGAGCCCCTTGGTAAGCAAATCTAAGTTAAAGGTGAACGACACAAGTATTTTAAAACTGCAAAGTTCTTGCACAAAAAATATGCGGTCAATAACTTACTTACCTCAATTGATAAAGTACGTTGGTGACCAGATGTGAACTAAAGGTTTTATCAGTACATATGCAGTTTTTGTTGGTGTGCATAGCAAAGAAATGTTTTTAGTGTTTTGTACCATTAAATTAAAATATTATTCCATAGGCGGGTATGCATTTTTAGAGTAAAATTGTTTTGAATTTTAATTCAGTTTTGAGGGCGACATAAAAAAAATGATAAACGGAGTAGTTGTTCAGTTTAGCGAGTTGTATTACGGGTTAAAGTATTTGCACTAATTTTTATAACACCCTGTATATAAAAGTTAAAAATATAGTCCAAGCTCCAAAACAAATGATTAACAGACTACTAGAATTTATAAACGAGGAATATCAACGGATATGCATTATTTGGAGAACAGGAGCTGATATATCCTAATGAAAAAGATTGATTAAGTAATATTTTCAGTAAAGTAAACAAAATGTATTTGCTATAACGCAGAGTAGAGAACGCAAACTGGTATTTTATGAGAAGGCCATTGAGGAAAACCGTACCCACTTTTTATTATACTGCATACAGGCTCCAAGGCATAAAACACTTGCAGTAAGTTTTGAAGGCACGAAATGTACGAGAAAGAAGACTATATTGAACAACTGCCGCTAAATTATTTAAGAAATATGATAGTGTATCGGCAAAAAAGGTAGCTATAAATAGTAATATATTCTGTGAATAGCATGCACGATACATTCATTCAACATGTGCGCCCTAAAAAACCTGGAATGGTGGCTCAAATGCGAAGCTACACAAACCCGTCTAAAGGAACAGCATCTGATAATGGGGTATACAGGACGTTCAAATAAAAAGAGTTTGTCATTGATGAATAAGCATAAGGTTATTTATAATGTGATGTAGTGCGCTCAAATGTCCAAACCGTGACATACTGAGTATATAAGTTAATTAATTCTAAATCCTAAAGGTGAACAGAATCTGCATTAATTTAAAATAAAATTACAAAGATAAGGGTTGTTAGAATACAATTGAGCAACCTGGAAGTATACTTTTTATTTGAAAGCATAGTCAATTAGTCATTTTTTCATGCTCACTATTTCATTTTTAATGACATACGTACGTATTTCCATATAAGCCTACCACAGAATAGAACTTCGTTCAAACTTTTGTGAGGTGGTCATTAATTTTGTCGTTTGGAAAAACAAAAGCCTGAGGTTACTGCTCCACAAGAGCGACCATCTATTGTAGTCGGTTCTATAAACTTCTCAATTGCTCCCAGGACACGACATTATACGCTTTTTGTGTTGTCGAAATACTGCAGTCGCAATTACTTTTCGTATTCGAAGAATTCCCGCAATGCGTAGATCAAAGTCATTTAAGTAACACATGTTTGGAGAAAAGGCTCATAATTATTCATTTATGTCGGTAAAACCTCTGAGAGTAAAACTGTCAAGCCCGTTCTAGGAAAGTTGCTTCTGAAAAAAGCTAAGATTAGCTAGAGCTTTAGTAAAAGTATATCATAATTAAGCCGTTATGTCTAATTAAAATGACGGAAGCAGACATTTTTGTGTGGTTACAAAGATAGCTGCAATTTTCCTTAGGATATCTTGGCACGCGTGCGGGTTTCGATTACTATCAGGGCTTCAGTGACATTATGTCCCAGTCGCGCGTTTTACACATTTTATAAGTCATTGTCAATCTTAAAGCATGTTTCTTTTGTACAATTTGACCCAGTTTTGCCGACCAAAGAGAAAACTGGGGAAACAGTGCACATTGTCACACATGGTCATATTTCTAAAAGTTTGAAATACGCCCATATTCCGGGATTATGTTTTCCAAAGTTGACTGTTAATTCTGAGTCGGAGTAGTTAATTTTCAACTTATTCCATAGAAGAAAGTCTAGTTTAAACGAGACCTATTTCCAGTTAAATTTCCAGATAGCTCTGTTCCATCAGTATAAACAATACACCGTATTATTTAAAAAAAGAATGCAAAAGATGCATTTAAATTAATAGGCACTACTCAAACCAAAACTGGAAATTAACTTTGACAGCTGAAAAACAACAGTAAACTTTCAAATTCTATTGTCAATCTTAACCAAGCTTATGTCCTATGTTCGGGATTGAAAATGATCACCCGGTATAATTTGTATCTATTTTCTGATGCTCTCCATCTTGATTTTTTCTTAATTGGATAAGGAATACAATCTTCTAATGCGTAATACCCACTTCCCTTGTAATGCATTTCTGAAAGCCACTAAAAACTATCTAAGAGACCCTTTACATCTATTCAACAACTTTCTTAACCAAGACACTGTTTTACTACGCAAATTTTCATAATGCCTTTTTTCAGCTGTAGATGAACCGATAATGAATTCCTCGATTCTTCCAAACAACTGAAAGCCTTACAACAAGTTAAAATTAGTTGCCCCCACTATTTGTGCGTATGCGTATCTATTATGTATTGTTACTGTCCGAACATATTACATTTCATTTCCGCTCATTTTTGTTATGAATTCGCTAACTTGGTATTTACTTTTTTTAAACTTTAGTTAAACAATTTCAAAGTAGGGTTATTTTGCGGCTTTCATTTATTTTTAGTACATTTTTAAAAGTTCCAATGTTATTTTCGAAGTTATAAAACATTTTCATGATGCTCTCAATGAATAATCAATAATTTGTTGGTTTTATTGGTTTAGTGAATTTCTGCATCCCTTTGATTAAATAAGAATTTATTAGTGTTTTGAAGTAAAATGCATGTCAACCGCCTAAAGTCTCAGGCATGAAACTGTTAGTTATCTCTACTTTAACGTGGCCTTACGCTCAGTCGAATCTACTTTCAGACTTTTTCTTATTGGTGCTCTTTTATTCTGTCTTTATTAGTAGCTTCAGCGTACTTATGCGAACGTTTTGTCCGTCCGTCCGTCCGTCCGTCTGTCTGTCTGGATCGCCTGTAACTTTCGAACGGCTACAGATATCGAAATTTTGAAAGGGGGCAAAGTTGTTGCTAAGGTCCCGAGCACCTTCATGCGCTATTTGGTTTTGGCGAAAGGTGGCGATTTTCCACTTTGCAAAATTTCCAAGCATTGTAGCACAGTGGCGGCTTGTCCACTTGGCGCCATCTACAGAAGTTCGGTGGTCACGTTTTGAACTACACATTCTGGGTGCACTATAATACGTAATGTTTTCGCAGTGCTGAAGCTACTCTTTAGACCTGTACTTGAGCAGTTTATTTTTGTCTACATGCAATCCCATGCTATCTGTCATATGTTGAAACGGCATCTGTTCCTCCCATCTATGGGGTTGCAAATTTGGCACTGACGAAAACCTTACAGTGTTTAGGTTTCGTCTCATAAGTGTTACTGAGAGCCCGGTAGGGCCCTCTGAGTTTTCCACAAAAATTGCAATTGCACAGTGCACACGTGAGGTTTCCTTTTGTTCTAACCTTTCTTTTGGTCGGTAGCACACCTCGCGCTTCTAACTACGAGTAAAACATACACATAGCTTATGGAATTAAGTCCATCATGGAGGTTATTTATTTTCTCCATAGTCTTTAACCCTTGGGTTGGTTTGTGGAAGCTTTCCAATTTATCCTTATTTTTCGCTTTTATTTTAATTAGGAACTAGGTGTTGTATCTCGCATCTGATAGAACTTAATACGATATTCACTTAAATTTTACTTTACTTTCTTTTTAAATACCTAGTCAAGAACCATCAGATGTGTACTAATTTAACTTGGTTATAATTTTGTAGCTAATGAACAATCGTTGGGTTTAATTTCCATTTGCTTTGTGTTTTTTTCGGAACTTTTGCTGTATTTTTTATTTGTCAAGAATAGCAAACGGGCAGTTTCTCTGATATACAGTGTGTCTAGTAGAGTATCCAAACTATCATTGGAAAACTATGAGAGTCAACTATTGTTGTTTACGCATCAAGGTACGCGATTGATCAAAGACGGAAACAATTTTAAACTAATTTGACGTTTGTCATCTCTCACCAACCACATACCTTGATTCCTGAACAGAAATAGTAGAGCACTTCATAATTTTCAATATTACTTTGGATATGCCTGATAGCAGTACACACTGTATGTGCTCCACTCGCTGATTGCGCTAATAACTTGTTTTTTCCCTCAATGCGTTCTTTAGGACAGGCCTCGTCGTGCGGTGCTATACGTGAACCATTAAATAGATTTTATAACGAGTCAGTTGATGCTCATTTCAGTTAGGGTTTTATAAAATTCCTCCAAAAATGTGTGACGTTGAAGTAATTCAGAGAATTATTTCCCCCCTGGGGCTCCTTTTCGGCTTCTGTTCGTGGGATAGTCAACAGTAATATTCAAAGTGCATTAGAATAGCCGATTAAATTTTGACTTTTTCTCTCAGAATGTTTTGCTAAAAAAATTGTCAAGTAAATTTGCCGCTCAACAAGAATTGGGGCGAAAAATTTACGAGATATATCTTTCAGCGCAAAACATTCTGACAGAAAACGTCAAAATTTATTCAGGCTAGTTTGCATGCACGCGGGATATTCGGCGTGATTATTTCCTGAATAAATTGATGAAAGTCAGTTGGTGTAGCACCTTTAGTAATCATAAATTATTCACAAGCGATTAAATTTTGACACATTTTTAACCGCGGTAAAATTTTGACGGTTGATATTTTGTCATTATTAAACTGAAAGAAACTATGGCGATTACGCATTATTATGGATATTAAGAAAATAATCATTTCTAAATCAAGTCTCGGCGTAAATATTGGGCATATGCATTTAGTTGCGTCCAGTTCACAAAAAAAATGTTGCAAGGTACTTAGAAGTGAAAAATAAACCACCATACCGTTGAAACTCCCCTTAAAACATATGGGACAATAAATAAATGTGACTGAATATTTGTTTAACTTAGAAGTTGTGCTGCTTGTTCTCTATTTTTAGACAAGGAGGTGAGTGCAGGTGTCCATGAATTTAAAATAAACAATAACTTGGTCATATAACGTTCTCTAACCGATCCTTAAGATATATCGTGTTGAAAGATCCTGTATTAGTTGTATATTGATATATGCAAATGCGAAGAGTAAAAGTATCTACCACACTATCGGACTTCTATATTTTATTTTCCCACGATAATGCATGATGCATTTGCAATACGGAATTTCTGTATTTTCAAATAACGTTAGCTTTAAGAAATTGCATTTTAAAATTTTAAGAAAACGTGAATTGTGTATGTATGTTTATACGAACTTTACAATTTATTTTTTTATATTACTTTCAAATTTGGTTTTTACTATCAATTCTTACAAGGAATTTTTATAAGCTTGTAGATAACTATTTATTTTAAGCTAATTTTGTCGATTTAAAGCTTTTGTTAATGCCAAATACTTTTAATGCTTGCTGTATTTCAATAGCACTGAGAAATGTAACCGTTAGTTTAGTTCCTCTTTAAACGGAAGTATCACACCGCCTGAATTACAGCAAGTAGTTAAACTCATTTAAGTTTAATATTTTACTCAAGACGTAGGTGTCGTTCTGTACACACCCTGCGTCTAACAACATGAAAAATATAAACCTACCTTGAATTGCTGGAAGCCACAGAATTATTGGACCTGGAGCGTCTGCTCTTTAAGCTGTCTCCCCTGTTAACCACTCCTTTCCCAGTGATGGAAAAGTGCCTGAGGCGATAATACTCCTCTTCTACCCCAGTGTTGGGCATTGAAGCCACCCTGGATCTCTGCTGAGGAAGGCAGAGATAATTCGGCCTCCCGGAGGATCGACCTGGGGTCTTCACCGATTGCGATCGGCTGTGGTGCGGACTTCCATACCTGCAGGATATACGAATACAGGAAGTTATATGGATCTGTTTATATTACAAGATAATGCTTAGCTCGCAGTGGTAAAGTTTCTAAACTAGTTAGGGAGGTAAGATCAGACCAGTTTATTCCCTTTAAATGTGTCGTCTCAAGCACACGTCATGGGAATGAGCGTGCGTCATGCAAAGGTAGATGTACTTTGCATCCTGCGTGACGTGTACACCTTAAATTTAGTCTAGTTTCTAATGGGAATGCCTAGAATGCTTTGCTTAATATCAAGTGCAGGATAATAGCTTTGTAGAAAGCTAACAGAACTGAGACAATCGCTGTGATATTAAACTTTGTTTCTTGAATCAGCGTGAGTGATTGGTGGTTTAGCATTAGATGTAAATTAAGTCAGTTTAAAAATACCTCTACAGCTGCTAATTGTTGATTAAATATATTGATATACCTACATTTTATTGTTATTATAATAACATAATTAATTACTTTCTGGATTCATTAGTAAATACCGGTATTTCTAATATTGACACTATTATTTTATAGTTTTAAGAAATATCATGAAACTTCCTTTTAGAAGTCCTGGGCTTCTAAAATTTTCTGTGCTTATTGTCAGGGTAGTAGGTCATGGATAAAACAAAAGCCAATCTTATATGTCAAATATGTTTATTTCCGAGAAGCTAAAAAGAAATTACTTTTTCCGGATACTTTCTAGAGGTACTATATATACAACTTAGGTATCGAAAAGCAATCTGTTCATAACAATACCAGTATTTTAATTGGACTTTTCATTGCTCTATATGTTTGTCTCGCCATACATAATATGCTAATTGCTATTATGTGTTAGAATGCTCTTTTAAATTATCATATTCTTAAAATCCTGAATACAGATTTATGAAATGACTTTACTCCTACAAAATTTACTAAAGCGCAGACAGCGTGATTACAATTTATCTTTTGGCCTGCAGCTGTTTCAAAACGGTTTTAGCGTTACTACACAATTCATTATGTAAAATTGTATTTTGTAAACAAAGTACAGTGAGATAAAAATCTCAGTAATTCCAAGATTGTTGCTGAAAGCAAAGTATTTACAAGACAGGAAGTAAAGGTTGGATTTTTTCTTCGTAGGGTTAAACATTAGCACGTTTTCAGTGCTTTACTTTTAAAGCGTAGCTAGTGCTCTAAAAAAAGTTAAGATCAATGTACTTTGGAAAATTGTTGGCACCTAAACAACGTTGTAGTACAAACTGGGCCAAGCTCAGACTTTGAACCTTTTTTGAAACGTCTTGCCAAAAGCTTATGCAGTTACCTAATGTTTTTCACTATATATCGTTTCTTATGTGTTGGTCACAGCTCATAAAAAACCGATGAGAGCGTTTTCCAAGTAGGCTAACTTTTGTTTACAGATTGTATCACTCTTATTCCCCCAATTGACTACGCTAGCGGCTTTCTACTTATTTCGGTAAAGTAATAGTATATTATTATATGAGCGATTATGACAGCCATTATTCACGAAGATGACATTTGCGCCACAAGCCGAAGGCGCGTGGCGCAAGTCATCTGAGTGAATAATGGCCATAATCGCGAATATAATACGATATTTTATCTACTCCTATGCAATAGGAGACGTGCGTTCATATTTCCGAATTTTGACATTTGTGACAGCTGTTAACTTCAAAAGTCATTGAATAATAAAAATGAATGCTGTGATTGGCTACAACCTATTGAATAATGAAAATAGAATTTTCTGATTGGTTGCAACTTGCAAACTATTGAATAATGAAAATAGAATTTTATGATTGGCTGCAAACTGTGAATTATGAATCATAATTAATGGTCATTGTACAGTAGGAGTAGATAAAATTATTATTATGTGCATCAGAAGGTGGCGGCCCACTTTTTCGATTTCAGGCAATAATTTGGCAGAGAGATTGTTATCGATGTTCCAATAAAGAGGTAATCGACGATGAATTTCTCAAATTTTCCTCTTCATATAACGGAAATGCTACCCCTTCATGCGTAAAATCCCCAAAAATTGACTAAGCTGGGGAAGCGGTTATTCATCTGATTATAATCGATGAAACAAATTGTTCTCTTCGATACTGTCAATTAAGGTGACTGCAATTTGTTAGGTGGATCATTTGATAGCACCATATAAGCCTAAATCGGTTTATCCTTGAAATGTGTTAAGTTTAGTCATTTGTAAAAGTCGAGTATATGCAGTGTTGGTTATAACAATTCGTTGAGTTTTCTGGGAAATAATTTTTATCTGGTACCGTACAAGGCCGTTTTTAATTAAAGAATTCGATTTTATTTTATGGGTTTCCTATATGTATGCTTAGGGGATTGAATTTTAACAATGATGTGCTACTATTTCGAATATTACCATAAAATAGACAGTCTACTTATGTTATACTTACTACCATAAAAAACTTTAGAGCACATAATTTCACCCTGAAAGCATATTGATGCTTCTTTCAACCTTGTTCAGATAAAAAGCAAGATAAATAATTTTAAATAACTAAAAATTTCCAAAAATCGGTATAGTTTAGTTCGATGAAATTTGCCGGTTTTATTAACCAAAGTTACGTGTAAGCACTAAAGTTCCCTTTATGGATATTACAGAAACAGGAGCTGTATTTAAATCATAGTTAGCAGTGTGAATGCTTATTATTAATAGAATGGAATTTATATTTATAATCCTACAATTTATGATTGCTGAATTTACTGTCACTGCGTATAAATATAACATGTGAGCAAATGAAAACGAAATCAAGCTTGGCTTTAAAAAAATAAGTCATGTGCTCTATTAGTTTTGATGTTTTTAATTTAAGTATGACAGCTTATATAATAGTAGAAGTGTCAAGTTGTTTTAAATTATACATGCTTAATCAAGAACAAAAAGTTTTTATAACCGAAATGATTGCTGTAGTAGACATAACATTGTTTAATAAGTATGAATAGATTTTCTTTAATTATTTTGCTATTAAAAGCTGAAATAAATAAAAACAAAAAAATAAGCAAAAATAATCTACATGCCTAAAATGTCATATTTCTTACTGACAATTATGAAGTCTATCTGCCATTGAGCAATTTTTTAATAAATAAATTTTTTGAATTTTTTGTTGACGTTCTCTTCTTCTTCTGTTAGCCCAAGAGCCAGCAACGGATTTCTTACAGTATTTTTAACAAGCTTGTAACTGTCCCTTTGAATATACTGAGAAGGGAACCCGAAGTCTGGCAAGCCTGCGGTGGTGGTTTTAGCCCCCTTGCGTCCTTGAAGAGTGGAAAACAATAATGTGTCACAACTGACACAGAACCTATGAATATGTTGGTAACACTGTAAGTCTATGTCAAATTCGAGGTTAGCAGGTTAGGTTTTACGTCAGGCTGTGTCAAAACTGACGGAAAACTTAACCTGATAACCTCGAATTTGACATAGACTTACAGTGCATCCAACATATCATTCATACGTTTGAATTTCCACAGCCCGCTGAGGATCAGTTTTTTTAATCTTTAAAAGATTATTATGCAACTTTATGCAAATCGGGGGTAAACTTACCACCCGCGAAAGCGTCTGTCAATTTTTTTACTTACATAAGGTATGATTTCCTTTAACATAGCAAAGCACCAAACTTGTTATTACTTTTTCCATCCTTCAAGGACGCAAGGGGGCTAAAACCACCACCGCAGGCTTGCCAGTCTTCGGGTTCCCTTCTCAGTATATCCAAAGGGACCTTCCATAACAGTTACACGCTTGTTAAAAATACTGCAAGCAAACCCGTTGCTAGCTCTTGGAGCAACAAACGTTCGCTATCATCATAGCGATGGAGAATTTGTTAACAGACGCTCGGAAGAGTTTATGTTTTACCATACCACTAGCGTAGGTTCTTCAGTCAAGATATTCTTCTTCTACCCTGTCCTCTTTTGCTGGCTATTTTGCCTTGAATGGTTACTGGAAATATGACATATTTTTCAAATCGCATGATGTGCCCTAGATATCTAAGTTTCCTTACTCTAATGGTCTTCATCAGTTCTCTCTCCACTCACATTCTTTTTAAGACTTCGTTAAAGTCACATGTTCTGTCCAGTTGAATTCGTCGGAACACCTATATATCAAATGCTTCAATTCTCTTGGCAGTAGCTTCCGTGAGTGTCGAGGTCTCCACGTCATACAGCAAAACTGAGTACATGTAGAACCTAACTATTCTCATACGCAGTGGTAGATTCAGAGTATTACTAGAAAGCACATCGCAAATTTTTAAGAATATTGTTCTTGCCTTTGCTATTTTTTGTCTTATTCCACACTTTCCAATGCAATATTTTTTCGCATAAAGCCTTCTGACCACGTCGGCGCCGCTACTTTCAGTGATTACCATATATTTGGTTTTATTCCCTTTCATCTTCCACGTCTATGACTCAATCTAGAAATTGTTGTAAGTCCTCCAGGGAATCGGCTAGAAGAACGGTATCGTCGGCATACCTCAAAGTTTTAATCAAAATTCCGTTGATGTTTATTCCGTTTGACATGTCGTCCAGTGCTTTAATAAATATTTCTTCGGAATAGATATTGAATAGAAGTGAAGACAAGACACAGCTCGGTCTCACTTCCCAACAGATGTCTACTTCTTCTGTAGTTGTGCTTCAACTCTTACCGATGCTCTTCATAATATTCTCTTATATTTGTTAATTTAATTTTATTGGTTGAATAAATAAATAACCTTTATTAAACAAGATATACTTCCATTTTAGATAAAAACAGTTATAAAAGATTTATATTGAAACTAGCGTCATGGAAAATCAGAATAAGTGATAAATATATCTATTCCCTTTCAGGCATGCTTGAAATAATTCTAATTTATTGGTTGTAGTATAATAGGTATTTATGTATTAATAGCTATAATCGTGATTATGTACGTTGGTGCGACAACAAAACAGCCCCATCCAAAATAGCCCCGTCAAAACAGCCCCGTTAGAATAGCCCTGACAAAATAGCTCTATGACAGAATAGCTTCGTACCAAAATAGCTTTGTGCTGTCCAACTTAATCGCAGATTAGAAATAGTAGTACAGGATTATCATAATTTAAATGTTATTGATTATCGCCGTAGTGTCTCTTAGAAATTTAGAATGGTAAAATTAAAAACTTATTTTTTTTGTAGTAATATTACTCTTAAGATACTGATATTTTTATGTTGTAATTTTATAACCAAATAGTTTTCTATATCATTAGTGTTTTATATGATTGCATCTATAAACAACATGTATTACTATAATACAATAGTAAATAGTGCCTATTTCTTTTTTATAATTTTTGTAACAGCTGCAAATCCTCACGCTGCTTCGGCCAAGTCATCAGCCGGTATTAGTTATATACAATGTGTATATAAATAAACAAAGTAACTTTGGTCATGCCTTGTATTTCCAAATATTATATTGATTTTTGACAGGGATGTTTTGGCAGAGCTATTTTCTCTTGGCAATTTTGGACCGGGCTATTTTGTGTGTGAGCGTTTTTGTCGGGGCTATTATGACGGGGTTGTTTTGACGGGGCTATTTTGACGTGTCACGACGTTGTATATACAACATTTTATTTTGTTTTGGTTCTCAAAATGTATGAAATTTAAGGGTTCAGTATTTTGGCTACAGAATACACGTCTTTGTGTTGGCTCCGTGAATTTTTGGTGTGCTATGGTACCTATGCCGATTGCTAGTGTTGCAATACTACGTACATTGTTGGCGTTTGTTATAATGCTTAGCAGATGTGGTGAACAGTTCCAATGATATTTCTTATTTCAATACTCATACCTTCAAGCAAAATGTTTTCGACACATTTAACAGGGCTCGCAGTTTTCACAACATGCACTTGTCTATTAGATTGCACGCTTTTTGTGCATTTTTGCAGTTTTACAACTGCGTTTATCAATATCAAGATTCTCTAAACAGCAAGCATTTTCGTTCGCCGTAGTTACAAATTGGATTACAGCTCGTTGGACTTGTTTGGACTGATTTTCTATTGTAATCGATGGAATTCAATATAACTGAAATTAGCTGGTGAAATTATACATATCAACTACTAGAATTCTCTTGTTTTGTAACCAATGCTACTAATCATGGCCTGCTCGTTATAGATATATTGTTGTTGAACCAGCCTTATATAATAAAAATCAAAATGCCTTTTTTAAGTCGACATATTATAATACCGCAAAAGGTACTGCCTATATAAAAACTATAATATGCGCCAAACTAAAACCAGTGAATCTCTATCTACTTCAACTAGAAATAGAAAAGTTATATAGAAAATTAAGTGTACAAATAGAACTGGAGAAAAAATAGTTCCAAATATATGGGCAAAGGCAGTGAGGTTAAACAAAGCAGTATTCTAGTAACAGAATACATAGGACGGATTTAGAACCACGATGATCTATTTTTACATTCATTATCACTTCAAGGAAACCATAGCACTAGAATAAAAAAATAATCGGATATTACACTATGTGTATTTAGCTCATTTTCGCAGTGGGAGGTCATGCAGTTATTACGGTTAAGTAAACGCAGTACATGTTTTTATAAATTCTATTGAAATCGATGGGACGTAAAGTTTTATGACTCGATCGGTGCTGACATTCAAAGCAGAATCAACACTTTATTCAAGTTGCCGACCTTACGGATTATAGGTTAGCGGAGTATAAACAAGATCTAACAATTTATATAAAGTGGATACCGACGAGGAATTAAAGTAGCAACTACTAGACAATACTATAGCGATGCGGCGTGTCTAACCTCGCAAAGTAGGTCGGGCGTTCTCAAAATATTTACATTACAAAAGATTCCGATTTCCAATCTGAAGGAAATTCGCTATGTAGAAAAAGTGTAGCTAACTGAGCCGTTTATTACGCACGACTTGCTTCGATGCTTTTTATGGATTCAAGTAAGCAATATTTATAGACGAAAACACAACCCTTACTTCCTGACAACCCTTGACCAACTTTTAGGGGTATATTTGGCCCTAGGCTGCGATGCTTTGCACAGATAATTACCGAAGGGCGCCTAACGAAGTGTGGTTAACTATGCTGGCTATGCGGGGGAGTTATTGATTTTATTATGCATGTTTGATGGGTTTTTAGGTATGTTTGTGTTCCCAACAGGATTTTGTAGGGAATGGTTTGTAGCTACCTTGTTAAATTAATGAAATCATAAATTCTATGATGACGTTATCAATTTTTATTCAACTTTTAAGAGTTTCTTAGTTTATAACTCTCTTTTAGATGGGACTTCTCTCAAGTACGGAGAAGGTCGAATTTTACGTAGAAATAACGACACGATTTTTGGATAGCGCAGTAAAATGCTCAATAAGAGATATCGAACACCTTGCCAAACAATTCGAAATTTATGATTTCAGAAAATACGTGTATTTTTGCAGCAAAATTCCTATTGAAAAGACAACAATAAAGTTACTGAACGAATTGTATATTTACAGCTGAAAATACTCGAATATCTATTAAAAGATTCCTGGTGTTCTGATGGGAAGCACGTCTTCAAGTTTCAAGATCAAGAATTATAAATAGTGTGAAAGTGTGAACCCTGAACCCATTTATATGAAGGAAAGTGGTATTAAAAGTTTTGGATGTAGGGAAATAGAGCATTTAAAATTCTTTAAATCAAATATTTAATAGTTAGCAATAATAAAGGTTACAAACAGCTTCTTTTCGACAAATTAGCATTTTGACGATGTTTACAGACATTACATAAAGCTGTCGAAATTAATTCCAATAATACAATAACTGAAATAAGTGGAAGCTTATGTTTTCCTATACTGATATGTAAATAAATGTTTTTTGAATTTTGAACACGCAATTAGTACAAAATTGAACCAACAAAACACCAAAGTGGGTTACTCGTAAAAAATATACATTAAACTGTTAAAAAATAGAAATTCTACGGGAAAATGGAAGTTCATGAAATCGTGTTTTATATATTTTTTAATTTTAGATGTAATATTTAGTTTAATAATTAAATGTTTTGCCAGTTATTGTTATTTAAACAAAATATTAAAAGCCACTGGTAATCAGAATGATAAATACGTGCCAAAGATATGTTTCAAATATTATAATTACATAATCAGATACTATGCAGTTGCAACAGCTTGTAAACTATTTTTCACAGTTTTAATACATACTCTGCACTTATTAGTTATAACTGTTAAGTCGTGCATCTAGAAATATTGATCTTCAGAATTGTTTTAAATTGTCTAAAATGAATTCAATATTACTGAATCTAGTTTCCTTTGATTTTTAAAATTGATTGGTGTCACAATGCCCACTTGCGAGGAAAGTTCTGAGTAAACCCCTTTACATCTTTTTTCATTTTGGTTTTACTTTAAAAATAAAATTTTACTTAGCTCTCTTATTTACGCGTTATTATAAAATACAGCTTTTCTCTGTTGCTAACTTTTCATAACAGGAGCCCACTCGATAATATCTGATACAGCGCCCAATTAGCGCCGATAGAAATTGGGTAAAACTGGCACAAAGTGAAAGTTTGTAATGCTGCATAATATTCAAACAATAAATTGTACCTAGCAGTCTTAGCTTTGCGAGTTATCTCCGCAAAGAATAAACATAGTTTCGTTATAAGTCGATTATTATGTTACTCAGTACAAAACCATCTTAATATTATTAAAACAAATGTAAAAGATAATTTAATTCTAATTTTTGGCTTTCTCTCCTTTCCATTTAAAAATTATAGTAGTTTCGTGTTTGCTAAGCTGGTTTAAGGAATTATACAAAAACTTAAATAATCAGCATGTAAATTCTAATAAAAAAGGTTTTCCATAATCATGAAACAACAAATTTATTTCAAGATCTTCGTGGTGTTCTGGCTGAATTTCATGGATTATATTGTACTTTTAGTGTTTTCAAAACGTTATTTAAGCTTATATAGGGGTTTTTTAAATTGGCAATATTTTTTGAGTATCTCACCACATTTCAAAATTAAAAACATTAAAATAAGCGAGTGTCGAAAACAAATCTGTTTCAGTCTTCAATGAAAACAAGTAACAAATTAAAAATTAACAGTTAAAATTTAGGTTTTCACAGGAGCTGGAGGATTATAACCAATTCACACTTGCCAAACACTTTAGTGTGAATACGTTATTATCCTGCAGCTCCTTTGAAATGCTAAGTTTTGACTGTTCATTTTTCCTTTTTGTTGGAACCGGAAAAATTATGCTTCCCGTAACGTTCTATTTTATTGTTTTCAATATTTTTCAGTGTGGTGAAAATCATAAAAAATGGTAAGAGATTCTTTTATATTTTTTACAATATAGTTACCTGTTTAAAAATGTTTCAAGGCGGAAGAAATTCTGAATCGTTTCTTAACACGGAAAACATGTTTTTTAAATTAGACTTCATTTTTGAAGAATTGTTTGGAAAAAAATCAGTTGAAGAGAAGCTCAAAATCAAGTCGAACCTAACACAATTTTTGTAAAAATTAAAAGAAAGTTTTGTTTTTATCCGAAAAAATATAAAATTTTGGTTTTTCCATTTTTAGTTTTTTATTATTTTTTGCTATTGTTTCAAAAACTAGCTCTTTGGGAGTCGGCATAAACCACCAAAACTTAACAGAAAATATAAAGATATCAAGCAGCAAAGTATCATACAGATGACTTAAGGTCACTATTTTGTACGTACGTGGTAATCAGACTCACTTTGGTAAAAACTAATATAAAGTTATGTCCTAAAGCCACCCATTTCCAAAATACAGGATGTAAGAATTTTCTTTTTTAACTTTTCTAATATTCTTACAAAAATTGGTGAAAATACCATAATTATTATCTAAACATATTCTATGTCATTTTAAAAGCTATCTAGTTGCCCTGCGTATCATAACATTCTTATTTCTAATTCTGCAGCCTCACCAGTGCACCCCTAAGACCTTCCTCAATTTCTAAAGATGTATGGAATAAAGTATTTTTCATATTTCCCCATAAACATATTCTTTGCGACAAATTAGCATTTTGACGATGTTTACAGGCATTACATAAAACTGTCGAAATTAATTCCAATAATACGATAACTAAAATAAGTGGAAGCTTATGTTTTCCTATACTGATATGTAAATAAATGTTTTACCACGTATTTACGATTTATTATCGCCCTTATATATGCCTACAACCGATTTTACTAGTTATGTTATGTTGAATTTAGAAAACGTAATTAGTACAAAATTGAACCAACAGTGGGTTAAGCGTAAAAAATATACATTAAACTGTTAAAAAAAATAGAAATTCTACGGGGAAATGGAAGTTCATGAAATCGTTTTTTATATATTTTTTTTAAATTTTAGATGTAATATTTGGTTTAATAGTTATTTGTGAAAAGCATAGTTCTGGTTAAGTAATTATGAAAATTAATTTTGATGATTTCTAATTTTAATGATAGTGTCTCACCAGTTATTATTATTTAAACAAAATATTAAAAGCCAGGGGTAATCAGAATGATAAATACGTGCCAAAGATATGTTTCATATATTACAATTACATAATCAGATACTATGCAGTTGCAACAGCTTGTTAACTATTTTTCACTGTTTTAATACATACTCAGAAGTTATTAGTTATAACTGTTAAGTCGTGCATCTAGAAATATTGATCTTCAGAATTGTTTTAAATTGTCTAAAATGAATTCAATATTACTGAATCTAGTTTCCTTTGATTTTTAAAATTGATTGGTGTCACAATGCCCACTTGCGAGGAAAGTTCTGAGTAAACCCCTTTACATCTTTTTTCATTTTGGTTTTACTTTAAAAATAAAATTTTACTTAGCTCTCTTATTTACGCGTTATTATAAAATACAGCTTTTCTCTGTTGCTAACTTTTCATAACAGGAGCCCACTCGATAATATCTGATACAGCGCCCAATTAGCGCCGATAGAAATTGGGTAAAACTGGCACAAAGTGAAAGTTTGTAATGCTGCATAATATTCAAACAATAAATTGTACCTAGCAGTCTTAGCTTTGCGAGTTATCTCCGCAAAGAATAAACATAGTTTCGTTATAAGTCGATTATTATGTTACTCAGTACAAAACCATCTTAATATTATTAAAACAAATGTAAAAGATAATTTAATTCTAATTTTTGGCTTTCTCTCCTTTCCATTTAAAAATTATAGTAGTTTCGTGTTTGCTAAGCTGGTTTAAGGAATTATACAAAAACTTAAATAATCAGCATGTAAATTCTAATAAAAAAGGTTTTCCATAATCATGAAACAACAAATTTATTTCAAGATCTTCGTGGTGTTCTGGCTGAATTTCATGGATTATATTGTACTTTTAGTGTTTTCAAAACGTTATTTAAGCTTATATAGGGGTTTTTTAAAATTGGCAATATTTTTTGAGTATCTCACCACATTTCAAAATTAAAAACATTAAAATAAGCGAGTGTCGAAAACAAATCTGTTTCAGTCTTCAATGAAAACAAGTAACAAATTAAAAATTAACAGTTAAAATTTAGGTTTTCACAGGAGCTGGAGGATTATAACCAATTCACACTTGATTTTCAGAATTGATTTAAATTGTCTAAAATGAATTCAATATTACTGAATTAATCGCGTTTTATGCCAATTTCTTTTTATTTATTAATATTATCCTGTATTGCCATCCCAAAGCGCATGTGTTGTTATCGGTTATTTTAAACGCAAACGCACCTGGTATTCCAGTAATGAAAGTTCCAAGAACATTTATTAAATGTTTTTAAAAGTCTAAAATAAATGTTCTAGAATCACTGTATTAGTTGATCTCCGATTAATGTGTTAGCGCGCGTATTTATTATTGTTAAATAAAAAGAAACACATGGTAGCACAATAAAAATATTGTGTACGTACAGTAAACTTAGCTAATTTTAACTACTGCAGTTGAGTAAAATAAACGGGTTCTAAAATAACTTTATAGTTAAGTTTACAGACTCTATTTTCAGCCTATAAAGCTATTTTGAGTTGCAGATTTACTGCTGAATTTAAACAATGCGACATCGAAATGCAGGCTGATAAAAGTCGTTTACGAAATCTAAACAGCACTCACCTCATTTCGAAGTCATGAATCTCCTCCAACGTCAAATTATTACTAACGTCCAAAAGCTGCTTCATGTGTTCTTCTCTTTGTTTCTTCAGACACAATTTATTCCCGGCACTTTCTACGTTAGACACAAACTCACTCCCGTTTTTCAACAGAATGGTAGACACATTCGCTTGGTCCGAACTAACAGACGGTTGTTGAACCACGATAGTTGCTTGCGGAGCTTTGCGACCTCCAAAATGAACTGAGTTTTCCAAAGGATTCGTGGTTACATTTATAGGCGACGTTGCAGTTGCTTCTAATTGTGCCCCCACCTCTCGTAAACATTTGTTCAAACACACACTGCCTCGCTTTTCAGAGGAAATCGGAACAAGAAGTGCTCCCGTTTGGCAGTTGTCCACGGATTCGCTGAAGAAGTCAACTCGCAGATCAGGAGGAGTCATTCGAGCTTTTTCGCGGTACTTAGCTATGTGCTTCTCGTCATACGTGAACTTCTCGGCTTTATACTTGCTAGGAGAATGGTGACGCTTGGTGGCTTTTTTGTGCCTATGCCTAGGCTTAGGGGAAGCGGTGTCATTTTTGTGTTCAGGAGAACCTTCCAAACCGTGCTCCAATCTCGAATGTTTGGGAGAACCGCTTTTACCATTCAGTTCTTTCGGGGAAGACTTTTCGGAGCTATCTTTTTGATCGTCATGATTAACCTCTACTTTACGCCGGTGACATCTGCGTTCTTTTGGACTCGTGGGTCTGTGGCTGTTCATGTATCTTTGACTATCAAACTCGCTGTGCCTTCTATGTACTAAAACGTTATCATAGGCAACTTCAATAGAATCGAAATTATTTTGTGCAGCTTTGTAACTATTCCGCCGCCTCGCTTCCTGTTTCAAAGCTTCCACTTGTTGCTCCATTAACCGCTCTACACTTTTATCTTCCGGGATGCAATTAACCTCGCCATGCGCAGAATCGAAGACAAATTTATCTTCGTTTTTAAAGTAAGCGGTTTTTGGTGATCCCTCAGTTTCGAATACGAATTTTGAGTCCTGCTTTGCGGTGGTAGGAGTTTTTGGAGACATGGTGGTTGGTTGCAGAATTTGATTTTGTTGCCGTCCTCCATCCAGCGTGTTCTCGGAGTTGAGGATGTCCACTGATTCGGTTATATCGAGACTGTCTTCTGTGTTATCGCCATCTGTTGCAGTCATTGTTGTTACCATGGTGTTTGAGCTGTCTGTGCTGGTGTTTATTGTCGTTTCGGATGCTGTGCTTGAACCCATTACTATCACCTTAGGCACTGGGCCCTGAAACAAAAAAATTATACTTTAGGTATTATGTTTTAATGAAGAAATTTAATTACTATATTTTATATTATCCATAAAAAGTGAGTTGAGTTACTCGAAAGCAAGGCTTGGCGATATACTGAAAATAAAGATTGTAACAACTAACTTACTTTATTTTATCAACTTATTGAAGGATAAATTGTGGGGTTTTAAAAGCAATAAATTGTACAAAACATTACAGTTTTTGATTAAATAGATACGCGGGCTACAATCACAAACATCACAACAAATCGTTTAATTAAGTATTTAATGATTCGAATAACAATTAGACTGATAATGGAGTAACTCTAGAAAATATTTAATTAAAATCTATCAATAAAGCGATTTAATATTATTTAAACGTTTTATAGTTCGAAAAACATTTGAAAAAATGAGATAATAAGTTATAACTAGATTTGTATACCAAAATGAATATAAAAAACCTTGAAAGGGGTTTACATGCACATTTATTACATCAATTCGCAAGGGATTCGAACTCTCGGTCGCAGGCTTGCTCCCATGCATTCATACAGGCCGATTACTACGCCACTTTTACCGATAGACCACGCCTGCACAGCAGTGGGGCTGCTCAGGCTCTATACAGGGTGGTTGAAAAAGTTGGGAAAATAGTTTATCAGCATTACCTACATAATAAACAGTGACGATTTTTCAAATATTTTTTCCTAAATAGTCAAATTAAGTCAAGTTACGACCGTGTACAGTTGAATAAAAAAGTGGATCGTTCTGAGTATGCTAGAGGTAGATGAAAAAATTCTGACCCAAAATTGCATTTCAATGTAAATGTGTATTACCACTGGTTGGATATTTTGATAACGTAAAGTAAAATACCATTTGAAAGCTTACGTAACCTAAGCAGCGTGTTTGAAATTCGAAAGCGAGATAAATTGATTTCATTATCTGAAAGCTTCTAAGATCGATTAAATTCTCTAAAGAGACACCTCAAATCAAAAATTGAAACAATTAAAGAATTAACATAATTAAGACTAATAAAATACAATATTATGGTTTTTAATTGATAAACAGCAGAAAGACGTTTTTCTAAATAAAAAGAAACAAAGAATATCTGAGTAGTTGAATAGCAGGAGACATCTTATCAGAGTTAGTCATTCCATTAATTGAAAGGGAAGAGCTCGGAAATTTGCAATTTTCTACAAATATGAAGACAATTTATATATATTTTTTTTTAAATATAATAGATACAGACATGTTTATTTCTATTTTTTAATAATTATAAAGAAGCATCGCTTTTTATTGGCTCCAACAAATTACTTTCATTTTACTTCCCTTTTCAAAAGCCGGGGGGAAAGTATTGTAATCACGAAAAAATCACCTTTCGAGATTTTTCCAGATATTCACGCGTCTGTCTGTCTGCCTGTTGCTAGTATAACCCAAAAACTATTCGTTGGAAGATGATGATGTTTTGCATGCAGATTAAATGCCTTCCTGGTATGAAACCGTGAAAAACTCGATAAAATATATACAAGCTAAACACCTTCAAAAATAAAATTCTTCCTATGTTTGCTCAGGTTGTCTCCGTTTCCATTCGCCGGATTCTTTTCGCCCGATTCTTTTCGCCGGAAGTCTTTTGACCGGAATGCATTTCGTCAGATATCAAGATCGAGGACACTATGCTGATCGTAGGGACAACACCGGCCGTGGTAGTGAAAAAAATATCAAAGACTGCAACTAACCTAAACAGGATAGAACGAGACATAGTACTTTGCCGAATTTCCTTATATAACAAGTACCCTACAATCCGGCGAAACGGAATCCAGCGAATATCTTTCCGGTGAAATAATTATCCGGTGCAAAGAATTCCGGCGACTCGATATACGGCGAAAAAAATCGGGCGAATGGGAAGGCCACGCTAAGGTTTAGACCCTTCGAAGAAAAGCTCATATTTTGAACCCAACATACACAGAGTGATAACTTTCAAAATCTCTTTTTTGTGCCTTAACTGAGAAATAGATAAAAATAATAATTTGCACACAGCTCAGACTTTATACTTGCCGACAATAGTAATCAAAAGATGCAGAGTAAAAAAGTCAAAGCTGGGCAACAATAAATACGTTCTGTTTACTTACGCGAGAGGCCCTCCATGAGCGCGTCAAACACCCGGGCGAAGTTGCAATCATATTTTCAGGTGTTGGAATCCCATCCCGAGCAATGAAATTTGAAAATTGATGTAATTTGCATTACCAAGTGTTTCCTTTTATCGTTTCAGTATTATTAGGAAGCTTAAGTTATTTTTGCCTCTACTTTCTTTGATTTTTAAAATTGATTGGTGTCGCAATGTCCACTTGCGAGGGAAGTTGTGAGTAAATCCCTTTAGAAGTTTTTTCATTTTGGTTTTACTTTAAAAATAAAATTTTACTTAGCTCTCTTATTTACGCGTTATTATAAAATACAGCTTTTCTACATATGTTTTTCTCTGTTACTAACTTTTTATTACAGGTGCCCACTCGTCTGATACAGCGCTCAATTAGCGCTAGCTACGTTTCTGGTTTCGAAAACAGTAAGAGATAGAAAGTGGGTAAAACTGGCGCAAAGTTTGTAATGCTGCATAATATTAAAACATTAAATTATACCTAGCAGTCTTAGCTTTGCGTGTTATGTCCGCAAAGAAGAAACATTCTTTCGTTATAAGTCGATTATTATGTTACTCAGTACAAAACCATCTTAATATTATTAAAAAAAAAATTTTAAGATAATTTAATTTTAATTTTTGGATTTCTCTCCTTTCCATTTAAAAATGTTAGTATTTTCATTTTTTCTAAGCTGGTTTAAGGATTTATACAAAAAATGAAATCATCAGCATGTAAATTCTAATAAAAAAAGTTTTCCATAATCATAAAACAAAAAATTAATTTCAGGATCTTCGTGGTGTTGTGGCTGAATTTCATGTATTATATTTAACTTTTAGTGTTTTGAAAACGTCATTTGGGTTTTTTTAAATTGACAATGTTTTTTTTGGGTATCTCACCACATTTAAAAATTTAAAACATTAAAATAAGCGAGTTTCGAAAACAAATCTGTTTCAGTTTTTAATGAAAAAAAAATAAATTAAAAATTAACAGTTAAAACTTCTCACCGGAGCTGGAGGATTATAACCAATTCACACTTGCCAAGCACTTTAGTGTGAATAGGCTATTATCCTGCAGCTCCTTTGAAATGCTAAGTTTTGACTGTTCATTTTTCCTTTTTGTTGAAACCGGAAAAAAATAACATGCTTCCCGTAACGTTCTATTTTATTGTTTTCAATATTTTTCAGTGTGGTGAAAATCATAAAAAATGGTAAGAGACTTTTTTTTATTTTTTACAACATAGTTAGCTGTTTTATTTGTTCCTCATTTGTAAGCATCAATTTATCAAGTCACTGTATAAATCAAGAAAGTTTATTTTAACAAGTTACTAACTTGTAAAATCTTTACAAGTTAACTATCAGTTTTACAATTGTGCTCATAGATAAATGAAAGCGTGCAAAGTCAGATTTGTCTTCCTTAGTATGTGTCATATTGATAAATTTAGTTGCTTGTCAGTTTCACATTCTGAATAAATGGTAAATTTCGAGTTATTTACAAGTGAAGAACAAATAAAATATTCAACAATACACGCAAGGTAACAGGTTTTACTGGCTCAAGAAGGTGACTGGCTCGCCTGCGACTCGCCGGTCATATCCTTCTATTCGCCAGTAAAAACCCTCTTACCAAGCTAGTAATGTTAAATACTATAAAAATGTTTCAAGGCGTTGGAAAAGATTCTGATTCGTTTCTTTACACCGCAAACATGATTTTTAAATTAGACTTCATTTTTGAAGAATTGTTGGGAAGGAAAAGTTTTGTTTTTAACCCAAAAAATGTAAAATTTTGGTTTTTCACATTTTTTTATTATTTTTTGCTATTGCTTCAAAAACCAGCTCTTTGGGAGTCGGTATAAACCACCAAAACTTAACAGAAAATATAAAGATGTCAATCGGCAAAGTATCATACAGATGACGTAAGGTCACTACTTTGTACATACGTGATAATCAGACTCGCTTTGGTAAAAACTCATATAAAGTTGTGTCCTAAAGCCATCCATTTCCAAAATACAGGATATAAGAATTTCCTTTTTTAATTTTTCTAATATTCTTACAAAAATTGGTGAAAATGCCATAATTATTATCTAAACATATTCTATGTCATTTTAAAAGATATCTAGTTGCCCTACGTATCATAATTCTGCAGCCTCACCAGTGCACCCCTAAGAGCTTCCTCAATTTCTAAAGATGTTTGGAATAACGTATTTTTCATATTTCCCCATAAATAATAAAGCTAATGCTGAGTCCCTACCACAAAAACCATAAATGTAATGGATATCAGCGTACTCCTTTATTGTAAACATAAACATTACTACTTTAATAAAAGAATGAATTCTAAGCCGTTTTACACTTTTAAGCTTATTAGGTATTAAACAGTTAAGTAGTTGGTGATTTCCAATTTTGCTCAGAACATTATGATTTTTGTCGTAAAGTTTTTGTGTAGATACAAATTACGTATTCGAGGGTTATTTGGCAAAGCCAAAAGCATTTTTGTACACACTTTGTCAGTCTGCCAAATTTAGTAGCAATTGTACTCGTATAGCGCTTTAGCCTTTAGCAGCACCTAAAACGTAGTGATATCCAACAATTGGTGTTTTCAGAAGATGTAGAGAGATTGTCAAAATTTCGTCCAATAAAATAGATACGAATCTTTAACATTAGTTACCTAACACTAAGAACATGATTGCCATAAAAATATTTTACTCGGTCCTTAAGCAGGCTATACTGTTCAGTTTGGGCTTGCTGCTGTTTACGATTCCTCCATTTTTTATTTACAGTCTCAAAGTTCATTGAACTGCAATCTGTTGCTCATTTTCTGTATGATTAATGTTACTAAACTTTTAATTTACTCCGTTGTACTACTATAGATGTAAACCTTACAAACAAATTAATTGTCATAAAATTCTTTAAACTATCAATACAAAGTGTATCCGATAGTTACTCATAGAACATCTTCATGAACGGTGTAAGGTATCTAACGAAGGTTATCCAGAAAATTCAATAAAAGTACAGTATATTTAGATCTAAATACTGCAGCGTCGGTAGTATATAAAAAGACTTAAAACTGAAGTTTATAAATATAACTCCAACAAAGAGCAAGGGGCATACAATGTATAAAGATTGTGGTAGGTCAATTCCCGATACTTTGTTGCTGTTATGTGAGTCATTGTCTACGTCTGCTCAATTTGTTTCTTTAAAAATAGAAACTGTTACATTTAAGAGCCACAATGAACTCGAAAGGTGTGTCTACAAAAATTCTTGCAGTTCTAGGTTTAAACATCTAAGTGGGCTCTTGTAAGCACCCGTAAGAATCCACGTGTTGTAGGTTTCGCAGAAGATCAACAAAAGGTTCTATCGTTAGAAGTCATATATGCATTTTACCCGGTATAAATGCTTTCAGGCAAACCGTTCTAAATCATTATTTAATCCCGTATACGTATTTTGTTCGTAAAACATTGAAACAGTTGCGAACAAAACATTACTCGAGCGTTACGTTGTGTGTTTTATAACCGCATCTGCTCGTAAATTTCACTATTTGTGCCAAAAAATGAATTCCAAATTGGAAGGAGAAAAGTAATTACTGGAAAACGGATAACGTGGTATAACTGCTTTGAATAGTAGAATCTACAAACGAAGGTATTACTCTCTGTGTAAGTTTCAACTGTTTAATGTTGGCAGAGAAAGAATTGAATGTTCAAAATATTATAAATGTCAAACGTCAACAACCATACGGCAAATGTTTGCCGGCCTAAGCCGGAAAAGTTGTTCTCGTACTGTAATTTCTTTGTTGTTTTAGCAATGACTACGTTTCCGTACTGTTATTTCGTATAAATAGTCTATCAACGATGAATACGTGCCGAAATCATGCAATTTGTGGACCGAAAACACTTCTAAAAGATATAATTTTTGTCTGATGAGAGAAATTGCTATATTGTGTAACTAGCAGTAGAAGTCTGGGAAAGCCACTTTTTTCTGCAATCAGCTTAAGCCCAAAAGAGAATTACTTTATTATTAATTGATAAACGTCAAACAGTAACACGTAGGGAAAAATTTGGAAGGCCTAGGCTGGAAAAATTATTACTGTTATTTCTTGTTACCTTAGCAACGACTACGTACTAGGTGAGTTTCTTTAAAGTGTCACAAGGCGATATCTCGAAAACGGTTTAAAATATTTTCATGAAATTTTAATGAGGTAATAAGGAGATGCAGGGGACATATTAAAACATATTTTTGACATTTACCTCTTCTCTCTCTTTTGCGGGGTGGGGGTTACTTTGGAATTTTAAAGAGGACAATATACTTGTGTTTAGAAAATCCGAATCTACGTAAAAAAGTACGTATGTGTACAAAACAGTTTTTGATTAGTTTTGCCTGCGTATTAGTGACACCTGAAATGTGCAAATGTACAGCGGGTACAAAATTCAGTTCCAATTCTGTGTTTTATTTCGGGTTCAATGTTTCCTGTGTTATTAATCATAGATCCTAGGTATTTAAAATTGTCCACCTGTTTCATCAGACTGTTATCTAATCTCACACTAAGTTCTTGTTCGTCCTTTGCTATTTTCATTACTTATGTTTTTTAATATAACACATGTGCTAAAAGGAAACAGCTGGTTTTGAATTTAGTATTTTAAACTGGAAGTGACGTAGCAATAAGTATTTGTTCTTCGACACCTTCAGATTCAGAAATTACTACAACTACGTACTCAAAAACAAACAAAGATGGTTTAGAATATGTAACCGGCTACTTGGCAAAAAATGTGTAAATTACACATCCCGCATTAGGTACCTACATACACCAAAAACAGTACCTTACACGGATGTATGTTACCAACATGTATACGTCAACTATCTTACGGAGGATTAATAGAACTGTCAAAGGCACGGAAAAAGGCTGTCTTTAGATTTAATTTTTTTACCTACAGTAGGGAAGTGGACTGTATTTCTAAAATACAGAATCGATTAGAAAAGTGATATTTTTCCGTATAACAGCACTTTTCCGCATAAAAACGACAAATCGTTTACAACAGTGGTACTTTCCGGTATAGCAACTTGTAATTGAAGTTCTAAATGTACAATGTTTCATATCATTTTTATTATCTTTGTATCAAAATTGTTAAGCCATTCCCTACAGTGGGTGAAAAAAATAGCATGTACAACAGGTGAGACATGTGTTTTAAAAGCAACGCAATATTGTAAAAAACTAACAATATATTAGGGAGAACAGAAAAGGTTGCTTATCGGAATGAATTTTAATTAAAAATTCCGAAAGAACAAAGAAGATAACGGGATCAAAAAGAATTTGAAAAATCAAAGTATCTGAGGGTAAAAATATCTTAACGTCCCTAATAACACAGAAACAATAAAATGAAACACTTACTAATGTGAATTACATAAATTTAAAAAAATCACTGTCGATGGTGGGATTGGAACAACAGCGCCTACGAATGCGACTTCAGCTTCACCCGTTGCTTCCACTGGGCCATGGGGGATCTCCTGCATATGTGCGATGCTATATTAAACAGAATGCACTTTTTGTTGCCCCTTTTTGACTCTTTTTATATTTACCCTGTATCTGTTGGGTTCGATTTATGTCCCGTGTAAAGCTTGACCTATGTACAAATTATCACCATATGATCGAAAACTTTTATCCTCTAGACTCTAGAGGGCTGTGGACTTGTTTTTTAATTGATTCTGTAAAAATTGTATAGCTTATATTATTAAATACCTTACTCGTCACTGCCAACATAAATTAAATTTGAAGAAAATCAACAGACCGCTAGAGGATAAAATTTTTGGATCATAGAGTACTTTTATCTATCTCTAAGTTAAAGCAAGAATAAACAAGAACTCATTTTTTAAGGTGCTAACTTTGTATATGTATGGTCTGAAATAGCCCTTTTTCTTCAACGGTAAAAACCTGAGCTATGTGCAAAATACTAATTTCATTTAAGTAATAGTTCTTGGGTTAAACCGAAACAGGACGGGATTTATATTTTAAGGTGCTGACCCTGTATATATTTTACCGAAATTTTGCCTTTCAAATAGTTTTTGAGTTATACCGGCAACAGACAGACAGAGAGACGGCATTGAGAAAAACTATTTCTCGTCATCTAGGGACCATGAAACGTGAAGATCTGAAGAAATCTTCTAAGGTAATTTTTTAGCAATTACAATACTTCCTTGGTCTTTTAGACGAGGGAAGTAAAATAAATTTCAAATTCCGAAAAAATAAATAAAACCAAGGAAAAGAACTAAATTTAAACTCTCAAAAAAACGAACAAAACTCAAAATAAAGAAAAGCAAGACCTACAATGTATTTTATATACTGTGTATTTCAGGGACGATAAAATATAAGGATTTTAGACGGTGATTTAAACAATGGCTCGACTACAACTGTGCCGGTATTATTAAAAGTAGAATGCGCAATTGTTTTATTTTGATTATTTACTTCATATCCATAATAATGCTTAATCACTATGATTTCTGTCAGTTTAATAATGACAAAAATTGAAACGTCAAAATTTAACCGCGGTTAAATATGTGTCAAAATTTAATCGCTTGTGCATAATTTTAACATGATTATTAAAGCTGCTTCACCAACTGAGTTTTATCTATTTATTCAGGAAATAATCACTCCGAACGTCCCGCGTGCATGTAAACTAGCTTGAATAAATTTTAACCATTTTCTGTCAGAATGGTTTGCTCTAAAGAAATATATCTCGTAAATTTTTCGCCCCAAATTCTTGTTGATCGGCAAATTTACTTGACAAACTTCTTAGCAAAAAATTCTGACTGAAAACGTAAAAATTTTATCGGCTATTTTAATGCACTTGGGATATTGCTGTTGATAATTTTGTAAATTTGACCGTTTAACTTAACTAGGGTATCCTAATTAATAAAAGAGAAAAAATAAAACTTATGGGAGTTTCTGAATTTTATATTGAATAATGCCTGCAGAGCCGTAGTGTATTGTAGGTTTGAATCGCCAAAATAAAATTACAATATTCTGTCGGCTCTGGGGTATAATTTGTATATTTAATGTGTATACCTATTATACTTATCGTATTTTTACTTAATAAAGTGTGTGTCAAAAGTATATTGGTTGTAAATGTGCTTATTACTGTTCCTAGTATTAGTCGGTAACGTGTACATTTTTAAAATTCGTAACAGGTTTTTTGTGAGATAGGTAGAATACCTAGAAATTATTAATTTAGTTGATTAATTTAAAAGGTTACATCAAAACATGTTGCATAGGACACGAAGTTGAGGTGTTTGTGCGGGGAATAAATTCGAAACAATATGTTTGAGAGCTAACCTAGCACATTTAATCGACTAAATCGGTAGTTAAGAGTGGTATTCGAAGGCTACACTTGGTGTTGACTCAGTTTAAAACAATTGTTATATCAGGAAGACGATATTTTGCATGCAGATTATATATCTACCTAGATATATAATCCCCTTGCACATATCGTCTTCTTCCAACAATTACTTTTTGAGTTATACCGCCAACAGACGGACAGACAGACAGCTAGACGTACAGATAGCAGGAATTGGGAAAACCAGTTTTTTATTTCCCTCGTCTGAAAGACCAAAGATGTGTTGTAAGCACGAAAAAATCACCTTTTGAGATTTCTTCAGATCTTCACGTTTCAGGGTCCCTAGATGACGAAAAACAGGTTTTCTCAATTCCGTCTGTCTGTCTATCTGTCTGTCTGTCTGTCTGTCCGTCTGTCTGTCTGTCTGTCTGTCTATCTGTCTGTCTGTCTGTCTGTCTGTCTGTCTGTCTGTCTGTCTGTCTGTCTGTCTCTTGGCGGTATAACTTAAAAAATATTTGTCGGAGGAAGACTATATTTTGTATACACATTATATATCTTGTAGTGGCTAATACGTTGGGACGCCTTTTTATTTAATTACGTATTATTAGCTCGACTATTTTCTTTTAATAGATTGATTTCATTTGAATTTCAAATTCTATTCTCTTTAATAAATATATTGCATTGAGACTCTTCAAAGGTGGTTCGTTAATTTAGTTGCCTGTTATTTGAAATTTTAAAATTATATAGTGACTTTTGATTATAAACTGACACTAACTGTCAGCTTAACTTCAAACAATGCTCCAACAATAATCAAACCAAAAATTACAAATATTCTTTCTATTCACATGTAATTGACTCAATTCACTAAGGTAAGTACTTTATTATATTTATTTCACTCTTTTAATTGTCTTTTATTCAATATGCTTCTATAGGACTAATTAAGACCAACCTGAACTCCTCGTACTTTCATTGCTAGTCACCTCAAAATACCACTGTTCCTGAAGTTTACAGCTCGGATTCCCTACAGATCAGCCACGATGCTCTACCAACCGCCAAACAACCTGCAACCTGTCAAAACCCTGGCTGCTTGCAGAAATAGTTCCTTGCACCCTTTCACGCTACTGTCAACCTAACAACTTCCTGGCAAGTTCCCACTTACAAATGATCCCAAATAATTCTTTTATATTCCCCAGCTCCTACTCTGTAGTCAGCAACCAAATAGAACTGTCCAAATCAAACAGTTCCACCGGCAACTCCCGTCAAATGGTCAACACGTCCTCCGTACAATAACCAAATCCAGTAATTAATGTAACTTATTATTCCTTGTAGTAATTAAACAATCCAATTCCATTTAAATATAATTATTTTCTTCTTACACGTATCTAAGTAAACCATATTCCATACTCTCTGCAATAACTGTATACTTGCACTATTTCATATTCATATTTTAACCTTGTTTTCACCTCGCAGATTTGTTAACACCTTATTTATTGTATTATACCAAATTAGCAATACAAATAAAGGTAAAATTTCCAGTTTTTCTTTAAATTCGAAAGAATATTTTCAAAATACGTCTACATTTTTTATTTGATGTTTTTACAATCCCAAACAAAATCTCTTTATGCTAGTTACAATTATTCATACACTCTTTAAAATTAACTAATATGATTTCTAACTACTATATTCTAATTGCTAATAGAAAGCATATTTGTGACATGTAAAATTAGCTTATATTTCCTTATTAAATTTCAACACCATGATAGAATACTCAATTGCTATTACTTTTCAAAATAAATTGTAAATTGTATCAAATTAAACTTCCATTACTTATTTTCAAATAAACTAACAATCTTTTTAAAAACTTTTCTCAGTTGATTATATTAATCTCCCAAATTTATATGTACTTTAATTTTTATTCAAAAACCTGATTTTTACGTACCATAACAATATATATATATATATATATATATATATATATATATATATACGTGGAATGAAACCGGAAAAATCTCAGTCAAATATATACAGTGTGAGCATTTTAAAAAAATAAAATTTTGTTTACTTTTCATTCAACTTAGTAACAGATACAAGTGATAATTTGTACATAGTGTAGGCTTTATTCGTACCAAAAATGGCAGGCAATAGATACAGAATATTTTTTTTACAATACAAAAACGAGGCACAAATTAGCGCGTTACTAAATACATCTGCGACGTAGAAATTCAAGAGGTCGGTTCTCCGTGGCGCTGGTAGAAATTGCCCAGTCCCTTACGGTATCTCTCTAAACGTTGGAGCTGCTCACGCTGTCTGCCTGCCGTTCGAATTAGACCATCGCTAACGTATTATTTATTTGAAAATTTATTTAATTTATTAGAAACGTGAAGATATCTTTACTCCTAACTTAATTTGATTTTTAAAATTATTTAGTGTTACAATGTCGACGAGGAAAGTTCTGGGTAGAGCCTTTTACAGATTTTTATTATCTAGAGACCCTGCAAAGTGAAGATCTGAAGAAATCTAGGTAGGTGATTTTTTCAAGATTACAATACTTTCTGCACCTTTTAGACGAGGCAAGTAAAAATCAATGTATTGCTATATTTGTAACCCTAGATTGGGTGTTCATAAATGTTTACAGTTTGTACGTATTAATTTCTTTGAAAACAATGCAAACTTTAAAAATCCACAGAGTAAATACAAGATATGCAGCATTTGCCTTTTAACAGCTCTTCGAGAAGACAGAAAGTAGCAGTGATAAATATTTTATTTGTTCCTCACTTGTAAACATCAATTTATCAAGTCACTGTATTCACCTTGAAAATGTTTCTTAACTGGCTAGCCAGTAAATTTTTTACTGGCTAGCCAGTTATATTTTACAAGCGTGCTCATAGATAAATGATAGCGTGCAAAGCCAGAGTTGTCTTCCTTAATATGTATCATATTGATTAATTTAGTTGGTTGTCAGTTTGACATTTTGAATAAATGGTGAATTTCTAGTTATTTACAAGTGAGGAACAAATAAAACATTCAACAATACACGCCAGGTAACCATTTTTACTGGCTCAAGGATATGACAGGCTCGCCTAACGGCTCGCCAGTCATCCCAATCCTATCACCAGTAAATCCTGTTTTACCTGGCTTGTAATGTTATAGTATTTAACATTACAAGCCAGGTAAAACAGGTTTTACTGGCGATAGGATTGGGAACTCTATGTTCTTTTATCTCAATAATGATACGGTCCAATCCCAGTCGTTCGCTAAATAATGACAATGGCTGTGAAATCTTTCGATATCGTAAATTACTACTGCTTTCAGCTAACCGAGTCGAAATAATATGCATTTATTTGACTGATGTTACCCTGTAATCCCTCCTAATACTTTGTAATTACAATAATTCCATTTAAAATTAATATAAAGGTCATTGTACGAAAATAGCCCTTTTTAGTTAACAGGCGCTTTGAAAACAGCTTTGTTTGTTCTCGTACATGTTGAAACTCTAAAACTAATACACTTGCGTGAGATTTCGCAATTCTGGTTTGTTGGCTAAGCAAAGAGGTTAACTGGCTTTGCTCTAGGCTATAGAATGCTTTCGCTAACTAAAATCTGTCGCACGTTTAAGTGACATTCACAAATTACTAAAACAAGTTATGTATGCTAACATCCTCTTGTATACACACAACAAACATTTTACGTCTCAGGTAAATTGTAATACAGCTAGACTCATGTGGGACTTTAATTTATCTGCAATTCTAGAACTGTATCATCGAAGCATTGAAAAGTTGTAGTTAACTATACATATACATGCCATATATTACATTAATGTGAAATATAAGGACGTAAATATGCTGTTCCGATTTGACCGTCTATTGGTTTGTGCACATTTTGGTGAAGTCACGGTGCAGAAACATGGCGTAAATGATATCCAAAGCCATATAACAAAATATGGATGTATACAGCCGTAAGGATGGCGAGAGACAATATCTGTACCAACTCATAAAAGAGTACAAACAAAACGTTGGAAGACGTACACAGTACCCTCATTGCCATGACCTGTAAGTAAGATGGCCACTTCAAACCACACCCCAGATGCCAAAGATCTGAAGACCAGACAGGATTTACTATCTGAGAACTGGTGTGAAAGTTGGGGCAACTCGTGAAAACGCTTCTGTAGTTTATCAAAAAGCGTTCGGCTATATGGAAGATACTGAAAAAATCAATAAAGAGCATAATCAGATAAGATCAGGTAGCATGCTCTCTGAAAGTATGAAGGTGGGAGGAAGCAGCTGTGTGCCAGCGATAAGTTATCATTCCCTGTAGAATAGGTGATGCCCGCAATTATTGTATCTAATAAGTAATTGTTGATTGGAGAGCTAGAATTAGAAATGTTTACATGCTTTTTACTCAAACAAGACAGAAAAACGAGAAGAGTGGCAAACTATTTTTTTAATAACATTCTATAGTTCTGAAAGGCAGGACTCCAGGGAATGGAGAAAATGTGAATCACGAGAAGAATTTACAGATGAGGACCCGCTACGATATTAATTTGTGTGATTCGTCTTATTTCATTTTGATGTGTGATCAAATGCTGATACCCCCCATATACTATCTGAACACATTTTAATGTAGGTAGTAAAACAATGGCGGCCGATACTAACTTTGGATAGGAAGAAAATGACACAACTAGCTTGCTCTAATTCCAAATGAAAGAAATGTTATTACAAAATCGTAACTAACTTTCGGTTAGCTCAATTACGAAGTTGATTGGCGTTCGCAATTACTAGACTGACATTCTTTGAAAATATACAAGTTATCATCTATTGCTCTAATAAAATAAAGCCATTGCTGATACTCAATTGCATTTTATTTCTAGCCCAACCTGAAGAGGTAAGAGTGATCGGCTTACGTCGGGTGACTATCCTTCTGCAATAAGTATTGGTTTCAGTATTTATAGGCATCAGCTAAAATACAATAACTAGAATTTTTCACACCAAAGGAGATTATTAAAACAAAATATATAATCTCGGTCTTGGTTAATTTAAAAAAATCTACAGTTACACTATATAATCTTTCCGGTTGGCATAACTGGTTAATCTCTATTTTAGAAACTTCAAATCCAAGTCAAGACTAGAATAATTAATAACCCTTAATTATTTAGCAACAAAGCAGTAGACCTTCTAGACATTTATTAGGTATTTGCCGTTGAGTTCCTATTTATATAAAGAAATTTTAAAGTTGTGGTCCACGTCTATTTATTTACCTACTAAAATGTTCTCTAAAGATTGGCAAGGTTAAATTCTTCTACTCGTGAATATAAGTGCTAATGTATTCTGTTTACATGTCGTGGAACTTCACGCATAACTTGTAACTTTAAAAATCCCAGGATTTAGATAAACACTTGTAAAATATCACTGGTGACACTTTAAAACTAATATAATCATTTACTGTCCATCTAGAAAACTTCCTTTAAAATGCAAATAGATTGCAACCTGCGGAAGACCTCAGCAAATGTTTATCTACGAACAAGGGCATTGTGGAAACCTGTGTGTGGTCTGAAAATCAGTCGCTTACGCATCCTATTAAAGGAAAACCGTCCTTGTTTCGCGCTAAACATATTTACATACACACTAAAATTGCAGCGGCGGACACGTAGTTTTGGACCACATTCAAGTATTTTAATTACAATAAACAAATGGCCTGTAAATCTTTGAAGTATATTCTTTGCTGTCTAATTACTTGCGATAAAGGTTGTGCTGACTTTATGGATAGTTGGAAGTAATGTCAATTGTTAGTCGTTATGCTTAAACATGGTTTATTGTATTGCGAACTCTCAGAGATCCATTTTTATAGTCATAATAGATATGGTACATAAGATGTTGTCTTGAAATAGATACATACAAATATGCTGCGTTATGAAATCATAACATCGGTAATTCAGTTTAATGTACAGAGTCACTCAAAATTGCAGCTAATCTTCTGTTAGTCTACACGTCTAATTCGTTCATCTTGCGCGAAATACACATTTTCTATGTACCGGAAATATAGAAATATTGAAATCTGTGGTTGACTTTACGAGATATTGTCTCCATCTTTGCGTTGATGTACACTCGATTTTTGTCGTGTTGTTGTAGAATGATTAATTATATTGTTTCCGGTTTTAGGTACTTCTTTGCTGCATAATTTTTAGTATTTCTACGATAGGTAGCTTCTGAGGTTGCTCTCGCAGTATTTAATAGTGTGAATAGTGAATAAAACTTCTTAATGGTGATTTCGGAAACTAGAGTTACTGAAAGCTTGTGTACAACATTTACGTCCTATTTTATAAAATTCTGGAATGCTACCATTTTCGCTTTGTTTATTATCTGCAATAGATTTACCTATTGTGCTGCTATAATCTAAGACTGACAATTGTAACGTTTTAATGTTTCTTTGGAACATATGATACCAAAGAGTGTCTTTTCGAAAGCTAAAAGTTCTTGATTTCAAGGGTCATTATTTTGTTTCAAGAATTCTCGCTTAGTGTTTTTACTGCGAAAACAAAGATTGAGAAGATCATTTTGGGAAGCTTTTTTCGTTGTGCATTTATTATCGCTACTATGAATTTCCATCCCTTCTCGATTTTTTGCATTCGTATGAATAAGCGTTTAGGATATAATTTTATCATCAAAGACATTACCGGTAATCAAGTAGAATATTAAGATGTTTGAAATTCAGTTTCACACCTGACAAATGCGTACTAATGTTTTTCAAATGAGTTGTAACGTTACATCTCTTGCAGTGTAGCAAATGTTAACTTCCTCATTACTACTGGATTCTGCTTAGCTAATATATTAGCTCAGGCATACTAAGTAAATTCTAAGACAAACCACAAAAATTTAGTTTTCATTTTTTGTATAAATGTACTTTAGTATCCTAGGAGCGATTCCTCTGGGGTACCACGTCTTAGTCTTTTTGATCAAGAAAGGACCAAGACCGCAATAACATTGGGAAACTTTTAAACAAAACCTCATGCAAATCATATAGTACTAATTTTACCACAAAGTACCCTAAAGGCAACTTTTTAAAAGTTCATTGCCCTGGGGTGCCTGCGTCATAGTATTTTTGAAAAAAAATGGTAGCTAGCACAGTAATACGTAGTACACAAATTTTAAGGGAAACTTGATACAACTAATATAATACTGATTTTTGGCAGAACAGTTCCTGGGAGCAACCCTTTAAAAGCACCTGCTTCTGGGGTGTCGGCGTCATAGTATTTTGGAGTCAGAAAGAACCATCGGCCTGTAATAGAAACATTTTAAAGAAAACCTGAAACAAATAATATGTAGTACTGATATTTGGAACAAATGTTTCTTAGTAGTGCAATTGAAAGAAGAGCTGGTAAAAAGTAACATTCCAACGAAAGGTAAAAAGTATACCCTTGTTGACCGTCTAAAAAGCATATTAAACGAGCTGTCTTGTAGCGAAACTCGCAGATAAATCGAATATTTCATCTAAACTAAAATATGCAGAAAAGAAATTCCGAAATCGCAGACAATGAACACAAAATAACATTTTAAAACACCAGAGTTAGAAACGCTATGAAGTACATATGTTAAAAACAATGCGAAGTAGTCTGAAAAAACAGAGAAAATTAAGATAATAAAACACAATCAACTAGAGAAAATCAACCCAATCTATCTGAGTCCGGAAGATCCAAAACTACGAAAAAACTGTCTAAAACTATGGAGATAGACAGAGCACAACGCAGTGGCAGTGACAGTGGCGTGAGAAATAATAATAATTCTCCTAAAATCTTAGTATTTCCATTTATTTTATATTTAAACCAAATGGAAAATTTGTATCGTTATCGCAAATATTTGGTCATAACTTGGATGGAAGTTCCACGGCTGCTTCTCCCCGCACCTCGTGGTACGGCTGCCACGGAAAAAAGTTGGTCCCGGTTGTCATAATAACATCATGACAGTCGTTAGTGGGGTTGGAAGTCTCCATAAAATGTACAGTGACGTCTATAATTGGCCTAACGGTTGTTGGCGGAGTGCGGAATAAAATAAAAGTAAAAATATAATTAATAAATTGTGTGTAAATTTTATAAAGTCAGACTACCTTGCAATCATGGCAGAGTCAAAGAATGTTTTAACAGGACAAAGGTTAATAAAAAAGTTTTAGCTACTCTTTGGGTATAGACCAACACAGACATTATAATAGCTGGAATCCAATTTGTTACGGTATTAAAAGAACTTTACGACACCCACCCAAGGTGAGCATCGCACCACGGAATCAGTCCTGAAAAACTGGCACACTTGCCCTGAAATCGGTTCGAAATAGGCTAATAGGCCACGGCTGGAACGCTCAGGGAGTCGGGCGTGAGTCACACGATACGTTCTGGGCAAGCGTGTTGTGGCATAATATATATATAGGGTATGTCGAAATTGTGAGGGCGCCACCAAGCCTGTCTTAACCCGGCTAACCGGGCCTGGACGGTTAGACGGGAGCGAAGCACGCAAAATACTCCGCCGATAGGATTACTCAAGAAATGCAAGGTCGAATAACAATTTCGGGATTGCCTTATGCAAGGATTGTAATTAGGTGTCAATCCGACCGCGACTACGCAGCTGTCTTACCCACCTGTACGCTCAAAGCTCCCTCGTTCCGTCGCACAATAATCAGTACAATGAAGGGGGCGCTTATCTGAAACAGAACATGCACAAGTCGAAACAAAACAATAGTTCCCTTAGCTAACAAATCATGTATTGCCTAACGGGTTACAATGGGGCAGCAGAGTGCGTCGCCCTATATCTATAAATGGATTATAACTAAGGACACCAGCTGGCGCGCGCTCTAAACTTAGCGACAGATGTTGAACAGTAATGAACAGTAATGAACAGTAATGAGCAGTAATGAGTACAAATATGCTGGCGCGACGCCTTATGCAGCGAACAGCAAAGATCAAATTAGCACTCGCGACATGGACAGTCTGCGATTCTGAATGAATGCACAAATATGCTGGCGCGACGCCTTATGCAGCGAACAGCAAAGATCAAATTAGCACTCGCGACATGGACAGTCTGCGATTCTGAATGAATGCACAAATATGCTGGCGCGACGCCTTATGCAGCGAACAGCAAAGATCAAATTAGCACTCGCGACATGGACAGTTATGACGACAGTGCCTGTAGGCACCAGAGATGTGACGGCTCGCTCGCGTTCACAGCGGTAATCAGTTCAAAGACACATACCTTAATATGTAGGCGGTTAGGGAGCCTGGTACAGTTGAGTTGCGACAGGCTGCAGTCTTAGGTGGCAGGTACCTTCGATGTTCGACGGCTATAGGGATGAGTGCACATCCGCCACAATGGCGACGTGAAACGCGACAGGACGCGTACGACGGGACGACGAAAAATGGGCCACTTTCGTTCTGCGGGACAGATCCTCGTAGGTCCAGATGAAGGGGGCACGACCCCTTACTTACGGAAGCAGGAACTGGGCTCAAAAACACCCACGCTACGCCGAAGACAATTCGAAACTCACACTCACAACCACCATACAAGCGTTCTCTGCAACGGGCTGCGGTCAACTGCCCTTAAGGCGAAACCGTATATCACATACGTGCTGAAGCAGCACTCGACGGGAAAAAGGCTGACGCCCCCGCCAAGGGCGGGAGCGCCGTACGAACTCACACACTATCCGACCTCTTACTTGTTCGACGGCTCTCGGCTGAATGGCCAAAGGGAAGCTCTGGCACAGGTCACCTTGGTAGCGTCCCCACGTGACTATACCTCGGTAGCCAATCGCAAGGCGATAAAATGAAACAAATTAATGCCGGCGTCATGATATCACGCCACAACGGCGTGTTTTCTAGAAGATTCGGAATTCTTGCGGGCGATACGCTCGGCTGCCACAGCGCTATCAGAGGGGAGCTCCAACCGACGGGAAATGCTGCGTTTGGGGCCAAATATGTACGAAATCATGATTCTGAAATTAGGCGATGGAGCCAAATAAAGAACTAAAAGGGTTTAGCATACGGGCACGCTGCCCTAAAGCCTAGGTGGCTATTTAAAATACCAAAATGACCTGACTCAAACGTGCGGAAAGATTGAAAATGGTTTTGACATAGCAACAAGTTGCCCTAAAGGCGTGAAATGCGATTAAGCATCTACAACCGCAAAATGACTTAACACATTTTCGTATAGTCGTTTATTTTGGATAGATTCATTTATGACGAGCTATTATCAACGAACAATATCAATAACACATCTTTCGTGGATATAGACACTTACTAAATGCAGCTGATTTTACGAAGCATTCATTGCATTTAAATAAGAGTGTAGCGTAGCCTACAAACCAGTGGATGTTCGAAGTCAGTTGTGTGTATTGAAATTTTCTACAAAAAAGTTTCTATTAATTTTTTCTCTAGGAAGAATAGTTTGCGAAATGCAGGGTATAGAAATATGTTGGCTGGAATGGGATTGAGCATGTTCAAGTCAAGAACATTAATCTTCCGCAATGCATTGCTTTCCCGATGTTCAAATGTCTGAAGTTCCATAACACCTAGGTGTCCTACTTCTGTGGTAGAGGGAGCCAATTTAAGCCTCTGGACCTCTTCAGATGGTGGGAAATCTGACGCTGGGGTGATACATTTGATGCCTCCCACGCTGTGAAAAGTATTCCAGCCATCGATAGTGGAGACATTGAAATCTGCATTGTCGAATACATATTGACAGAAGGTTACACTTGAGGCAGGATCGTCAATGTGGTAGACAGTTGATAGCTCCAGCTGTTGAGCTTCGTGATAAGTTCCACTGAATCCCAAACCAGCAAGTAGATTGACCAAGATTTTTGATCCAAACTTTCTGTGAATGAACAGAACGACAGCATGTAGGATAGGAGATATGAAAGATCGAGGGCAAATGGCAGCAACGAGGGCATGAGATATAGATGTCAGCTTCTTTTCAATTTTCTGTTTTGTCCTTTTTTGCTGAAATGCAGTCCATGAAGTCAAGGAGTATACGAGGTACCATTTCCTCAGCCCCACGACACAATTCTTCACAAGGTGAAAAAATAGAATTGTCATACTCCATTGACTCAATATCTTCCAAAATTATTGCGAAGGCTGCTTTTACGATTCTTTCCCGTTCTGCTTGTTCGCCTTTGCATCTCGAAGAATACCACATATTATTCAAAAAGTTTTCACCTGCACTACGAAAGCACACGTTTTTCTTGTGGGAATTGTGTTGAAAGCAATGCGGTCTCCATATTTTTCTCTCATTCTCGCCTTGATTGTCTTTATATGAGGTATTGTTCCCGAAACTAGTTTTCACAACTTGTCCAAGGAGAAATGGCAGTCGTCATTTCCTTCTATTTAATTGAATATCTCCTCCATTGATGCAGAAATTTCTTCATCCTATGGGCGTCCTCTTTTTCTCGATGTATGTGCAGAGGCTATAAATAGCTTTTTATAGTAATCCTCATGATTGCATCTGCAGCGTGTAGAGCCTCAACTATTCCTAGAGAAAAAATGAATAGAACCTTTTTTGTAGGAAATTTCATGTAGTTTAATTTTGTACCTAAACACTTTTTCGCTAGAAGCCGCGGTTTTCGATTATTCAAGAAAAACGTGATAAATTACGTTCAAACGCCCCCCCCCCCTTCCGCTTACTACCTTCCGGTCAGGATTGTTAGTATGTTGTTCATGGCACTCCACCCTTCCACTGTAAAACAAAATTGCGACTACACGAATTATTTCCCCTATTCGACCGTTTTTGGTCTTTGTTGACTGGACTAAAGGTCACAAGAGATATAATCACGTCTCCTGCAGTCGAAAGGGTTCAGTTATGCAGCCGAACGGCTAGGAGTAAAAGTGAAAATATACCAAGTCGACACAGCAAAAGTGCGTTTAACCCCCTTTCCACAATAGAGACGAGTCCGAATTCCAGGCTCCTTTTTGTCCCAAGCCAAGAGTTTCGTTGAATAGAAGTGGGAGGAAGATCTGAAGATTTTACTAGGGAAGTGACTTCCCGGTCGATTTTGGAAGTTGGGTCGCGAGAAAGTGGGGCATAGGAAAAATCTTCGAATAAAGACTTAACCGTAGTGGTGTACCCTGTTCGATCGATAACTAGCGTAGCATTAACTTTATTAGCGAACAAAATTCAGATGTCGGAATTGCAACGTAGGATGTTGTTACTCTCAGGAAGTTTAGATGATCGTAAACACCTAACAGTTTCAAAGCGGCAACGTCTTTAGGAAGCGTTCTCACAGAACACTCTACCGAACTGATAATCCCTTCCGTAGGAATGCTTTTGGGGGTTAGCAAAAAAATTCAAACCTTTGGAAAGTATACAATTTTCACTAGGAGAGAGGGCATACGAAGAAAGATTTATAACCGTCTTAGAACCACTTCGATCTGTAGAAACCTTAATTGATGATACAAAGGAATGAAACTTACGAAAATTATTTGCAGTTGTCATTTGTCATGTTTTTTGGGCTTGTGTGTGGGTGATCGAATCGAAGAAAGACCAGTTGAGAAAGCTAAGAGTATCTTTATGGAGGTTTCTAAAACCGTAGCAATGGAATCTTCACAATTGAAACTCAAGGTTTGGTTCCAATACGTTGACGATATTATTTGGCCACATGGTAAAGACACGTTACCCGTCTTTTTAAATAATCTGAATAGTTAACATCCAGAAATTAACTTTACCATAAAGATAGAAAGTAACGGCTCTCTTCCTTTCTTAGATGTACAGGTCTCTCGCCAATCCAGTGGCAAACTTGGTCATTCTGTATTTCGCAAACTACTCACACTGATCGCTATCTACATTCCGATTCCCACCATCATCCTACAAAAAAACTTTCCGTAATCAATTCGCTTGTACACCAGGCTTTTCCACATCCCAACCAGATAACGTCCACGTTGAATTAAACCATATTCGGAAATCTCTCAAGAACAACTATTATCGTGCTAGGGATATAGAGTTTGCCATCAATCACCATCTTCATCCACAGCCACCCAAACCTGCAAAAACCGATCCTCCCGCAGCAGTAGTCTTTCTTCCCTATATCGACCAAGTCACCGATCACATAGCAAACTGTTTTCGAAAACAAAATATTGAAACAGTATTCAAAACCTCGGGAAAAATCTTATAGGTTCCTTTTTTACTTAAAGTTAAGTTAAACACTATGTCATCTAAAGGCATTTATAGATTTTCTTGCTATTGTCATACTGTATACATTAGTGAAACAGGACGTTCAATAAAAACTCGCATCTCTGAACACCAGCGCTGTCTCAAGTCGGGTCTCGTTTCATCATCAGCCATCGCCGAACACCAACGCGATACTGGCCATAAGATCCCTTTTGATAAAACTTCCATTATCTGCAAATCCCAATTCTTCTTTAGCAGAAAGATCCGCTAAACCAGTAAATTTAATCGAGACGAAGGCTTTTCCTTTTCTTCTATTCGGAAAGTCCTTATTTGAAAGGCCCAACCACCGTCACTCAACCGCGACGGCACTTACCTATAAATTCTCGCGTTTGTCCTTACCATCGTTAGCAGAATTTCGCCTCTGGCGTGGTTTACACGTTGAGTTACCGTGCTCTTCTATACCTTCCCTTGCAAAAGAGTTTCGCCTCTGGCGTGGCTTAAACGTTGAGTTACCGTGCTCTTTTGGTTGTGTTCCTGAGGACGCCCTTTACGAAAGTGGACAAAACGTTGAGTTCTTCTCAGTAATGACAAGGTCCAATCCCGTAAGTTGTTTGTTATTTAATGACAATGGCCGTAAAAGCCTCCGAAATCATAATTGTATTGGTGTTTCCCAAACTGTGGTACGTGTATCCTTGGTGGTATGTGGAAGATTTGAAAAAGTACGCGGTTGATATTTGAAGCTTGGCTGCAGTTCGAGCGCGAAAACTTCTGGGAAATTCAGCTTCTACCAAAAGCCCATGTTATAATCATTGAGGAAGACCAAGTTACTTTGGCTCTTGCATCCAGTGTTGATTCTGTCACCTAGAGGTGGAGGTATCAAAACACATTTTGTGTACCTGCGTCGGATTGAAAAGTCTTTTAGATTCTCCCGATTTGGAGAAGGGTGATTACATCCCCCGGTCTAAGCACTCGCACTCGCTAAGTCGACTTTGTCAGAGAGACGTGATTAATAGGTAAACTATAATTATCTATGAGCGAATTACAATAGACCTACAAAGTCGCAGTAAAGAAACGCCGTATACTCATTAAAACTCCGCCATACATGGAGTGAGTAGCTTGTTGGATGTTGTTAGTGGTCCGAAGGTCGGTTAAAGGGCGAGCGTTAACGGAACGGGTGGGTACTCTACCCGTTGTAAAACTAATTATCGCTCAAAGTACCAATATTAATCCTCGGAATGGGACAGATTCTACGATGACAACGAAGACTAGGAATATGACTACGAATTGAAAAAATAAAATATATTAAGATTTGCAACCTGGAATATAAAATCCTTAAACAACAAAGTCCAAGAACTTATAGAGGAATTGAAACAGCATCAAATCTCAATATGCGCCATTCAAGAAATAAAAAGAAAAGAAAAAGGCAAAAAATATTATGGCGAATACATTCTAATCTACAGTGGCGTTGAGAAATAAATAATAGCAAAAACAGGAGTAGGTATACTCATACACAAAAGTTATAAAAACTACATCAACAAGTGTCAGTATGTTTAAGAAAAAATAGTGACTTTCAAAATAAAAATAAAAAATTAAAAATTGAACATTACCTCTGTCAGAAAATTCTAAACCTAAAACTGAAAAAGAAGCTTTTTTCAAGAAACTACAAGAAACCATACCTACAGATAAAATTTTAGTATTGGCAGGGAACTTCAATGATCGTATTGGAAGGGGTCTAGGACGTTTCGCCGCCGCCGTTTCGTCACCGCCGGTTCGCCATGGCCGTTTCGCCGCCAGGCCGTTTCGCCGCCAGGCCGTTTCCCCACCGAGCCATTTCGCAGCCAGAGCAATTTCAATATTTGGAATAACATATAGATACACACATGATCATGACCTAACCTAACCTAACCTTACATAACCTAACCTAATCTAACTAACTCGGTAGTTATTTTCGAATTAGGTACGTTAAGGAATTTGTTGTTTTGAAAATAATCTTAAATGTAGACATTAACATTCTGTAAATTTGAAATCGTTAACCTTGACGGCGAACTGGCCTTGCGGCGAAACGGCCGTGGCGAACCGGCGGTGGCGAAACGGCGGCGGCGAAATGTCCCATTCCGCATCATCAGTACTGGATGTTCGGACCCTGACCTGCGCTAATGCAGGAGGCGTTCATAAATTACTATTAGCGAAGATCAGAATAAAAATGCAAGCATGTCCCAAAAATACTACAGCACCAATACCAAATAAACAAAAATTTAATGTAGAATCCCTTTGAAATGAATCCACAAAACAATTATATCAAGCACGACTAACACAGAAAATTGAGCGAAATAACATCACAGAAGAAGATAGCGTAGATCAGGGTCAGGAAAAAGTCAAAAGAAACATAAAAGACGCAGCAGCTGAAGTACTAGAAACACGAACTGCCAACGGGAAAAGAAATATAATAAAACACCGAGGTTCTGCCATGAAATCAAAGTAAAATGTGCATAAAGGAAGTGCCCCTACTCAAGCTACAAATCACAAAAAAACATCATCATCCTACGAACATTACAAGATAATCAGGAACGAAACGAAATTACTAGTAATACGTATAAAAAATGAACATTGGGAAACCTTTTCCAAAACAATGCAAAGTGACTTTTATGGCCTTCAAAAGCAAATATGGAGAACATTAAAGTAACAAAGAAAAGAAATAAATGAATTGATCGAAACTAATCATATTAAATGAAGAAACATGGGTAAAGTATGTATCTAAACTATTCAAAGGAAAATAAGAAGCGCTAAAATGTCTAAAAGCAGAAAATCTGCAGGTCAAGATCGGATACCTAATGAACTGCTCAAATATGGAGGCCAACCTCTCACAAAAGACTTAACAGCTCTCATGAACAAAATTATAAATTGCCACACTATAGCAGAGCAATAGAGAATTACCAGGACTATCTTCATTTTTAAGAAGGGTGACAAGAAGGAACCATCCAAGTATAGGGGATAAACTTACTTGGTACAACACCAAAACTCATGACCAAAATCATAACAAAAAATAAATTCTCTTACAACACCTATAGGCGAACACCAAGGCTTCAGATCTAGAAGGTCTTGCACAGATGCAGTTTTCATATTGAGACAGATAGTAAATAAGTCTATTGAATATAATAAACACTCATATCAGTGTTTTATTGACTTACAGCAAGCGTTCGATCGAATTCAAGTCAAAGACATTGTACACTTACTTCACAACCAAGGAATACCAAATAACCTCCTAAAGACTATCATAGATTTATATTCAAATAACAAAATTCAAGCTAAGGTAGATCCGAAGTTAACAAAACCCATACCTGTAAACAGGGGAATTCGGGAGGGAGCCTCATTGCGCCCTTCATTATTTAACAGAGTTATGGACGAGTTTATTAAGAAAGTAAGGAATGGAAAAGCCTGTAGAATGAGCAACGAGGAGATTAAAATTTGCTGTTCTGGCAAATAACGAAGATGGCCTGCATAAATTATTGCAAATTTTTAACTTAGCAGCAAAGGCACTAAATATGACTATACATACAGAAAAAAACCAAATGCATGACAACTGCAGTAGACCCCATACGATGTAAATTGGAAGTTGACGGGAACCTGATCCAGCAGGTAATGTGCTTTAAATACTTATGAATCGAATTTTCCAGCTTTGGAAGTACTGAAATTTAAATCAGAGAGTAAGTAATTAAAGCAACGAAATAGAGGGACACAATAATTATGCACTTCAGAGAAATAAATATATAAGAAAAGAGACAAAGGCAAGAACCTAGAAAGCAACAGTCACACCGATTCTAACCTACACAACAGAGACGAGACCATATACATATAGAACTAGGGGGCTTCTGGAGACTGCAGAAATGAGAATTTTAAAGAAATATCGGGAAATACCTTATTCGATGGAGAGAGAAGTGGCGAGAATGTAAAGTAGAAAACATAAATGAATGGGTGTACAAGCAAAAACAAGAGTGGAATCGACATGTAACTCGAATGAATGGAGAAAAAATAGTAGAGATTGCAAGAGATAAGTCAGCAATCGGAAGGAGGAGTGTTTGCAAACCACGAAAGAGATGGAACGATAACTTATAAGTATAATGACCGAGGAAATATTGAAGGAAACAGACTTCTGCCTAGGAGGAAAGAGGGAAGAAGAATAAGAAGCATTAAAACTAATATAATCTGCATCCAGTACCGCCCGCAGATTAGTGCATCTAGCTAAGTTACATCTGCTTTATTAGTTAAGCAATGCATGTGTAAATTTCTGCCAATTCTGAATATATTATATCAAGTTAAGAGACCTACTGATGGCTTTTCATTAGGCCATCAATACTAAATTTGCTGTGGAATTGTACCGCTGCTAAACACATGGTCAGGTTTTCTTGTGTTATGTAATGTACGTGTAGTCACAACGTGTGGATAATTTGAACGATTATTCAACACTATAATGAACGATACAATGAAAATTGTTCAATTCGTCAGAAGCGGCCAATCAAAATTGACTGCCTTTGAAAACACCTAATGTCGCAATGTTTTCACGAGAGACCGATTGGTTTCAATGATTTCAATTCAGTGAGTAGCCTTGGACTGACATTTCACCAAAACGTCAAAGTAAAGTTTTCAAATCAGCGTCGTTCTAAAAACTCATAATAATCGTGTTGGAAGCTCCAGTATTGAATTAGGGGTTGTTCCATAATTTTCCATCACTTTTATTTTATTGGTATATTACGATCAATGTCTAGGCATGCCGAGTACTAGGTACCTTAGACACCGACTGCTGCGGTCATATGGTCACATAGAAATTTGCCGAGATTAAGTGTTCGAACCCTAGCAAAGGTTCCTTTACATAATATCAAAAGTATAGCTAAGTGAACATTTTATCTTGCCGAATTTACCTAGGGTGTCATGATTTCTTTTTTAAACCAAACTCAACATCAGATTTCACTTTTATTTAGGTAAATTATAGCAACTTTTTAATCTAATGCATATTTAATTGGCCATGAAATTAAGAACTACATAGTTTTCCGAGATTCTTAATTATATGCAATCAGTAATAGATATTACTAGGGTTGGAACTCCTTAATCTCAGCAAAATTCTAGGTAGAACGTTTGACTACATAAGTCGGTGTCTAAGAAACCTGGTACTCGACATACCTAGACTTTGTTGAAAACATACAAATAAAAAAAAGTTACGGAAAATTATGGGACACCCTCAAATACTGGAAAACATTAAAAATGTGTACTGTCGAATACGGTAAAAGTCATCTACCCAAATACCACTCAAGGCAAAACTTTTTAAGAGAATTTTCACCTTGATAATTTATGGCCATTTCGGCATGCAGCTGTGACCGGCAAAAAATGTATTTTTTAGTGTGATGCTTCAATATAGCAATATAGTCTCAGATTTGGTGCTGTATAATTTCATTTGTAAAGCGAAGTGGAGTTACGGGAATTCCTAAAATACACACAAGATAGGCTTCGTAGAAGAGATGCGACGCAAGGTAAGTCATATCCTGGAAGTTCGGCACATCTCTTGCAGTAGAGGAGAATAATTCCTGGTGGGAACTTTCCATTCCATTCTCGGCGACACATTAGACGGCGTCCACACAAAGTACACAGATTGGTCCCTGTCTCTTTCAAGATACAATCCGTAATGACTAAGGCGAGCGAGCATTTGTTTTTGTCAGAGGTAGGCTAGGCCTGTAATATATTTCTCTACGAGTTTAAGAAACATAGCATATTATAACGATTAAACCTGCACTAACGGAAAGTTCAGAAATATTATGATCGAAAGAACGAATAATCATCTACAATTAAGGAAATTTTTACGAATTTTCAATTTTTGCCGCAACTGCTCAATCAGTCGCGACCAAAGTAAAATTATATGAAAAGTTTCATTAAACTGCATTACCTTGTAATGCCCCGTCGTTTCAATAGCGAGTTCTAGCAATTCGCAGCTTCTTTTGGACCACCTTATATTTAAATAATGTAGCAAATGAATTCAGGTTTATCGCATAAAGCGTCTGACGTTAGAGATAATGTACCTGCAAGGCTTTTCTGGTCGAAGCACGCTCGCTTGGTTTTTCCTAAGTAGACTCGCTGGCAAACGGTCGAGTTTCTGAATTATTGATTTTCACGAAGCGCCTTCGTGGGATTTGAAATTCAAGGAGCAGGCCAAGACCGCTCTTGTTTAAAAAAACGAAAACCGCTAGAATGCCTCTAATAGGTAAATTTTTTATACTTATTTCGATATTTAGGCCGGTTCCCATGCGGCTTTCTTAATGTTATTTTTTAGTTACTCAAGGAATAACTGGGTCTCCCATTTTTCGCTTCGACGGGCAAGCTGGCTGAAAATTCCAGAATGCCCTAGGCCGCTTTTGCCGCAGTTAACTGCTCTTATTGCTCCTGGCGTCCTGGGATTCTACGAAATAATGGAGCCAAATAGTGCTTGGAAGTCCCTTTTGTCAAGATGCAACATACCAGGATCTTCCCCCTCACGATCGTTGGACATAACAACGAATCAAAATGTAAGTACATTAATTTCTCAACGTTTCTATCGACAAAGGCAGTTGCCGCAAATATAGTCAGTTGTTACTAAGGCTTTAGAGATTCAAACTGAAGCGTTACTCTTTTAACCAATCAATTTATAACGCTAAAAGCGTGAGTGATTAATCGTTTCTAAATTGCTGAAATACGTATATGCCCAAAACTCACTTCCGCCGTGTCATTCGGACGTTTTGCCCATATGTCAAGTGCGATACTCACTGGTGGCGATCCTGAGTTGTAGCCCGAGCTATTAATTAGCATATTTTGTGACAAAAATACTTGGAAGTTGATTCCTATTTATGGTTTATTTATTCGTTAGGCAATTGACCGACAAATCTTAAATTGCTGTCACTTTAGCCTTCATGGGTTAAGCATATAATTCATGTGTTACTGCAATTATTTGGGTTTGATTAAATGCCCCTGTTGCTGATAATATTTTTGTATTTTTTCCGCAACCCTTTCACCTGTACAATTTATATAAGTATGCAGCGAAGCACTAAAGGCAGGTGGTGTGTTATTTATTAGCTAGATTTGTTGTTATGTTGTGAGTAACGCCCAAATTTTTATAATTGTACTGTTCAATTTTAAAACTTGAATTATTTTTTGCCTAGTCCTTACACCACACCATATTCTACCGAGAGTTCGTGAGCAAGCCCAGGCAGTGTCCATCCTTCGTCTAAGGGAGCAGTACAACCTTCGTGAAGACAGCAACCATTTTGGCTTTGAAACAACGTCGGAAAATGCAGTTTATCGAAGGCAGCTCGTCGAATGGATGTACCCAAGCTATCTTGAGAACGACATAACCTTTCAGATGGCTCCTGCACCAGTAATGCAAAGAACTGACAAGTTTTTGGGCGAGATTGGTCGTATTCATGACAGTCGTTAGTGGGGTTGGAAGTTCCCATAAATGCACAGCGACGCCTATAATTGGCCTAACGGCTGTTGGCTGAGTACGATATAAACAAATAAATGATAATAGTAATATGCGTTAAATGGCCGCCGAACTATGGAGCACGCTGGTACAATCGTTTTGATAATTATTCTAGCCAAGACATCTAATAGCTATAATTTTAAGCTTTATTTGCTTAGTTTTTGGGTTATTCATACCTTCTTTTTCTGAAATAATAAAAAATATATATTTTACTTGAGACTCACCTGTGTTTTTGAAGTGTTCTTCGTAGCACCCCGGCCAGTTTTGAAGTGAAGACGTCTGAGAGCGGAGGTGGCCGTTGTGAAAAGGTCGTCGGGTGGTCGGGGTGATCTAGGGCCCGACTGCGAGTTGACGGTCATCCTAGGGCGAGGACTGGGACTACTGCTTGGTGAGCAGCTCTCTGAGGTATTAGCGCTCTATAACAAATATTTACATCAGTCACTTTGCATTGACTATTTCATACAGCAAACTAAAAGGGGAGAGTTAGATCGCTTCCAAGTTGCTACTATTAATGAAGCTTTGAGAATAGAAACATTTCCCTGGATTGATGTTACAAGAGGTGAGATGAACTAAAAATTTTTGAATTTTATTTTAATATTATGGGATTAGGTCCTGCTTGGTCTGAAGAGAATTTTAAGAATATTTTCAGTTTTTGAAAAAGCAAGTCAGCCTTGGCAGTGAAGCGAAAACTATTCTCTTTTCAGGTAAACTACCCTTTTTGTTCATGATATGGCAAAATTTTATAAAGAAAGTTGTTCAGAATTATAAATTATTCCCCTATTCGAAATTTCAGGAAGAAAACTTTCGTTTACTGCAACAGGTTCTCATTCTTCATGGTTTTCTCAATTCTTCAATGATAGGAAAAATGAAATTTGAAATATAATTTACAATGAAGTATTTTCACTGCATACAACGTAGATGAACATGGCACCACCTTACCAGGTGATTGGAAAATAATACAAGAAATTGAAACAGGAAAACATCTTGTAAAATGATGCTGTAACCTTCAACAATATTTTAGTACAGAATAAACTGAATCCACTACATCGTCGGTAATAATACAAGAATCAGTGTGATACTTATGTAAGTAAATAGCAAACACCGCAATACCGTCAACAAATATTCATTCTTTTAAACTTTTAATTTTTTTAAGGTAGCAGCTGTGCAAACACATGTATACTTTCCAAATTGCCAATTAAAACTTATCTATTCTACTGTCTCTGTCTCATCTGGGAATTTATAATGAAATAAAAATGCAATTAAAAACTCTAACTCTAATTAACCAACTTAAATGTTTATTTTTCAAATCGACGGCTACAGACGTTCGTTTGAATGAATTTTACAAGTGAAAATGGAAGCTTTCGCATACTGTGCTTTTCTCTGTTCTCTAATACCGTTTTGAAATGCACAAATGATATGGGTTTTATCTCTGCGTATACGGATTTTAGCACACGCTTTAAACGTGACAAAAATACTTGCTGGTACCCTCATTAATTTATTTTATCTAGTAAACCACGCATTACACTAGAAATGCTTTTGTTATTAACAACGATCGTGTGAACTCATTTTCATATCCTTAGAACTTTAAAATAAAATTGATCTAATTCCGATAATATAGTTAAAAGCACTTGTTCATCAATTGATAGAAATAAACAAAGTAATGTTTTAAATGCATTTTCAGAAAAAGCACATTAGTACTGTTAGTCGCTAACCACATAGAATAAAGCTTAAGACAACAAATGACAACAATGTTTAGATCAAAGTGGTAACATTTAATTTTGGCAAGCCGTAGTACGTTTGAATAACGAGTTTGAATAAATTCATTACAATACCGTAGATTAAATGCAAGCATCTGTATCTACTTCAAAGAGAGAAGACCGAACTTCCTGAAATAAAGCAATGCCAAATTGCTTTCTAAAGTTTCGAGAACCCACTGTTGTTTTTAATTAACCTGCTAACCCAAACCTGATTGTAATTTCTTGAAATAAACAGAAAAGTTAAAGTAAATCTATTTATTCCATCCAGCTTCAGCAATAAAGTAAACCTTTCAGCACGACGATGTTTCGGAATACTCGTTTAAGCGTGAAGTAGTGTTTCAATACAGA
>OW679195.1:85358548-85447473 GCA_940337035.1 Agriotes lineatus | reverse complement strand
GTTCCACCGGCAACTCCCGTCAAATGGTCAACACGTCCTCCGTTCAATAACCAAATCCAGTAATTAATGTAACTTATTATTCCTTGTAGTAATTAAACAATCCAATTCCATTTAATTATTATTATTTTCTTCTTACACGTATCTAATTAAACCATATTCCATACTCTCTGCAATAACTGTATACTTGCACTATTTCATATTCATATTTTAACCTTGTTTTCACCTCGCAGATTTGTTAACACCTTATTTATTGTATTATACCACATTAGCAATACAAATAAAGGTAACATTTCCAGTTTTTTATTAAATTCGAAAGAATATTTTCAAAATACGTCTACATTTTTAATTTGATATTTTTACAACAATCCCAAACAAAATCCCTTTATGCTAGTTACAATTATTCATACACTCTTTAAAATTAACTAATATGATTTCTAACTACTATATTCTAATTGCTAATAGAAAGCATATTTGTCACATGTAAAATTATATTTCCTTATTAAATTTCAACACCATGATAGAATACTCAATTGCTATTACTTTTAAAAATAAATTGTAAATTGTATCAAATTAAACTTCCATTACTTATTTTCAAATAAACTAACAATCTTTTTCAAAACTTTTCTCAGTTGATTGTATTAATCTCCCAAATTTATATGTACTTTAATTTTTATTCAAAAACCTGATTTTTACGTACCATAACAATATATATATATATATATACGTGGAATGAAACCGGAAAAATCTCAGTCAAATATATACAGTGTGAGCATTTTAAAAAAATAAAATTTTGTTTACTTTTCATTCAACTTAGTAATAGATACAAGTGATAATTTGTACATAGTGCAGGATTTATTCGTACCAAAAATGGCAGGCAATAGATACAGAATAATTTTTTTACAATACAAAAACGAGGCACAAATTAGCGCGTTACTAAATACATCTGCGACGTAGAAATTCAAGAGGTCGGTTCTCCGTGGCGCAGGTAGAAATTGCCCAGTCCCTTACGGTATCTCTCTAAACGTTGGAGCTGCTCACGCTGTCCGCCTGCCGTTCGAATTCGACCATCGCTAACGTATTATTTATTTGAAAATTTATTTAATTTATTAGAAACGTGAAGATATCTTTACTCCTAACTTAATTTGATTTTTAAAATTATTCTGGGTAGGTAGGTGATTTTTTCGAGATTACAACACTTTCTGCACCTTTTAGACGAGGGAAGTAAAAATTAATGTATTGATATATTTGTAACCCTAGATTGGGTGTTCATAAATGTTTACAGTTTGTACGTATTAATTTCTTTGAAAACAATGCAAACTTTAAAAATCCACAGAGTAAATACAAGACATGCAGCATGTGCCTTTTAACAGCTCTTCGAGAAGACAGAAAGTAGCAGTGATAAATATTTTAATTGCCTCTATACATAATGTGGGTTTGTCCAGCCGTTGACGGACCAATAAAAGATATACATTAGTGAATATCTGTCGCGGAGAGTAGAAATAAATTACTACTATTTAAAATATATTTCTGGTATGCGGGCGGCATTGGGAACTCAACGTTTCGCCCACTTTGGTTGAACTCTATGTTCTTTTACCTCAATAATGATACGGTCCAATCCCAGTCGTTCGCTAAATAATGACAATGGCTGTGAAATCTTTCAATATCGTAAATTACTACTGCTTTCAGCTAACCGAGTCGAAATAATATGCATTTATTTGACTGATGTTACCCTTTAATCCCTCCTAATACTTTGTAATTACAATAATTCCATTTAAAATTAATATAAAGGTCATTGTACGAAAATAGCCCTTTTTAGTTAACAGGCGCTTTGAGAACAGCTTTGTTTGTTCTCGTACATGTTGAAACTCTAAAACTAATACACTTGCGTGAGATTTCGCAATTCTGGTTTGTTGGCTAAGCAAAGAGGTTAACTGGCTTTGCTCTAGGCTATACAATGATTTCGCTAACTAAAATCTGTCGCACGTTTAAGTGACATTCACAAATTACTAAAACAAGTTATGTATGCTAACATCCTCTTGTATACACACAACAAACATTTTACGTCTCAGGTAAATTGTAATACAGCTAGACTCCTGCGGGACTTTAATTTATCTGCAATTCTAGAACTGTATCATCGAAGCATTGAAAAGATGTAGTTAACTATACATATACATGCCATATATTACATTAATGTGAAATATAAGGACGTAAAGGTGCTGTTCCGATTTGACCGTCTATTGGTTTGTGCACATTTAGGTGAAGTCATGGTGCAGAAACTTGGCGTAAATGATATCCAAAGCCATATAACAAAATATGGATGTATACAGCCGTAAGGATGGCGAGAGACAATATCTGTACCAACTCATAAAAGAGTACAAACAAAACGTTGGAAGACGTATACCGTACCCTCATTGCCATGACCTGTAAGTAAGATGGGCACTTCAAACCACACCTCAGATGCCAAAGATCTGAAGACCAGATAGGATTTAGTATCTGAGAACAGGTGTGAAAGTTGGGGCAACTCGTGAAAACGCTTCTGTAGTTTATCAAAAAGCGTTCGGCTATATGGGAGATACTGAAAAAATCAATAAAGAGCATAATCAGATAAGATCAGGTAGCATGCTCTCTGAAAGTATGAAGGTGGGAGGAAGCAGCTGTGTGCCAGCGATAAGTTATCATTCCCTGTAGAATAGGTGATGCCCGCAATTATTGTATCTAATAAGTAATTGTTGATTGGAGAGCTAGAATTAGAAATGTTTACATGCTTTTTACTCAAACAAGACAGAAAAACGAGAAGAGTGGCAAACTATTTTTTTAATAACATTCTATAGTTCTGAAAGGCAGGACTCCAGGGAATGGAGAAAATGTGACCCACGAGAAGAATTTACAGATGAGGACCCGCTACGATATTAATTTGTGTGATTCGTCTTATTTCATTTTGATGTGTGATCAAATTGTGATACCCCCAATATACTATTTGAACACATTTTAATGTAGTAAAACAATGGCGGCCGATACTAACTTTGGATAGGAAGAAAATGACACAACTAGCTTGCTTTAATTCCAAATGAAAGAAATGTCATTACAAAATCGTAACTAACTTTCGGTTAGCTCAATTACGAAGTTGATTGGCGTTCGCAATGACTAGACTGACATTCTTTGAAAATATACAAATTATCATCTATTGCTCTAATAAAATAAAGCCATTGCTGATACTCAATTGCATTTTATTTCTAGCCCAACCTGAAGAGGTAAGAGTGATCGGCTTACGTCGGGTGACTATCCTTCAGCAATAAGTATTGGTTTCAGTATTTATAGGCATCAGCTAAAATACAATAACTAGAATTTTTCACACCAAAGGAGATTATTAAAACAAAATATATAATCTTGGTCTTGGTTAATTTAAAAAAATCTACAGTTACACTATATACTCTTTCCGGTTGGCATAACTGGTTAATCTCTATTTTAGAAACTTCAAATCCAAGTCAAGACTAGAATAATTAATAACCCTTAATTATTTAGCAACAAAGCAGTACATCTTCTAGACATTTATTACGTATTTGCCGTTGAGTTCCTATTTATATAAAGAAATTTTAAAGTTGTGGTCCACGTCTATTTATTTACCTACTAAAATGTTCTCTAAAGGTTGGCAAGGTTAAATTCTTCTACTCGGGAATATAAGTGCTAATGTATTCTGTTTACATGTCGTGGAACTTCACGCATAACTTGTAACTTTAAAAATCCCAGGATTTAGATAAACACTTGTAAAATATCACTGGTGACACTTTAAAAGTAATATAATCATTTACTGTCCATCTAGAAAACTTCCTTTAAAATGCAAATAGATTGCAACCTGCGGAAGACCTCAGCAAATGTTTATCTACGAACAAGGGCATTGTGGAAACCTGTGTGTGGTCTGAAAATCAGTCGCTTACGCATCCTATTAAAGGAAAACCGTCCTTGTTTCGTGCTAAACATATTTACATACACACTAAAATTGCAGCGGCGGACACGTAGTTTTGGACCACATTCAAGTATTTTAATTACAATAAACAAATGGCCTGTAAATCTTTGAAGTATATTCTTTGCTGTCTAATTACTTGCGGTAAAGGTTGTGCTGACTTTATGGATAGTTGGAAGTAATGTCAATTGTTAGTCGTTATGCTTAAACATATGGTTTATTGTATTGCGAACTCTCAGAGATCCATCTTTATAGTCATAATAGATATGGTACATAAGATGTTGTCTTGAAATAGATACGTACAAATATGATCGTTATGAAATCATAACATCGGTAATTCAGTTTAATGTACAGTCACTCAAAATTGCAGCTAATCTTCTGTTAGTCTACACGTCTAATTCGTTCATCTTGCGCGAAATACACACTTTCTAAGTACCGGAAATATTGAAATCTTTGGTTGACTTTACGAGATATTGTCTCTCTCTTTGCGTTGATGTACACTCGATTTTGTCGTGTTATTGTAGAATGATTAATTATATTGCTTCCGGTTTTAGGTACTTCTTTGCTGCATAATTTTTAGTATTTCTACGATAGAGAGCTTCTGAGGTTGCTCTCGCAGTATTTAATAGTGTGAATAGTGAATAAAACTTCTTAATGGTGATTTCGCAAACTAGGGTTAATGAAAGCTTGTGTACAACATCTACGTCCTATTTTATAAAATTCTGGAATGCTACCATTTTCGCTTTGTTTATTATCTGCAATAGATTTACCTATTGTGCTGCTATAATCTAAGACTGACAATTGTAACGTTTTAATGTTGCTTTGGAACATATGATACCAAAAAGTGTCTTTTCGAAAACTAAAAGTTCTTGATTTCAAGGGTCATTCTTTTGTTTCAAGAATTCTCGCTTAGTGTTTTTACTGCGAAAACAAAGATTGAGAAGATAATTTTGGGAAGCTATTTTCGTTGTGCATTTATTATCACTACTATGAATTTCCATCCTTTCTCGATTTTTTGCATTCGTATGAATAAGCGTTTAGGATATAATTTTATCATCAAAGATATTACCAGTAATCAAGTGGAATATTAAGATGTTTGAAATTCATTTTCACACCTGACAAATGCGTACTAATGTTTTTCAAATGAGTTGTAACATTACATCTCTTGCAGTGTAGCAAATGTTAACTTACTCATTACTACTGGATTCTGCTTAGCTAATATATTAGCTCAGGCATACTAAGTAAATTCTAAGACAAACCACAAAAATTTAGTTTTCATTTTTTGTATAAATGTACTTTAGTACCCTAGGAACGATTCCTCTGGGGTACCACGTCTTAGTCTTTTTGATCAAGAAAGGACCAAGACCGCAATAACATTGTGAAACTTTTAAAGAAAACCTCATACAAATCATATAGTACTAATTTTACCACAAAGTACCCTAAAGGCTTAAAGGTCCGTTGCCCTGGCGTCATAGTATTTTTGAAAAAAAATGGCCGCTAGCACACTAATACGTAGTAGACAAATTTTAAGGGAAACTTGCTGCAACTAATATAATACTGATTTTTGGCAGAAAAGTTCCTGGTAGCAACCCTTTAAAAGCAGCTGCTTCTGGGGTGTCGTCGTCATAGTATTTTGGAGTCAGAAAGGACCATCGGCCTGTAATAGAAACATTAAAAAAAAAACCTGAAACAAATAATATGTAGTACTGATATTTGGAACAAATGTTTCTTAATAGTGCAATTGAAAGAAGAGCTGGTAAAAAGTAACATTCCAACATAAGGTAAAAAGTACACCCTTGTTGACCGTCTTAAAAGCGTATTAAACGAGCTGTCTTGTAGCGAAACCCGCAGATAAATCGAATATTTCATCTAAACTAAAATATGCAGAAAGAAATTCCGAAATCGTAAACAATGAACACAAAATAACATTTTAAAACATCAGAGTTATGAAACGCTATGAAGTACATATGTTAAAAACAATGCGAAGTAGTAATACAGCTGCAATTAAATAAAGAAAGAGTCTGAAAAACAGAGAAAATTAAGATAATAAAACAGAATCAACTAGAGAAAATCAACCCAACCTATCTGAGCCCGGAAGAACCAAAACTACGAAAAAAACTGTCTAAAACTGTGGAGATAGACAAAGCACAACGCAGTGGCAGTGACAGTGGTGTGAGTAATAATAATAATTCTCCTAAAATTCTAGTATTTCCATATTTCTTTTATATTTAATCCAAATGGAAAATTTGTATCGTTATCGCAAATATTTGGTCAGAACTTGGATGGGAGTTCCACGGCTGCTTCTCCCGGCACCTCGTGGTACGGCTGCCACGGAAAAAAGTTGGTCCCGGTTCTCATAATAACATCATGACAGTCGTTAGTGGGGTTGGAAGTCCCCATAAAATGCAGTGATGCCTATAATTGACCTAACGGCTGTTGGCGGAGTGCTGAATAAAATAAAAGTAAAATATAATTAATAAATTGTGTGTACATTTTATAAAGTCAGACTACGTTGCAATCATGGCAGAGTCAAAGAATGTTTTAACAGGACAAAGGTTAATAAAAAAGTTTTAGCTACTCTTTGGGTATAGACCAACACAGACATTATAATAGCTGGAATCCAATTTTCGTATAGTTGTTTATTTTGGATATATTCATTTATGACGAGCTATTATCAACGAACAATATCAATAACACATCTTTCGTGGATATAGACACTTACTAAATGCAGCTGATTTTACGAAGCATTCATTGCATTTAAATAAGAGTGTAGCGTAGCCTACAAACCAGTGGGTGTTCGAAGTCAGTTGTGTGTATTGAAATTTTCTACAAAAAAGTTTCTATTAATTTTTTTTCTAGGAAGAATAGTTTGCGAAATGCAGGGGATGGAAATATGTTGGCTGGAATGGGATTGAGCATGTTCAAGTCAAGAACATTAATCTTCCGCAATGCATTGCTTGCCCGATGTTCAAATGTCTGAAGTTTCATAACACCTAGGTGTCCTACTTCTGTGGTAGAGGGAGCCGATTTAAGCCTCTGGACCTCTTCAGATGGTGGGAAAGCTGACGCTGGGGTGATACATTTGATGCCTCCCACGCTGTGAAAAGTATTCCAGCCATCGATAGTGGAGACATTGAAATCTGCATTGTCGAATACATATTAACAGAAGGTTACACTTGAGGCAGGCTCTTCAATGTGGTCGACAGTTGAAAGCTCCAGCTGTTGAGCTCCGTGATACGTTCCACTGAATCCCAAGTAGATTGACCAAGTTTTTTAATCCAAACTTTCTGTGAATGAACAGAACGACAGCATGTAGGATAGGAGATATGAAAGATCGAGGGCGAATGGCAGCAACGAGGGCATGGGATATAGATGTCAGCTTCTTTTCAATTTTCTGTTTTGTCCTTTTTTGCTGAAATGCAGTCCATGAAGACAAGGAGTATACTAGGTACCATTTCCTCAGCCCCACGACACAATTTTTCACAAGGTGAAAAAACAGAATTGTCATACGCCATTGACTCAATATCTTTCAAAATTATTGCGACAGCTGCTTTTATGAGTTTTTCCCGTTCTGCTTGTTCGCCTTTGCACCTCGAAGAATACCACATATCATTCAAAAAGTATTCACTTGCACTACGAAAGCACAAAACAGATTTCCTTGTGCGAATTGTGTTGAAAGCAATGCGGTCTCCATATTTTTCTCTCATTCTCTCCTTGATTGCCTTTATATGAGGTATTGTTCCCGAAACTTGTTCCCACAACTCGACCAAGGAGAACTGGCAGTCGTCATTTCCTTCTATTTAATTGAATATCTCCTCCATTGATTCAGACATTTCTTCATCCTCTGGGCGTCCTCTTTTTCTCGATGTAGGTGCAGAGGCTATAAAGAGCTTTTTATAGTAATCCTCATGATTGCATCTGCAGCGTGTAGAGCCTCAACTATTCCTAGAGAAAAAATGAATAGAACCTTTTTTGTAGGAAATTTCATGTAGTTTAATTTTGTACATAAACACTTTTTCGCTAGAAGCCGCGGTTTTCGATTATTCAAGAAAAACGTGAAAAATTACGTTCAAACGCCCTCCCCCCCCCTCCCTTTCGCTTACTACCTTCCGGTCAGGATTGTTAGTATGTTGTTCATGGCACTCCACCGTTCCACTGTAAAACAAAATTGCGACTACACGAATTATTTCCCCTATTCGACCTTTTCTGGTCTTTGCTGACTGGACTAAAGGTCACAAAAGATATAATCACGTCTCCTGCAGTCGAAAGGGTTCAGTTATGCAGCCGAACGGCTAGGAGTAAGAGTGAAAATATACCAAGTCGACAATAGAGACGAGTCAGAATTCCAGGCTCCTTTTTGTCCCAAGCCAAGAGTTTCGTTGAATAGAAGTGGGAGGAAGATCTGAAGATTTTACTAGGGAAGTGACTTCCCGGTCGATTTTTGAAGTTGGGTCGCGAGAAAGTGGGGCATAGGAAGAATCTTCGAATAAAGACTTAACCGTAGTGGTGTACCCTGTTCGATCGATAACTACCGTAGCATTAACTTTATTAGCGAACAAAATTCAGATGTCGGAATTACAACGTAGGATGTTGTTACTCTTAGGAAGTTTAGATGATCGTAAACACCTAACAGTTTCAAAGCGGCAACGTCTTTAGGAAGCGTTCTCACAGAACACTTTGCCGAACTGATAATCCCTTCCGTAGGAATGCTTTTGGGGGTTAGCAAAAAAATTCAAACCTTTGGAAAGTATAGAATTTTCACTAGGGGAGAGGGCATACGAAGAAAGATTTATAACCGTCTTAGAACCACTTTGATCTGTAGAAACCTTAATTGATGACACCAAGGAATGAAACTTACGAAAATTATTTGCATTCCGATTTCCACCATCATCCTACAAAAAAAACTTTCCGTTATCAATTCGCTTGTACACCAGGCTGTTTCCATATCCCAATCTGATAACGTCCACGTTGAATTAAACCATATTCGGAAAGCTCTCAAGAACAACTGTTATCGTGCTAGGGATATAGAGTTTGCCATCAATCACCATCTTCATCCACAGCCACCCAAACCTGCAAAAACCGATCCTCCCGCAGCATTAGTCTTTCTTTCCTATATGGACAAAGTCACCGATCACATAGGAAACTATTTTCGAAAAGAAAATATTAAAAAAGTATTCAAAACCTCGGGAAAAATCTTATAGGTTCTTTTTTTACCTAAAGTTAAGTTAAACACTATGTCATCTAAAGGCATTTATAGATTCCCTTGCTATTGTCATACTGTATACATTAGTGAAACAGGACGTTCAATAAAAACTCGCATCTCTGAACACCAGCGCTGTCTCAAGTCGGGTCTCGTTTCATCATCAGCCATCGCCGAACACCAACGCGATACTGGCCATAAGATCCCTTTTGATAAAACTTCCATTATCTGCAAATCCCAATTCTTCTTTAGCAGAAAGATCCGCTAAACCAGTAAATTTAATCGAGACAAAGGCTTTTCCTTTTCTTCTATGCGGAAAGTCCTTATTTGAAAGGCCCGCCCACCGTCACTCAACTGCGACGGCACTTACCTATAAATTCTCGCCTTTGTCCTTACCATCGTTAGCAGAATTTTGCCTCTGGCGTGGTTTACACGTTGAGTTACCGTGCTCTTCTATACCTTCCCTTGCAAAAGATTTTCGCCTCTGGCGTGGCTTAAACGTTGAGTTACCGTGCTCTTTTGGTTGTGTTCCTGAGGACGCCCTTTACGAAAGTGGGCAAAACGTTGAGTTCTTCTCAGTAATGACAAGGTCCAATCCCGTAAGTCGTTTGTTATTTAATGACAATGGCCGTAAAAGCCCCCGAAATCATAATTGTATTGGTGTTTCCCAAACTGTGGTACGTGTATCCTTGGTGGTATGTGAAAGATTTGAAGAAGTACGCGGTTGATATTTGAAGCTTGGCCGCAGTTCGAGAGCGAAAACTTCTGGGAAATTCAGCTTCCACCAAAAGCCCATGTTATAATCATTGAAGAAGACCAAGTTACTTTGGCTCTTGCATCCAGTGTTGATTCTGCCACCTACAGGTGGAGATATCAAAACACATTTTGGGTACCTGCGTCGGATTGAAAAGTCTTTTAGATTCTCCCGATTTAGAGAGGGGTGATTACAGCCCCCGGACTAAGCACTTGCACTCGCTAAGTCGACTTTGTCAGAGAGACGTGGTTAATAGGTAAACTATAATTATCTAGGAGCGAATTACAATAGACCTACAAAGTCGCAGTAAAGAAACTCCGTATACTCATTAAAACTCCGCCATACATGGAGTGAGTAGCTTGTTGGATGTTGTTACTGGTCCGACGGTCGGTTAAAGGGCGAGCGTTAACAGAAGGGGTTGGTACTCTACCCGTTGTAAAACTAATTATCGCTCAAAGTACCAATATTAATCCTCGGAATGGGACAGATTCTACGATGACAACGAAGACTAGGATTATGACTACGAATTGACAAAACAAAATATATTAAGGCTTGCAACCTGGAATATAAAATCCTTAAACAACAAAGTCCAAGAACTTATAAAGGAATTGAAACAGCATCAAATCTCAAGAAATAAAAAGAAAAGAAAAAGGCAAAAAATATTATGGCGAATACATCCTAATCTACAGTGGCGTTGAGAAATAAATAATAGCAAAAACAGGAATAGGTATACTCATACACAAAAGTTATAAAAACTGCATCAACAAGCGTCAGTATGTTTCAGAAAAAATAGTGACTTTCAAAATAAAAATAAAAAATGAAAAATTGAACATTACAGAGACATTTCTGTCAGAAAATTGTAAACCTAAAACTGAAAGAGAAGCTTTTTTCAGGAAACTACAAGAAACCATACCTACAGATAAAATTTTAGTATTGGTAGGGAACTTCAATGATCGTATTGGAAGGGGTCTAGGACGTTTCGCCGCCGCCGTTTCGCCACCGCCGGTTCGCCATGGCCGTTTCGCCGCCAGAACAACTTCAATATTTGGAATAACATATAGATACACACATGATCATGACCTAACCTAACCTAACCTTACCTAACCTAACCTAACCTAACCTAATCTAACTAACTCGGTAGTTATTTTCGAATTAGGTACGGTAAGGAATTTGTTGTTTTGAAAATAATCTTAAATGTAGACATTAACATTCTGTAAATTTGAAATCGTTAACCTTGACGGCGAACTGGCCCGGCGGCGAAACGGCTGGTGGCGAAACAGCCTTGCGGCGAAACGGCCGTGGCGAATCGGCGCCGGCGGTGGCGAAACGGCGGCGGCGAAATGACCCATTCCGCATCATCAGTACTAGATGTTCGGACCCTGACCTGCGCTAATGCAGGAAGAGTTCATAAATTACTATTAGCGAAGATCAGATTAAAAATGCAAGCATGTCCCAAAAATACTACAGGACCAATTAGTGATGGGACTATTCGAATGCAAATTACTACAGTATTCGATTCTTGCAAGATCTCGAATGCATTCGATTCTTGTGAGTGTATTCGAATGCTTCGAATCGAATACTTAATCGGCGTTTGTAAATCTCGTCGGGCGTGATCTCGATTCTTATCAGAATGCTGAATTCGAATGCATCGGCGCTTGGCGGCGGTTGGTACTCTGTTTTGCACTCGAATCGTTTCAGATTCAGTTTTCACTAGCACAGCGCTGCGTATCATATGAGTTTAGACTAATATTACCACACAGACTGAAGATTGCACACTCAAATAATGCAACTAAAAATCTACTAAAAATTTCAACAGATACATGGAAAGGAAAGAGAAACAAACGCTGGGGTTGTCCTAATAATTTATGTTAAAGAAATACATATAGGCCTGTAACAACATAAAAAAAACTATTTTATAAACGGTCCCTTTCTCATATTCATTTTCGGTACTATAAATTTAACATTTAAGGGCCGATTTCATAATCAATTTTAAATCTAATTTTAACTAAAGTAATGTTAGATTGTGCATAATGACATATGTAGCACATGACACTGTGCGCATTCTAATGTCACTTTAGTTAAATGAAGCTTTAAATTTGATTATGAAATTGGCCCTAAGTATTACAAAACAAATATACGTTATTAATAGGGTAAGCTGAACCGCCTACAATCAAAACAAATTTTTATTTTTGCTTTTGTGCACGTGCAGAGTCTCGGTATCCCTGGTTGTGCGTGCCGCCGAGTCGAGGTCACACCTCACCACTTCGCAATACGAGAGCGAGCGCACAACTCGATTCTGTATTCGGAAGTGCGATTTTGCATTCGAATTGCTTGCATTCGAACGCAAGAGCGCACAACTCGATTCTGTATTCGGAAGTTCGATTTTGCATTCGAATTGCTTGCATTCGAACGATCATTCGATTCTCAAAAGTATTCGAATGCGATGAATTCGATTCTGAAAAGTATTCGATTCTGCCCATCACTAGACCAATACCAAATGAACAAAAATTTAATGTAGAATCCCTTTGAAATGAATCCACAAAACAACTATATCAAGCACGACTAACACAGAAAATTGAGCGAAATAACATCACAGAAGAAGATAGCGTAGATCAGCGTCAGGAAATAGTCAAAAGAAACATAAAAGACGCACTAGAAACACGAACTGCCAACGGAAAAAGAAATATAATAAAACACCGAGGTTCTGCCATGAAATCAAAGTAAAATGTGCATAAAGGAAGTGCCCCTACTCAAGCTACAAATCACAAAAACATCAGCATCCTACGAACATTACAAGATAATCAGGAACGAAACGAAATTACTAGTAATACGTATAAAAAATGAACATTGGAAACCTTTTCCAAAACAATGCAAAGTGACTTTTATGGCCTTCAAAAGCAAATATGGAGAACATTAAAGTAACAAAGAAAGAAATAAATGAATTGCTCGAAACTAATTATATTAAATGAAGAAACATGGGTAAAGTACGTATCTAAACTATTCAAAGAAAAATAAGAAGCGCTAAAATGTCTAAAAGCAGAAAATATGCAGGTCAAGATCGGATACCTAATGAACTGCTCAAATATGGAGGCCAATCTCTCACAAAAGACTTAACAGCTCTCATGAACAAAATTATAAATTGCCACACTATAGCAGAGCAATAGGGAATTACCAGGACTATCTTGATTTTTAAGAAGGGTGACAAGAAGGAACCATCCAAGTATAGGGGATAAACTTACTTGGTACAACACCAAAACTCATGACCAAAATCATAACAAAAAATAAATTCTCTTACAACACTTATAGGCGAACATCAAGGCTTCAGATCTAGAAGGTCTTGCACAGATGCAGTTTTCATATTGAGACAGATAGTAAATAAGTCTATTGAATATAATAAACACTCATATCAGTGTTTTATTGACTTACAGCAAGCGTTCGATCGAATTCAAGTCAAAGACATTGTACACTTACTTCACAACCAAGGAATACCAAATAACCTCATAAAGACTATCATAGATTTATATTCCAATAACAAAATTCAAGCTAAGGTAGATCCGAAGTTAACAAAACCCATACCTGTAAACAGGGGAATTCGGGAGGGCGACTCATTGCGCCCTTCATTATTTAACATAGTTATGGACGAGTTTATTAAGAAATTAAGGAATGGAAAAGCCTGTAGAATGAGCAACGAAGAGATTAAAATGTGCTGTTCTGGCAAATAATGAAGATGGCCTGCATAAATAATTGCATATTTTTAACTTAGCAGTAAAGGCACTAAATATGACTATACATCCAGAAAAAAACCAAATGCAAGACAACTGCAGTAGACCCCATACGATGTAAATTGGAAGTTGACGGGAACCTGATGCAGCAGGTAATGTGCTTTAAATACCTATGAATCGAATTTTCCAGCTTTGGAAGTACTGAAATTTAAATCAGAGAGTAAGTAATTAAAGCAACGAAATAGAGGGATACAATAATTATGCACTTCAGAGAAATAAATATATAAGAAAAGAGACAAAGCAAGAACCTAGAAAGCAACAGTCAGACCGATTCTAACCTACACAACAGAGGCGAGACCATATACATATAGGGCTAGGGGGCTTCTGGAGACAGCAGAAATGAGAATTTTAAAGAAATATCGGAAAATACCTTATTCGATGGAGAGAGAAGTGGCGAGAATGTAAAGAAGAAAACATAAATGAATGGGTGTACAAGCAAAAACAAGAGTGGAATCGACATGTAACTCGAATGAATCGAGAAAAAATAGTGGAGATTCCAAGAGATAAGTCAACAATCGGAAGGAGGAGTGTTCGCAAACCACGAAAGCGATGGAACGATAACTTATAAGTATAATGACCGAGGAAATATTGAAGGAAACAGGTTTCGGCCTAGGAGGAAAGAGGGAAGAAGAATAAGAAGCATTAAAACTAATATAATCTGCATCCAGTACCGCCCGCAGATTAGTACATCTAGCTAAGTTATATCTGCTTTATTAGTTAAGCAATGCATGTGTAAATTTCTGCCAATTCTGAATATATTATATCAAGTTAAGAGACCTATTGATGGCTTTTCATTAGGCATGAATACTGAATTTGCTGTGGAATTGTAACGCTGCTAAACACATGGTCAGGTTTTCTTGTGTTATGTAATGTACGTGTCGTCACAACGTGTGGATAATTTTAACGATTATTAAACACTATAATGAACGAACCAATGAAAATTGTTCAATTTGTCAGAAACGGCCAATCAAAATTGACTGTCTTTGAAAACACCTAATGTCACAATGTTTTCACGCGACCCCGATTGGTTTCAATGATTTCAATTCAGTGAGTAGTCTTGGACTGACATTTCACCAAAACGTCAAAGTAAAGCTTTCAAATCAGCATCGTTCTAAAAACTCATAATAATCGTGTTGGAAGCTCCAGTATTGAATTAGGGGTTGTTCCATAATTTTCCATTACTTTTATTTTGTTGGTATATTATGAACAAAGTCTAGGCATGCCGAGTACTAGACACCGACTGCTGCGGTCATATGGTCGAAGTCACATAGAAATTTGCCGAGATTAAGGAGTTGCAACCCTAGCAAAGGTTCTTTTACATGATAACAAAAGTATAGCTAAGTGAACATTTTATATTGCCGAATTTACCTAGGGTGTCATGATTTCTTTTTTAAACCAAACTCAACATCAAATTTCACTTTTATTTAGGTAAATTATAGCAGTTTTTTAATTTAATGCATATTTAATCGGCCATGAAATTAAGAACTACATAGTTTTTAGAGATTCTTAATTACTTGAAAGCACGTGGCCAGCCTCCGTCTGGCCCTGCCAGCGTAAAGAAACGGTTAACAATAAAAATGCTTGCTTAAACTGGTAGCCAGCCTACGTCCGGCCCTGCCAGCGTTAACAATACAAATGCTTGCTGTTGACGGTCTCGCCACTGGTGCTTACGATCGGCATGTGCTCGCGTCAGTGCTTACGGTCGGTCGGCCGGCGGCCGGCGGCCGGCATCAGCTCTTATAATATAAGATATGCAATCAGTAATAGATATTACTAGGGTTGGAACTCCTTAATCTCAGCAAAATTCTAGGTAGAATGTTTGACTACATCAGTCGGTGTCTAAGAAACCTGGTACTCGACATACCTAGACTTTGTTCAAAACATACAAATAAAAAAAGGTGATGGAAAATTATGGGACACCCTCAAATAGTGGAAAACGTTAAAAATGTGTACTGTCGAATACGGTAAAAGTCATCTACCTAAATACCGCTCAAGGCAAAATTTTTTAAGAGAATTTTCACCTTTTGTGGTATTATCCTTAAAAACTTATGCCCATCTCGGCATGCAGCTGTGACCGACAAAAAAGGTATTTTTTAGTGTAATGATTCAATATAGTCGTCTCAGATTTAGTGCTGTATAATTTCATTTGTAAAGCGAAGTGGAGTTACGGGAATTCCTAAAATACACACAAGATAGGCTTCGTAGAAAAGATGCGACGCAAGGTAAGTCATATCCTGGAAGTTCGGCACATCTCTTGCAGTAGAGGAGAATAATTTATTCCTGGTGGGAACTTTCCATTCCATTCTCGGCGACACATTAGACGGCGTCCACACAAAGTACACAGATTGGTCCCTGTATCTTTCAAGATACAATTCGTAATGACTAAAGCGAGCGAGCATTTCTTTTTGTCAGAGGTAGGCTAGGCCTGTAGTATATTTCTCTACGAGTTTAGGAAACATAGCATATTATAACGATTAAACCTACACTAACTGAAAGTTCAGAAATATTAGGAACGAAAGAACGAATAATCATCTACAATTAAGGAAATGTTTACTAATTTTCAATTTTTGCCGCAAGTGCTCATTCAGTCGCGACCAAAGTAAAATTATATGAAAAGTTCCATTAAACTGCATCACCTTATAATGCCCCGTCGTTTCAATAGCGCGTTCTAGCAATTCGCAGCTTCTTTTGGACCACCGTATATTTAAATAATGTAGCAAATGAATTCAGGTTTATCGCATAAAGCGTCTGACGTTAGAGATAATGCACCTGCAAGGCTTTTCTGGTCGAAGCACGCTCGCTTGATTTTTCCTAAGTAGACTCGCTAGCAAACAGTCGAGTTTCTGAATTATTGATTTTCACGAAGCGCCTTCGTGGGATTTGAAATTCAAGGAGCAGGCCAACACCGCTCTTGTTTAAACAAACGAAAACCGCTAGAATGCCTCTAATAATTAAATTTTGCATAATAATTTCGATATTTAGACCGGTTCCCATGCGGCTTTCTTAATGTTATTTTTCAGTTACTCAAGGAATAACTGGGCCTCCCATTTTTCGACGGGCAAGCTGGCTGGAAATTCCAGAATGCCCTAGGCCGCCTTTGCCGCGGTTAACTGCTCTTATTGCTCCTGGCGTCCTGGGATTCTACGAAATAATGGAGCCAAATAATGCTTGGAAGTCCCTTTTGTCAAGATGCAACATACCAAGATCTTCCCCCTCACGACCGTTGGACATAACAACGAATCAAAATGTAAGTATATTAATTTCTCAGCGTTCCTATCGACAAAAGCAGTTGCCGCAAATATAGTCAGTTCTTACTAAGGCTTTAGAAATACAAACTGAAGCGTTACTCCTTTTAACCAATCCATTTATAACGCTAAAAGTGTGAGTGATTAATCGTTTCTAAATTTCTGAAATACGTATATGCCCAAAACTCACTTCCGCCGTGTAATTGGGACGTTGCGCCCATATGTCAAGTGCGATACTCACTGGTGGCGATCCTCAGTTGTAGCCCGAGCTATTAATTAGCATATTTTGTGACTAAAATACTTGGAAGTTAATTCCTATTTATGGTTTATTTATTTCTTAGGCAATTGACCGACAAATCTTAAGTTGCTGTCACTTTAGCATTCATGGCTTAAGCATATAATTCATGTGTTACTGCAATCTTTTCGGTTTGATTAAATGCCCCTATTGCTGATAATATTTTTATATTTTTTCCGCAACCCTTTCACCTGTACAATTTATATAAGTATGCAGCGAAGCACTAAAGGTAGGTGGTGTGTTATTTATTAGCTAGATTTGTTGTTATGTTGTGAGTAACGCCCAAATTTTCATAATTGTACTGTTTAATTGTAAAACCTGAATTATTCTTGCCTAGTCCTTACACCACACCATATTCTACCGAGAGTTCGTGAGCAAGCCCAGGCAGTGTCCATCCTTCATCTAAGGGAGCAGTACAACTTTTGTGAAGACAGCAACCATTTTGGCGTTAAAACAACGTCGGAAAATGCAGTTTATCGAAGGCAGCTCGTCGAATAGATGTACCTTGTATCTTGAGAGCGACGTAACCTTTCAGATGGCTCCTGCACCAGTAATGCAAAGAACTGACAAGTTTTTGGGCGAGATTGGTCGTATTCATGACAGTCGTTAGTGGGATTGGAAGTTCCCATAAATGCACAGCGACGCCTATAATTGGCCTAACGGCTGTTGGCTGAGTGCGATATAAATAAATAAATGATAATAGTAATATGCCTTAAATGGCCGCCGAACTATGGAGCACGCTGGTACAATCGTTTTGATAATTATTCTAGCCAAAACATCTAATAGCTATAATTTTAAGCTTTATTTGCTTAGTTTTTGGGTTATTCATACCTTCTTTTTCTGAAATAATAAAAAATATATATTTTACTTGAGACTCACCTGTGTTTTTGAAGTGTTCTTCGTAGCACCCCGGCCAGTTTTGAAGTGAAGACGTCTGAGAGCGGAGGTGGCCGTTGTGAAAAGGTCGTCGGGTGGTCGGGGTGATCTAGGGCCCGACTGCGAGTTGACGGTCATCCTAGGGCGAGGACTGGGACTACTGCTTGGTGAGCAGCTCTCTGAGGTATTAGCGCTCTATAACAAATATTTACATCAGTCACTTTGCATTGACTATTTCATACAGCAAACTAAAAGGGGAGAGTTAGATCGCTTCCAAGTTGCTACTATTAATGAAGCTTTGAGAATAGAAACATTTCCCTGGATTGATGTTACAAGAGGTGAAATGAACTAAAAATTTTTGAATTTTATTTTAATATTATGGGATTAGGTCCTGCTCGGTCTGAAGAGAATTTTAAGAATATTTTCAGTTTTTGAAAAAGCAAGTCAGCCTTGGCAGTGAAGCGAAAACTATTCTCTTTTCAGGTAAACTACCCTTTTTGTTCATGATATGGCAAAATTTTATAAAGAAAGTTGTTCAGAATTATAAATTATTCCCCTATTCGAAATTTCAGGAAGAAAACTTTCGTTTACTGCAACAGGTTCTCATTCTTCATGGTTTTCTCAATTCTTCAATGATAGGAAAAATGAAATTTGAAATATAATTTACAATGAAGTATTTTCACTGCATACAACGTAGATGAACATGGCACCACCTTACCAGGTGATTGGAAAATAATACAAGAAATTGAAACAGGAAAACATCTTGTAAAATGATGCTGTAACCTTCAACAATATTTTAGTACAGAATAAACTGAATCCACTACATCGTCGGTAATAATACAAGAATCAGTGTGATACTTATGTAAGTAAATAGCAAACACAGCAATACCGTCAACAAATATTCATTCTTTTAAACTTTTAATTTTTTTAAGGTAGCAGCTGTGCAAACACATGTATACTTTCCAAATTGCCAATTAAAACTTATCTATTCTACTGTCTCTGTCTCATCTGGGAATTTATAATGAAATAAAAATGCAATTAAAAACTCTAACTCTAATTAACCAACTTAAATGTTTATTTTTAAAATCGACGGCTACAGACGTTCGTTTGAATGAATTTTACAAGTGAAAATGGAAGCTTTCGCATACTGTGCTTTTCTCTGTTCTCTAATGCCGTTTTGAAATGCAGAAATGATATGGGTTTTATCTCTGCGTATACGGATTTTAGCACACGCTTTAAACGTGACAAAAATACTTGCTGGTACCCTCATTAATTTATTTTATCTAGTAAACCACGCATTACACTAGAAATGCTTTTGTTATTAACAACGATCGCGTGAACTCATTTTCATATCCTTAGAACTTTAAAATAAAATTGCTCTAATTGCAATAATATAATTAAAAGCACTTGTTCATCAATTGATAGAAATAAACAAAGTAATGTTTTAAATGCATTTTCAGAAAAAGCACATTAGTACTGTTAGTCGCTAACCACATAGAATAAAGCTTAAGACAACAAATGACAACAATGTTTAGATCAAAGTGGTAACATTTAATTTTGGCAAGCCGTAGTACGTTTGAATAACGAGTTTGAATAATATCATTACAATACCGTAGATTAAATGCAAGCATCTGTATCTACTTCAAAGAGAGAAGACCGAACTTCCTGAAATAAAGCAATGCCAAATTGCTTTCTAAAGTTTCGAGAACCCACTGTTGTTTTTAATTAACCTGCTAACCCAAACCTGATTGTAATTTCTTGAAATAAACAGAAAAGTTAAAGTAAATCTATTTATTCCATCCAGCTTCAGCAATAAAGTAAACCTTTCAGCACGACGATGTTTCGGAATACATCGTTTAAGCGTGAAGTAGTGTTTCAATACAGACATTTAATTATGTCCTGGTTCAAGTGATCTGTTCTGCGATCAATTTTTAGTTTAAGCACTCGGATCAGAAGTCTAATTGGTAGCGTATTTTGATCAGTTCTTATCTAATAATAAAAATAGCAAACAAATCTATTGAAATTTATTTGCGGCTTGATAACATGTTAGAGTTAAAGCAGAAAATAAGCTAATGATTTGAAATTCAGGCAACCATTAATGTCAAGCGCTTTTCTTTTGTTACTATTTTTATTTCACGAAGGTCGCTTGGTGTCATATCTAGCAAACCCAACAGATGATGACACCGAATCTCTTTTTCAAAAGAATTCCATATTAATAGAACAGTAACAGCAAAATCAGAAAATCAGGACCTAGAGAAGGACGTAACTGCTTCCCCATATTTTCGGTCTTTACTTAAGTATATTGTTTCATAAACGTTCTAGTTCACAGTTGTATCGTAGGACACTTTGCACTTACAATTATTTCCAAATCGAATAAAAATAAATCTGCATATTTCTATTACCTTCTTATAAAGCATGTAATGATTTCTAATCAGGCCTTTTATTCTGGCCTTGGTATAAAAACTGCGATTATAGTTCCCAATCAAATATCAACCAGCTAGATCAGCAACTCCTAAATGTCTATTGTATTAGACGTCAAAACGCAAGCAACGAATATCGCGTTCACACTTTCATCAAACTTGGTGACAGAGAAGGGTGCGTGAGAGAGTATTCACTCACGTCTACGCTTACTTTAAACACTCACGTTCACGCACGCTCACGCTCACGATCATTCACGTTCACGGCGTGACCCTTCACGCACAACGTAACCAGCAGCTTTTATTTGAAAATTCAAATTCAGATGGAATAGAATGTTCAAATTTAAAACTAAAAGCACCCGCAACAGAAGTAAAACCCCTAAAATAAAATATGTTTTGCACGTGAAATAATTTACGTGATACGTTGCAATCAGAAATATTAGACACAAAAAAGAAATAAAGGCTCTCAACAAGGGATAAATATTGATTTCTCCCAAAACATTTCTTGGAACCGTCTTAAAAGACATTACTGTTAATACCAAAAGTTGTCATTGGAATTGGAACTGATACCAGTAGAAGGGGGTATATGTTGTTAGGCAACACTTTTAATTCCTAGTTTAAAAGTACTTTTGCGTTCGAGGAACTAAAAGTAAGTTTTACTTGGTCGCCTATAAAGGCAGACACGCGATTAATTGTAGACACGACATGCACAACACAACACAGGTGCGAAGCTCCGTCGCTGCAGGCTGCTACACAGAAGTACAATGACCTTCCCCTCCAGCTCTAGATCTTCTACATGGCTGAGTAGCAGGGGAGCAGGGCACCCTGCGTCTTTTAGTCGTTATTAAATATTTAACGTAAAATTAACATGAAACGTGAATCGCGCATGAACACTTTTCACTCACGTTCACGGCCCGATTTTTAAACCTTACTCACGTTCACGACGGGACCCGCCATGACTAGATTGTTTTCACGTCACGCGCCCATCCCTACTTGGTGATATCTACCGTTAAACCGCTTTGAACTTAAGTTTACATCGTCCGAGGATGCAGGGGCCCCTACTTCTTCTGATAGGGGAATCTTTGGGGTGACAATGACTTTTTGATCCCTCTTCCCTAATTGTGTAGGGATAAGGTTTAGGAAATAATTTAGAATATGTTGTCAATTTGGGCACCCAAGTAATTTTATCATTCCTTTTCGTGTTATGATTTTTTTACTGTAGTAAAGAGCTTGGGATTAGCCAAGCGAAAGTAGAGTGATTCTCTGGGGTGAAAATCAATTTTTAATCCACCCCTCCTTAATTGTGTAGGGCTAAGGTTTAGATGACCATATATATTGTAATGGTCTTAGGCCCACGACTCGACTCTGCTTGCAGTACAATTTAAGAAACAAGTCAATAAGCACAGAGTTGGGGTGTTTTATGTAATTGCAATACTAAGCTTAAATTTCCATCAGTAAATGCATTGGAAAAGAGATGTCAGTATTAATAATTGAATTGAGTAAAAAAAGCAAAGGGCAAAGCTTGTTTTTCACATGATTAAAGTTGACGTTCAAATTAATTAAATATTAGGTTTGTGCAGAATGAATACTCGAGCCGAAAGAAATGAATAGTCACAACAAGGTTTGCGAAGTGCATGTTAATGAAGCGTAGATTTCAATATAGCTAAGCAGGGAAATTGTGAGCAATCTAAAATAGGTATAGGAAGCCATAAGAAAATAATAATACGTTGCAAAGAGCAAATTAGAAAGCAGGCAGAACGATAGGAAATAGCAATTGTGAAAATCAGACAGAATTACATAAAAAAAGCAAGTGAAAAGCAGACAGAAGGACATGGAAAAGCAATTATTAAGAAATAAACTTTATAAAATAATCAGTGCAATTAACGGGAGTGAAATAGAGCAGAGTAACTAATAAAACGTGTACGTGGCGCAAAGAGACCTTTTAAAATTAAGAAATGGACAATATCTTAGTTATAAGAAATTTATACATATAATTTGTAATCAAATTCATTTCCATAATGTATTTAATTTAATCAAAACCAATTTCCGATGCCTTGGTAACCATAGTAATAGATTAGATTTTGTTTTTAATAACGGAAATAAAGGAGAACAAATATATAATTAAATTAAGCTTGACATGTAGTTTTGTGCTCCACTTCAATTAAAGTTTTCATGTAATAAATTAACATATTTCGAGCTAAAAAGTATATCATTGTGTTAAGCAAGTGTTTTGAAGTTTACGTGGGAACGTTTTTGATGATTTCCCCAATAATAAAGTTAAATTTCCACCGAGAGCACCTACGAGGTTGCCGGTAGCCATCCACATCAGAATTCCGATGTTGAATTCCGGCCAAAAATAGGGTCCAAAGCCAGGGATTTCCATTGCGACGCATCAGGCAGGAGTGCAGGAGACCGCCCAACAGCAAAAACACCTGAGAAATCCGTTCCAGAGGAAGATAGCAGCTGGGGCCCCTTTCCGAACATTGCGAAGAACACACCAAATTTTAAGGCGGAGATAAAGCAATTGCGAGATTCAGACGGCGTCCCTTCTGACGTCATATAACAAATTAATGCCTGAAACAAATGATAATAATAACCGCCAAAGCGCTACGATTTAAATAAATACTTTCTCGAATGTTCACAAATTTTGATTTTAAAGTCAACAACGCTTACTGCACGATACGAGCCATTTTGTAGATTTTGACAGTATTGCATACATTAGCGACTGCGTTTTGGAACTAATTCGGGTGCACAGTGGCGCACCAGATTAAGTAAAAGTTACAATTTATTAGGAATTCACCCCTGGGAATAGATTTAATTGTTCTACTGAGCTAGCGCTTTGATAATAAATTGCAGATAAATAAAATACTTAAAGGGCATATTACCATTTATTTTGGATCAAGTAAATAAAAATACAAGACAGCATAATTTAATCAGTCTAAATTAATTTTATAAACACCACAAAAGTGAATTAATAATTATTAGAACAAACCATAGCAATATTGTAAATTTAGATAGCTAAATCCTTTTAGCATTCATTTTCGTATTACAATTGCTTCACTATTGTAACATCCATGCGCTTAGCCAAGCAAAATTAAAACTTTTGTTTTTTACTGCTTTCGATCTCACAATCACTTAATAAAAAAATATGAATTAAGATGATGGAAAGAGATTTGCTCTTCAAGTAGCCAAATATATACAAAGAGTGTAATATGTTTCGCTAAAACGTCAGAGAAAACTTTAGTCGTCCCAAGCGCAATGGTAACAAAAACTAAAAGTGTAGAAAAGGTGTTCGAGGCTCATTACTGTCTCATGGATAATAATCAGGAATACAACATTTCAATATTTTTAATTTGAATTGATGATATACTTCTTATAGATAACTCATCCATAGCAAATTTACCGTTACCCAGCTGCATTCAGTTTAGTTGATTTCCATATTATTGTTTCCCTGCTGAAGAATATCTTGTGTAGAAACGATTGCAACTGAACTATTTTCCCAATTTGTCCGTTTTGAAACGCCCTAACTGCGCATCGAAACTGATGAATTTCTTGAATATAATAGAAATGACTGGTGAATAAATCAATTCTTTTATTATTCTGCAAGTTTAAATTTATGAAAGGGTTCCTGTATCTTTAGCGATGAAGTAATATTTAATTTATAAGGTAATTAGAAAAGAAACTGTAATTAATATTCACCTGCATAATTCCAATCCAATACTTCTGTTCACTTTGTTGTAGTAAGTAATTGCCAATAGTTTGCAGACCACTGCTTGAACGATAATGAAAGCAGATGGCCATGAATACCTAAAATTTTATTTAATAAAGCTTATTGGAAGCTACCTATCTTTGCTATTGTAGTAAATGCAATCTTATAACCCTCAAACTTAACACAGTAAGCAATCCATCGATAGAAATATGCTGGAAAAGCTATTTAGGGAATCGTCTGTGGTAAAACGTCTCGTACCTAAAAATATTTTTAATTACATTTTGTAAACTGATATGATTGCAGCAGATGCTACTTACGAGATTGAAAACAAATAGCTTCCCAACAAAAAGTCAACAGGCAATAGAATTCAAGTGACAGAGGCAAGCCACTATAATACAGTAACCAAAAGAAAACTGATCTGCTAAGTGCAGTGTATACAAGATGAATTGTATGATAGGATGACAACGTTGTTAGAAATTACCAAGCAGGCTTCATTTTGGAGTAATGGAGTCACCATTGCTAACGCTATAGTTGTATAATATCAACATGTAATATACTATTGGTGCACTCGAAAATTGAAGTAAGACTTCAAACCATTTTAGGAATGAAAATGTCAGAATCGCTTAAGTTTCTGTTCAGGATTTAAACAACTAATGTATATTTCAAAAAAATTATACAGAGAGCGAGAGTGATTGAAATAGTTATAACATGGGATTTCCGCTTATACGTATGGGCTTAGGTTAGTAATAACAGTAAATTACTAATAATAAATAAAAATGTCTTATACATAACGTATGTTAGAGTCAGCTAAAATCATCTTCTACTTAGGAGCAGAATAGGTTTATTTAAAGACAAAATATAACACAATAAAGTAGTCTAGTTCTGTCTGGAAAACATACGAGGGTTGATCCCTATTCTCCACACCTCACCTATTAATAATACTCACAATCAAATTTAACAACGTTTACTTTTCGACATAATCCCCCTTAAGCTGAACACACTTTTCCCATCGGTACTCCAACATCGTGATTGCCTCCTGGAAGAATTTTTCTCCAATCTTGTAAAACCACTCATTTACGGCGCACATGACTTCTTCATTGCTCGGAAACTTATTTCCTCGAAGATCTTCTTTGAGTTTTGGGAACAGCAGGTAGTCGCTTGGGGCAAAATCAGCAGAATAGGGCGGGTGTTCCACGATTTCAAACTTTGCATCACTTGTGCACTTCGGAATTGTCTTTTTGGAACAGGCCACCTTTACGTAATCTTCTTCGCCGTTTCACTTTTATAGACCTATTCAAATTGGCTATAAGGTTGGCATGATGGGAGCCTGTTATAGTAGATCCTTTTTGGAGGTAGTCAATCAGCAATACTTATTTAGCATCCCAGAAAACTGAAGCCATCATTTCGCCGGTGAATGCGGCAACCCTGAATTTGCGAGGTGGCGAGAATCCCGTGTGTTTCCACCACTTACTCTGCATTTTTGTCTCTGGATGATAATGATAAAGATATATCTAGTATACTTATTGCAGAAATAAAAGTTTACAGCTGCTATGTTGGAAATCAGTACTGGTTGGATACTGCTTACCTCATCAATAAAATCTTAATCATCATTATCATTGCTCATTTGTCCAATATTGGACGTAAGCCACCTCTAAATTTCTCCATGTTTCTCTGTTCTTTGCTCGTTGCGTGCAGTTGAATCCCGCAGTTCTCTTTAAATCGTCTCCCCATCGCATATGTGGTCGTCCTCGCTTTCTTATTCTTGTCCATGGGCTCCATTTGTGAATAACACTATTCCATAGCACGTTGTGTTTATCTAGTTTGTCAATGTTTTTTTTTAAACACCATTACCTGTGTGCCATATGTCAATACTGGCAGCACGCAAACATCGATTGCTTTCGTCTTTAAGTATTGTGGGATGTTTTTGTTTCTCAAGATTCCATTTAGTCTTCCAAACGCTGCCCACCCCAAACGTTTCCTTCTATCTATTTCCGCTGTTTGATTATTTTTGTCAGGTTTGATTAGTTGTCCCAGATATATGTAATTATTCAACCAGTTTCTATCATTTCTCTGAGATCTTCGATGTTATCCGATATTACGACTATGTCGTCTGCGTATCATAGATGATTCAGCCTTTCACCATTTATATTGATTCCCATCTGATCCCAGTCAATGTCTCTGAATACGTCCTGAAGGGTATTTGTAAATAGTTTAGGGGATAGGGTGTCTCCCTGTCTGACTCCTTTCTTTATTGGCACAGGGTTAGTGTCTGTATGCATCCGGAATATATTTCTTGCTTGATGGTAACATGTTTCGGTAAGTTTGATATATCGTGTATCAACTCGGCAGTTTTGGAGTACTCTTTTTACTGCCCAGAATTCTATGCCATCGAAAGCTTTTTCATAATCAATAAATCCTAAATAGAATGGTATATTATATTCTGTTGTTTTTTCTATAAGGATGCGGATAGTATGGAGATGGTCGCAAGTTCCGCAACCGGCTCTAAAACCTGCCTGTTCTTTTGGTTGGTATTCGTCCAATTTTCGTGTTATTATTTTAGTTACAATTTTTGTACGGAGTTTACATATCTGCGATAATAAAGTAATTGGTCTGTAGTTCTTTAGTTGAGTTTTATCGCCTTTTTTGTACAGCAAGGTAGTCAGTGCTTCAGACTAATCCAGTGGGATTTCACCTTTATTTAGACATTGATTCATTATTGTTTTTCTCAGTTCTTGTTTGGTACTTTATGATGGTTGTATTTGTGAGCTGTATAGATCTTTATAGAACTCTTCCGTGATCCTCAGTATCTCATCTTTATCGTGTATTGTTTGGTTGTTTTTATCTTTAAGACTTATAATTTGTTCCTGCGTAGATTTTCTTTTAAGCACTTTCAAATTTTTGTTTTCAATGATTTTAATTATTTGTTCTTCTTGTAGATTTCTTGTGTCTTGTCTGATTGCTGTTCTGACCTGTTTGTATAGGTTTATTAGTACTCCTCTATTATCTTCGCTTACCAGGTTTTCTCTTCTTTCTATTAGTTTCTTTGTGTTTTCGCTCAGTATTGTCTTGTTTTTCTTTTCTCACTTTGCTATTTTTCTTGATGCTGTTTACATTATATTGGTTAATTCCTTATTGATTTGTTTTTTTACGTTCGGTTTTATTTCTTTCAGCTGTTTTTCTATTTCTTCTTGGTATTCTGTTTGGCTTTCTCTTAGCTTTTGAGTGTCTATGTTTTGTTTTTTGTTCACGAACTTTTTATATCTTTCTAGTTTTACATTTAGGAGTAAAGTCGCTATCACAATTCTGTGATCGCTTCCTACTGTAGGAAGTAGGAAAATCTTAATACTGCATAAGAAATGTATGTCTATATTTTCCTACAAGACCTGCAAGCAATCAAAAAATAACACGGTAGCATTAAGAATATCAAAGCACCAAGTGTCGTACGGTCTAGCCAATTAAACAAGTAAATAGTATTTTAATTGAACCTTAAGATATTAGAAGAAATATCAAGTATATTAATGTCAAACCATTGTAACAAAACTAAGGTAAACTTCCTTTTGGAGAACAAATTAATAAAGAGGGTATTTTATTAAATTTCTAATATTTGTGTTTTAATTCAATGGAATGGGGTTAGCGGCCTGGGCCACTCTTCACAAAACAATACCTTTGTCTCCTAATAAAACATAAAATCCCCTTCCACACACCAAATAATGTTTCAATTTTGGTATTAGGTTTGTTTATTTATAATAATTTGCAATAGTAAAGATTATTTCCTTCATACCCATAATAATACGCAATCACCATGGTTTCTGCCAGTTTAATAATGACAAAAATTCAAACGTCAAAATGTAACCGCGGTTAAATTTGTGTCAAAACTTAATCGCTTGTGAATAATTTTGACATGATTATTAAAGGTGCTTCACCAACTGAAGTTTATCTAAATATTTATTCAGGAAATAATCACGCCGAACATCCCGCGTGCATGTAAACTAGCCTGAATAAATTTTGACGATTTTCTGTCAGAATATTTTGCTCTGAAGAAATATATCTCGTAAATTTTCCGCCTCAAAATTTCTAAGCAAAACATTCTGACAGAAAAAATCAAAATTTAATCGGCTATTTTAATGCACTTGGGATATTACAGTTAATAATAGTAAATGGTACTATGAGTCACTAGATATATTTTAGTTTAGTTGCTACTGGTCCAAGGATGAGGATGTTGATACTCGAAGCATTTGGAAATGATGACACTTATTGGAAAACAACAAGTATTTACTTATTTTAACAATATTTAATATAATAATACGCAGAAACATATACACGTAGGATGATACGCCAAAACACATACAGAGTTCGCGATTAAACAACTATTTATGTTAACATTAAAACGCGCCCTGGTATTTTAACAGGGCTCTGTGGATGAAAATGCGGTTATTACTGAAGTTGTCATCGAAACATGAACGACACTAAATGGATCGGTAGTTCTCAGTCTGTTCTAATATATGTAGCTTCTCGTTAATTACGTTAGTGCGGTTGTAATTGCTTCTGGTGGCTGTTAGAAACTCACGCTTTTTTTTCTGGAAAATGCTTTCGAGATTGTTCCCGGTTTTTAAACCAGATAAATGTTTTATTACCGTGTTTTCGAAGTCGAACGTCTGCCAGCGAAATTGTTAAATCACTATTATCCCAGCACCGTGAGTCAGATAGAGGGTTACATTACTCGTCTACATTTCTGCGGGCGGTCAATCGAGTTTCTCGATCCTCGAGCAGCAGATTTATGTTGTCCCAAAAGAATTTAGCGGCTACCTTGAGTTTACTCTCGGAGACCCGCTGTTTGCAGATAGCATTATTTATATGAGATTTGTGTTTTAGGTTACGCGCTTTGATATTGAAACTGCGGATGTAATTTATCACTCGCGACAGTAAGTATCTCTAGTTTGTAACTCCAGTCAGTAACTCTCATGTCGCGTTACTCTCAAAATTAGTCTCCTGCTGATTTGGGCTTGACAACTGGAGGATATGAAGTTTTCATTTCTATGATTTCGACGCGCGTGGGGTTTTTGCGGGTTAATTTATAGACCGTACACGTGTCCATGTATCCATATACAGGCGATCTTATTCTAATAAAAATAGTTTTTTAATTTTTCAAACTGAATTGTAGATAAAGAACTTACAGAGGGAAATGCTTTTAACCTCTTTAACAAAGAAAGTACTGTACGGCAACACGGCCTTTGCTGTATAAAACACAACGAGTATGAATAATTGTGTACAAAGTGTTCAAACTATCTTAATGTTTCTAATACGATTGAAATAGTCTAACAAACCACTTAGTAATGTGAATTACATTCAATTGTAATGACAAAAAATATCGCAGGCGGTAGGAATCGAATCAGCGCTCTCAGAGAAAAACTGATTTCTACTTAGACGCTTTAACCTCTGGCCAGAAACGTTACATAAAGTATAAGCTCTTTGCTGTATTATATTATATATATTGTAAGAAACTAAGTGCCATCTTGGACGAAGTTAGACCGATCGGTGACGATGTTGACGTGACACACGCAGGCACATTCGTTTATATACCGAGTGATAACTGGTAAACCTATGAATTGTCATAAAATATATTTGTTTAATGACACATTCACGGCTTAAATTGACTATTGCATACATCTGTCGAACGATGTCATTTGACCAATGATCGCACTGGCGTTTTGAACTTTCAACTAATCAAAAATGGCTTCGTCGATAATTATTGTTATATAACAACTTATCGGTAATACTCCACCTTACTCATTAAAATGATGATTCGTTAGTTTTTTTAATCGATTCAAGCAATAGTCACGCAAAATATATTATGTGCATAGTTCCTTGCTTCGATAATGCTGGTCAGATTGCACTCCAGCTTCGCTGTCGGGCGTATTTTCTAAACAATCCCGCGGTCGTGCAATCTGCCCAGCATTATCGGCAAGTCACTATGCACTTAATACATTACTGTTGATAATATTAATGAAGTAGGTAGTAGTAGTAGTGTTATTTGTGTCTAGCAAGTAGGCCTTCATAGGCCCTTTTTTCCAACCCTGTGGACAAGGTCTAGGCATACAGAGTACCAGGTACCTTAGTCCAACTTAGAATTTTGCCGAGACTAAGGAGTTCCAACCTTAGCAAGGGATGTTTTACATGCTACACATCTAGTAACATGGGACCGACGGCATTACACCACTTTCGGATGATGGCATTCTGTAGAGGTTTTTTTGTATTTTTAAAAACATCACCGGGATCGGGGATCGAACTATCAACCCTTAGATCAGTAGACTGAATACTTACCACTGAGCTATGGAGTCGGGCTAATGAAGTAGATAAAGTAAGTTTTTTTCCTATAAAAATTTTCAAGATCAAGATAAAATTGGCAAAACTGCTTTTTTAAAATTACTAAACAATTTATTTTCGTCAGGGTTTTCTGTAAACTACTTGTGTCGTTTTGACATTTAAAATTAATTGTCAGCTTTTCCTTTTTGAAACTGAATACGCGTAAATAACGGAATCTTTTAAAATTAAATGTAAAAAAGGCATTCTGAAGCGTGTAGAGGAACTGTTGGATCTACAGCCTAACATGCCAGAAGAAGAAGTTTACGAAAGATTAGCTAAAAAACAAAACCCCTTTAATGCCAGATTTTAAATTTCCCACCAATTTTTAGTTCTAAAAAGTTACTAAAACAAATTCTACCAACATATTTTTTTAAGGAATCCAAGTAATGCCAACATAAACCCTAAATTCTTTAACCTTCAAAATGTTTATCGGAAAAAAACGTACTTTACTAGTTATCGTGCAAGTATTTCTTATATTAAATCCCTATGGCCAGGTTTGGTAGTTACCACTCGGTATATGGATGTTGTTGTGTGTAAATGAACAATGATTTTTCAAATCAGTCAATACTAGAAATTAGAAATTTCCTATTACATCTTGTTTTGAAACAAATCGCATATTAGTATTTGTAATATATTGTAGCAGAAAATTACTTGACGCAGATGCTGTTCTATAAAGCTTGTATTTTTAAAAGTCATATTTTTTAGAACAAGGGTTGAACCATAGCATGAACGGCAGAACTATTTTTATACCCTAGAAGTTGAAACTTTTCGTAGTAAATGCCGGCTCAACTGAAAATATGCACTTTATGCCAAATTCTGGAATATAAACAAACACTACATATTGACTTGGTATTGTTAACCTTAGTACAAACAAATTGACAAACGACTATTCTCTAGGTTTTTCTGCGGCGGACAAAGTTATGCAACTCATTATTAAATGAATTATACTAGTCAACTTGATAAATGATAAATGATGATGATACAGCTTGACAGTGTAAACTTGTCATTTATTTTGTTACCTCATAAATGTTTTTAAATGAATATGAAGTGTCGAATAGTCATAAAATATAACTTCGTTTTGTTTTCCTGCATTATAATTAACATTAAATAAATCCATAGCATTAATTGAACTGCCACATAAAATAACCTAACTGCATGACACACTTTTCCTTTTCCTCGTGGATTGCATTCTTTAAAATCTGTAAGGGGAACTTCCCTTGTAAGTGGAAGTTTTCAAACTAACATTCTTGAAAATATCGAACAGGGTGTTTCAAAATTGCACAGGACAAATATAAGGACGTTATTCTACATAGAAAATCAGAGAAAAACTCTAATAAACATATGTCCTAAAATCATTCATTTCAAAGATATCCTTGATCAAAGAACTAATGATAGCAATTCGTTTTTAAAAGTTTAGATTTAGTGGGCTGGTGTTTTGTTTTCATTATCTGTTTGGTTTAGTTACAACGGTCAGTGTTATTACGAGTAACTCAGAAGAAAGGGATTACTTTGAACAATGACTACAAATTTTACTAAAAAAGAAAAAAAATTAAGAAAAAAATCTGTAAACGGGTTTACGCGGAATTTCCCTCGCTCGAATTAGATCAACTTGCAAATTTAAAAAAATTGTATTCCTTTGGGGTTTGAACTTCAGCCGCATTTGCATAGTTATCGTAATCGCATCGGTGAGACGTGTACTGCGCCATCCTGCCTTATTGAAATGAAGTGTACTGTTTGAGGCTTTCGCGGTTACTCGAATTATTCTCCTTAGCATAGAATTTCGGCTTAGACCGCGTAGTATTTGTAGATGAACACCCAGCATTCTCTGGCTTAATGTGCCTTGCACCTTGTGAAGTCGAGCAAAAACCCGCGCGATGGCCATGCTCTTTGGTGGCTCGTGTTGTTTGAGTATCTTGAGAACGAGGCAAATTTGGCCGTTTTGAAATGAGTGCGGCGCGCTTCTCGGGACGGCCTTACCGTTGAAACGTTTCAACTCTTTTGTGACATTATCCTGTATCTGTTGAGTCCTATTTTTGGCAAGTGTAAAGCCTGACCTATGTGAACATTATTACTTCCATCTAGTTCAAAGTTAACACAAAAATAAACACAACTTAATTTTTTAAGGTGCTTACCCGGCATACAGGGTGATTTTTAAGTTGATTCTTTTCTTTTACCAGGATATAAAGCTTAAAAAATTAGATTTTTTTCATTTGCCACTTTTCCGAAATATCAAAACTAAAGGATGTACAGGGTGTTAAAGTTTCAAATTAAAAACTAACCTTTGGCGCCAAGGCAGCTGGACAATTTCATTTTTGTTTATCTCTGATTCAAGCAATGCCCTGTCAATTACTTTTCCATTGTAATTTTATTAATGTTATTGCTACAATAATGGCTCATGTTTATGAAAATAATGAATTAGTGAATATGCTTATTATTTACTGGGAGTGTCGTCAAAATGCAGCTGCCGCATTGCTCTTATAAACGGAACGTATGTGTAGAAGCGAATGGTAATAATTTTGAACATATCGTTTAAGTTAGATTAAGGTTAGTTTAATTTGTGTTAAGCAATTTTAGTTCCTAATTTGAAACTTTAACACCCTGTACCTCCGTTAGTTTTGATACTTCGCAAAAGTGGTAAATGAAAAAAATGCTTAGATAATTTTTGAGGCTTTCACGGCCATTGTCATTAAGTAACAAACGACTTCCGGGATTGGACCGTGTCATGATTGAGATCGAAGAACTCAACGTTTCGCCCACTTTCGTAAGGGGCTTCATCAGGAGGAAAAAAGCAAAAGAGCAAGGTAACTCAACGTGTTAACCACGCCAGAGGCGAAACTCTTTGCAGGTAAGGGATAGAAGAGCACGGTAACTCAACGTGTGAACCACGTCAGAGGCGAAACTCGACTGGAAAAAAATGCTTATTTTTAAGCTTTATATTCTCGTAAAAGGAAAGAATCAACTTAAAAATCACGCTTTATATTTGTTTGAAATTTCCTGGGTTTCATGCCAGATAAACATATAATCTGCATGCAAAATATCTTCATCCTCCAACAAATAGTTTATGAGTTATACCGCCAACAGACAGGCAGACAGACAGACAGACTGACGGATTTGAGAAAACCGGTTTTTCGTCATTTAGGGACCTTGAAACGTGAAGATCTGGAGGAATCTCGAACGGTGATTTTTTCACGATTACAATACTTCCTTCGTCTCTTAGACGAGGGAAGTAAGAAAGAAAAAAAACGAAAAAAGAAAAAGCAATAAACCTGAAATATTTTTTTGAAAGCATGCTTATTATTAACCTACTATTTACTATACAACCACGTCCGCATATTGTATGTAAACAAAAAACATCAGCCTACTAAATCTAAAAGGTTTGCAAAACGGATTGCTATCTTTAATTTTTTGATCAAGGATATCTTTGAAATAGATGATTTTAGGACATATGTTTATTAGGGGTTTTCTCTTATTTTTTGATGTAGAAGAACTCCCTTATATTAATTCCCTGCAATTTTGAAGCACTCTGTATATGTTGGTTCCAAAATAGACTGTTTTTCGCCAAAAACCTGAGCTATGTGCAAAATATTACCTTTATTTAATTAATAGTTCATGAGATAAAGCAAAAGTTGGCAGTATTTTACATTTTATGGTCATCACCCTGTATATATTTAACCGAAATTGACTTGGTTTCGAGACAACTAGACATATAATCCGCATCGTTTTTTGAGCTATAGCTATACCGCCAATTGGTCGACAAACGGACGAACAGACAGACATACAGACCGAATTGAGAAAACCTGTTTTTTGTTATCTCGGACCCTGAAATGTGAAGGTCTGGCGAAATTGGGGAATGTGATTTTTTCGCGATTACAATAATTCCTTCGTCTTTTAGACGAGGGAAGTAAAAGTAAAATTGTTGAATCTAGGTTGTATTTAATATAGTATTTTGAGTTGAATAACTTTGTCCGAGGCATTAAAAAGTAGAATCTACAACATTGGCATATTTACGAGTATGTTCAAAATTATAATTACATTAAATATATCATTCGGTGCATTGCAGCATAGCATACGCTGTAAAAATCAAACTTGGAATATCAGAGAGGTTCTGTTAATTGTTAGTTTAAAGAAAAGTATGGAATTAGAACAGAATATTATTTTTTAAAGTATTCCCGTTAGTACGATGTGTAACATGTAAAGGATCCCTTGCTAGGGTTGTAACTCCTTAGTCTCGGCAAAATTCTAAGTAGGACTTTGACCATATGACCGTAGCAGTCGGTGTCTAAAGTACCTGGTATTCTGTATGCCTAGACCTTGTCCATTAACAAACAGAGTATTGCCACTACTCACAATGCACTTATTCATTCTTTGAAACCACTCGTCAAACATCCGCTCAAATTCAGACACCGCCGCCATTGCGTCAAGAAATCTTTTACCAAGTAGATGAGTTTTTAATCTGGGCCTGAACTATTAGGGGGGGGGGGGTAATTAGCTGCACTCCAGATTCGTTGAAGAAAAGTAAAGATTTAGCGGCCGTTTTTGCAGTTCAAAGATTTGACGAACGCAAACTTCTATGTACCAATGGAGAAGTTATAGTTATATGATTGTCGAGAGGAATTAGTGTGACTGAACGACAGCATTTCAAAAGAGCCGTAGTCATTTTTGTTTCTACTTTTACTGTGAATAACCTTTGTTGACATCTACTAATTTTCAAAAACAAACACTTGATTGTTGTTTCATCTCCAGGTCATAGTTGTAGATTTAAGATTCATTGCCCACAACAAAATTAAACACATGCTTAGAAAATCCCTTATCGACCCTTCCTAACATAAATGTACTGGTGCTTGTTTCTGTTCTTATGTTAATATATGTGTAATCCACCGATTTATCAGCCTTCTCACACCCTAGCTTTTGTTGAATCTGTCTGTGAATGACATCCGTTTTACCTTAAGTACATTTTTTGTAAACTAATGTTTTCAACACACTGAAGATCGTCCAGATCTCGGTTCATGGATGACGAAGGATTATGGTTGTCGAATGATGCCACTAAATGTTGGTGACATTGGTCATACTTATGCCATTTTTTTACAATCATAGAAAATCATTGTACTGGTTCACGACCAGAAAGTCTGGGAGCAAACCGTAGTAACTCCAACGGCCATGGAAGCCTTGTGTCGACTTCACTACGACTCCCCAATGCGGATTCGGCAATCAAGGGATTTTAATGCCTAAACTGTGCAGTGGACAGCATTGAATACTCCACCAGCTAGTTAGCAGGTTTTTAAATACACAATGGCGCTCATATTCTTAATATTGGCATCTCACACTATCTCAACTTTGGCTATCCATTAATATTACTGCCTCTCTTCTCATTATAACTACAGTTACGTTATGGCCAGACTTTGACTGAAACAATTCACACATAAAAAGACGGAATAAAATCCGTTACGGCAATTGTAATGGATGAAGATAATACTGGACTTAAGTACTTCATAAAACTGCCCATTAGAAAGATAAAGTAAAGCTCCGCAGTCAATAACACTTTAGTGTTATTAATAAGCCATTTCGTTATCTGCTTCCACCGCTTCTTGCATTCATTTGTAAATAAAGGTCCATCTTGAAATAATGTTTAATGCCTCGTTCGGATTTGTTTAGAAACAAAGACTTGCTGCCACAGAATGAAATAGTTTTATTGAAAATTCTATTATGTTCGCGTTTGCAATAAAACCATACAAATTAAATATAGCTTCTACTGTATTTTCTTTGGATTCGGTTCAATGTTCAAAACACTAAGGCAAATATAATGAACCTGTTAAAAGCATAATTAGAGACGCTCTTCTGTTGTCCGGGATTCAAACGAACGACGAAATACGACGCAGGTACCCACTCATTAATTTTTAAGCTTTAGCCCGACGAACAAGCCGTTCCTTAAAATCACTAAGTCAACGTCTTTTGAAATGTGGCACTGCGGAAGGTGGAGATTTTTAAACCTAGAAGAATGAAAGGGAAAGGTTGAATTCTACCAGGAAGTTCATTGGTTTGACCAATTTAGAATTTTAATTGGCACGACTTGGTCTTCGATAAGGGCGAAAAATTCCGTGAATGAGAATCAAATGAATGGCGCTTAACCTACGACAATTAATTTCACTTGGTCCAAAAATAGCTCCCAAGATTATCTGTGCTGAACTACGTTAACCTCGCACTCTACGCTACGAATTTTGTCGTGTCTCTGAACTCGAATATAAATAATTCTGCAGTGTACCTTACAGTCAACGCCTACTTAGCGACTGCACTCACATGCTTTGAGTTTATTTAACGAAGTATATATTTTCATACTTCCTTGTTAAACACATGACGTACAAGTCTCATTAATTAAGACAATTGATATATGGACTCCCTGAATGAAAATGCGTTGATTAATGATGACGGAAGAGCAACATGAATTACCAGATTATAAAGCACAGTAAGATATCAAGTTGGAATTATTTATTCACACTCGCTTTGCATCCAAGGTAAGAAGAACGATGCGGAGTTTTGCATAATTTTCTTTGACTGTTCTTAAAAAGTTAAGAACTTCCAAAACGGACTAATTTTACAAAACTACGGTAAAGGGCTCGTCAAAAGTAGTAAATTGGTTTAAGACACTCTAAGGAAGGTTATATTGCTTTATGCATCTCCACGAACCGGCAGTTACATTTGTTATATTTAAAGGAATATTGTAGATTGGCATAGACAAATATAACCTTTTAGTCCCTTGTCTGGCGACAAAATTTAATGTGGTATACAGAGAGGACTCAGTTTCCGTCAAATTTGCTCTTCCTACAGTTTATATAAAAAAATCACTTCTATTTATTTGGTCAGTATTTTTATTAATTCATTGTAGCTATTTTGTAAAATAAATGCTCATTATATATGAATATCTTCGTCTGTATTAAGAATTATCATTATCAAATCTCATCTTGTCAGTACAATTTTGCTTGTTTGGTCGATATAATATCGTTTTTTGATAAATACAATTTGAATTTTGGGCCACTATAAATAATTAAATTGTAATACTATTCTTTTAATTGGTATTTTTTATTGGTTAGTAACTTCGACCAACGATATTTTTTATTGTCTAATGAGAGAAAATGTGAGTACGTGTTACACCGTTAAACGTTTAATAATTGATAGCATCAAAGTAAAGTAGTGACACATATACCACTCCTCAAAACAAGCCAAGTAGCAAATTGTGAATATCCAAATATGGACTCGCGACCCAATTACATTCAGAGGGACTCATTAACTAATGAGATATATTTGTTAGTATTTTATGAACAAAAGTGATATATCTAATCAGTACTAGGAACTGCCGTATGCATATATGTAACAGTATAGATCAAATTCGCGACGTGATCACAATGCGCCCACAGTAAATTGGTAATTATATTATCAGATATGTATTGATCTACATTTGGTGCCATTGGAATATAAATTTTAATTGTATTTAAAATATTTTATACTACACTCACTACCTACATATCAGAGTGACACGGCACACTTTATGGTTTTTAGGTTAGGTTGTCGCGATCTTGGTTTAGTAAAAAAAATCCTAGATCCCTAGCGGGGGCAGCCTTTACTGACAGCTTGTGTTATTCTTATTGCTTACTGATATTTTAGTATACATACTGATCATTTATTTAAAATACTAAAAAAATATTATTTTTACAAATATTTTAATTAAAATGCTGAGAATTTGGTTGGTTTGGTTGCCGAACTTAGTGAGCTACCAGCCTCTGCATATAAAACGTTATTCAAGAAATAATAATTACATTATCTTGTTGAAATGTTTGATTTGGTACGTTTAGGTACGACTGCACCATAAGGTACTGTTTATAACATAGTTTTGCGGCGATAAACTAGCTCTTTATAGTACTAGTAAAAATTTTTACTTTATTTTACTAGTACTATAAGATACCTTTGCGTCAGCTGTCATTGTCGAACTAAATGCTTGTAATTTTTCACGAAAATTTTTTTATGCAAGTGCATGAAATATTTATATTGTTGAAAAGTGAAAAAAAACCTCTACCAGAAAATGTCAAAAAATATATACCGTGTCATTTAAAAAAATTGCACGTGACGTCACCACTCTGAAACAATTAAAGATAAAAAATTTTTGATAGTGTTAAAATGTAGGTTTTTATGTGCCATTTGATTTGATATAAGGTTTATTGGGTCTAAAACAATTAATAAAGTAGCTAGAAGGCGGGGCCTTTTTTATAGAACAGACTGTATACTAAAGTATGATCAAAAATTATTTTCATCTAGTATGGATATGGAATAGTTCCTAATTTATGAATGCAACTACGTTTATATTTAAATGTCAAACTTGACATTTGATTTTTAATTAAATTATAGTTTCATTCATAAATTAGGAACTATGTCATAGCCATAGTAGATCAAAATAGGTTTTGATCATACTGTATTTTCCTACAGCGGCTTGGAATTTTGCAAAAATAAATTTTTTAATTTGATTTGTAAAAAGAAAATTGACAAATGTTAGTTTTAGCCAATCCGATGGTTAATACTTGATATTAGAGTGCGGAAAGTGTTGACAAAAGAGTGCAGAAAATAGTCATTTTCTGCAAGCACATGCGTGCGCAAAGTGACTACTTTCGCACCAAAGTTGGAAATAGTATATTGTATGTTAAGAGCTGAAAGTGCATTCTTGCCGCTTGCGCATGAATATTGCTGGTTGAGACGAAGTCGAAACCAGCAATCATGCAAAAGCGGCAAGCGCACTTTTAGCTCGAAATATACATACTATTTTTTCGACGACTGAGCATATTATTAAAGGAAAATATGAAATTTCATTTTATCGCAAAAATTAATTGACAATCAAGTTAACATTACTTGCGCAGTCTATGACATGTGACGCGATTATTTCCACAAATGACGGGCGTTGTCAAGGAAACATTCGGACGTGGCTAGCTATTTTGTTCACGCGGAAACCCAAAACGCTCGGCGAGCGGCAAAAAGATGAAAACGCACGCTCAGCGGCAAACGTCAACTTTCTGTTGTCAAATGACAGTGAGAAAAATCTACTTTCGATGTCAGTCGTCGAAAAAGTAAATTTTGTAATTTAGAATAAATCAACTTCAGTCATTTTTAATGAAAGATAGATATTACCACAAAATGGGGTTATTTGGAGGTTTCAAAAAGAGCCTTATTTTGACAAAATATCAGGTGATCAATAAAATTTCACGTCTAGAGTGCTGTGGCTCAATTTAAATCATATGAAATAACAGCACTCTAAATATAAAATTGTGTTGATCCAACAATGCAACTACAACATTTTCATCTTACACAACCGAACGAATAATTTACATGGATGTAATGTGAGTAGCTGTGGTGAGATGGGAACTGTACCCATGACGCTTATTCATACTTTATTATTACATTTAAAGATATTCACATAGTACTATGAAAGATTTACTTTGTCAGTAGCCACTAGATTAAAAATCGCAGTAAATTATCCTTAAAATTTCATAATACCTTTGTTTAGCATTACAAACTTAGAATCCATAATATTTAATTTCAAAACTAAATAAATTACTGGAAAACCTTTGCTCTAGTTTACTAAGGGTTGTTGGTAGTGAATATCTATTTTTCGGTTTATACTTGTACTACAACTTGTTTCGTCAATCGATAAAAGACATTTGCACACTAACTTCTTATTAATTTATTATATTATTTAAAACAAAAGTTACGTTATTTATAAAATTTTAGTGATTAGTTACTACTACTTACTAAAATATAAGACGTCTAATCAAATAGTATATTCCTGCTGATCTAAGGCAATTTTTAACAAAATTCTATATAAATTCGATAATATTAATTTATCTGTTTTGAAATACCCACAATGTAGAAAACAACTAATAGTCAAAGTAGCTAGTGCCTAAAAGATACTAATAAAAATAGATGAAAATATTCTATTATTTAGATTTCTTGGAAGGACCCGCCATGGAGATGATTAACAAAACGCTTGTCAACACGAGTAGAACATTAAGTCATATTAACATATATTTAGACACGGAAAAACGTTATAGAACAACTGTGTTTACTTTAACCCAGTTTTTAAACTTAAAGAAGGCGTAGTTGTCCGTGACAACTCATATTAACTGGGATTGATAGTTATATCTGTCTTTACAAAAGAATGAAAATAACTTAGGTGTGAACAAACAGAAAAATTCAGATTCCGGAAAATACGCCGAAACATAGAAGCTATTAAAAAATCAGTTGCTTTAAAGGGGACAACCTGGAAAAACAACTGCGGAACGACAGTTGAAACGAGATCCCTGAAAAGTTCAGAAGCTACATTTCATTTTAACTAAACGTCTGTGTTGATTTTCCGCATTGGTATCAGTTACTTGATGAATTACAGGCTGGACAGGATGCATCTTAGGGAAGTTAGATGCAACTTACGTGGATGCAGAAAGAAAAATGTGGTTATTTGCAACTAATAACGAGTATATGAAATTAGTTATAGCATAAAGTCAACATTAATTTTAAATGTGAAAAATAGTTCCTCATTGTTCCGTTACGCTTGGTGTAAATTACAGGAAATAGTTAATGTGTTACATATTGGCTATATTCCAGTTGTCATTACCGTGACAGTGACGCACCTGTTAGTTGAAACGTGTCGCAGTTTGAAAATGAAAAAATATTTTACTTTTGAATACGATATTACAGTTAAACACAAACTTGTAAAAGATTAATTTCAAAATACGGTATGGAACTTACATGAATTAATTCTTTATGGAAAAGGTACAATTTGCTACTTCAAAGGAATAAATTAAAATCTAAGCACTGAGCACTGCCCAAAAAGTAGCTATAAAATGGAAAGTATAACAATGTAACGACGACACCTTCAAGCAGAAAATTACAAAAACTTAGTTATATAGTTATTCGATTATTAATAGATATTAACCACTCGCTAACAAATTTTATTTAGGAAAAAGTGATAAAATATAAAAAAAAACTATAACAACAACAACGCCGCGCCGTATATTAGATTCTTATATAGAGAGGGGGTCGGGGGCAAAGAAAACGACAGAGAACTACTAATGCTTTAATGTAGTCTCGTGCCACATCGACGCCTTTGATCCAACTCCTGCTTATGTAAGTCGGCACTTTGACCCCCTCAGCATGAAGTCACATCAGCTATCATCGTTCATAAAATAAGTTCCACGAAGGTGAGCTTTAAATATTCCGAACTGAAAGAAATTCGAAAGCGGGAAATCTGACCAATAGGCTAGGTGTGGAAAGATATCGAAACAGATCAACAGCTTTCAATGTAGCTACAACGTATTTGTGCGATCACGCATTGTCGTGCTGTAGGAGCACTTCTTTTCGAAGTCGGCGATAGTGTTTAATCTTGATTTGGTCCCTAAATTTCGAAAGAAGGACATGATAATTGTTAAGAAAATCGATACTCAAGAGAATCCTTGAAAATAAAAGAGCATTACTTTGCCTGGCGATGGTTTCGTTCTGAACTTCTTTGGCGGCGGAGAGTTGGAATGCCACCACTCCATGCTGGCTTGTTTGTTGACAGGGTCATAGTGATGGACCCAACTTTCTCCCATACTGACGATTCTGTCAGAATCTGCAACGACACAGGTAAAGCTCAGAATAAATGTTCACTCTATGCTGTTTGTACAAGAGTGTCAACATACGATCTAACTGATTTCTAGTCAATTTTTAATCTTGGTACTGTAAACTTCTGCATATAATAATGTAAATATGTCATTAAGCGTCCCGATGATCGCATACGCAGTACATAATTTATTGTTAAAGCAGCTCTATTCCCTGTTAAGGGAACTGTACGATATTCAGAATTATTCACTTAGAACTAAATATATTGAAGTGATAGCAGTGTAAAGATTTTGTGTAATATTAGCGCATTTCAGGCAATAGAACAGCTCATCAAATTGGTGTAATTGATCTCCCTTCTGTAAATATTCGCCAGTGTGGTAGTAATAAATACACGAGTTCATGTTTGTTTAGTCTGTAAACGATAAAATCTATATTTAATGATCAAAGAAAGTTGGTTATGTAACATTATCATATTAGAAAATAGTAAGCACCTGAACAACTACGCCATACAGTTTGCATGTCCAGAATGGAATATTAATTTATTTCAGATTGTATTCAATACAAAAAGTTCAATTTAGTTGTTACCGTTACGGAGACTGTAAAAGAAGTAAGCAAAGACAACCGGCCTCTCAGCCGGAGCTGGTCGGGGGTAAAACAAAAGACTCAAAAGCTTCAGCTGTAAAATAAAAATATGGGCGCCAAGTAGCAAGTAACCCAACACTTTGCTAATCAAAAGGTACACTACAGACGGCGCTACTAACCAAACCTGAAAATAAAAGGTAACGGCAAAGGCACAAGTCAGATACGCAGGCAAAGATGTCAAGGCAGTATAATTGCAGCAAACAAAAATACAAACACAATTAAAATGCACACAAAAATATCATACGAAAATCCAATCAGTATATGACAAATTTATATCACAGTAATAAAGCGTCTTAATAAACCTCACCAAAATAACGGTACATAATTTACATAATAATTAAGGCGTATACGAAATATTAACGTAGCTCAAATAAATAGATTAAAATATATTAATATGCATAATCGAATCACAGAATGACTAACCAAATGGCTAAATGCAATACTAGCAAGTTTTCGATAGCACAATGGCTATGACACATTTGTTACAGCTTAAATTTAGAATTACTAGGTGAATTCGACCAATTACCCACTATGCAAGAGCAGTCTTAAAGCTTATCAAAAATAGTAACATCGCTCTTACGGAACCAAGATCTTTCTTCTTCCTAAAGCGCTTTGTAAACCGATATGTGACTACGGTAAGTTTCAAATCTTTTTCAAGATGTCGCAAGCTAATATTACACGAAATTACTGAGACCTGAAACTGGATTCAACCTAAAGCTATGTCACAAGCGTGACGTAAAGACCGAGAATGAATTAAATTCGTCATGCAAATGCCGTACAACTTTCGCTAATATAAACACTTGGACGGAGCGTGAGGCACAACCATCCTAATCACTTTTAACCTAAAATAGTGAAAATAAACTACCGCAAGAAAATCATTAGAAACAAATACTTAAACTGCCTCAAAAGGTGAGTAGTGCGCTTAAAATACAGACTACAAGCGTTCAATCATTTGCCGGATAGGAAGTAGCACAGTCACAAAAACATATTAAAACAGATCCCAAATTTGAAGTGGCCCAAATCATAATGAATAACAACCGACCTTGCGATAGTTGTCCAGGCTGCAGCGAGCACAGACGGAGGGTCCGATAACCAGCGGTTCGCGCAAGGTTTGTGCAGAGCTAACGACCTGCAGATAAACGTGTCGATGCAGGAGGTTACGCAGGAACTTCTACCTTTGCTCTCGATTGTAGGCATGGGGACTTCTACATGTTCGCAAAGCTCAAGGCGGCAGCTGGGACCAACTTCGCCCGATGATCAGGGGTCTCAAGAGGGCCACGAAAAGGTTCACAAAAGCGGACGCCACCAAAAACAAAGACCACAAAAATCGACGCCGCAAAAATGGACACCGCAAAAATGGAGACCGCAAAAATGGACACCGCAAAAATGGAGCTAAAAGACTATCATACCATAGAATCTAAATAAACATCATTAAGGAAACATACCCTTAGGTGTTCTAGGCTCCGCTTCGCCAAAAGAAAACATGTGCTCGCCCAGATGAAATCAAAACTATGATTGAGGCTTAGGAAAACGCAAAATAATCTTCCCGGGGACTGCATCGTCAACACCGGAAGGCTCAAAACACAACATAAAAGATTTCCCCGGCCAGATGCCTGTGAAATAATCTCATCAAGGTACGTTTCAAAACGTCATCTCACAAAGGCAACTATTCTGCAGCAACACAATATGGCAAATGACCAAAAAGGCTGATAAGGAAACCCAAAATTCGAAAACTGGAGGGAGCCGTAAATATGCAACCAGACTAACACCGATGCAACAAGAGAGGCCTAGTCTCACGCACATTAATTAAGAATATAAATTCCTGGAAATTCGAAGCTTGTAGTGACGGGTAATATTTAGATTTATCGAAAATAGGGCAGTTTAATATGTAATATTTTTAAATGACTTTTAGCCCGTAACATAGTGTTAGTGGGGATCGAATGGTTTAAACCGCAGGCTCTTCTTTGGTGAAGTGGAGGACTTCATTGGAAGGTGATTATCTGCGAGTTACACCAACGCACTTGGTTTCTAAACCATTTTTACCAGCCTCCTACTTTTTATTTTCTCACCGGGTGTGGTCAAGTACATTAGTAAATGGAAAAAGGAATTGTCAATCAGTAAATGATGTTTCATTATTTATGTCATAATATTTTCCCAGAAGGACGGGTTGCGTATTTGAATTTGTATCAGTTCTTGCAATTTAAAAATCGAAAAAATGATCTGTAAAAAATTTAAAAGTTTTGACACGAAATATCTAAACGTAAGTACCAGCTCACATTTGCGAAATGAAACTGCAGGAAGAGCATGCTTGAATGCACCGTACATAGATCCAATTCAGTTTCTGAAAATACCCAGCGTTAGTGAGTTACGTGATGTGGTTGCAGCATTTAAGTTCAGGTAATAGCTACTTCCATATGCAGGATTCACAGGTTGGAAAACACCCAGCGAATTATTACGCTAAGATTTTAGAAAAGAAGGAATGCGTTAAGTCACAGGGTATGGGTAAATCTCTAACAGCAGGCTCACCTACCACTACTTGCAAGTAAATTTGTTTCTGAGCGAATATATTCTGACACTGCCTGTGATAGAAACACAAAACGGAGAGAATTTCTAGATTTCTCTCAGAACATTTTTCCTTGTCGCCTCTTTTTCTGTTAAATGTAGACTGAAATATAGACAAAACCTTTCTTACAGGCAAGAAAGGGGCATCAAAATTGACGAAACACACATAAAGGTATATGTTTCTCCTGGCATATTTCACTTTCAAAGCCCTTTTCGTCGTAAATATCAAGGAACGTATGTATTACATTCTTTTTATGTTTTTAGTTGGTGACATGGTATATGACAGCAAAAGACATGACGCGTTTCGGGCGTTCTAAACACACCATGCCTTTTTATTTCCATGTCAATTTAAGTTTATGAAATCTTTATTTCGTATTTTACTTTAATAGCAATGCCATGAGAAGTGTGTGGCAGAAACTGACCGACAAACATTTTTTGGAACTTTCGCGTCTGCAATTATACTATCGAACATTTAAGGGCACTTCAATATGTGAAATATGAGTATTCTCTGCAGTCTTGATGTTAGTAAGTTTATAACATTTTCAAATCAAAAATGATTCCTGACATTAATTTGATAGAGCAACAATTTGGGCTTAATGAAAAGTTGTAAATATATCTAAGGCATCAGTAGTTTAAAAAAAATCTCTAAAAGGTTTTACGCAGAACTTCCCTGGTCGACATAGTAACACTAAGTAATTTTCAAAGTCTAATTAGGTTAGGAGTTTCTAATAAATCAAATAAAAATTCAAATTAAAAAAAAAAACGTTACCGGTTTTTGAATTCGAACGGCAGCCAAACCGCCCCAACGTTTTGTGCGATATTGTAAAGGACTGGGCAATTTCTACCTGCGCCACGGAGCACCGACCTTTCGATTTCGTGCGTCGCAGCTGTATTTGGTAACGCGCTAATTTGTGCCTCCTTTTTGTATCGTAAAACATTTATCCTGTACCTATTGGCTCCCAGTTTTGGTTAGAATAAAGCCTGCACTATGTACAAGTTATTACTTGTATCTATGTATTACTAAGTTACATGAAAGATAAACAACATTTTATTTTTTTACGGTGCCCACCTTGTAGATATTTGTGTGAAATTTTGACGATTTCATTCCAGGTATATATATTGTTAAGGCTCTACGTTACGGCGCCTATTTAAATATGCAACGGCTACTCCATCTTGAATTGAATTATACCTTTTTAGATTTTCAAAAGTTTCAATTTATACAAATGATAACACTTGAAACTCTTTTAGGGCTTTGGGTTTGAATATCTAGTCACTTAGTTATGTAAATTTTATTTTCAAATATTTCTCAATTTTGTATTGAAATGAATTGTCACCTCTTATGTCAATTCAAACGTCAACAACCAATCTCATATCAAATCTGACAAATGCTCAACTCTAATTATATACTATTAAATTTATATGATACGGTAAGCAATTGTTTATAATTAATTGCACTTTTAAATTGTATTTTATTTTCTTTAGCGTTGATAGAACAAGATTACTACCCACCTTGTACTGATCTTATATCACCTCCAATACCGCAATCTTTTGAAATACGCAGCTTGGATTCCCTCCTAGTCCTGCTGCAATGCTCCGCTCAAACACACCGACAGTCAACCTCCACTAACCAACAGATGTCAATTCGTCAACTCCCGGCAGCTACTCGAAAAGACTGCGCCCTACTCTGCTCGTGCACCTGCTAGTTTCCAGAACAGATCTTCTTCAAGCAGGTCTCTGGCAAATCAACTGTCACAGATGAAGTCCAACTGTCACACCTCCTCCGCAGCTCCAAGATTCATTAGCCTCTGTCGTCAGTAACCAACAGAATACCTCAGATGTTGTCCTGACTCCACTATCTTCCTTGAATGGATCCTCTCACCTCCAGAATGTATCCACGAACTCAGTACTCAGCAATACTCAAAACTAATGTAATTCCTTGGAACTTGTATTATTATAAATAAAGCTATTTCAATCCAAATCTATAATACTTCTTGCTTAATTATTCTTCTTGTATCTCCATTTATTTTCACCATTTTCCAATTCTCTTATAACTTATACTTTATTTTTAATACTTCTTTCACTACCATGTTAACCACTTATATTTATTAATTACTCTTTTTAATATATCCAAACAAATACAATCAAGATAGGGTAAAATTTCTATATTTGTTTAATCAGACCAAATTTTCAAAATACATGTTTTATAAGTTGTTTTTCTAATAATTAGAAGAAAATTTCTTAACTACAATATTTGATTCTTAATGCCTTCTATATTATAATATCATTTGATCCTTACCTACTTTAAATTATATTCTTAACAGAATCTGCATCTGTCATGATTGATACTACTATCTATTAACTTTCTAGATTTAAAACATGTGTAAAACGTTCAATAGTTATCATTTCTTTAATAATTTGTTCCAAATTTGATTTATTTAATAAACTTATTTCAAACATCCCCTACCTTTTGAATTGGTCAAAATAGATTGTATTGTTATCCCAATTTTTTTATAGGTTCTAAATTTATCCAATACCCACATATAGTGTAACATAACAATATATACATATATATAATGTGCATGCAAAATATCATCTTCTCCCTACAAATAGTTTTTGAGTTATACCGCCAACAGACAGACAGACAGACAGACAGACGGACGGACGGATGGACGGAAGGAATTGAGAAAACCTGTTTTTCGTCATCTAGTGACCTTGAAACGTAAAGATCTGAAGAAATCTCGGAAGGTGATTTTTGCGTTATTACAACTCTTTCAGACGAGGGAGGTAAAAATACATAACGCAACAAAAAGGGAGACAAATCTCAGAAAATTAAAATCTTCCAATCTACACTTCAATAGTGAAGTACCTACCAATTAAAGAAAACTAAATGTAATAACACTTGCTGTTACGTAAATAGAGCAACATAAGCATGCAATAGCTATTCAGACAGTAATTCTTTAAATAACCAAGTCACACTATAAAAAAATAACTAACAAGTAACGGCAAAGTTGTAACTATAAGATTCCAAATAGTTATAGCTACATACATACAAATGCATACAATTTCTGTGGACAAATGGTATATAATTATAGATAATACATAAGCGTTAACATTTCTTTAAATCTCACAGAAGCTGTAGCGATATTTTTCTAGTGGAAATAAGTTTAGCTCACGAAGTAACTTTTAAGCAACATGCTATACTAGCTCTAGTTGGAACGTCATCCAATACTTTAGAACTTTCGTAGCTTGAAAACGTTAGTATCGAATAACGACAGGACTTGAAAGTCATTGCGTTAATATCCAACATGAAAGTGGAGTAACAAAAACCTCAAACTGAAAAGTAAATCTCAAATCGAAATCGGATTGTGGGTATAACTTGAATGTCATGATTGATGAGAACTGAGAAGCCACAAAGTGTCTGAGACTAAGAAAAGATTGTTTATCAGAACATATTGCAGTTAACTATACAATTAATCCCGCGGCCGTTCTACTTTTCGATGTATGGGTTATGGAAAGTTTCTGTGGCATCTTTTTCCATACTCCCCTCCACTATTTTCTACTCCTTGCTAGTGTCTGTGCCACTCCGTTGCTGTATCCTGATTTTCTCATCCCTCCTCTTCTTTTAAAATTACCGTCAATGATATCAACTATTTAGAAGCACAAAATCCATTAATCTGGCCTGAGGGTACTCTAATAAATAGGTTTTTTCGATTCTACAGTGGTAAACCATCACGAACACGGAAATCGAGTACAAACATCTGTGACCTATAAAATTATGTGTCTTAATGCGCGAAGCGTCTGTAATAAAGTTGATCTAATTAGTGATCTTGTGAGCGAATGTTCTTACCCAGATTTTATTTGTTTAACGGAAACCTGGCTACGCGCTAATGAAGCTTGTGCTTTTAAACTACCAGGTTATGTGGTTGTCTGTAGTTTTTGCCGAACGGTATCTCGAGGAGGGGGGGTACTTATATTAATTAAAGACAAATTTAAATTTACTGTTAACGTTTTACCCAACAACTGTATAATCGAGTCTGTTTTAGAGGCTGTTTCTGTCAATGTACTTGTTAATAATGTGAACGTAAATATTATTTGTTTGTATAAACCTCCTAAAACCTCAGTCGATTTATTCGTTGATTTATTGGATGGTCTATTGAAACACAGCAAAAACGGTAAAACAATTCGGCTTGTGTGCGGTGACTTCAATTGTAATTTTCTTGACGATTCGAATGCATCGACTGAGGTAAAAAATGTGCTTCTATGTCATGGTTTGCGCCAATGTTTTTTTGACCATTCCCGTGTACAGGGTAGTTCTAGAACACTTATTGATAATGTTTACACAAGTATTAATCTCAATGATATTTTGTCCAGTAAAACTGCTAAAAATTTTGTATCCGATCACAGGGCACAGATACTAACTTTTATGTTATCCAGCAGTCACATGTCTGGAAGCCCTGATGTAAACACTTTTAGGCCTATCACTGAAAAAGGGTGTTTATCTTTCTACCAGGCTCTTGAACAGGTTGATTTTACTTACTTATATAGCGACCTGTCTATTTGTGACAAATTTTCAAAATTTATTAACAGAATCGCTACAATTCTAAATAAATGTTTCCCTATTAAACAGATCACAACTAGAAAGCAAGATGCTAGTATTGCTTGGTTTACACCAGAGTTAAAATTGATGCGTAATCATCTTAATCACTTACAAGAGCTGTACACCATGATTGGCACACATGACACGCGACTAGCTTATAATCGTTATCGCAGTATATATCGCCTGGCGCTAAAAAAAGCGAAAGTTAGTGCCAACGACAAGGTAATATCAAACTCTTGCAATAAGTCTAAAACAATTTGGAATATTATTAATGCCAATAACAGTACTGCACATAAATCAATAACAACGAGATTTTCGCCTGATGAATGGAATCGTTATTTTAGAGACGTCCCTGAAAACTTGCTATTGCAGAATAATAATCAAACAGGAGACCCTTTATCCTTATTTTATTTTAATACACCAGCTACTCTCAAATTTTCCTTATCTGAAACCACCTTCAACGAAGTTAGAAATGCCATAGCATCATTATCTAATAGTAGAACCAAAGATATTTACGGATTCAACGTGTATCTGCTGAAAAGAAATATTAACCATTTTGTGGCCCCTTTGACTAGATTACTAAATGAGTGTCTAAACTCAGGGCAATTTCCTGACTGTTTGAAGGTGGCATTAGTACTACCAATTTATAAGAAGGGAGAAAATGATGTTATGTCTAACTATAGACCAATCTCAATTCTTCCTATATTTTCTAAAATACTGGAAAAAATTATTGAGAAGCAAATAAGACATTATTTCGAGTCTAATTCTCTTTTCAATGATAATCAATATGGATTTAGGACTAATAGGAGCACCTCCAGTGCACTTGTTAATTTTGTTAGTAACACAATTGGGTGTTTTGAGCTGGGTGAATACTCTGTTACAGCCTTTTGTGACCTCAGCAAGGCGTTTGATTGCGTCAATTATGACGTCCTGTTGGAAAAACTAAAAAAGTATAACCTTGATGAGTTGAGTTTAAAAGTGGTTCGGTCATACCTCACAAATCGGTGTCAAGCAGTAAGGGTCGGTAATTTAATATCGAATAGACTGCAAATTAACTGTGGAGTACCTCAGGGCTCCATCTTGGGGCCTCTGCTTTTTTTGATCTACATCAACGACTTACCATATTTTTTAAATGGATCATTGTCTATCCTTTTTGCTGATGATACCACCCTCACTGTTTCGCACTCAAACTATGATGTTGCAGTAGATAAATGCAATTCCACCCTCAATAGGGCTGACACATGGTTCTTATCAAATCATCTCACGTTGAACCGAGATAAAACTCACAACAGAGTATTTACCCTGCGACCAGTAGCTAATAATGACTGTTTTGGCGAAAGTAAGTTCTTAGGAGTACATTTTGATACTAAATTAAATTGGGATGTGCATGTTAATTATATCGCCCATAAATTGGCAAGTAACATTTTTGCTCTGCGTAGCTTATCGACATCTGTTTCTTCAACCATTTTAAAAACTGCATATTTTGCACTTTGCCAGCCTCACATGTTATACGGAATTATTGTTTGGGGTCATGCTCCGTGTAGCAAGAAAATATTTGCTCTACAAAGAAGAGCCATCCGAATCATAGGTGGAGTATCTTACACTGCTGACTGCAAATATCTATATCGGGAATTCAGAATACTTACATATATTTCATTATACATTTATACATGTCTATGTTACGCCAAAAGTAATTATGAAAAATTCGAATCCCATAGTGATACTCATACCTATGATACGAGGCATAAAGATAACTTTTACAGCGATTTTTATAGACTGTCCAAATCACATAACGGACCTAATTATTGGTCAATCAAATTTTTTAATACTATTCCTTATAACATCAGGAGCATGCCTATAACTAAATTCAAAAATTCTATTAAACAAATACTGCTCGAAAACCCACTTTATGATGTAAGTGAATTTTTTAAAATAAATTTTGTGTGAACCAATGGATTGACGAGATTGACCTGTGTAAATATCTTTGTACAGATAAACTGCATCAATAAATATTATTATTATTATTATTATTATTATTATTATGTTTGTTTCTGCCTTATTTTTCTTTTTTGTCTCTATGCTCTACTTCGGTACACTTTCTTGGCTAATTATTTTTACTTTATCGCTTGCACATGGTCTGATATTTTTTTTTCAGATCGAACGAAAAATTATCTTTCCCATAGCATGATTTCAGTATGATTACGTCGTTGCTAACAGACAAACGGCAACAGTATGCAAATGAACTTGTTTATATGACAACAAGAAGTTACATTACGGGAATAACTTTTCGGGATAGGCCGCAAAAGTATTTCTCGGCCTAGGTCGGTAGAGATGTAACGTAACGTAATATCTTAATTATTGGGTTTATTCCCATTGGAGAGAAAATAGTATGTGCAACACGTAGGAAAAGTGGACGTCCACGTCTCGTGCTGGTTACACAATATGCTATTGTTATATACTTGTCTTTATCGACATTAAATTCAGGCCTTTCTAGTATATTTCGTTTCTTATTTTTTTTTCATGAAACCTAACGTCGGTACTTGTTCATTTCTTTTTCTGGTTTTCTTTCGTTGTTTATGATTTACTCCCATATACAGATATTGGTTTAACAATTTAGCTATGTACTTCCGTTTTATTCTCGAGTATTTCTTTCTTCTTCAATATATTATTCTTAATGGCAGTGAATAACTTTCCTATTTTTGCTATTCTATCTTTTATTTCATTGTTTCATTGTATACTTATATATAAATTTACTTATTCTAGTCTAAATCCATATTTTACAATGTTATGTTTTATGATTTTTTTCTGTATTCATATTTTTTTTCTGTGTATTTATGTTCATATGTACTTCTAGCAAGTACTTCCCGAACAGGAAGCTTTTCTATGTTGTGCTGTACGTCGCATTCGGTTTCTGCTATGATGTAACACATTTCTCGTCTTTCCCTTCTCTAAGTTTATTTTACATTATTTTTCATTTATCGCTTTTCGTGTTTTCTCGCCCTCGTTTTGCCCAGCCATCCTTTCAGTGCTTCGTTGCAATTACTCGCTTTTCAATTTATTTCCTTCTATTATTCTGATATAGTTGTGGTCTATATTAATCTACTTCTTTCTCAAGTATTTCACAAAATTCATTCTTTTTATTTGGGGCGTCATTTTTAATTTTTAAATAAGTAATCATTTATATATTTCATATCTGTAAGGTTTTCCTATTTTCTTTATCTATCATTATCGTAACATATGCTTATGCCCAGAATTTTTTATGACCATGCCATCATAAATGTTCGAAATAACTTCTATATTCGCACTTTAGTTGATTTTAATTATGCAATTAGCATATGGGATACTGCTTTTGTGTAGAAAATATTTGAGGAATTGATCCACTTTTATAAATAAAATGCAATGTATAAACGTCTACATTTCATAGAAAATCGCCATAAAGTTTACAGTTTCCTTGACAGAAACCCATAAATATAGAACTAAAAGCAACGATTTACATCAGATGAAGCCTCATGGAAAAATCCTTTATCTAATAGACGTGTCCGTCCGGGACGCTGTTTCAGCAGCCAAACCGTAAGAGATAGAGAAAAAAGTTATTAAAGTTATATGTTTGGAATGATCATGTCAGGTCAGGAACCGAATTTCAGTCTCTAACACTAATTATTATCTTAATTATAATCCTAACTTTTTAGGTTAGATTCTAGGCAAATTTTATCAAGGCGAATGCGACTGGTAGTTTGCTACCAACAATGACGTCATATACGTACGCGTGGTGAATACGCGTTCTATTTGCAAAACGGTCTTTTTTGTTTTATTAAATGAGACATTTGTATCACTGGACTGCTAGTCAAATACTAATTTCCAATTTCATATGTTGTACCATTGTATGCAAAAGTAGCATGGACAAGTCTAATGATTACTTTTAGGGGTTTTGAAGCTGTATGAACTTGGTTTACTCAAAATATAGAATGACAGTCTCAACTTACTGACACTGACAGTATTGTGACAAGGTTTTGATATTAAACAAATATATTGCCACATTTATAAAGGGTAACACAAACTGTTTCAGATACGGTTGCACACAATGGTTCTTCCAACTACTACTGAAGTAAGATCAACGTAAATGTCGTATCTACGAAAGTACTCGAACAAAAACCCGCGGAGAAATTAGTTTTGCGGAACTTCACTCTCATCGTCCAGAAACGTTCGAACTCAAGCCATAAAACGTATTTACACACGTATTACATACAAGAGTTTTTGCAAGACCACAACAAACAAAATAACACACAGTTAAGTAATTAAACATTCCCAACACTATATACATTTTTGATAGAGTGAAAAATATGTTTTGATATAATACAATATAAATATAGACATCACTGAAGAAGCTTGTTATGACATTTCTTTATGCGTTCGATACACCTTGGATCAGTTCGAAATGGTCATTATGCCTTCGATGCAGCTGCTTTTGTAAAAACTTTATGAACGTCAACTTTTGACATTGATTAAGATTCGTAAAGTGTCAATTGTAGAGGTGAGAGTGCAAAATAGTACCATGAGATAAAAAAAATTATTCTGAGCAGGCCTTGATATGTGTTATACGTTTGGCAGTACTGGAGTGTATTGTCAGTCGAATATGTCAAATTCGAGATTTGCAGGTTAAGTTTTACGTCAGACTGTGTCAAACATCAAACAAAACCTAACCTTTTAATCTCGAATTTGACATAGACTGACAATACACGACAGTACTGCCAAACGTATAACACATATCAAGGCCTGCTCAGATTCATTATTTTTATCTCATGGTATATTATGTTATTAGGAGTAAAAGTGATACTTTTGCTTTTGTTGCTATTTTATTTTCAAACGCCCGAACTAATATAAATAAATATATATTTCAAATTACGATTATTGAGAATTGACGTCCACGTCAGTTCCCGAGAATCAAGAAGAGCAAGGTCACATATATTCGAAAGCTAATCAAGTTTTGAAGTAGTTTTACTTCGCTGTCGTAAAAGTGACCACTTTTATACCTAGGCATTCACCTTGTCTATCAAGTCGCATAAGTTGTCACTTTTTTGACGTTTGAAAATAGTAGCTATTTATGATACATGTTGCAAAATTGAATTGTTTCAGGCACGCGACGAGGCCGAAGGTCGCGTCAAGTGCCTAAAAATTTCTTTGCAGCGTGTAAAATGCAAAATTTTATCTACTTTGTATATAAATAATTAGAAACATAAATGTTGACATGTTATAAGTGTGACAATCCCTTAGTTTTCTGAAGTAAAGGAGGCTGTTTAGACGTTTCTCGTACAAAAGGAACAAAGCAAAATAGAGCTTGAATAGACCTTATAACTGTAGTTTTCAGTGCTTTAATAGCCACATTAAGTAACATGTAAGCAAACCAAAATGAAATCAAGCTTGGCTTTGAAATATTTGTTGTATGAATAATATGTTCGTGGCACTGTAAGTCTATGTCAAATTCGAGGTTAGCAGGTTAAGTTTTGCATCAGTCTGTGTTAAAACTGACAGAAAACCTAGCCTGCTAACCTAGAATTTGACATAGACTTACAGTGCCACCAACATATTGTTACGATTTATCTTCTGGGCTATTAAAAATTAAACGCCGCTTCTTGTTTTAAGCATTTATTTACAGCAATTTAACTTAACGATTTACAAAAACACAAGAACTATTAATACGGTACACAAATTATTTATAAACTAATAGGAACTATTTCTAACAACAAATACACTTCATTTATTTTCACACGACTTAACCATGAATGATTTATCTGGCAAGCTTCGCGCACTTCAAAGCTAGTTCGGACTAGACGCTCTTCCGCTGCGCTTGCTTATATATATCACCAGGTGATTCCTTCTGGAAGCTTCGAGATATTCTCGACTATTCTAGCAATGCTAATCACCGAGATCGTTCTGGAATGATCTGGAAGGCTGACTAATCTGTCTGCACGCGATCCGGCTCGAAGGTCGTTACAATATTATTCATACAACAAATATTTCAAAGCCAAGCTTGATTTCATCTTCGTTTGCTCACAGGTTAGATAAATACTATTTAACTCTTTAAATAGTAATAGCGCGCTAAAGACATTATTTATTTAACCATTATACTCAGATTCTTCTAATAACTTATACAGTAGTCTAAATATGTATACTGCTTCATTCGCTTTCACAGTATGATTATAGCAGTTGGTACTTGTTACTTAGCATGTTCAGGACTTATCCATAAGAGAGAAATAAAGAAGCTTAGTGCTCCATAGCTGCTCGTTTTCTACTTTAAAAATTCACTGTAACTTGAATAAAACGTTTATATGTATATGAATCTCTCAATTTAAACAACATTGCTGACGATTCTTCTTTAAACTGTGCATAAACTCACTGGAATGATCTCGTTTAAGTATTTTGTCATCGATGGAACGTTAACACAGTTGAGCATAATGCATTTTGCAGAATTACTGCTAGTGGTAAACAACGGTTGTCAGCCTAACCACAACAGGATGAGTGCTGCTATTACAACCTACGGCTAGCTTCTTGCTAATGAGGTTATTGAGGCGTTAATTCAAAATGGCAAGCTCTACAATAACCTTATGCGACTTTACCCCATAATTTACATAGACCTGATACATCCTGGATGACAAAATCTGCCGCACCTGCCAGTACACTAACACATCCGAGTGAATTGCAAATCAATGTTTATCGGGAGCGTAACACATGAAATTCGCTGGAAACGATCAGAATGATTTTTATGTTCCCGTATACTAATTTCTTCTGCTATTTTGCATATACTTTCAGAAGGTGTATCAAAAGCTAATATATTGTAAATAGAGCAGTGGGATTTAATGTGGTATAGCTAATTAACACTAAGAATTTCTATAGAAAAAATCCAGTAATTCATTTTAATTTAAATCGTTACATTTAACTTTTTTGTTATTTATATATGATGAATGATAAGTCTAAAATAACTGTTCTTATTGAAATCGATTGAATAAATCGTGATTTTAGATTCAGCTCTTCTAATACAATCTTTTTAAGTCGTTATGACGTGAATGGAAATTAATTTCCTATCAAATAAAATGAAAATATATTTGTTTATTCTTTAAAATATCGGAGTTATTATTACGAACCGGCGTATTTAATTCGAGAACGAGAACAAAAAGAACTGGACTTTGTTGACGTTAACAAAGGACACAGGCGTTCCAGCTATTTTTGAACTATTGTTGTATGTCGTTGTTAATTGACGTTATAATTAATTTTCCCCGCTTGTTACAAATATTGCGTTCCATACCCTAGCGTAGCCCTTGGTAAATGTAGAAAGCGAGGTGTGTTTAAAACAACATGACGAGAAAATAATTATATGCAGGGAAATCTCCAAACAGTGAATTTCACACAACTATTGATGTTTAGGTTTTTCTTTTAATTCTAACGTTTTCCACATTTTGTATCCCCTAAATCCAACTGGGCCGTAAAACTGCCACATCCCGAATATAGACCCGTAGAAAGCCTCCAAGCAGCGAATTTCACATAAATATTGATTTTAAATTTGTTCTGATAATTATATCGTCTTTCCCATTTTGCATGCTCCAAATCCACCTGGGTCGCAAAATTTTCAGAAGCCGAATTTTCTTAAATAATACAATTGGCCAGTAGAAAGTTTCCAAACAGCGAATTTCACACAAATATTAGTTTTAAGGCTTTTCTGATAATTATAATTATAACTTTTTTTTCATTTTGCAACCCCGAAATCCACCTGCGCGGCAAAATTCCCACATCCCGAATTTTCTTATAAAAAATACAATCGACCAGGATAAAATCTCTAAACAGCGAATTTCACACAAATGTTGTATTTAAGGTTTTTCTGATAATTATAACATTTTACCTATTTTGCAACCCCAAATGCACCTGGGCCGTAAAATTCCCACATTTTAAATTCTCTTAAAAAATACAATTGACCAGGAGAAAATCTTCAAATAGCGAATTTCCCACAAATATTGATTTTACGATTTTTCCGATAATTATACGTTTTTCCCATTTTTCTACACCCAAATTCAACTGGAACGCAAAATTCCCACATCACAAATTCTCTTAAAAAATGCAATCGACCAGCAGAAAATCTCCAAATAGCAAGTTTCAAACAAATATTCATGTTAAGTTTTCTCTAATAATTATAACGTTATCCCAATTTTTCAACCTCCAAATCCACCTCGACCCCAAAATTCCCACATTCGGAATTCTCTTAAAAAGTAAAAACACGACTAGAAAGTCTCCAAACAGATCATTTCGTGCAAACATTAATTTCAAGTTTATCTGATAATTATAACGGTTTTCCCCATTTTGCAACGCCTAAATCAACCTGAGCAACCAAATTCTTAAAAACCCACAGATTCATCCACATACTACCAAAAACAAAATTCGACATTTTTTCTTTACCCCTGTTTATGCGAACATCCAATTTGCTACAAATGAAGCTCAGCTTTCTACCCCTGTAACTTCGCCCCCATGCATCGCAGACGCCAAAATCCAGCATGTATGACGAGCGTTGATTCGTCCTCTTTCCAACTAGCCCCAAATCACACTTGGATCTTTCAAAAAGTGTGCGTTGTAACAGCACCGAACGCTTTCGTGTCCAAAAAATAGTTTTAACTCCCGTATTTTCTCTCCCTCGAATCGTACATTTTCACAATCTCTCCAGAAGGTTGGCCCTTGACGTCACACACATCGCTAGAAGATCCCCGCACTAGCGTCACATCTCCAATTCGTTAAAAGTTTTCAATGTTAAAACATTTAATAAAGACATAATGGCAAACATACCTGCGAAGTTCTACTGCATAGCAGATCATTACGTACTGCAATTTTCAACCTTCTCAGCATCTTGTGCAAGTTGTTTTGAAGGATTTCTAAGAATTAAATGCCATCCCCTCGGCGGTTTCACATGTTATTGTTTATAGTTTATTTTGTTGACTCCTGAAACATGCTTTAATGGCGACTATAACTGGAGTAAAGACTTACTGCTTTTATTAGGAGAAACGGGGCAGTATAAATTCGGGATTACATATGAATAGATCTTGAAGTTTTTTAGCCGATATGTATCCTTAGTTTTGGTTAATTGTTCAATAAATACATTGCATTTTCCGTACCTATACTGCTATGGTTAATGACCTCTTTTAATTTAATATAATTAATTAAATAAATAATTAAGAACCACCTCGCAAATATTTTGTTTCTAAGTCGATTAAAAGGAGTTGTAATTTAATGACTCGTTGAAATAAATGGTTATATGCCCTGTTGATATTTTATCTATTAAAAATTATTATGGCTAGCTCAAAAATTTCGGTAAGCAATTATCCTTTCTCTCGGTTAAGTTCAATTGGGCTGAATGTATAATTCTTAATTCAACGCACTACTGCGCACAAGCAAATACTCTAAATTAGGTCATACGTTAAATCAAAATGGTTTCCACTGACAATTGCGATCGTGAATTTAAAATAAAGTGAAAATTGACCACAGTTCCACCGGTAAATATTTGAATTAGGCTGTTTCGCGGTATTTACATAATTTGTTTTTCTAGAATTTGTTAAAAGGGGGTCCAGATCCACGCACCAATTGTTTCCGTTGGCGTCTTTTCCGAATCTAACTGTCACATAACCCCAAATTATGGAGTTGGGCTAATTTGCGGCAATGAATATGGCTTGTATTGCCTTGGGTAAGACTCGTGGTGCACATGCAAAAACTTCCCGGCGCTCACTTAGCTTATTTTAGGGATGGGCAGTACCTGTGTTGTTGCCGAACTTATCTCGGGGCTCGGAGGCGACGCTAATCTCGTACTCGAACTGCTGTAGACCTGCTGCTGCTGCAATTCCTCGGGCACGTCCTCACGTAGCTGCTTGTTGCTCTGCAGTCTTCTCCTCTGGGCTGTCTCGGCTTGCAGGCCTCCACGCAGAGATCCAAGTAGGCTGGCTTCGATTTGAGGTTATGGTGCTCGTCCTTCGGAGAACTTTACAACTTATGATCTTGGATTTTGATGAAAATAGCACCACAGAACCACAAAATTACACTGAATTGGCCGGTATAATTTTTATTTTTAAAATCATATGTTTACTATATAAAAATTAACTTTATTTAGGAGTACATTTTACAACATGTCAATTCTAATATTTATTCATTTGTTCTCTCTTATATCCGCTATAAACAATCGCTAGTTTTAATCTTAAATAAAAACGGATGTGAATCAAGTTCAAAATGCTTACTTATAAATATAACTTTGCCTAAAATCTACAACTTATTTACAAATACTTATTCTAATATTATGGTCCACATTTATAATTAGTTAATCAAGTCTTTGCGTCACTGCACGTTTGTTAATTTGCTTTAAACTGTTCATATAAGTCACTGCACTGATTAAATTTATGAAAGTACTTCCTTCACCAAGGAGTCGCTTGATTTCATGTCTTCTTTTCCACACAAATTTTAAGTTGACCTGCTGTGTCCTATTCTTGAATTTATTAACCCTGGCTTGTGGATTCTTACAATTTTCCATCAAATGCCTTAATTTCAGCCTTCTTAGTTGCTCGTTGCAACGTTTATTAGCTTATCTAGATTTTCCTACCTTTCTTTTAAAACCATGACAAATATTTCACTGTTTAACGTTCTTTTAATTATTCGCTTCAATTTTATTGCCTTTGCAAACCATTTTGTAATTAATAGTTCGGCCACTACTTTGCACAAACCTCATATTTTAAATCTTATTTTACATTCAACTTAGAACCTTGTGAGAATTGAGCTTTGCTTAAACCGTTCTTTAATTAATTATACTGCTATTAATTGGCATCTCTTTACCAATGCATTCAATCTATTAAATTCAAATTGTAGCCTTGCAATTATATAAAATACCTCACCCTGAGCTTTAATGAAATGTTCATTAGTTTGGCAATGCTATCAGAGTTGAGTTTGTAGGGCTTAATACCATCGCAATACATATGCATCTGTATTATTTTTAAAGTCCCCACCAATTGTTTCTATTACATTCTCTTGTTAAGTTTTAGTACAAACAGCTGACACTACATTCCAACCTTGCCAGTGGCCATCTACGACTGTACCAAAAAGTTTAACGCGGCAACGACCTGCCCACGAAATATTATGTATGTTAGAAAATACATAATACAATTCGATATTCCGTTATCATCACACCATTTAATATATACTTGCTAATTTACAATTTCAAAAAGGGTCAGAATCAAACAAAATATAACATTTTCCTTATTTAGAAATTGAGACAATAGGGCAACGCATTTCCTCCCCCACCCACCCCTCACAACAGCGAATTCTCTTTTCTCTTAAAAAATACAATGGACCAGTAGAATGTCTCCCAGCGAATTTCACAGAAATATTAATTTCGAATTTCACAGAAATATTAATTTTAAGGTTTTTTTCTTAATTATAACATTTTCCCCATTTTGCAACCCCCAAATCCATCTTGACTGCAAAAGCCCCACATCCCGCATTCTCCTAAAAAATACAATCGACCAGAATAACTTCTCCAAACAGCTAATGTCACACAAGTACTAATTTTAAGGTTTTTCTGATAATTATAACCTTTTTCCCATTTGCAACCCGAAATCCACCTGGGTTTCAAAAGTCCCACATCCCGCATTCTCCTAAAAAATGCAATCGACCAGTAGAACGTCTCCAAACAGCGAATGTCACACAAATATTAATTTTAAAGTTTTTTTCTTAATTATAACGTTATTAGGCCTTTATGATGTAAGATTCTGGGCAATCTTTCCAAGCAGCATCAAACAACACAAAACGTACACTTGGGTGCAATTTGCCGGCCGCCGGCTCAATCGGTAGTAGGGCCGCGAGATTGATATCGGTAGAGTTAATAAAGTATAAAAAAGCCCAGAGCGCCAACAATTTTTGCTCGTATTTTAGATCCACTCGGGCTTCGCTACGCTACGCCCTCGTTTGTCTAATCAACACTCGCATGATATTTGCTACTTTCGACACTTGTTATGAAAATAACTATTTTACTTAGGTGAACTAATCTAAGACATTGCTTTTATTCCGATATCAGCCCTATCGAAACATCTCTTATGATACAGTGTGAGCCTCAGTTGAGTAATAACACAACCACCAATAAATTTATAACTGTCGCTGTACAACCCATTTTTGAACACGACTGTACCTTCAATGTTGTATCACAATATTTCCGCTCCGTCTCATTTAAGACACACAAGACGATGCGAATGCAATTTAAAAGTGCCACGCTCTCGACGCTTGAAGAAGACAGACGTACCGCGTCGGAGTATAATGTATCGTAAAGAATAGTCGCATACACGGGAAATTTTTATCGCTTATTAAGGATATCATCTCTAATTACGGCTGAATACGGGATTGACGTTCTATTCCCTTATTTGTCTTGAAAAAACTGGGTGCTATTTGTTTTTACCGTTGTATGTGTTGCGCCCATTCTTCACTCGACCAGGTAGATTATGGAGTATTTTTGAACAGTGTATTAAACTCCGTGTACCTTTGACGCCGCCTAGAGAAGTGCGTAATCATCGTCACTCAGCCATTTCTCGAATTCGACGTGGTATCTTCTCCAAGAATGACCCAACTTCATCTCTCTTTCCGGACAACACATGAACACAATCACCGAGTGCAGTACCTTGAAACTGCAAGATGGTGTTAAGGTAGAGCTTATATGTTAACTTCATGTAACACAGTACGCAGATGTGCGTAGAGTGCGTTCATTTAGAACTTTGAGTTCAGTCTAGCTTTGAACCGTAACATGAGTTTATAACTAAATTAAGAGCCCCCTCAGAGTCTTTGTTCGTACAACAATTAAAACTGGCTAGTGTATAACATTGTCTTTTCATATGTATAACATATCAAATACGATATTTTAAGCATTCAATAGATTTGTTTAAATATTCATTGTTGTTTGCCTGTGTTATGTTCTTTTGCTACAGGGAAAGTTGCAGGAAGCTTGACTTCTAGAGGACATAGACATCAAACGTAGGTCCCTGTATATGCAGAGCCGCTAAACACATCTTCTAAATAAGCTGAGTGGATTTCCTTTTGTAGTCTGGGCAATTTACATACTAGAAATTACGTGGCGCCCTAGGACGTTCATTTTGAGCAATCATAAACCCACAATCCTATTGCTAGTAAACCTCCCTTCTAGACTTCGGTAAGCCGGAGCAATTTCCTTGCAGTGTTGATTGAATTGTGTGGGTTCTCGAATTGTAAAACGGCGGCACCATCTCATAGTAGCCGGCGCGGTGCTGCAATGCGGAGGCAGCTAAGGTCACTAAATACATAAAGGTACCGCCATTCCATTGCAAGATTTTGTTCCCCCAAATTAAAAAGAATAGAACATTGTAACAAAGTGAAAGTGAAAGTGAGACAATTGATAGCTTTACCCCAAATTAAAAGAGACAAAAGATATATGTTTGCACAGTTGGCGGTACCTTTATGATTTAGTAACCTTAGAGGCAGCTGCCTGATATAAACATTGATGGTGTTTTAATTACCATTTAGCTCTGTAATAGTTGATTTGGCCGATAGTTTAATAGTTGGCAAGACACACTGTATATAAAAGTCAATAAGCTACGTTGATAAAATAGTATCGTACTTCCTCCAGCGCCATCTAATGCCAATGATACAAACTTTACGTATACAGGATGCTGTGCCACTTTTCACCGTTATCTAACGGCAATGCAACAACTTTACTGCTACACCATGCTGTCGGTAACTTTTTTCGGTCTTCATGTCTTTAAATAAGTGTTTTAATGTCACCAAATCATACAATTGTCAAACTTTAATCCAAATAAAGAACAAAGATAAACTGAAGAGTTTCTCATATTAATAAGAAAACTGATTTATGAGTAAATGTTTTTAAGTATTTCTAAATGTATTTTTTCAAGGGTATTTAAATGCATTTTTCTAAATGAGATTTTTTATAATTTTCAGTAATAATAGGACGAGAGGTGAAAATATTGCCGACAATAATTTTTGCGATTCAGATACGAGTTTCTGCAGCTACGAAAATAGCGACGAGTGCTTGCACGAGTCGTTATTTTCTAAAGCAACAGAAACGCGACAATCTGAAGAGCAAAAATTGTCATATACAATACCGCGAGCGGTCGACGAATTGCCGAAAATTTTTGTCAAAGTGTATGAGTGTTTATTGCTTCGATATAAATTGGTCGAGTGCGATAGCACGAGACCAATTTTGAAGCAATAAACACGAGTAAACACTTTGACAAAAATTCATGCAATTCGTCGGCTGCAAGCGGCATTTGAAGGACTATTCAACGAACAAAATTGACATTTCTTAGTAATTAATCAATTTTATCACGTCCTCTTTGAAAATAAAAATCTGTTGACGTAAAATAAATTGTTTGTCAAATTTGACATTTCTAATATCATATTTGATTAATTTTACAGGAAGTTAAATAAATGTCACAGGAAGAGAAAAAAATTGTCATTAAAACTCCGCTAGCGGAATTGTTGCACAATTTTACGCTGATTGGTGGCAAATGACATAAATACTAGATTATGATTGGTGAATAGTTAACTTGAAGGGGGTGAGTTGAATAGTCTGCAATATTTCGACCTAGAGTCCTATTCGTCTTGACAATTTAACTTTTCATTAAAAAATAGTTACAGAAAAAATTGTCGCTGAAATAAAGCTCCTCGAATTATTGTCACTAAAATAATCGTTCGATTGGTAATTTATTTTAAACTAAAGAATGCCATTGGTTGACAATGACACCCGTTAAATTGTCACTTATAATACCATGAGTAGTCAAAGTTATGTCGACTATTTTTGTGGTGGTGTCACGAATGTCCATTGCGCTTTGGCACGATTAGGACGAGTGCGACAGCACGAGTCCTAATCCCAAGCGCAATGGACATGAGTAGTGATACCACCGCAAAAATAATCTACTTAACTTTGACTAAGAATGGTATTCGAGGGACTATTTAATGAACCAAACTACCTTTTCAAATTAGTTTTCAGTAAATCTAGCAACAAACTACGCAATTTCTATAGTAACAGAACACTAATATTGACTTTTTCTAATAAAAATCGCATTTGTTAAAAATAGTCACTTGAATACCTTCTAGGAAGATATATCCACTGATATTTTTTTGATTGGTCAAGAAACGTCAGAATTCTGCATTTTCATTGGCCACTTTTTGACAGATGACAGGTGAATTGAATAGTCAAGGAAATTCTATTAATTGCAATATTTTAAGCGAAATTGTTTGGATGACATTTGTCAATAAAAATCACGTTTATATATTTTTCACAACACCTACTTGTTATTTGTCAATAACAGAACTGTCAACCTGACTGAAATATTCCCCATAACAGCCTAAGCCGTTACGATATAACAAAACAGTAACATTTTAACATTGGCAATATTGAAATGTATAGTTAGTGACACTGTAAGTCTATGTCAAATTCGATGTTAGTAGGTTAGGTTTTGCGTCAGTCTGTGTCAAAACCTAACCTACTAACATCGAATTTGACATAGACTTACAGTGTCACTAACAATACATTTCAGTAACATTTAACTTTTTCATTTAAATTGCTCTAAAATTTCAATTTTTGTAGGTGTTATGAAAAATATTCAACGACATACGGCCGTTATCGCATCTAACTAACTCCGATAAATTCATTACCTTCGGCGTGACGGCCTCGGTCACAAATTTATCCTGGTTTGTTAAATACTTACTAACGGCCTTATGTCGTTAATAACTATTTTTGAGTTGTAGTAAATTGAGGCGAGTAGAAAACAAAACAACTCCAAGGAGAACCAATACAAAGATTAGCTGCTGGAGCTAGATAGCGCTCGAATCGTACAGATGCAGTCTGAGAGACTAAATTAGCTGCTAGTGCATCTCAACACCGTCGCAGACGCAAAAGTCGTTCTGACGAAGCCAGTGAGACTGATAAAGAGAATGTCACAGGATTGCAGATGTTCCTGATGATGGCCGTATTGAAAACTAGCTTAACACGCCCGCTGCAAGAAGACAGTCTTCAACTGTTTCAACCTGAAGAGCTTCTTGTCTACCTTCAGTCTTTCTTTTACTATTACTCCTCACTTTTAGCCTATCTCCTAGGCTGGGCTTTGAACCACCCATTCTGAAAGAAGGATTAAAGATAGTCAAAAACCATCGAGGTTGAGGATGGTTCCTTCCCTTGCATTACAACGAACTTGTTAAGCTAGTCTTCTACGTTTTTAATAAAATGATTGGAAACTTTGGTGGCTTGCATAGATCCCCAAAGCGATTTAAGCTACCTATTAATTTTTATTCGATCGCAGTAAACGGATATATGAAGCTAGAAAGAATTCTAATAAATAACGTAGGTCTCATGTTTACACTCAGATTTGTTGTTTTAAATAATGCACTCCAAAAAGAATGAAAATAGTGCAGTGTAACTCAGATGCAATTTATGTGGTAGCCAAATTCCAAAAAATATATGAAAGATATAAATTCCTGCAACTCTTGCAATACCAACTTCGGTGTTATAGATCCTGTTCCAGAAACTTAAGTTGTGAGAAACTTTTGTGAGAAACGTTAATACAGTTTTCCAGTTATTCTGAGAACTTTTTTGATGTCTTAGTAGCATCTGTCTCGGAGTTGGGCTAGACAGTGCCGTGCTCCCAGTGAGGGTAAGTAGAACTAATTTTAATTTATGATTCACATATTTCACATTCAGCTAATTTAAAGCGTGAGCTGTGTGTTTTTCATGTCTGTTATTGCATAACGCTACTATTTAATCCTTTGCACAGACATGCTAAATCAAGTCCGAGCAGAAAGCTGCTGTATTCACGAACACCAGGTGAAGTTATAAATTAGTTCTGCGAATAGCCCGAAGTTAAAGAGCTTATATCGTTAAGGGCAGTTTTTACAGCATTTTATAAACTTGCTTAAAATTGCTGCTGTAGATAGGTAACATAAAAACCTTAGTGCAATAATTTACTGTTCTTCAAACATTTTTGACAACATATTTGTGTTTGTCTATGGTTACTTTATTGAGCGATTATTTCAGAAAAATTATGTCAATTCATTGCTGAAAAGAATGAAGGTTACTGAGTACAACAACGTAAATGATATTCCTTAAATAATAAATGATACAGTCTGTATTTTTCTTCTCCTTTAAGTTTTGCAGCCGTAGGTGGGTTTTGGTTTGCATTCTTGGATAGTTAAGGTGTTGGTGCGCTCGATACTTTTCTGGAATAAAAATATAAAAAAAACTAAATAAGGCTCCCCAGTATCCTTTCCTTAATTACAGCTACTGTTTATCAAATTTATTTTCGCTTAAAATTATAGCACGATAAATCATTTTTTATCAATATCCGTAAGCATCTATTTTGTTTTATCTCCTAATTTTAGACCTAGTGATCTTTCTCACCTGTTTTTCTCTAACAGGGACTTAATTGTTACGTTTCCTTTAACTGATCTAGGTAGTTTTATCTGCGGCTCTTAACGCTGAGTTTAACCTTAGTTATGTTTAGTTTGCTTGCTTGCATTCTTCCTCCCCGAATGATACAGTATTTCCAGATTTTGTTAGACTCCTCTGAAAACGTTATTTTGATTAATTAGCTCTAATAGTTTAATATTTTCCCGTTTCAAACGTTTTTCATATACAAAGCGCCCCATAAAGAAGTGCTAACTTTGTTGAAACACCTCAGCAGCTACTTTGCAAGAAAGACAGATGTTGCGATGTTTGTATTTAAACGATATTTTGAAGACTTCATGTATTAATGTCACATATTATTAATTGTGAAAATGATGGAATTGCAGGAAAGAACTGCGGTAGTAAAATGGTTCTACCAATACAAAATTAAACGAACAAATGGTATAGCATCAATAGTAATACAACGGGGGATGCAAGTATATGGCAGGCAAGCGCCAAATAGGAATTTAATTTTGAATAAATTTAACGAATCAATGCAAGAATTATAGTGACCAGAGAAGATGAGTACGAACTATTGAGAATGCTATGGCAGTGCATCAGCAGTTATTGCAGGAACACATATCGTCTCAACAGAAGCTAGTTCGTCAGTTCCAACTTTCTCAAGGTTCGATTTCTTAGCTTATTGAATATTAGATTAAAATGCAACAACTCTTGGACATGACAGCAGATGAGCACGATCCAAATCAGTTGTTGGATCGCATTTTGAAAACGGATGAAGCAAGATTTCACCTTAATGGGATGGTAAATAATCATAATTGTGTCGATTACTCCGATCAAAATGTACACTGTACCATTGAGAAAAACTTTTGCTCGCCGGGTATTAATGTTTGGGAAATAATTTCCAGTGGAGGGATCGTTAGGTCTTCTTTTTGGCGATAAAACCTTGTCGGGTGAATGTTTACTTAACGCTACTCCAAGAACAAATTTTATCAGTAATTCGGAAACGCTGTCCTCCGGAAGCGATTTTCAAGCAGGATAAAGCCCCACCATACTATATGCGGTAGATGTGCGTAAGTTTTTCGATCAGCAGTTTCCTCTAGCCTTGATTGGACGTAGAAGACCACTAAAACTGCCACCAAGAAGTTGTGATTTAACACCACCAGAATTTGCAGTGTGGGGTCGCCTTTGTGATTTAGTTTATAGTGGACCGATTCTTCCCCACATTTAAACGTTTACACGTCTACACCAAAAATATGTACGAAACGAAACGAGTTTGATTACCAGAACGAGGCGGTGAGCCGAGTTCTACGGCAATCAAACGAGTTTCGTTAAGTGCCATAAGCAAATATGTACTGTTCAATGTTTTAACTTCATCAATAAATTCTGTTTAAATTTATTCTTTGCTGTATAAAAAAAAGTGCGGTAATATCTACTACCGCACTGAGTGCGGTAATGAAGATCTTAACAATACTCAAATTAATTTGGTAAATAGTCTATAGCCAGAACTATGAAGATAAAACTTATAAAAATCATACTTGTATCACTGTGTTGCCATGTTTCTTTAATAAATTTTACTTAGCGCCTCTGTATATTAGTTAGATAAGTGTTGAGACAATAGTAGTAATGGTAGTAGCAACAGTCGCTTTGCAATAATAAAATTTGACGACAAAGCAAACGTTTAGAGGTTACGTTGATTAATTCAACATTACACCAACAAAAAAGCTTTTGTAAAGTACTTAATCTGTCCTTGTACGCAACCATTTATTTTTGGATCCAAAATGGCCGCTGACATTTGCATTGTCCCAAATCTTATCTAAATATTATAGAAGAACACTCAAGGCCAACAAAAACTACAGGAACAAGGTCCCTATCAGTCTGTCTCATTCATCTTCCTACTTTCTCTAATTTTCAGAACAGTCAGACGATTAGTAGCAACATCTTCAGGCAAATGTTTAATTTTTTGGCGTGTAGCTAACATTTTAAGAATTTGTTACAGGTACATATCAACTGTCAAAGTTAAAATTAAAATTAAAATCTTCCTTTACAGTTATATAGACAAATTCTACGGAGGTCCAGCCAGTTTTATATGTTCGTCTAAAAGTGTATAATCAAGCAACGTACGTGTGGTGCAGGTCGGCAACAACGGGTTGTCTAGAGCATCGTGGGAGGTCCAGCTCGGGGCAGATAGTCCTACATTTATCGTAGAAGCCATGAAAAGGTCAGATTTGCCTCCTAAAAGTGTTAGTTTGTGATTGTGAATCGAATGGCGTCCGTTTAGAACGTCACTTGCGATCGTGGTGTGGGCAGTAGTGCTTTGTTTTATGACGTGGAATACTTACGTTCGATTATTATCGCATAGCAACAGCGTTAATTGCGTGGAAATCAAGGATTTAATTAAAATTCGGAGCTTGTTTACGTATTTTTGAGACCAGGAAATCATCTTGAACTATTGAAGGTTACATCAGTTAGAAATACCACACTTGTTAATTCCCAATACTTAAATAGCGGCATATAGAGCGCTTACAATTAAATTAATTAAATTAATATGACTTTCAAAAATTAATATTGGCAAATCAGTAGCTTTAATTTGGATGTACCGATCTAACCCTGAGATAGAGTCATTTAATTATAATTATAAGAAGTTTAATCAAATATAAGCCGAGCACATTACAATAGTGAGGTCAGTATCTTCACCTTACTCTACTCAGCAGTGAAAATGATCTCCAAGTCGATTTAAACCTGCAATACGTTTTCTCAGAAACGCTTTGGTTCTGGATGATCATCATGCTCTATCGTTTGAAGCCTTTTCCCCCCAGTACCCATTTGATTGGATAAAGCTACATTAATGTGTATCGACGTTGGATTCATTAAGCACGCTAGTTTTTTTTTTTTAATTTTAAGTAATTGCTGCAAAATGTATGTGTGAACTTACGATACCTAATTTGTTTGTTTAAGTACAATAATTTTATGTGTACTCCCTAGATGCCTTCAATTTTTTTTATTTCAACCTCCGATTTGGTACGGAAAAAACGTGAATAAATATAAAAGATTTATTGTATGGAAAATGAAAATATATATTTCAGCTATATTTCTAAATAATTGCCATTTCGATGAAGGTACTGATCATGTGATCATACCGCGGTATGAGTTCTTCTGTGACCTCTTCAAAGATGATTGCCGCCTGGTCACTTTGACAATCGTTCACGTTGACTTTCAGCGCTTTCTTTAAACTCTATGCACAAATCTCCCAAAATAGCCGTCGCTCATACACTGTACCCACATGGCGATGAATTTCGACTCTATCATCCCCTTCAGCATTGAGCCTTCAGCCAGAAGAAGACGAATTGCGGCCTACTGCATCCGCCAAGTGTAAACTGCGCCCTGTAAGCCGTTAGTCTCTTTCTTCCTACTCAAGGCATATACTCTGCACGGCATAATGGAGCCAAAATAAATCGTCAGATGAGTACAGTTTATTAAGTATATTAATATTAATTACTTATGTATCTTTCTTTTAATTATTAAAGCCGCATAATTCTATTTCGGTACGAGGAATATCTTTGTCTACATTTAATGAAAATAAATACCACGTTAGTTGGGCCGCATTTATGTTTCCTTTCTTTGTGGTATAACAGAGTACAGCTTATCAGAGTGCTTGCGCCTGATTATTTTTGAGGTAGCTCCCTTCAAAGTAAGTTGCGACTACCAGATCACCGGGGAATCTTTCAACTTAGATTCGCGAGTTGTTATCGTAATAAGTTGGTGGTGCCCTTATTTTTTTCTCAGTCATTTTAGTGTTCAACTTGCTTTCCTGCGGAGTAGCTCAGCTGTTCCTATAGTTTACCTTTAATTGTTTGTTTTTTCTGGATATAATCTAGGCATGTGGAGTACCAGGTACCTGAGATACCAACTGCTGTAGTCATATGGTCAAAGACCTACTTAAAATGTTGCCAAGAGTTCCAAGCCTAGTAAAGGTCCTACTAAACATCGTAGTAACATGGGACCTATGGCTTTACATGTCTTCCGAGTGATGGCACTCTGTAGAGGTTTTCGAGATTTCTTCTGATCTTCACATTTCAGGGTTCCTAGATAATGAAAACTATGCTTTCTTAATTCCGTCTGTATCTCTGTCTGTATGTCTGCATTTCGGCGGTATAGCTCAAAAGCTAATTGTTGGAGGAGGACAATATTTTACATGCGGATTTATGTGAGCCTGGTGGGAAACCTAATATATGTACCTACTTTCGGTCAAATATATACAGAGTGAGCACCTTAAAGAAAGTCTCGCTAATATCGCGTTAACTCGAGAACTGTGAGTTTAATCAAAGTAATATTTTGCAAATAGCTGTGATTTTAACCTTGAACAAAATATGCGTATTTTAGAAGCAACAAATGCAGGGTGGACACCTTAAAAAAATTTCTTCATACTTTCTAAATTCCTAGTTTCAAAACTTTCACTTACGAGTTCCGAGAAAATCCTTTTACAGACTTTTTAATTTTTAAAAACTTCACCTGAACCGGGGATCGAACTTCCGACCCTTAAATCACTAGTCAGGATCCTGAACCACTGAGCGACGGAGCCCGGCTACCTTTAATTAAGTTTTTGCAAATCTAATCAATGCAAAGTGCAAATTCTTTCATAGCACCCCAATATAGCGAATCCATATGGCAGTTCTGCATTGAAAGATTTTCATTTACCGTGTGCCGAAACGGAATTGATAGTTTCAGAATTTTAAAAATAAATTCCTCAGCTAAGTACCCCGATATCATTTCACATTCACTGCGATGTAGAGGATCGTATCTAGACACAACTACTTAGTAACCCCTATCAACCTTGGCAAAGTAGACGCATTTAAAAGCAAACGTATTTTAATTTATTTCCAGACCACTCGAAATAGCACCCGCTTCTAAAACGATCCTGTAACGTTTTTGTAGCGATAACCCTACTATTAGTATGTAAAGGTAAAGGTTTCACGCGATCAAACACTGGCCACTACATATGTATGCAGGTATATTTAGAAGTAAAGCAGAGTTTCTTTATAGCAGAAGCATAATATTTCTCTTCTCGCCTAATTATACTGTGCCTAGAATAGAATAAATAATGAATGGTTCCTTGAATAGGGCAACATTACAATAAATATAATTAAATGAAGCACTGCTTTGCAGTTCAACGTTATACGGCTACAACTCGTTATTTTATTCTACATTCCTTATTTTTCAGCCACCTTCGTCAGCTTGTGGTATTAAAAACATTTTTTTTTCATATCGTGTATTGACCACCTTAGCTCTTCAGTAGTTTGTTTGTTTGTTATGGTCAAGGTCTAGGCATGCGGAGGACCAGGTACCTTAAACACCGACTGCTTTGGTCATATGGTCACGAGACTAAGGACTAAGTTCCAACCCTAAGGACTTCATTCGTCCAGTACGGATAATACAAATTTAATGGAAATATACCTGTAGATTACAGTAACATTGACAACTAAAGTTAATAGATTTAAAATTGCAGTGTACAAAATAATGCAGTGGGGAAACGTACATTTGGATCTAGACACTACGTATATAAAAGTATCTTGCTATTATCAATGTATAGGAATATTTCGGTCAATTTGAATCTATTTGTGTAAGTCTCAGAATTACTAGAAAACGCACTTTCACACATGCAAATCCATTTGGAGCTTCTAGCAAGTCCTATTAAGTTGTCATGGTATGATTTAGGCTGATTAGGTATTACACATGGTATATGTCTAAATTTAACGACATGAATTGGCAATTTCCTTCTGACTGTTACCAATCCCACTTCAACTGGCAAGCAAATCTAAGAAACGCAAATGGAAAAGTGCCTTTATTAAAAATTCAAATTCTACATTGCAATCAAGGTAAAGTTCAAAAAGTTTTCACTGCAATCAGATAAAATTGTATAACAAGTTGTATGTTTATAAATTTGCATTTCATTAAAATTTCTGGAAGTTTACTCCAAACTCTCCAGGGCTTTGCGTAATAAATTCTAAAAGCTTCGTGTTAACTAGGCACGATTAATTACCATACAGCGCCCTTTATACGAGCATTTTTTTCTTAAAAACACTTTTAGTAAGTGTTGAAATTGTCTAAGTAGAAGCACAAACAGATTTAAGTTGGTTTTATGGAAGAAATAGTTATTATTACTGTAAAAATATTAAGGTTACGTAAGGATGTTGTTGTGAAATTGTGAAGTGCTAGTAGTGTCAATTCACGAAATATTTAAAAAATGTTAACAGTACAGTATACTCTATTTTGGCTCTACTGGATACTACAAAGGTTGCAATTGTCTTCTCAAATAAGTTCGCAAAATCAATTTGTTAAACGAGGCTTAATTATAAAAGAGAATACGAGGTCCTAATGTCGTTCGATTAGAGGATAACACAACAGAGAGCAACCTTCAGTATACGTTTCTGCGTCAGATAAAAAACCAGAAAGATGTTTTCGACAATTTTATATCTTCAGTTTCGGTGGTCTGCCAATCTAACAGCTGAATCTCGTTTCGTCTTAAGCAAAATAATCTTCCGTTACAGTTTTTCTTGGTTGAAAAATAAAATTTTATTGTCGTTGGAGCACAATAAACACAATCTGTGTAGAACGGCAGTGAAATTCGGTTAGCATCATGTCCATTCGAAGAAATTTGTGTTCCACATAAGTATACAATTACTTCACAATTATACAGTGTGTCCAAGATAAGGAGGGCCAGTATGGGGATCTCGGTAATGGTAAGAGATACAAATTTGGTTAAATGGGATGAAAGTTGCGCAATTAAAGGACTAAAAAAATGACGTCTAGAAATCCTTGATATGATTTTTCGTTTTTGAATTATCTCAAAAAAACCGAATTTTTGGATTTTCTTTTTAATTTTTTTCTGGCGTTGATATTAAAGTTAGAGCGAAACTAATTAAACTTCTTTATAGCAACTTTTAGTGGACTTAATGATTACGTTATCAATTTTTTTATTCGACGTTTCGTCTTCGAGAAACCATCTTCAACTTCATTTTTTTAAATACGGTCCTGGTTTTTTGATGCCAAATTTGCAAAGCCCTTGTTACTCTAAATTCAACAATGTACCACATATTATGGTTTAATTACGTTTCGAGCTTTTTTCTGAACATCATCCGAAAATTTTTTAGATACGGACCTGCATTTCTCATAATTTTGTAAAAATAAGTTCATACAGTAAGTTAGGCCTTTTTACATGCCGTTAAAATATTAAAATGCACATCATAATGTCATAATTCTGATACATTAATTTAATAACCAACCAATAACTATTAACAATAAACAACAAATAAATGAACAAAAGATAGACAGAAAGGATGAGAAAACGAGCCTTGAAACAATGTAATAGGTATTTAACGTTTTGAAATAGAAGAAGAACTTAGAAGATTGGTTCTTGAAGCCTTTCAAAATATAACGCCAGTATTGCTGAATAATGTTTTAGATTCTACAGTTAGATGTTATTTATGCATAGAGAATGATGGCAACCTTTTTGAATACCTTCTGTAAATTTAATACCTATTAAATGGTTTCGATGTTCGTTTTGTTATTCTTTCTGTCTATCTTTTGTTCATTTCTTTTTTGCTTATTGTTAATAGTTATTGGTTGGTTATTAAATTAATGTATCAGAATTATGACATTATGATGTGCATTTTAATATTTTAACGGCATGTAAAAAGGCCTAACTTACTGTTTGGTGACATTACAAAATTATGAGAAATGCAGGTCCGTATCTAAAAAATTTTCGGATGATGTTCAGAAAAAAGCTCGAAACGTAATTAAACCATAATATGTGGTACATTGTTGAATTTAGAGTAACAAGGGCTTTGCAAATTTGGCATCAAAAAACCAGGACCGTATTTAAAAAAATGAAGTTGAAGATGGTTTCTCGAAGACGAAACGGCGGATAAAAAAATTGATAACGTAATCATTAAGTCCACTAAAAGTTGCTATAAAGAAGTTTAATCAGTTTCTCTCTAACTTTAATATTAACGCCAGAAAAAAATAAAAAAGAAAATCCAAAAATTCGGTTTTTTTGAGATATCTCAAAAACGAAAAATCATATCAAGGATTTCTAGACGTCATTTTTTTAGTCCTTTAATTGCGCAACTTTCTTTCCATTTAACCAAATTTGTATCTCTTACCATTACCGAGGTCCCCATACTGGCCCTCCTTATCTTGGACACACTGTATACTACTTCGTTTTAAAGCTATTATACTTTGCTCTATTAGGCAAAAGGTAATTTTGACATTGAACTCTGCACACTATCACTAAGTATTCTACTTTATTAGAATCCTTTAGTTTATATGTTTTGTTTTACTTCAAAATCTCTGCAGGCGAAAAAGTGAACGATAAACAAGGATTTATTTGTAAGTACCGCCCTTTGCAACAGGTTAAACACAGAAGAGATTAGCTTAACCCACGTTCCGGTGAACAATTCATCATCATTTAACTGAAACTCTGTTCCTTTTGTCGTCGCGTTTAATGTATAGCACGCAGTATACGTGACACGAATTGCATCAATTTTTTTCGACGTTATAGTTTCATTTATGGAATTTATAACAAAACGTGTACGAATTTTTAATTGGCACGTGATACGTAAGCGAACCACATTGACACATGAGCTGGTTACTGACAGCTACACGATGTTTATTCGTGGTTTTAAATTAAAATTTGCTCTACTTCTAGGAGTAAACAAGTACAGGGATAACATTTTCAGTTACAACTAAAAAAACGCATACTATTCTTTTTTCTTATGTCTGTATATCTGTGGTAATGAGATAAAAAAATATGTTTTTCTACAACCGTGTCTAAAGTAGATACTTTAAACACGTTAGTTAGTTTGTAAAGTGCCACTTTTTAAAAAGCAGTGCATAAAAAGTTCTTTACAAACCCTAGTGCATAAAAAGTAAAATGTATTTTGGGTTGCCTATTTACATAACCTTATTCTAGATGTTAATCATGTGAAAAACCAGAAAGATGTCATTTATTTAATAGAATTTGGTAATTATAAGTACAAAACAATAATAATCGTGAAAAATTAACATCATTAATGAATTACTATTAGTAACAGTAATAGTGCATCAAAAGTTCTTTACAAACCCTAGTGCATAAAAAGTGAAATTTATTTTGGGTTGCCTATTGACAAAATTGTGCATAATTTTGATAGTTCATCAATCACGATCACTTAAAACTAATTTCAATCAACCAACCAGTTCCGTACCAAAATAAATAAAGTAATTGATAAAAAATGTGAAATGTTCGGTTGTAGAAAAAATCTAGTATGCAACACGTGTGTAAAAGGTCTTTTTTTAATCTCGTGCTACCATTTGCACACTCGGCTAGAAAATCTCCGCACTCGATTAAAAAGACCTACTTTACACACTAGTTGCATAAATAACTATTTTAAACATTTTAGGAAACCTTTTAAAGAACTATTTAAAGGGCGAACCCATTATTGTATGGCATTCTGTGGAGAAATATGAGCGTAGATATTACAGCAATTTAACATTCTTGATTAATTCGACATGGTCAATAAATTGTCATCTTCGCAATATTCAAGATGGTTGGGATTATCCCTTTGATCACGTGAGTTTCAGAATTAGTAATAAAAGTGAAACCAATAATGGCAATCAGCACAATCGTCTGGGAAATTTTAGCATACCTTTACTTATTGTCACGTCTTTATTCGGTATACTGTGTAATGTGGCTAGCATCGTGTGTTCAACTAAAGTGTTATTTTGGAACTATCACAAGTAATTTGGTATCTCATTTCTAAATTGCGTAGACTGTTGAGCAGACGTCAGCCTTGGAATTAACCATCACCTCCAAATGCCCTAACCTCGGTATGCTGACTCTAAATTCGATCAATAAATAATTCCTTCTTGTTCTTGTGGCAGAATAAGTAGTAAAACAGAGTAACTCACACTCAGGAGCGTTCTTACAAACAATGGACTATAGGTTCTCGAGATTCAGCTATTAATCTCAGTTTTAGACATCGGTTTGAGTCCAATAAATATTTGGGATTACTGCAGTAATTTTTGGAGAGTTACAAAAATATCAAAAATACTCCGGCAGTTCATGTAGAAGTCCAAAAATGATTTCTTCATGAGTATTTATTATTTTTCGTGTTGATCAAATATATCGTAGTTGTAATAGTACATATGCAGCTACACAAGAACTAAATTATGGTTCATACTTCAGTGCTCTTGAAGAAACCCGCACAATTCCAGAGGGAGTTCGTTGCCTGTATTTCAAAAACATGGTTGGTACAACTTTAGCCCTAATTTGACCATTTTGACCAAATTTTATTATGCTACGCATATGCCTAATCAAATTTAATTAAATTGTACATCAAAATAAAACTGGAAAGAGAGTGAATAGGTCGTTCTGAGGTCGTTCAGAATATTTTATCTTGCTTCTGTGCTGCTAGGCACTAAATTATGCTCTGCATTTTTTTTACTTCCGTCGTCTAAAAGACGAAGGAAGTATTGTAATCGCGATAAAATAACGTTCCGAGATTTCTTCAGATCTTTAAGTTTCAGGATCTCTAGATGACGAAAAACAGGTTTTCTCAATTCCGTCTGTGTGTCTGTCCGTCTGCCTGTTAGCGGTATAACTCAAAAACTATTTGTAGGAGGATGACGATATTTTGCATGCAGATTATATATTTACCTGCCATAAAACCATGAAAATTTCAGACAAATATATACAGGGTAAGCACATTAAAAAAGTTTTGCTTATTTTTGAGTTAACTTTGAAATAGATGGAAGTAGTAACAGATACCGGATAGTGTCACAAAAGAGTTAAAACGTTTCAACCATAAGACCGTTCTGTTCAATAGAGTCTGGATGGCGCAGTACGACAAGTCGATGCGGTTACAATCGCAAGTGCGGCGGAGTTCAAACCCTAGCGGGCTACATTTTTTAAATTTTCAAATTGATTTAATTCACGCGAGAGAAGTTTCGTGTAAAACACTTTACAGATTTTTCCTATATAAGATCAATTCAATTGAAGTACTGGAATGGTTTCTTGGGGCAAATTATGGTATAGGCTACATGTATAAACTGTGAAAGAACATCTTTCAAGAAAATTTTCGATTCAACTAAAATTATATGTTACTAAAAGGAAAAGTTAAATTTAACAAAAAAATCTATACCTATTTAGTTTTCCACTTTATTTATTAGTTAGTTCAAATGAAATTCTATCTATTAGTTGCACTACAACGAGGTTCAAAGAAAACCAGATACTACTGAAACTATCGGCCCAGAGCTAAATATTATCATCACGAAACTACACCCTACAAAACAGTCAAGAAAAACACACATATAAATTGTGTCCAGAACAACTGATGGATCTCGTAAACTGTAAGGGATAGAGATTAGGTCAAATTAGGGAAAATGTTGAGCATTTCAAGTGCTACTATTGAATATGGTGCATAACAGAACTTGAAATGCTAAATATTTGGTCTAATTTAATCGCATCTCTATCTCTGATCATTTGCGAGATCCCAATGTTAAAGGCGAGGTTCACACTTTGCTATTAAAAAGATGAAGAAAAAGAAGACATACTATCCATACTTCAGGTGATTCATTTAAGTTATAATGCTTAGTTGTATCAATTAGTAACTGATGAATCAGGTATCGTCGAAATTAACCATACTCAAGGAAGTGTTTGTAAAAGTTTCACCACTTTAACTTTAAAAATGGATAGTGTTTCTTCAACATTTTCCCTGTCTTTGTCACCATATGGTTCAATGCAATTATATAGCTGCCACGTTTAAAATAAGCGTTACATAGATGCCGATGTGTAAAACACAGACACAAACAAAGACATGCTTCATTAGCATGCGACCAAATTAGACGCTGTAAATCTTTTATAAACATATAATTTTGATATAGATCTTTATCAGTCTATTCTTCTATCTTCAAAGAATAGCAATTATTGCCTGTTCCGTATTTCACTTCACACTATTCTTTCCTTAGTCTGCATTAGTTATTATGTATATTCTCTAAATGATAAAAGTTTCAAACTGTAAACTCTTTCATTTAAAATCTTCATCATCTGAGAATTGTTCTAATGAAGAAATTAGAAATAACTAAAAATACAGTTTTTGCTTTTATTGTACTTGTATTCTACTTTATCAATACTGTCTGCTTGATTGAAATGTCACTCCTAACACCCACGACTGTTAAAATCTAACGGCCACGGCCGTTATAACTATTTATGCACTACCACATTTTTAAACATCCGTTGCTACACTGCCAAATTGCCTGCCGAACTCACGTTACTATGAAGTTTTTATATTATTTATATGAAAATTTACCATTTTTAGTACGAACTCAGGTTAGTATGAAGTTTTTATATTATTTATATGAAAATTTACCACTTTTAGTAGATATTACGATAACTGTTAAACAACATACTAAATATTGCATAGAACTGATACGGATAATCTATTTGCCTCAGCTTAATGGACAACGGCCAGTAGATATATCTTCGTCCGTTATATGCCCAATATCGGCCTAATACCGTTATAGATATTAACGATACCAGTTTGATTATGAGTATCTCAACGAAACGAGTTTCGTTAAGTGCCATAAGCAAACATGTATTGTTCAATATTTTATCTGCATCAATAAATTCTGGTTCAAGGTATTCCTTGGTTGTTAAAAGAGTACGGTAATATATATTACCGCACTGAGTGCAGTAATAAATATCTTAACGATACTGAAATTAATTTTGTAAATAGTCTGTAACAACAGTGATGAAGATAAAATACTATAACAGGCGCTAAACAAAATTTGAAACTTAAGGAGTAGCAAGAGAGCAGCTTATTTTAGGTATATAGGCATTATCCTTCATCTAATAGACTTGTCTTCCCGTCCGTCCGGGACGCTGTTTCAGCAGCCAAACCGTAAGAGATAGAGAAAAAAGTTATACCGAATTTCAGTCACGTGACACTTCCGGTTTTCGAGAAATCACAAAAAAGACCGTTTTTCAAATAGAACGCGTATTAAATAAAAATGTTTCAGCAGCCAAACGGAGCTGCGACCCTCTGCGCCTTAAAACGTCGATCGGTTAGGCAACCACTTTAACACCTTCCAGGTCTGGGTACAGTTTTTATTTAATACGCGTTCTATTTTGTTTTTTTTTAAATGAGACATTTGTCTCACTGGATTGCTTGTATGATTTAATTTACTTATCCTAAATCTTGTATTTCAAAAGGATTTGAATCCAGTTTTTTATTATACACTATTAATATAACTTTCTACGGCGATCTCTGTTACTTAAGAATTATCTGCTACAGCTAAGGAATAAACTTCTGCAGGTTCACTGCAACTACTTTCGTCATTTCCATCATACTAAAAGATGCTGACACTCCCATTAACAGGTATGTACCAACGCACCAGATGACAATACGTTATTTATTAATTCGCTTTAATAGACAATTATTCAACCATTTATGAATCACTACAATATAATTTATCGCATTTCATTTGAATATGCACTACATCTCTACATTCAAAATCGTTGAGAAATGTGGTTCCTTTCTGCATTAGTAACACTTTTCTGCATAGCAACAGCGATTCGTTTACTAGGAAAAAACAGGTTCAGTCTCATCCTTGGGTGCCGATCGCAGAGTTTAGGCGGCCAAGACAGAAACTGCACGACTTCAAAAACAGCCACTGTACAGGAAGATTGAGGAATGACACGTTAACCTAATAATTTTACGTAACTTAACATTATTAATAGCTAATCATCAATGCATTATTTAAACATAATAGCCTTACAAATATATAAGATTTTATTGTGCAATATAGCAACTCCCATTTCCATAACTTTTCAGTAATTCTCAGAAAATGCAAAGATTAAACTAAAACCAAGACTGCATGCAGAATTCTATCAGTTATTTATATCTGTATGAATTTTAAATAAGTTTGGTAGACATATCACTATCAATAATGGGCGTCCTGCGAACTACTGAATTGAATTAGTTACGTGGGCATAAATGTAAGAGCTTTATAAATCCGTTTTTAATTGAAACACAAGCTCTATTATATTAAAATTCAAGTGCCGCTGTTTACACTCTTTATTCAAACATTAAACTCGTTCTAATCTCATTTTCAACAGCTCTAAGCGCAGAGCTAACCTCCCTGAATGTGCAATGCAACTGCTGCTTAAATGAATATTCAAATCTCACTTCCTTAGGGTCACGAGGACGCGCTCAGATTTGTAAAGTGAATTTGCAACTGCTACAATATAATGGAGGTTTAGATTCAAAGCCTTGGGCTTGTATGAAGATTTTTTAATTAGCTAAGTACAGGCTCCGTGGTGAAGTTTCCATTAAGGGTTGTATAGATAGGCAAAACTGGCCTGACCTCGCCTGAAGCCGCTATCTAACAGCTCGAAAGTTAGGTACTATTTAATAAGTAAGAAAATCGATGGAGGAAATTGAGAAATTTTTATCGGGGCAGAATATTGCCTTCAGTAGCAGAGAACTTTTAATGGCTCGATTTTCGATATTATGATAACATATCATGAACAATAATGACAAGGGTCCTGTAAAAGTAATTTTAGATTTAGTAATCTAGAAAGTGAAATCTAGAATGATGTTTGGGGTGGAAGTGAACTCTCACGGTTCAAAAGTGTTTCATTTTAATACTGGAATAGGAAAATAGAAATTTAGTATCTATAATTTATTCTACAATATAAATACAAAGCGCGCATTTGCCTGATAACTATATACATATTATTGATTTACATAACAACTGCATATTTGAAACATGTTTTAAGTTAAATTATTTTAAGGTAAAAAAGTATGACCTTAATAACTAATATTGGTACTTTCTAGTATTATCGAAAGTAGAAATATTTATAGCAGTGGAGTGACACTTTGAAGCAGAAATGGACAGACGTCTAAATAATATATATGTAATAAAAATAAATTATTTCAGTGTATAACTAGAATTCGTAATAAATAATTCAAAGTTTATGAGAACGCTAAAATGTGAAATGACGGGGATATCCTGTGGTACCTTTGGAGTATAAAAAATAAATCGCAGACAGAATACGAGCCATAAATAAGTAAAACGCTTTGCTGTTCATAACATCATATATAATAAAAATTCAACGATCGCAAATTCATTACACTACAGCTCTGACTTTTACCTTGGTAAATTTATTTATTTCAAGGTATGGGATAGTTTTTTTAAATGTTAGCTGTAATTGATTTCTAATAAAATAAGTCAAATAGAAGCTTCCATAATTTATACACGCAAAAGCTAAGACTACGGTAAGAATTTAAAATCTAAATTTGTATATTGTATCAGTATAGGGATTGCTGACCGATGTAAATGTTATGATTCATTACATTGTAACCAAATTTAATTTTTAAGATGCAAAAACCATATCTAAGTAATTTGAGCTTTCGAATGTCTCCAATTTCTCCAATTTTGTGTTTCTTTAGAAATACTATAATAATGAAAATAAATAAATAAAACTTAAAAAAGTGGAATTTAGTTTCTGTATATCCAGTAATGATTTCCACTTAAAAGTTCTCGTTTGTCAATGGCCAATTCATTTGGAAGTCAACAAAAAACTAGAAAGTATTAATTTAGATTTCGTACATTTAAAATGTTATTGATACTCAGAACTAGCTATGGAGATGTGCATGCAGTTCCATCTACAATAGTAATATATTTATCCAAAGATTTACGAAACGAAAACTGTGTTTTGTTAGAAAAGAACACCTACGTTCTGGTAACATTGCCAACATAGGAAAATAAACGTGACTAATACGAAATCGAATAGTGGAAATATAGTTTGAAAACAAGAATGCGGAAATTTTCGTAGAAAAATAGGAATATAAATGTTATATCATGATGTTGAACTGAAGATGGTAGCAGTAAGAAAAAGAACACGTAATGTACAAAAACTATTACTAATATAACAAAGATAAGACATATCGACATTTCAAACACGGATTTCTGCAGACTTTCTCATACACATTACTTTTTCGCGAAATTTACTACCAACAAGTCGACATTACGTTAAAAAGTTGATGTAGAGCTTAAATTCGAGCCTGTGATCAGCATGTTAAAAATGAAAAAAATATGATAACCAACTGCCTGCACAAGTCATAACGGTTTTTTGAGCATTTTTAAAAATAATTAAACAGTTATTTAATCAATTACTTATAGATATGTTTAAACTGCGTTGACTATTCAATTCACCTGTCATCTGTCAAAAAGTGACTAATGGAAAGCCAGAATTTGACGTTTCTTGACCAATCAAAAAAATATTAGCGGATATATCTCCTAGAAGGTATTCAAGTGTAGTTTTTATTAGAAAAAATCAATTTTTGTTTTCTGTTACCATAGAAATTGCGTGGTTTGTTGCTAGATTTACTGAATACTAATTTGAAAAAATAGTTTGGTTCATTGAATAGTCTCTCTAATACCATTCTTAGTCAAAGTTACTACTGAAGCGCAATGGACAATCGCGGTATCACCTCAAAAATAGTCGACATAACTTTGACTACTCATGGTATTATCAGTGAAAACGTATTTTGAATTAATTTTAGGAGCAAAATACAAAGTAAATCGTAAAGAAAGTACCAAACTCCGGGAGTATAAATGTTACACATGAATGTGTGCTTAAATGGCCCCAAAAGTTTTACCAGGTATGCATGTTAAATATCTAATAACAACTTGTTAATTGTCAACCAATAACCTGTCATTTGTAACTGCTTGCCTATGATTTTTGAAGATCTTCTAATTGGTTTGAAAGCTGTAGTTCCCATAAAATGACAGCATCGTGATGTCCTCGGGAACCCAATGGGCACTTTTCGCATATGAGGCAAAAAATGTATAGAAATTCATGGAGATACCTGTAAAACTATATTATAAAACTTTTCAAACAAAACGCTGTAACTTTCTAAAAATGTAAATTTAAAGCTAGCCTACTTTGAAGACGCTGTAATTCGATAACAATTTTTGGGTTGTTAGTCACATTAATATGTAGTATACACTGCTGAAGTTTGGTACATTCCTTTAGACTTAGCCTGTATAACACAATTAGTTTAGATTTTCTAATTGCCGTGGCCTAGTTAATATTACTCAGAATTTCTAAGTTCATATTGTTAGATCATGATGTAATTGATTGGCTCTATTTACAACCGTAAATATAGTTTACTATGTTCACTGAGCTTTTAATGAAACCAAATTTGTAGTTGCCGCTGAATTAACAAATTGCAAAGTCGCACATTTACGCTTATACATTGACATAGTGTAATGTACAATATTGTATGTTTTTAATTCAATATAGTTTTAATTACCTCTGTGTTCATTTCATTGTAAGTCAACATAGGCTACAATTGTTTGAAAAGGGAGATTTGGCCTGGCCTTCCTGGGCACAAAGCATTCCTTCAGTATCTATCGAACATACTAACCTGATCCTCCCAGTCAATCAAATTATCTCCTCTGAATCACTCCCTACAGTGCATCTGAGAAAAGATCTTATCATACATGTGATGAATTTTGATGTGAATGCAGCAACTGATCATTTACTACAATATGAGAAAGTACGATACTGCAGTTTGTGTCATGGTGTAAAGAATACAAGGTGTAACGTTCCGCAGAATGTGGGCGGACCTCAAATTCAACCAATAGGACATGGTCCGACAAATGGCACGATTGGTAGTACTGAAGTGTATTGTTGAAGACGCTGTCGATGTCAAATTCGAGGTTAGGTTTTGCGTCAGTTGGTGTCAGATTGACGCAAAATGTAACCTGCTAACCCCGAATTTGACATCGACTGACAGTACCAGCAACATATACGATCGCAACCATGGTTACACCATGATCGCGGCCGTGATGGATTTCCTGAGCAGGACCATCGGGGATTGGTTGACATTTCCCCTCTATTTTCTGAACGACTGCCCATCCCGGGAGCGTTTCACCTTGTATTATTTACACCATGGTTTGTGTTATTTCAAAGGTGGCAATTATAGAACGCAGCCGACACGGAGGCCGCCTGCGATAAAAAACACGAGTCGGCTAAAAAGTCGCCGTGCTAAACATAATGATGACATGTTGTCAGTATTCTTATTGAAAACAATGCATTTTGACAAGGAACTTATAACATTAATAGTTAAATTTATTGTCGATTGAAGAAAAAGAATCGGCGTATGTCAAAACACCCACTTGTTAAGAAACGGTAGTAAAAAATCTGCTTCATTTGCGTAATGCTGATGTTGCATATCCCATATGGCTGGTTTTGTCTGAATTTCCAATATAAAATTTTCCGTTTGGATATTGGTACTCATATATACCATTGAAATTAAATTAGTACATGTATAACCTTTAAAATAAATAATCAGTCAGGTACTACTCATCTAAGTAAAATATTTCATATACATATATCAAATATAATTGACAACCGCGCATGATACTGCCGAAAAACCGCAGGTCGTGTGTACACTTGCGTAAGACAAAACAGGCTGAGGGTACGCTCAAAGCAATAAAAACGCGTTCGGCACATGGTTTGGATGAGAGTACGCTCGGCGTGCGCGCGGCCTACGCGCTGCATGACGCATCGTGTGTTTAGTCCGCTTTAAATACATAGATAGAACCGCATCGTGTGTCTTCACTCTAATAATCTACGTGAGACAATGTGGCGATGAGTAAAATTTCTGTGTGGCCAATAAAGCTTAGAAAGATTGTGAGAAATGGAGACCAAAATTGATTCTCTAATGCATTTCTGTTAAGAACGTAAGCGTTTGTAGGAAATTAGGAGGCAGCCGATTAATTTAAATACATACAAGCACTACTGACCGTGAAGGATCGTGATTATAAGTCTACTGCCAGGGCCGGACTGGGAAATTTCCCGCTGGCCTGCCCCGAATTTAAATTACAAAACATAATTATGTATCCATTGCGTAATTTTTAACATAATCATTGTTTCACAAAAAATAATCATATAGCCCACGCCGCGCCACACCCACGCCTGTAGCCTGCATTAGGCTAGGTTTCATAAAGAAACAGCGCTTAGACACAGAGTACTTATTGGCAGAAAGTGAAGAGTGGGAGAACATTTTATCCCCATTATGTGCTATTTTTATATTTCTACCAATCATCAGCTTGTGTCAAGGCACCAGTTTCCTCGTAAAAATCCAGCCTTACTGAACCAGGGCGGGGGCCAGGCATCCGCATCGTCTCGTATAGTGTTTAGTCGTAAGTTCTAACAGTACACTATCCTGCTATATGTTAAACATTGCGAGAACAACTATAAATTCACTGTTATTCCGGGAAAAATAAATTTAGGAAAAGACATGGTATCCGTTTCTTACAAATTTTCGGCGGAAAACTTTGTGCAGATGGAAACAGCATTAACCCGTTCACTGCCAAATTAGTAAACATGAAATAATGTGATCTAAGACCTGAACAAGATCATAACGCAGATGAGTGGGTCCTTTTTTTTTGGAAATTATTGCCTAATAAAGCCCTTGCTCGTTCAGGTGAGAAAACTGCAACTAGACGTAAAACTAGCAAGGAACGAATAGCGTTTTATTGCACTCGTAGAAACTCTGGACTGTATTGCGAATATAGAAAGTATGGACGCCAAGGCACGTTTACACGCCAAAATCGAAATTTCCTATTGGAATACTCCACTATTTTGACAGCCCAAACATACCTCAGGGTATTTCACAGCACAATCCCACTTTCAAAATACTTACAAACTATTGGTATTGATAGATTTTCTACAGGCACAGCAAATGGCGAAAACCATGAAAAACATATCAAAAGATTTCCAAAGCCTAAAGTTCACATCAGATAATTTTGTAAAGGGAGTTAACTTAATGCTTCAAGACAGTGCAAGAACTTCGTATGAAATCTGAATTACCTCTTATTCGACCAAAGACTAAGAAAAGAATGCCTGGCAAAAAAGGTCGTTGATGAACCCGTCATTGATGCAACTAAAAAATTGTGTAGTGTATAACACTGTAATAGTTAGAGTTGTAACGAGTTTAGAAACCAGGTTTTCTAAAGACGAAGTGATCTATACTGAACTAGCTTCATTGGACCCTAAAAACTCAAAAATCAAATCAATCCAACATTTGAAAAAGTTGTTGCAATTCTCAATAACGTTACTTACCCTACCATCACAGCTGATAATATAAGAAAAGAATTATTTGACCTTTCTAGCAAATGGGACAGATTACGATTTAATGTACCAGACGAATACAGCAGTATATCACTAGATGCTGATGAAGATGATGCTTATGCTTCCGACGATGACAATTCCAAAACTGACGAAGAAAAAGAAACTGAGAAAAGCAGTAGTCATCAAACAATTCATAAGTTTTGCAAGGGATGTCCCTGCTGCCTATACCACATGCTTTTAAAGTACAATTTTTATTCAAAAGCTTATTCAAACATGTTTTTAACTTATAAATTTCTTCTTACTTTATCAACCACTCAAGTTGCATGTGAACGAAGCTTTCTGATTTTGAAATATGTTAAAAACCGTTTACGCAGTTGTATGTCTCAAGATCATGTGAACCGTTTCATGTTGATGATGGGTGAAAGAGATATTTCGAGTGATTTGGACAATGAAAAAATAATAAATTTGATTGCTGAGAAGAGCGAACTTCTAAAAAAAATGTTAGTCTTTTAAATACATACATAATATTATCCATTCTACTGAATTGCGATTGATAATTTTTTATAATGAGTCATTCACCTATTATCGTTTTTAAATACATGTTTTGTGCATAAAAACGAGTTGCATTTTTTACTTTTTCTTCTTTGAACTGTGAACATTTTAATCAAAGAGTTAAGAGTTATTGACAAATTTGCTGTCCAGTTGCTCAGGATCGATGTATGGATTTCTCTTAAAATAAGACAATGTTGTTGAGTTTAATAGTTTTTTGAATGCGATAAAATTGCGTCTGTAAGAGTCAATATTTGAATGTCTTTCTCCCGGGGGGGGGGGGGGGGGGTCACCCGGACCACCTTCCTAACATTATTGGCCCGCCTCGTCATTATTTTCCCGGCCTGAATTTTTTCGCCAGTCCGGCCCTGTCTACGGCTCTACTCCATTCATTTCTTTCCTACGATCCTCCTTTACCACATTCAACCACTTTCTTCGCGGTCGTGCTACCCTTGTTTTGCCGTTGTCAGTCTTAACACCCTTTTCCGTCACTCTTGCCAAATGTCATCTAATTCTTCGTGCCCTGGCCACTTGTGTGATTTCGGGACATCCGTATAAAGCTCTTGTTTCTTGCTTTGTTCTCCTTCTCTATGTATTTGTCATAACTTTCACTCCTTAAAATATTTTCGTAAAATCCTTCGTTCCCAGTCTCGCAAACATGGGTTTAATTAGGGTTCTGTATATTCGTAATGTAGCTGTTCTTGAGAGATT
>OW679195.1:85284913-85358448 GCA_940337035.1 Agriotes lineatus | reverse complement strand
CTGGTCTAAAACATATTTAGAAAAGGATGTAAAGTAAAGAAAATCTGAAAAATTATAAAATATGCGAAACGCTAACATACTTTGTTTTAATTAACAGAGCAAATTAAGAGGTGGTTCACACGACAGAGGTGAGCTCAGATTTACAACATATAATACGTCTTCATTATGACATTATGATACGAGTACAACTGCAGACCTCGCTACTTCACCGCCAGAAGTAATTAGCATCTCCAAAGTTCAGTCAAGGCCAAACACAAGGTCAGACAAAATACTCATAAGCTTTAATAGAGAAATATGTGTTATTTAAAACTGGTGTTACAGCAAAATATAACTGGTAAAGAGATGTATGTGATTGTTGAGTAATAATAAACCAAAAGCTATACAACCAATATTCGAGTTGCTATTTAAGAAATAATTAAGAATTGCACGTAATAGACAGCCGTCGATAATTAAATTCGTTACATTTCCTAATAAATTAGAATTTCTATATAAAAAATTTGGAAACAGTAGAAAAGCATTGAGTAAACGCTAGACATCACCAACATCGCGTGCTTTAAATGCACGAACTGAACTGTTACGTGGTCGACTGGTAAGCGTGATTTGTCATTCCTTCGTTTGTATAGATTCCATTTACTCTTTTAGTCTTTTTAGTCGATCTACATTTCATCAAACCGTGAAAATCGTGAAAAATTATTTATATTTCCAACAAGATCTGCTGGAATTTCTACATAAAATACCCCTAAATGGGAGTAACAATAACATTTTTATGCACGCTAAAGCGGGAATTTCGAAATAAAACCGTTGATGAATAACTAGATAAGTAGAGGCAATTGCCTGGTCGCCTCGTTCACCCGATCTACTTTATGCGATTTTTTAGGGGCACCTATCTTCTTAACATATATAAAGCAAAGTCCTGACTCACTCACTCACTGACTCATCAACGCCCAGCCCAAACCCTTGGACCTAGAAAGCTGAAATTTTGCAGAAAGGTTTATGATGTATACAAGGTATAGGGAAGGATATTTAGAAATTCAATCCCTAAAGGGGTAAAATGGGTGTTCCAATTTTGTATGGAAAAATTATATTAAATAGACATTTCGAGTTGAAACTTCGTTGGAGTACTCCTAAAAACAAATAAGCAAACACTTATTTCGTGATTTTCCGAAAATCAACCCCTTAGGGGGTGAAATGGGGTAAATAAGCCTAAAAATCGATATGTCGTTATTGAGGTTGTTTGGGACGTTGATTGCGAAAATGGCATTTATTTTTAAGTCCAAGACGGTGGACATGACATAAAATAAAACCCTATAGTGGTGAAACGGAGTTTCAGAGTTTGTATTGGAAAACAATATTAAACAGACTTTTCAATTCGAACCTTCGTATGTGTACCTCAGTAAAAAATAAGTAATTATTTTCATCAAATCTACCCCATAGAATAGGGAATAAAAAAGATAATTATATATTTTCGCTTTAAAGTTGCCTTATTTTTGTAAATATACCTAATCTATATATATAAAAGCGAAATACCACTCACTGAATAATCACGAAATCTCAGAAAGTATAAATGCTACAAACTTGAAATTTGGCAGGCAGATTTCTCATAGGGAGTAGGCATCCACTAAGAAAGGATTTTTGAAAAATCAACCCCTAAAGGGGTAAAAAGGGGTTGGAATTTTGCAAGATTAGTTTTTGGAAATTTGTCCCCTGAAGGTGAAAATAGGAGATGACGGGAAGGGACGGGACGGAACGGGACGGGACGGGACGGGATTAGACGGGACGAGAAGAGACGGGACGGGACGGGACGGGACGGGACTGGACGGGACGCAACGAGAAGGGACGGGAAGGGACGGGACGGGTCGGGGCGGGACGGGAAGGGAAGGGATGGGATTGGATGGGATAACATAAAATAATTAGTCATTATTTAACACACGAATAGCGAACATCGCGCGTACGAAGTCGCGGGTAACAGCTAGTAGTGTATAAATCACCTGGGGATAATTTAAATTAGTTGTAAAACCAAATATAATACTGGAAGTAGTACAATACTCTATTTCAGCTTTACCACGATGTCCACATTGGTGATTCCTAAAAAATTTAAGATATTTTGAACACATTTTCTAAACTTTTTCAACATTATAGTGTGAGCATTAATTAGCTGTTAAAAATGTGTCCTGTAGTAATTTTAACTAAGGTACATTAGAGTCATATTAAAACTTAAAGTTCTGAATTTATTACAGCAATACCTAACATTAAAACATATAGCCAATTATCAGTAGCACCTTAAAAAACCGTCAAACTCTCAACAAGAATAGTAAAAATAAACTTATCTTATCACTGGTAATAAAAATAAACAAAAAAGTGCTCATCGGGCCATATATCAGCCCATCACTGAAGTATGGCCCACCTAAATCTGTGTGAGGACATTAATATGGCTCTCGCCAAAATCTACATTATTCAAGAACACTCAAGACACAAAATCCTCCACATCCTCGACTGTGAGTGCAGCACAAATTTCATGCAACCAAACACGGCACTGTAAACAACGATGCATATCACACTGTCCGTTCTCTTCCCACAATGAGCAATACTAGTTATCCTTCGACGTAGTTTGCTTGACCTTTGCCGCTAGACTGTGCTTTGTAATTTACTGCGTTTCTTCTAAGATTATTGACCTGTTTTATGCTTGCGTAGTTAGGAGTTTTTAGAATTTGTGTAAAGGTTCTTTTCTGATGTTGAGTTGGCTTTTGGAAGACCGTTGATGTGACCTTTGCATTTGGTTCCTGATATTCTTGAGTATTCTGCTTTATGGTTTCAATGGGATCCTGCCATTTGGTACATCCCGTAGTTGAATCAGTTGAAATCATCAAAGGGGCCTGCAAGATAGCTTCCTCCGTTAAATGCCCAGCGTAGATTTTCTTCTTAAAATGAATCAAAGGGATATCATCATTTTCATTATCTAAGACTTTGTCTATCTTATTCTGTTTCATGTCCTGCTGCTCCTTGTGGCTTAGCGTTGATGGATCATATGCTGTTTCAGGAATAACGGAGGAATCAAATTAACATATTCCTGTATCACGAAAACCACATTGTATGTTTGGAATGTCCATGCACTGTTGTCAAACTGCATTAAACACGAAACCAAATTTCTCGTTTTTGAGGGTTCTGCAAGGACCAGACACCGCCTCCTAGTAATTCAATAACTTAGTGTCCCAGTAATGCTAGAAAGAACCAAATACAGCCTTAACCACTGAATCCGCGTGCACCTACGGTTGTGAGTGGACGTGCGAATAGTTCGCTGTGATAAGCAGTCGCCTAACGTTTTACCTGTAAGTGATACAATACTGATAGTCGTAATTTATTTCGTACTTCAAATATTTAAAAAAAAACTATTGAAAGTACAACAAATATACAAACAAGGGGCCCTGCGGGGTCCGTCCTAAATGAAATGAGCAGCAGTAAGAAGCGCAATAGAGAGGAAGTCTCACCTCCAGTTATGGATACCCGTAAAAAATATTTATTCGAATCGTCGAACTTATTAATTTCCAACAAATTGAACCCTTTAACCACTGACGATGCAAGTGATTCGAATAAACAAAATAACACCGTACCTGAGACCTCCGATATGGATATCACCGACTCGACCTCTATCCCAAACAAATGTAAAATTCCAACCATTTACCTGCACGAAGCTACTAATCACCAAGAAGTTATCAAGGACATCTCTGCACTCGCTGAAGCAGATTTTACAACAATGGTTAAAGGCACGTCGCTTCGTATTAATTTGAGTAGTACTACAGATTATGGTAAACTAACAGCGTATTATACTGAAAAAGACTTGCGATATCACACTTTCAAAAATCCCGAATCTAACAATATATCGGTGATGATAAGAAACGTACCGATTTCAATTACAGAAAAGAAATTGAAACTGAGCTGTTAAGCCGCAAGTTACCAGTTATTAAAGTAGCTCGACTCTATAACAAAAGTAGATTGCCAATACCGACATGCGCAGTTGATCTATCTAAAACCGCAAATTCTAACGAGGTTTTTAACCTAAATAAATTGTATCATTCAATCGTCAAGGTTGAACCACGCAGAAAGCCCAAAGACATACCGCAATGTAAAAAATGCCAAGAATTATTGTTCTCAAGAACCTCGTTGTGTCAAATGTCTCGGAAAGCATATGTATAATCAATGCTCGAAAAACAGGAGTGAAACACCAAAATGTGTCAATTGCGAGGGTAATCATCCTGCGAATTATAAAAGATGCAGTTACTATGTAAAAATTAGCAAAAAGCAACAGCCAACAAAACAAACTCACAGTAGAAATACTGCTCCAATAACGCAAAATTCTCCATCTATGAAGTCATATGCTGCAGCCACAATAAACACTGATAATATAGATCAGAATAGTTGCAACAATATGCATCCAAATAACAAACGTACCATACATAATACAGCATCAGTCTATTGGAATGCCAATGGACTTAAAAATCAACGATCAGTGTTCGTCGAATTTCTTAAGCGACACAATATTGACGTAGCTTGTATAACAGAAACCCACCTAGTTGACACTGAAACTATACGAATTCCAAGTTACAACGTTGTGAGCAGTGATAGAGCAGCTCCAGTAGCTTCGGGCGGCGTGGCCATTATTATACAAAAACAAATATCTTTCTCAGTTGTACCTCAACCCAACACAATCAGCTTGGAGGCAGTCACGATCAGGGTTGTACTTAATAACGATGTAAGTACAATTATTACTTGTACTTACAAACAACCTAATAAGCGATTGCAAGAAGCAGATGTAAAATTATTATTTAGCAATAACGGACCAACCCTAGTAGTCGGTGATCTAAATTGTAAAAATATTATCTGGGGCTGTAGAACAAACAATCCAGATGGAATTAAACTGGATCACTTTACAACTAAGAATGCCGCAATAGTTTCCGCTCCTGAACTACCCACTCATTATCCGTACAACAATTAGCATCAACCCGATATTCTCGATATTGTTTTACAGAAAAACTTTAACAGAGAAATATGGCAAACCTGAATTAGATTCAGACCATCTGCTAGTATTAATTAATTTTCATGTAGTCCCAGAAGGAAGTGAAAAGCCAGAGATTAATCAAAGGGAAAATAGATTGGGAAAAGTTCCAAGGACTACTCGCCGAAAATATCAAATGCACTAGATTATTAGAATCCACCAATGATATCGATCAAGCAATCACAGATAACATCAAACAAGGCATTGATAAGTCAACTACTAGTGAATATAGAAATCATCCTACAAGTACGTCGATGTTGCCGTCATATATATTTGACATAATAAAAGAGCATAAAGCTCGTAGGCAAAGAACCGTACCCCACAATTGAAATCACATCTTAATCAATTAACTAGACGTGTCAAATTAGAATTGGATACATTGAGAATTAATTCGTATCATGCTTACATAAAACAATTGCAACCTGGTGACGCTACAATGTGGAGAGCAACGAAATCTATCCTCAAACAACCTGCCGTCATATCATCTTTACATGCTAACAATTCAACTTACAACACTGACGGAGAGAAATGTGTAGCCTTCTCGAACCATCTGGAAGAAGTGTTCACAGCTATTCCAAACTTAACCGGTCAAGACTTTTACAACGAAGTTCAGGAATACGTCTCAACACGGCAATCAACACATATAGATATTATTAAACCAACATCGCCCAAAAAACTTCAAGAATTAATTTAAAAAAATCCCCCGGCCATGACCTGATTCCAAACGAAGTCTTGAAGAATCTACCAACCAAATCAATAACATACCTAACCACTGTTTTTAATAGTTGCTTAAAAATAGTATATTTCCCGGATAAGTGGAAATTAGCTCACATTATTTTATTTCACAAACCCGGCAAAAACAAGCATGATCCGACAAGTTATCGCCCTATCTCGTTGCTACCTGCGTTCTCTAAGTTATTCGAGAAAGTCATATATTCTCGCTTAAGGGAATATTTAGACAGCAAAGAATTAATTCCCAAATTTCAATTTGGTTTTCAACCAGGGTTTTCTACAAACCATCAGCTCTTAAGAATAACCCAAATGATAGAACAAGGTTACGAGGATAGAAAATACACAGTTATAGCATTTATTGATATTGCCCAAGCATTCGATAAAATTTGGATAAGTGGACTTATACACAAGCTTGATCAATTAAAGTTGCCGGATTATATTGTAAACGTAATAGCATGTTTCTTACAAAACAGATGTTTCCAAGTTAAAATCAACTGCAAGCTTTCTCCTATTAAACAAATAACAGCTGGTGTTCCACAGGGGTCAATACTTGGCCCAGTAGTATTTAATATATTTATGAATGATATACCCGAACCTCGAAATACTTCAATTGGAATGTATGCAGATGATACGGCACTTGCACGAAAATATTTTGGAAGCTATCGGGCAACTGCAAAATTTAGTGAATGAAATGCAACGGTGGTTTAATAAGTGGCAACTTAATATTAATCACCCAAAAAGTGAAGCAAAAATATTTACGTTACGTAGAATAATCAGTCCGCCTAGAATACGAATAAATAATCACAATATTGAGTGGAATCCATCCGACAAATCTGTTAAATATCTGGGAGTCCATCTTAATCAGCGGTTAAGTTGGGGCTATCACGTGAATAAAAAATTAAACGAATGTTATGCACGGATGACTCTTCTTTATCCTATTCTGAACAGAAAAACACCACTACAAATTAAGTGCGGCTTATTAATCTACCAATGTCTGCTCCGTCCTATAATAACCTATGGATGCCCGATATGGGGAGCTGCCTCGAAACTCCACATAAAAAAACTGCAAGTTCTACAAAATAAGATATTGAGGATCGTTATAAATGCACCTTGGTTCGTGCGAAATCAGCAAATTCACAATGAACTTGGAATACCAACTATCGAAGAACACATGTGTAAAGTGATCAAAAAGTTTTATGAAAATGTGAAAAAGTGCGCAAGTGCAGAACATTATTCCCTGAGAGCAAAGCGGATTCATGTAAGACTAAAACGACAACTACCGCAGGATGTTTATAAATCTGAAAAAAAAGTGACAATAATTAACTGTATTAAGTTAAATATTAATGTGACCGAGGGGTTCCAATGAACCTTCTTCAATTCTAACTAATATGTAGCCGATAATGATTTTTAATTGTATCAACAATATTGTGTATGACAAATAATGTCGATCCAGTTATAAACGTAAATTAAAAAAAAAACCTTATCCAGTGGTTGTAGTTCGTGAGTTGTGTTAGGTGGAAGACAATACAAGAAAATATTATGTCCCTCAGTTTCTTTTACGATGGTGTAATCCAGGTGACCATCAAATACTAGAAGAACGGTTCGTACAGGCTTATATTTCGCAAAATGTTTCAGTCACCTAATAAACAACTATCTTGTACTACTGCCCTTAGTTGCCATTGCTACAGTGGAACTGGGGAAGGTTGTCCCACTATATATCCTTTTTCCGTAACCCCATAAAAATAACCATTGGAGGCACTACTTGGCCCAGAGCATTAATGCACGCAACAATTGTTACATTTTCTGCATGTTCATTCGCCAACAAAACCATTTTTTCCCTAGCACACGTTGAGCAATGAGCATGGTGTAAGGTTAGTGTACAGCCTTTTTCATCGAGATTAATAATAAATCGTGGAGGATTTGTGAAGTTAAGATCATTTAAGATTTACTCCAATCTTCTGGAATGTCCTTGTACAATAGCAGGATTCAGTTTTTGAGCTCTGGCCAAATTCAACGTTTGTGGCTTTCTGTGGCTGATATTTGGGTCGATTTTTAGGAAAGACTTATACCACGTATATACCGCGAGTTCATTTTCATCGTTAAATTTGTGGGGGTGTTGCTTCAAACACAAAATCGGAACACACTTCTCCGAACTGTTCTTGGTGTCAATGGGAGTCCTGCTCTTGACATTCTTATTATCTTAACTTGTTCTTTAGTTAATAATGGTTTCCGTCCGAAATTTTTTCCGCTCTGCCTTTTGCAAAGAAAAGATTCCGTAGTGTTGTACATGGCATGTCACAATGTTTCTTAATATACCGTTGACTTTTTTCCTTTCTGATAATTTGTTAAAATTTAATTAAACTGCGACGAACAGTTCCATGACCAATTACAGGTGCCAGCATATCATCTCTATGTAGTATGTAGCATGTGTTGTGTGTGGTCAGGTTATTCTTTCCCATAAACTAATCTCCCGGGAAAAGCGCCGTTAATTCTATCCCAACGGCGAATGGTGACCGGGCTCGATACCGATCCAATGGACTGCGGAAAATTTCCGCCTGCCCATGAATTCGAACCGAGGACTCGCTTATTGCAAGCCTGATGCCCTTACCACTGCGTCTCGCGGTGCTATGTTTTCCATTAGTTCCAATTCCTTATTCATCATTTCGTCAGTTCACTTAGCTCTAAATCCTCGACAGGTATTTTTCCATTTTGTCTAAAAGAAAATCAGAACTTTACATTTGAGGTTATGCTTCGCAAAGAAATTCTGTTACAACAAGGATTGGGTTGGAAACTAGATGTAAAATAAGTTACATTTTAGCAATATCATCGTCTTACCTGTATTTCTATCACGTTCAAAACTGCACTTGCTCCAGTTCTAACACAAGATGCACTTTAGTTACGCCAAACTGAAGAACGAGAAGGGTTTCGAACCAAAACTACAACGTGATCCTTCTGATGCCTGTGTACTACCTATAGTATGATCAAAAATTATTTTCATCTAGTATGGCTATGGAATGGTTCCTCATTTATGAATGCAACTATAAGTCACTTAAAAATCAAATGCCAAGTTTGACATTTAAATATAAACATAGTTGCATTCATAAATTAAGGACTATTCCATAGCCATACTAACTGAAAATAATTTTTGATCATACTATAATTACAACATCTGACGCACAGAATGTTGCTTTCAAAAAATTATATTGCGCCATGGGCCATGCCATGCACCTTATTTGGTTATACAATTAGAATTGAGGTCTAAGCTTTCTTTAGAATTTTTAGATTTTTAAACCAGGATAACTCGTAAAGGAATTGTCTCTTCTTCGTTTTTATTGTATAACACCAACCTATAGACCATGTGGGCGAATTTAGAAACACACTGTGTATATATACAGGGTGTTTGTAGATCGCTAGACAGCCCACAACTTCGATAATAATAGAGATATCGAAAAAGCTTTCTTTTACTTTCAATGCTAATAAACAACCTACAAGTTGTCGTAAACCAATTTAAACCATGGCCTCCTATTTTTACGTAGTGATACACGACTTTGGTTTGGAATACCCAGTATACTTCTAGATATTTAAAATCATCGCTAAAAATGCTTTATGATAGCATGTTTAAACTAAAATTTTGAAGCCCATTATTTAAAAAGAAATTAAAAAAATATTTATCTATAGTACCTATGCCATGACACGAAAAATCACTAACAATCGAATAATAAATGAAAAACAAATTCCACTTGGCGGTAAAAGTTTTTCCTGCTCCAATTATCGCACCAAAATTACAAAATCAATTGAAAGCCTTGTTTTCTTTAAATAAAAGTGTATTATTTTTAAATTACTTATATACGTATTTTTGTTATTTTAAAAGCTAATTTTGAACTAAATAGCGAATATAGTACATCGTTGAAAGCTCTTTTATTGTGGTTTTGTACAGCTTAATGAAACTCAAAATTTTCCATTTATAAAACATAATTTTCAATTGTATTAGTACGTTTGGTGCGATAGTTCGCTGGTTAGTGGCTTTTCTTAAGTCATGGCCTACTTTAGTGGAATATATATATATACATATTTTAAATAATGAGTTTGAAAATGTTAGTTTAAGCATGCTATCATAAAGCATTTCTAGAGCTGATTTAAAATATCTAAAAATATATGGAATGTTCCATTTATAAAACCAAAGTGGTGTATCATTACGTAAAAATAGAAAGCCATGGTTTAAATTGGTTTACCACAATTTATAAGTTGTTTACTGGCATTGAAAATAAATGAAAGTTTTTTTCGATATCGCTATTATTAAAGAAGTTATAGGCTGTCTAGCTATCTATAAAACCCCTGTATATACCGGGTGACAATGAGACTAGGGCCATGCTTATATCTTCTTTATTTTAAATCGATTTGGATAAAATTTTATACGAAGATACTAGACATAATTTCTGATTAGCCGATAGATATAGTCAAAATGGCTGACTTCCTGTTTTACCGAAAATGATACCAACTTTGATTTTTAAATGGAACACCCTGTATATTTTATGTTTTTCTGATTCTATGAGTCAAATTACATATAATAGTCTTGCCAAATTTCAATTTTTTTAAACAAAAATTATTTTTTCAATTTCTATTTTTTACCATAGAAGGCCTTGACTTGGAATTTTTTTTTCTAATTGACTCTAGCAACTCTTAATAATAGCCATTTTATCAATAAGGTCAATAACAAACCTTTAAATAAAGTATATAATTTGCAAAACCCGTTTTTTACGAAAAACTCACTTTTTTTAAATGGCACCTACTAAGGGCCATCTTGCCATTAGATAGAAAATGTAATTACCAATCTAACGATATGTATCATGCACTACTTGATCTTTTATCTCAAACTGAAAATTAATTTTAAAAAATAAATTTTTTGTTTAAAAAAATTGGAACTTGGCAAGACTATTATATGTAATTTGAATCGTAGATGCAGAAAAATATAAAATATACAGGGTGTGCCATTTAAAAAAAAACAAAGTTAGTATCATTTCCGGTAAAACCGGAAGTCAGCCATTTTGACTAAGGTAGAGGAGGGTTATAAGGCCCGGATCGAAATAAGGCCCATTTTGAATTGCCGCCTTAATAATGCTCCATCTGACGCCGAACTGTCACACAAGGGTGATTTATAAGTAGACAACATCCTGTATTGTCACAAAGATTCGATAGAGGGCCTTTGGTGCATTTGACATCGTTTGGTGTGTAACGCAGAACTTCCACACGTGTTTTTATAAATTTCTCGTTAGACTTTTATTACTTTTACGAACTGTTAACCAAAAGTGTTTTAATTTTGCTTTGGCCAGCAGATAGATGTAAATATCAAGTAAGTATGTGTACCTAACAAAATTCTTAACTGTATTTAATTAATTCAACGTTAACCCCAAACTGTAAGTTTGATGCGGCGCGAAATAAAGCCCGCGCTATTTTGGCGGGTGGGCCTTATTTCCAAGCGGTATTTTTTTAAGTTTTATTTTTATTTTTAAGAATATGGGGAAGAAGTGCAGAGGATTGAGAACTCTAAGGAGAAACGAAAAGAGCGTGTTTCAAAGCTTACAAATGAAAACAAAAATAGTGGTAAGCCAGTTTCTGAAGAGTCCTGGATGTGCAATGTGTGCAACAAAGATTTTCTGGCCGATATGCGTTGTTGCACGAACTGCCAAATGTGGTCGCATGAACAGTGTATTGGATTTACCGAAGAGAATGATGAAGACTTTATTTGTTGGGACGACTGCTCTCCTTAAACGGCAAGGAAATATTTTTTTTTATGTTGGGCCTTATTTCACATCCACCTGGAAATAAGGCCCAAAAACACTTTTTCTGTAATATTTTGTTTTAGTCCTATGGTTGCATTTATGATAAATTTTTATTTGTACGTAATATCTACTTGAATAAAACTATCTCCAGTAATTAAATTTAATTGATAATACCGATTAGTTTCCGTTTTAAAAATAAATTGTATTAGGTGGGCCTTATTACCCGCCGGTACCTTATATCTATCGGCCAATCAGAAATTATGTCTAGTATCTTTGTATAAAATTTTATCCAAATCGATAGATAAATAAAGAATATATAAGCATGGCCCTAGTCTCATTGTCACCCGGTATGCAGTGAATTTATTTTAATGGTTAACATAGCAGTTTCGTTTCTACGCCAGCATTTAATCATACAGGTCACTTCCATACTTACCAATGAAATCAATAGATTAGAGCGTTTATTTTACGAGTTAACATACGAATTTGGATTAGGTACTTGCTAATGAGAAACTTTAATTTTGTTACCGGAATGTAGGTATGCAACTAGAAAGTAGCTACGTAGGAACAACTTGTGTGTTGTATTTTTTCTTCAGTGGTATACATTAGGATAACTTTTAATTGTCTTTTTGACAAGTAATAATTCCTATGTTAACTCGTAAAATACACGCTCTAATTTATTGGCCTCATTTGTAACTATGGAAATCAACTGTATGATTAAGTGGTGGCATAGAAACAAAACCCTTATGTTAACTATTAAAATAAATACCCTGTATGGATGGACTAGACATGTTGAAATAATGTCCTGCATCATTTAGTGAGATGTCAAATACAAATGCATAGAATATCAAACATTTTATTTAATTTACTATCTGATTAACTACGTTCATTACAAGGCATGTCATGGAAATTCATATCTTTTTCTGAGAAATATACTTAGTGGTATTCCAGATTGTGCAAAAGGTTTGCCATGTAACATTGGCCACAATTTGAAATAAATTTTGACATAGTGTAATAATTATATGGTATGAAGAATAGGCAACATATTGTAGTGATATAAAAACTTACTGCGAATGGTTTATGGAAATCTGCCATTTCACGATATATTTTACTGTACCTAATGTGGATTTCAACAGATACAGTTTAAATTTTTATAGAGTTTTGCCTTCTGAGGCTGTTGTAACAATAATATTTACAGGGAAAGTGAGAAACAACACTTTCCGTGCATATTAAACGGAAGATCTACGTTCAGACTATTGAACTATGGCAATAGCTACTGTAAATATAGTATAATATTGTTTTTTTATTTCTTCTTCCTGTATTGATTTTCCTAAATTGTGTAATAACTCCCTCTCACATCAACCTACTAGGATGTAGCTTTTTATATTCTTTCTGTTCGTTTATTAAATATAGTTTATCGAATGAACTAACCGATTTTAAAAGACGCTTCAGTTGTTTTGATCTTGGGGGCTTGAAGGGTGTGATTACTGTAAATGTGTACGCTTCTACACGCCAGTGCGTAATTAGGATATCTATATTTAGTTTAAAATCGATATCAAGGTGAAGGATTTTGGGTTACTTTATTGTCTAAGCACGTTGGTGTTTATATTTGATAGACATAGCCTTCAATTTCAGGTTGTTATTCTGTCAAACAATGCAGACATAGGTTTGATTTAAATATGCAGGAAAACGCTGGTTGGACATAATAATTTTCGAAATATTTGTCATCACAATGGAGATTTATGTGCTCACTACGAACACAGCCACCCTCTGGGCTGCTAAAACTAGTTGAGAGTTGTGCTTTCATATTGACTGAAGTTTGTAATTTTACAATTACTATACGTTAAACAATTTTTTCTTCTATTAATAGATTGAGGATAAAGTTAAAAAAAATTCTTCAACCGTAGATGATCTTATAAAAGAATAATTACTTTCACAAGGTAGTTTATGAGGTAGTGAACGATAGATCGAAATTTTTGGGTGTGAATCGTATCAACTTTCTTATTTTTAAACTTACTATTCAAAATTGCTATCTGCATGAACATTGATTCACTAGTTTCATCTGGTGCGACAAAATTGCAGATACAATGAAATGTTTGCTAGTTGACTCTACTGATTAAATTATCATAAACATTGCTTGAAAATTGTTTAGAAGTAATATTTCCATATCTCATATCTAAGGCAGTGGTGATTGCTCATAAATAGCCATTGTCAAAACTCTCTTAATCAAATAAAAGGCTAATTCAAGTACGCTTCTGTACATCTTTTGTTAGTCTACTGAAATTGTTTAAATTATTTAGCATTTAATATGTACTAGATTTTCTACGGTCAATAGACCTCGACGAACTCCAGTTTTCATACCCCATAAGCTTAGCACCGAAATAACATTTGTACCCCCGGACATCTCTCTCCCTGAAAGTTTTGCGTAGATACTGACTATGAGGTATCACTTTAGGGGTATTTGGGCCTTCTCATACCGAACGGTGCATCGCAGTGAAACCAAAGTCTGTACCTTCGCTCTAAAGCTTCATAAAACATCTCTCTAAATTTTATAGAAACTCGTCGATATGAAGCCTCCCCCCCTCCCTTCCAGATATCACCCTCCCTGAAAGTTTTGAGTAGATACTAACTACGAGGAATCACTTATAAGTAAGAAGAAAATGTTGGCTGTGAAAATCATCAAAATCATTAAAATACATTTTTGAGAACACACATTTTTGCTAAGTTTTCGAATTTTGTTTGGGTATTTGAGCTTACTCACACCCAACGGTGTATTGCAGTGGAACCAAAGTCGGGTATTATCGTTCTAGAGCTTCGTGTAACACCTCCGTAAATTTTCATTAGTAATATAACAGGGGTTGACATACTCACCGACAATTTTTCACACGCCAAGAGTCGAGTACTGGTTGTAATGTAATCTGTTTCGTGAACTTTCTCGAGGGCAGTTTTCTAAGAGCAACCAGCATGCTGACTTGCACGGGCAAAATTACTTGTAAGTGTGTTGCCCGCGTTTATATTTTGAAGTTTATTACGCAAAACCCGTATACAAATTATGATTTAAAATTGATCACACTTAACGCAAAAAACCCATATTGCTTGTTTCTTGTATTTCAGTTCCTAATTATGACACCATCCATGAGGTCAATAATTACCCCTAGGACGCTTATCTCTTGATAAGCAACCCAATGACGCTTATCAGGTAAGCAGTTCGGGATTGGTTGATTTTCAAAAAATGCATGGTTCTCATTACATGATATCAGTCATGTAACAGTGTAATAATCACGGAAAGTCGCCTGCATGAAATGTGTACCCATTCTCAGATCTTTTCCCCCCAGGAATTTTTGGGTAGTTAATGACTACGGAGTATCACTTATGAGTAAGAAGAAAATATTGTCTGTGAAAATGATCAAAATTGTTAGAGCCGTCCTTTAGCACGAAAATTTTGTTCTTTCAATTTTTTTAGGTATATAGGCCTCCTTACATCGAACGGTGTATCGTAGTAGAACCAAAGTCTGATATTATCATTCTACGGCTTCATAGAACACCTCCGTAAATTTTTAAGGAAAGTCGTTTGTACAAAATGTATACCCCCTGTAAGAACAATTTTTGAATTTAGCGCTTTTCCACATCCGTATTGCAAACATCAGTACTTTTCCCGCTTCATATAGGCCGAAATTGACAATTTAGCTATGTTAAACACAACCCCGTTCATTTCCAATACTGGCGTCTTCCAGCTCATTTCATCATATCTTGGGCAACGTTTTATTCAAATTCATATATAGTTGCTTGCCGTATAATTGACACATTATCTTCAATATCAGTTTGACGGGCCATTGTCTGTGACTTTCACGGGTAGATGTCAACATGTTTAGTTCCAGCGTACCATTTTTCGCACGAAATTCTGATGAAATGTTGTGCAATACTGCCGCTTTCATGCAAGTCAGAGAAAGAGCAATATAAGTAAAACACACGCGCGTTTCCTGTGGCTTTGACATTCAACCATCACACGTGAAGAAGGAAACATGTGTGATCGTTTGTTCTCCGTCGGCGAATGCCTTGCGCCTACGCCGGGCGATTTCATAATTAAGTAAAACTCTGAATGGGTGTTATCGGTCAAGTTGTTAGTTATTTGAGAGACGTTTGGTGCAGTTATTAGCCGAGCAATGCTCGTATCGTGGAGTTAGCAAGCTCTGATTGACGCTTTTGGGGTGGATAACTAACGTTAACCTTTTTCATGCTAATCGTTTTTAATGAAGTTATTTGTACCATTGTACCAACGAATATATTCGCAGCAAGACTAAAGTGACAGACATAGTAGACAGGGCATCCCGACTTAAATGGGATTATGCGGGACACATCGCTCGGACTAAAGATGATAGGTGGAACGGAAAATTAATACAATGGAGACCATGGACAGGAAGAAGAGCGAGAGGAAGACCAGTGGCACGGTGGTATGATGATTTGAAGAAGGTGGCAGGACTACACTGGATAAGAACTGCTCAGGACCGAAACCGATGGAAAGAACTAAGAACTATGCTCAATTCTGGGCGCAAGACGGCTAAAAGAAGAAAAGAAAGATTTGTACCATACCGTAATCTTGCCTGTCGACTACCCTCTTCGTTTCCTACCCTCTTTGGGAATTCAACATCGTCCAGACCCGCTCGAAAGATAACACCCTAGGCCATTTCTCGCAGTTCTTCAAGTATTTCGCTTGGGCACGGTCTGTATCGTAGTAGATCGTAATCAGAGCAAGCTGAATTTTGTACGTATAATTTTAACAAGCCTTTGGGTGCAGTGTGAGTGATTTCTGAAGTGTCGCCATTTACGTAGCGTTGTTAATAATTTAAAATTAAGCCGTTGAACTTTTGCTACTGCCCTTGATTCAATTTCAGTATTGATCGCCAAGTCTTAAAGTATGTACTTAGCTTAACGTTGTGGGATTAAAGTAATTGCCGTCACTGAGTCATATTTGATTGTTTACCGTTAAGATTTATTGTTTGTAGGTAGTTTTATTGTGTAATTAAAGTTGTTACCCTTTTGGAGTCGGTTAGAGCATTTGCTGTCAAGTATACCTCCTGTATTTAGGTTAAACGATGCACAAGTAACCATACTAACCTATATCGAGTATTTTGTTGAATGTATATTGTTCTCACACATATTTCTACATTAATATAGTTTATCCGCAAACGTCATAAAAGGGACAACTTATGTGTCTTTATTGACAAGGTAAAAGTGTCACTTTATCTGTTTAAGCAGATAAAATAGCAACTTTTGCGTACTTTATATCTAATCACATAAAATCGTTGCCCTCTTTCTTTCTTTTTATGTTTGTTCGCTATCTCCTCCGAAGATACTGAACCGATTACATTGTATGATGCTTAAAATTTTGCTAATTTTTAGACTTAGATCGTAGGCCGGTTTTTATTTTCAAAAAGAGTACGAAACAGTTTTAATTTAATTAAATCCTTTAAGCAGGGGAGCGGAGCATCTGTCGCCGTAGGTCATGGGGTGACCGCTGCTGTGGCCGTGTGCTATTAGCTAGGGCGATTCAGTTTGTTCATATATCATTATAGTAGCATGTTATTTAAACAACCGAGGTTGGCGCAGGAGTAGAGTGCTCGCCTGTCACGCGGGTGGCCCGGGTTCGATTCCCGGCTGATGCATCCTTTTTTTTTAATTTATATTAATGAAATTTATCTGAATACGTTTGCGGATAAAATAGTATATGTTATTCGGAGTACAAGTGACTTTATGTGGCTTAGCTGAATTATTTGCCTCACTAACGTTCGGCTAAATAAACTTCAGCTTCGCCACATAAAGTATCACTTTTACTCCTAATAACATAATCTACTATTATTTGCAATTAGTTGTGCGCTTCGTTAGTAGATTTATCATGTTGGCAGGTGTATTTTGTGATGTTTTCCTTTGTGAAAGAGGTTTAGACAGCTGTAGGAAACTGTAAGACAGATAAGTTCAATGCAGCTGTACGTGGACCGTCGCTTGAGCACTGCCAAGGTTGGATCGGAAAAGTTGGTTCTCGGTGCGCTCACCTGTGTTTTTTTCTCGATTTAGTGGTGGCGTCTGGCAATCAAAATCTTTATTTTGTTTACCGGGTCGTTGCGATAATTAAGGGCGTGATGAACCTCCCCTTCTCCTTCTGAGTCTTAGTCGGCAACTTTTGCTACTGCCCATCGTAACATAATTGGGGCAACGAATCCGATAATTTTCGGATTTGTTTCGTTTTATCGGGTAACCGACGGTTGAGTATTTTGAATGGGAAATTCATGTCGTAACGACGTTTTCGTCTTGTAACAACCCCTTCTCCCCTAGATATCTCCCTCCTTGGAATTTTTGGGTAGATAATGACTATGGGGTGTTACTTATGGGAAAGACGGAAATCTTGTGTGAGAAAATTATTAAAATTGTTAAAGCCATTTTTTTTAGAAAACAAATGCTGTCATTTTTCCATATTTTTTGGGTATTTGGGCCTCCTGACAACGAACGCTGCGACGCAGTGAAACGAAAATCTGTTGCCATAGTTTTAAAGCTTTATGAAACATCTCTGTAAATTTTCGCAAAAATGAATCGCTAGCTTTTGCCGCTATCTATGGCACATGTGTACATACCCGGAAATTATTTTCGCACAGTCGTTTTGAAAGACCTCGCTTCGCTCGGTCAATTATCTATTGTCAAAAATAAAATAGTTAGTCATCTTCAGAGCTGTCAAAATTACCTATAAATTTAGAAAATATATTATAAACTCCTACAATAGCACCACCAGTCTTCAAGTTCTGTTTCATCCATTTCGACATCCTAATGTTCAACGATTTGTACTGTAACTACAACATGGTCGTTGTTGTTTTAATATACGCAACAAAGAAGCAGTATTACCTCGTAATAACAAATATGGAAATTACTATTTTCGATTACCCGTGAATTGCAAAAATTATGGCGTAATTTATTGTTACAGCTGGAACTACATATTCGTCACTTTGGCTAGAACTAGTGTAAGTCTCGATATTCTCTCTGAAAACTATGTAGCGCTGATCTTGCACTTTACCGGTTTTATAGCCCGTCCGTATACGGAAGCTCAGCAAAGTCGTAAAATGTTTTGTTATTAGGAAGTAAACTGGCGCTGTAGCAGACATCTTATAATGGTATCACTAACGTACATGGCTGGTTTTATGTCTAAGTTCTGTAATTTGAATTAATCTTGATGCCCTAAATATATTGCAAAAGTTTTAGTGAGACAAGGCAAATCTTTTAGAGTTTGCGCTAAATATGTCTATGGTGTAACTGTTTTGATCTAAATAATTCTTTCTCTTTAAAATTTTATTTAAAACTTTCTATACCGATTTTAATCCTAATAGTAACAAAACTTTAGAACGCAATTTAATGAAAATAAAAGTAACTATTGAAGTTTGAGTGGTACTGTTATTATAAATCCGTTCAGTAGAATGAAATAAACAAAAACCAGTCTTCTACCTCAGCTTGGGAAAATTTATCTCAGTTAATATTTACAAAATGTTTATACGGAAAATTATAGAGATTGGTGGTGGATAATGTGAAAATAGACACTTAAATGAGCTGGAATTTATTTTATGGTCTTTACACGAGTTAGACATAAACTTGCAGTCCAGTGAGACAAATGTCTCATTTAATAAAACAAAAAAGACCGTTTTACAAATGAAACGCGTATTCACCACACGTACGTATATGACGTCATTGTTGGTAGCAAACTACCAGTCGCATTCGCCTTGATAAAATTTGCCTAGAATCTAACCTAAAAAGTTAGGATTAGGATAATTTAAGATAATAATTAGTGTTAGAGACTGAAATTCGGTTCCTGACCTGACATAACCATTCCAAACATATAACTTTCATAACTTTTTTCTCTATCTCTTACGGTTTGGCTGCTGAAACAGCGTCCCAGACAGACAAAACAGCGTCCCGGACAGACCAGCGTCCCGGACAGACCAGCGTCCCGGACAGACACGTCTATTAGATAAAGGATAGAGATATATGACTTGGTCTAGTATCCTACAAATCAGTGATTTCTAAAAACAAAACATCTGGATTCAACGGATACTATGTAGATGTCAATCGCATATTAGTCTATCCTTTATCTAATAGACGTGTCTGTCCGGGAGGTTGGTCTGTCCGGGACGCTGTTTTGTCTGTCTGGGACGCTGTTTCAGCAGCCAAACCGTAAGAGATAGAGAAAAAAGTTATGAAAGTTATATGTTTGGAATGGTCATGTCAGGTCAGGAACCGAATTCCAGTCTCTAACACTAATTATTTACTTAATTATCCTAATCCAAACTTTTTAGGTTAGATTCTAGGCAAATTTTATCAAGGCGAATGCGACTGGTAGTTTGCTACCAACACTGACGTCATATACGTACGTGTGGTGAATACGCGTTCTATTTGCAAAACGGTCTTTTTTGTTTTATTAAATGAGACATTTGTCTCACTGGACTGCTAGTTTATATCTAATGCATTAACGCATACAAAGCTCATAAACTGTATTCTAGCTCGTTTGAGTGCCTATGTTCACATTATCCACCATTATCTGTATAAGGAAGTTAGCTTGACATAATATGTATAAAAAATTTCAGTGAATAACTTTTACTTAACACTATGGTAAATTAATTCTAATAATTTAGCAAAATTAAAAAGTTGCAAGAACTAAATTTTAATTTTTTAATTCTTTAGAATTTAGACATTTTACAGATTGCATAGCAAAACACGGTTACATGCACTTATTACCTTAAACAATTTAACTGAATGAAAATAATGTTTTACGCTATATATTGATATGGCATTTGAATGAAGTTTATTTAATAAGATTGTATGTTATTAAAATTACTTTCCTCATATCAAAACCGACTATCGTTCTACCAAACGTCAAATTGATTTAACCTGTCAGTGACAAATAATAATGGTTGTTATGTGCTATTTTTAAGTTGCTCTTTTTATTTATGCTAGCTCAATTACTAAAATACAGTGCCCACCTGACTTGCAAAGAGTGAACACGTTTAACTAGCTTAAGTGAGTTGAGTGATACGCTATCGTGTGATAGACGCGAGGTCAAGAACACTTTCCGTCGATATAATTCTACACGTATTCTGTAAGTAAAATAAATTTACACAGAGAGGCGACATTACCAATTACGGCAGCCATGCTGCCAGCCGGTAGCGGCTACAATGGGCAACAATACGCATATGCTCAGCAACAAGTCCTAAATAACTCACCTATAAATATCCCCCAAACCAGTTTTCCCGGTATTATGCTACAAAATCCTAACTTCTTAAACCAAACAACGTACCAACAATCTTCTAACCTGCAATACCCAACTACTCAATCCCAACCACAGCCCCAGTACCAACAAGTACCTCAATCAGTTTTAACTCCTCAATTACAACAATCACAGCATTCGCACCGAACAAAAAATCAAGAAGAACAAAGCCAGCCTATTGATATAGATGAAGATGAAAGCAATGAAAGTCAGCAAAATACCAACACTAACAGTTGGCAAATAGTCAAAGGGCACAAACGTAAACGAATACAAAAATCAAACCCCTCATTATCAACAACTGACCAACCACAATCAAATTTGCCAACAAACAGATATGCTATATTAGCAGAAACCTCTACAAATAATATAATAACAATTAATGAACAAGAGTCAACTCCACTAATAAACAAGCCACCACCCATTTTTGTACAAGGTGTGGCTAACTATGACGAAATGGTGAAAAGTCTGACTGCAGTAGCGGAAATAGAGCAATATACGACAAAGAGCCTAACTGATAATGTGGTCAAAATAAATGCAAACACTCCGGATACGTACAGAAAAATAATAAAACACATGTGTGAAAAAAATATCGTACACCATACTTACCAGATGAAACAAGACCGGCCATACAAAGTGGTATTAAAACATGTCCACCATTCTACTCCAACTGAGGGAATAACAAAAGCTCTTAAAGAAATGGGTCATAAAGTACGAAACATCATAAATATAAAAAGCAAACGTACAAAAGATCCACTCCCAATATTCTTTATTGATCTCGAACCGGCCGAGAATAACAAAGAAATATACACAATCAGATCTCTGGAAAACGTGCTTGTCAACTTTGAGCCCCCAAGAAAAAATGTAGAAATAGTCCAATGCACAAGATGCCAAAACTACGGTCACACAAGAACATATTGCAACAGGCCATATGCGTGTGTGAAGTGTGGAGGACCACACGACACCAGAACTTGCAAAAAAACAAGGGACACAGATGCCACATGTGTATTATGCGAAGGATCGCACCCGGCCAACTACAAGGGATGCTCAGTATATCAAGATCTACAAAAGAAATACCAACCTAACAGTCAAACATCAGTCAGAAGACCTCCTCAGATAACAGAAAGAAATTTCCCATTCCTACGTCACCCACAAAATAACCAACAACCAATTAACCAACTACAACCATCCAATTTAACCTACTCACAGACAGTATTAAATCAGCCCAACCCGAATCAAGACTTGACCCTCCAGCAATTCCTAGAAGAATTTAAATCCTTATTTAACCAACTCCTACAACAAAATAACATAATTTTAAACATGCTAAGTACCGTCATTAACAAAATAGCTCAGTAATGGCTAACTTTCTCCGATTAGCTTTATGGAACGCCAACGGACTGCAATACAAAAGACTGGAAATTGAAAACTTCTTACATGTCAACAATATAGATATTATGCTCGTGTCAGAGACTCATTTCACTAACAAAACGTACATAAAGATACCACACTATTCTGTCTATCACACGGAACACCCTGATGGTACGGCGCACGGTGGATCAGCAATATTAATCCGTAGTTCTATTTCTCATTATGAACAACCACAATACAAAACGGACTTCTTGCAAGCCACGACAATCCAAGTTGAAAAACTCACAACCTCACTAACTGTTTCGGCCATTTACTGTCCTCCGAGACACAATTTAACACAACAAATCTTACAACCGTTCTTCGAAACTCTAGGTCCAAAATTTATAGTAGGAGGAGATTTCAATGCAAAACATACTCACTGGGGTTCGCGCTTAACAACCACTAAAGGCAGAGTATTATTTAAACTTATTACTTACAGATAATAAATACAACTTCCTATCTACTGGTAATCCTACTTATTGGCCGTCTGATCCAAACAAAATCCCCGATCTACTAGATTTTTTCATTACAAAAGGGCTCTCATCAAACTATATGGACGTCACCCCCAATTATGATCTTATTTCTGACCACTCCCCGATAATAGCTACAATTAGCACAACTATTATTTACAAAACACCGAATCCTTCAATTAGTAACAGGAGAACTGATTGGGATACCTTTAAGGACCACATTGAACAGCATCTTAATAGAAACGTAAGCCTAAAAACTGCAGAGGAAATAGAATACGCAACAAATCACTTCATAACAACGGCACAAGAAGCGGGATGGAACTCCACACCACAGCCAACAAATATAAAAGCTAGCAGCCCCAACATACCAAACGAGGTCATGGAAATTGTGAAAGAAAAAAGGCGGGCAAGGGCTAAATGGCAACACACTCATAGCGTAGAAGACAAAAGAATGTTTAACCAATTAAATAATAAACTAAAAAATAAATTAAAATCTGTTCGGAATGAGACCTTTCAAACATACCTGAAATCAATCACTGCCCATGATAACTCAATATGGAAAGCCACTAAGGGCATTAAACAACCAAAAATTCACATTCCACCAATACGTGATCAAGGAAATTCATGGTTAAGAACGGATAAAGAGAAGGCAGAAGCATTTGCAGACCACCTAGCAGACGTCTTTCAACCAAATTCTAATGAAGTAGATCCGGAAATAGAAAAAGAACTAGAAACACCGCTACAAATGTCTCCACCAATACGCAAGATTACCATCAAAGAAATTGAGAATGAGATAAAATGGTTAAAAAATAAAAAAGCGCCAGGACATGATCTAATAACGACAACTGTACTAAAACAATTACCTGAACAAGGAATAAAGTTTCTACAAATCCTCTTTAATGGGATATTGAGACTAACATATTGGCCGTTACAGTTCAAATTTGCACAGATAATACTTATCCCCAAACCTGGCAAACCCCCTAATGATATAACTTCCTATCGTCCTATTAGCCTACTCCCCATGGTGTCCAAGTTGCTTGAGAAACTAGTACTCAGACGTATTAATGAAAATTCACTACAAGAAGCATGGCTACCTAACCATCAATTTGGATTTCGGCACCAACATTCCACAATTCAACAATGCCACCGTCTGACAAACATAATCCAAAATGCATTACAAAATAAAACATTCTGCTCTGCCGTTTTCCTGGATGTTAGGCAGGCGTTTGACAGGGTGTGGCATAGAGGACTACAATGTAAAATCAAGAAAACATTTCCCCATGAATATTACCTTCTGTTGCAATCGTACCTTACATGCAGAACTTTTCAAACCAAAATTGGCAAGGAAGTATCCCAAATCAAAGAAATAGGAGCTGGAGTACCTCAGGGAAGTGTGTTGGGGCCTATGCTATACCTACTATTTACCTCCGATCTACCTACAACAGAAGAAACAGAAATAGGAACATTCGCTGATGACACGGCGATACTTACGTGTAACGAGAACCCGATAGCAGCGTCAGCTGCAATACAAATGCATTTAAATCAAATTGAACAGTGGACACTTAAATGGAAAATCAAAGTAAACGAGAGTAAATCAACACACGTTACATTCACGACAAAATATCAGGAATGCCCACCTGTCACTCTTAATAATAAGTACATCCCTCAGTCAACTGAAGTTAAATACCTGGGATTGCATATTGACAGAAGATTGACATGGAAAACCCACATTAAAAAGAAACGAAAGGAATTAGACATAAAAACGAAGAAAATGTATTGGCTCATCGGGAAAAACTCCTCATTAACATTAGCTAACAAAGTGTTATTATATAAGACCATCATCCGACCAATCTGGACCTACGGCTGTCAGCTGTGGGGATGTGCAAGTAGATCTAACGTCGAAGTCATTCAACGATTCCAGTCTAAAACCATTCGCAGTATGGCAGGTGCGCCCTGGTATGTGACAAATCAAACTCTCCACGCAGACCTCAACATCCCATACGTTAGCGAATTAATCAAACAGTATGCCATTACGCACCAAACAACCTTAGAACTCCACCCAAATGAAACTATTGCACCGCTGGTTAATGATCCTGAACTCAGACGCCTTAAGAAGAAATGGCCAAAAGATTTAACATATTAACAGCAGGATGACTCCACTGGGAGTCCTCCAACCAAGCCAGCATAATACATAATACAAATAAATCATTAGCTCATAGAATGTATTAATGTTCTGATTGCTAATTAAATAAAATTACAATAAAAAAAAAATTACTAAAATGAGAAACATGAAATTAGAAACATAAATCTTTTATCTTGATGGAATCATGCATGAAAACATGGCGTAATTATTTTAATTTTGTGAATTTTTGTTTTGTGTTTCTGCCCGTAAGATATATTCCGTAGGTGACAGCTGTGCATTCTGATAGTGAAGTAAATCTCACTTATTTACTCACACTTAAAGCACTTTCTTTATTAATGTTGCTTTCCAGACGGACTTGGATCTGGTTTTATTTAAATATATAAAAGTCCTGACCCCTTTACTTCGATCAACTTGCTGCTCCCTAGGACCTCGAGACAGCTGCTACTTCTGACAAGTCTACTGCAGTCCAATAATTAATCCACTTCTCTCTGATGCCGGCTCTCCCAAAATTTCATAAGCGCAGAAAAGCGCAATAGTACTGTGATATCACTTTGAATTTTGATTTACTTTCGTTTATAGTATCGCATTACCTTGTACACTTTAATTTCAGTAACGTTATAAAAAGTTGTGTAATCTATTTAAATTTGGGAAATACACTCCCTTTGTGGCACATCAGCTAGGCTACAGCTGAATTACTTATATTGTTGCATTATATTAGACATTTCGAATTTAATTTGACATATAAACAAATGTTAAATTACTTTTGCATGGCTATTTACCTATTTTTTTTCTTAAAAACAACTTTACATTAATAAATTACAGGCTATTTAGGCCCTATTTGTCATGTTTTGGTCTGTTCATAATACACCTTTACACAGTTTTAAAATTTCCACAATTAGGTGTATTTCTTCAAGTTAGGACCTCAACTTCCGGATCTACAGCCTCTTTCTGGTTTGCTATTCATTTTACACATGTACACAGTTTCTTTCCTATTTATAAAAAATATTAACGTTAATAATAATTCGCAAGTGTCAATTTAGTCATGTTAGTCATTTTCTTACTTCTGGATAGATATGGACGCGTGACGTGAAAACAATCGGGTCACGCTGGGTCACTGCCGGTCCCGCCGTGAACGTGAGTAATTTTTGAAAATAGGGCCGTGAACGTGAGTGAAAATTTCTAAGTCAATTTCACGTTAAATATTTAATAACGAATAAGACTGCAGGATGCCCTGCTCCCCCGCTGTCCGCCCATGTAGAAGATCTAGAGCTCGAGCGAGAAGTCATTGTACTTCTGCGTAGCAGCCTGCAGCGACGGAGCTTCGCACCTGTGTTGTGTTGTGCATATTGTGTCTACAGTCAATCGTGTATTTACTTTAATAGCCGACCAAGTAAAACTTACTTTTTCCTCGAACGTAAAAGTACTAAACGTAAAGGTAGTAAACCTAGGCATTAAAAATGTTCTCTAGGAACATATACTTTCTTGTGCTCGTATCAGTAAGGGAAACAACAATTCTAATAACAGATTGTGGTATTAAAAGTAGTGTTTTTGAAGACGGTTGCAAGAAATGTTTTTGCGAGAAATTAGTATTTATTCCTTGTAAGCTATTGTAGTCATTTCCATTTATTACTTTTTACTTCCTTTTACGATAAAGAAGGTATTGGATTCACCCCAAAAATTCGTAATTGAGTTTTCAACAGATCTTCACGTTTTAGAGTACTCTGAACCCAAAAAACATGTTTTTATTCATTGATATGTCTGTGTGTGTGTGTGTTTGCCTGTCTGTACGTCTGTCTGTGAACAGAATATCTCAAAAACGAAAAGAGGTATAACGTTGAAACTTTGAAACTTTTGTGTACTATCTAGATGCGACAGCAAGCTTTTAAAGAAAATCGCGTAACCGGAAGTATGGTGTTTACTCTTGTAATTTTTCAGTTTTTTTAAATTTTGTTTTAAAACGGCACGAACGGTTTTTTTCAAATTTTACATTTTCATTACATTTTTGATGTGAGATAGGCGATATTCCAGTTGAATACCTCTAAAATGGGTTTCTGTAGGATTTGCAATTTTTGCAAATTTTTGAAAAGTGCTTAAAAATTAAGAATTAAGTTTTTGGCTAATTATTATAAGATCAATGTAAAAGGAAGTTGTGTGCGTGCATCACTCTAGATTTTTGTGTCTACTATTCTAACTGCAACATATCACTTAAATTATTTCACGCCTAAAACATATTTTATCTACTTTGCGTTCGTACTGAGGCTATTACGATACGCGTTTGCGTATCGTAATAGACACAAAGCGATGCTATAATAAAAATACTAAACATTTATATTTTTTGCTTAAAAAAGTGGCAAAATAGATAAAATACTGTATGATATCTCGTTTATAAGGCATTTTGTAGCACTTACTCCTTTAGGGCACTCCTCGCTTCGCTCGTCGTACCCTAAATCCGTGCGTGCTACAAAATGCTTCTTATAAAACTCATATCCTTTATCTAATAGACTTGTCTGTCCGTCCGTCCGGGACGCTGTTTCAGCAGCCAAACAGTAAGAGATAGAGAAAAAAGTTATTAAAGTTATATGTTTGGAATGGTCATGTCAGGTCAGGAACCGAATTTCAGTCACGTGACACTTCCGGTTTTCGAGAAATCACAAAAAGACCGTTTTTCAAATAGAACGCGTATTAAATAAAAACTGTTTCGGCCGCCAAACGTAGCTGCGACCCTCTGCGCCTTAAATCCTCGATCGGTTAGGCAACCACTTTGACACCTTCCAGGTCTGGTTGGTTGCCTAACCGATCGAGGTTTGAAGGCGCGTTAAATGAGACATTTGTCTCACTGGACTGCTAGCAATATACTATTATGTTAGAGTTTTTGGTTCTGTTGCGGGTCCTTTATTGGTTTTAAATTTGAACATTCTGTTCTATCTGAATTTGAATTTTCAAATTAAAGCTGCGGGCCACGTCGTGAGTGGAGGGTCACGCCTTGAACATGAGCGTAAGCGTGCGTGAACGTTAGTGTTTAAAGCAAGCGTGAAACGTCTGCGACGTGAATGAATACTAATATTCAACGGCTTCTCATACCCTGACTTTTACGGTTATCGTGTCCGTTATAAATATGCTCGTTTTTACAGGTTATACAGCTGATTGCGGAAGACCATGTAACTTGGTTAAGTTACAAACTGGTATCATGAGAATGAACGGAAGTCCAAGTAGTTAAATCGTCACTTTCTAATGAAAATAAATGAACTTCTGTGTTCGAGTTCCAGTATAGGTTCCTAGTGTTATTCTTCTGTATTAATTATTTACTAAATAAATAACATAACTTTTATACAAGAGTAGTACTTTGGAACTAATAATTATAAAACGGGAGGCTACCCCAACTTTTAATACATTCTTTATGGGTTGCAACCATGAAGTCGAGATGCTCAGCAACAGAGCCATCGTATATTTGAAGTTAACTCATTATTTCACTGCTAGTTTTATTAAACCGATGGGGCCATAATTATACAGGGGGTAAACGGAAAGGTCGTACAGAGGGAAAACGCAATGTTAAAAAAGTTCAACTCTAGTTCTGACCCGAATAAAACATTATTATGAGGGTGTTAAAGTGACAGTAGAGATTTTTCCGCATCGTCTGAGCAAACGCTCGGCTATGCTATGCTTCGCCTCACCATTGTAAACATAATTGCTTGTCAAACAAAGTGCCACTTTTAATTCTAATAAAACAATATACTACTGTTTTGATGTTTATCCGAATTTATAAAAGTTTTGATTCTATTCAAATTTATTTTATGTACCCGTTGTCGGAGTTCATCATCATAATATGTCTGTTTATTAACCCTAAAGTCGTGCGACCCGACATCCGACTACTTACAACAAATGGCTCCACTCCGCGGTTTATAGGAAGTTTTAGTACCCACCATTTTAATCTGACGGATTCAGATTTTGAAATGCGTTTGAAGTGTAACTTTAGCCAAAGCCTGTTTATATTTATATAAAAAAATTAATAGAGGATGTAGTGTAGACAATTGTGGAGAAATACAAACTAAAACATCTGTAAAAGTCTTTACCCAGAACTTCCCTCGTCGACATTGTGACACTAAATAATGTTTAAAATCAAATTAAGTTAAGAAAAAATATATCTTCACGTTTCTAATAAATTAAATACATTTTCAAATAAAAAAAATGTATCCCGCCGCATCTGCACAGCGATCATAAGCGCATCTCCGCAGCAGATGTAACCGCAGCCTCTCTTGAACGGAACGCTGTTGTTATTGAAACATTTTTACTCTTTTGTGACATTGTCCTGTATCGGTTGAGTTTTATTTTCGGCAAATGTAAAGCCTGACCTACGTGAAAGTTACTACTTTCTTTTATTTCAAAATTAACCTAAAAATAAACAAATTTTTATTTTTTTAAGGTGTTCACCCTGTATATATTTGTATGAAATTGTACCCGTTTCATGCGAGGTAGATATATAATATGTATGCAAAATATTGTCTTCCTCCGACAAATAGTTTTTGAGCTATACTGCCAACAGACAGACGGAATTAGGAAAACTTCTTTTTCGTCATCTATGGACCTTGAAACGTGACAATCTGAAGAAACCTCGGAAAGTGATTTTTTCGTGATTACAATACTTCCTTCGTCTTTCAGACGAGGGAAGTAAAAAGTGTGAGCAGAAATAAATAGACAGTCCTCAGCTGTCAGGCAAGTTTAAATCTTAAAATACAAGTTTCTTTTTTCATCGATTTTAATGCAACTATTTTAGACCGACTGGAGAGATTTTATTATAATCACCACAGACTGCGTATGAAACAAAGCTTACTTAACCGTTTTCATGGTAAAACAAACATCGTTGTTTTTATGTTCCCACAGATATAGTCGATCCTTTGTAATTTTTAATATTGCTTTCATACGCGTTTATACACTGTATATAGCATCAATAAGATAGCATGAACGAGAAAACAGAATGCTTGAGTAGGAAAGAGATATTCATAAAAAAAAATGTAAAGGGCCTTACTCAGAACTTCCCTCGCAAGTAACACTCAACAATTTTAAAAATAAAAGAAAACGAGAAGTAAAAATATGTCAACGTTCCTAATATTACTGAAACAATAACTGCGAATTACATCAATTTTCAAATAAAAAAACATTATGGGAGATGGGATTCGAATTTAAGCGCCTGCGAATGCGATCTCAGCGCTCGAATCGAGCTGCCAAACGGTACCGTTCAGATATTTACGATGCAGCTCCAATAAACACACCACACTTATTCGTTGCCCCTTTTTGTCTCTTACAACATATATCCTGTATCTGTTAGGTCCCATTTTCGTCAAAGTAACGCCTGAGCTATGTGAAAGTTATTACTTTTTATCAATTACGCAATTAAAGCAAAAGAAAAACAACATTTTTATTTTTTAACGTGCTCACCCTGTATATGCTGGGATCAAAATATGCTCTTTTTCATCAAGGGTTACAACCTAAGCTATGTGCAAAATATTACTTTCATTTAAGTAATAGTTCTTGCATTAAAGCAAAAATAGGCAGAACTTTATTTTTTCAAGGTGCTTATCTTGTATACTACAGGGTTTTTCACAGAACAAATATAAGGGCGTTATTCTGCATAAAAAATAAGAAAAAAACTCTAATGAAAATTTAGAAGGCTGGCTATTGTTCCATCACATGTTTTTCTTTCCATACAATATGTGGACCTTGTTCTATAGTAAAAAGTAGAAAAATACTAAAACTAAACGTTTTAAAAACGAATTGCTATTTGTAATTCTTTGATCAAGAATATCTTTGAAATGAATGATTTTAGGACATATGTTCATTAGAGTTTTTTCTTATTTTTTACTGCAGAATAATGCCCATTTATTTGTTCTGTGCAATTTTGAAACACCCGTATATTTTACCGATTTTTTTCTCGTTTTCATACAAGGAAAGCATATAATCCGCATGCAATATATATCGTCTTCCTTCAACAAATAGTTTTTGATTAAGATATACCGCCAACAGACAGACAGACAGACAGACACAGACAGACAGACAGACAGACAGGCGAAATTGAGAAAACTTGTTTTAAGTCATCTAAGAACCCTGAAACGTGAAGATTATTGTTGCGGATAGCGCAACTGAAGAGCACATTCCATATATTTTATACATTTGTTACCTGAATTTTCAGGACAAGCGTTAAATGTAACTATAATAGCATGTTCTTTATCGTTGCTCGACATATTCTTAATGTATAATCGCAGCAAACATATCTCGCTGCTGACAAGCAACAATCGTTGAAGACCTACATATCATAAACAAAGCTGTGTCACCTGAAATTTTCCGTCACTATGAGTAAGAACTAAGTTGTAAAGAGCAGACCTTTTAATTTTGTGAATTTACCTTTCACAAAGGTTGTAGAGCTCATATTCAAAGTTATTAGTAGCTTCAGCGTACTTATGCGAACGTTTTGTCCGTCCGTCCGTCCGTCCGTCCGTCCGTCCGTCCGTCCGTCCGTCTGTCTGGATCGCCTGTAACTTTCGAACTAGGGATGGGCGCGTGAAGTGAAAACAGTCGTGTCACGTCGTGTCACGGCGTGTCACGTCGTGAACGTGACTAATATTTGAAAATCGTGACGTGAACGTGAGTGAACGTGAGTGAAAATTTCCAAGGCGTGATTCACGTTTCACGTTAATTTCACGTTAAATATTTAGTAACAAATAAAAAATTGCAGGGTGCAGCAACTTTTAAATTCATTAAATCACAAATTGTGCCAAACAAGTTACATTATGTGGCTTTATTTTTGGACCCTAATTATAAATCCTTAAAGTTCATACCTTCACATAAAAGAGAAGATTATAATGCAAATAAAACTATAGATGATAATGATGAAATACATAGCAAACGACTCAAAACTGGTACATCCGCATCAGATTCTTATCTTTATACACTTAGATATAGCTCTGACGATGACACATGTAATTAGGATGATGTCGAAACAAACTAAATTAGTATGTTAAATTAAAATTCGGAAATGTAGATGACATTTTAGGATTTTGGAAAAACAGTGTAAATACGCCACTGTTAAAAAAACTTGAGAAATTTTAAACATACCGGCAAGTTCCGCTACAAGCGAAAGAGTATTTTCTACAGCTGGGCGAATTTTAGAAGAGCCCAGAATTCCACGTAACGCTGAAAATGTTGATTACATATTATTTTTAAATCAACATTTTAATGTGTAGATGAACTTATTATTCTAATAAAAGTAATGGTTTGTTTTTTATACTCGGCTAACGCTGAAACTGTTAATTACGTTTTATTATTAAACCAAAAATGTATTGTGTAGATGTGTAGATGATATTTTTAAACCAATTTATTGTGTACTTGTGTAGATGAACTTATTCTAATAAAAGTAATGTTTTTTTTGTATACTCGCTTTAACGCTGAAAATGTTGATCCTTGTACGTAAAAGTAGTTTCAAACCTACGAATTAAAAGTGTTGCCTAGCAACATATACCTTCTGTACCCATACCAATAAGGGAAACGTCAATTCCAATGACAGCTTTTAGTATTAAAAGTAATATCTTTGAGACAGCTGCAAGAAATATATTTGCGAGAAATCAGTATTTATCCCTTGTCGAAGTTATTGTAGTCAATTTTCATTATTTTCTTTTTATGTCAACTATTCTGATTGCAACATATCACGTAAATTATGTCAGGTGCAAAACATATTTTTAGTTCTCTTAGGGTTTTTTTCATTGGTTTTAAATTTGAACATTCTGTTCTATCTAAATTTAAATTTTCAAATAAAAGCTGCGTGTCACGTCGTGAGTGGCGTGTCACGCCGTGAACGTGAGTGAACGTGAGCGTGAACGTGTGTGAACGTGACTGTTTAAAGCAAGCGTGAAACGTGCGTGACGTGAGCGAAAATTCACTCACGCGCCCATCTCTATTTCGAACGGCTACAGATATCGAAATTTTGAAAGGGGCAAAGTTGTTGCTAAGGTCCCGAGCACCTTCATGCGCTATTTGGTTTTGGCGAAAGGTGGCGATTTTCCACTTTGCAAAATTTCCAAGCATTTTAGCACAGTGGCGGCTTGTCCACTTGGCGCCATCTACAGAAGTTCGGTGGTCACGTTTTGAACTACACATTCTGGGTGCACTATAATACTTAATGTTTTCGCAGTGCTGAAGCTACTCTTTAGACCTGTACTTGAGCAGTTTATTTCTTATATAGCAACTTATAATAAGCAGGATACACTTTGTCTCTTGTCTTTACTGACGGCGAAACAGTTTAGAAAAGTTTGATCCTTGCATTGTGAGGGTATCTTCAGGTTTGATGGGGTGGATATAGTGTCTTCAAAAAATTTATTTTTGAAAGTTTTTTCTTTATCCAAACTCTTATAACCTGGACTAGGTAAATCTATATATCTTATAATTTTACTATTTTTAATCTTATCACTTTCATAGTGTTGTCTAATACTTTACACTACGTTATTCCAATGCAATTCTCCTCCATTATTTCACAAAGTAATTATTTTCACGATCACGGTATCTAGAAAAGTTAGAACCGTCAATAAGAGATCCATTAATGGTCTTAAATTTTAAAACTTCCACATATCTTTATATTAGATATGTTTGCAAACCGCACTACTGGAGCCCACAACGTCGTTTTCTTTAACCGGTTCCGTGAAGCATTACTTTCCCGATTATTCATAGTTTTTAGGAAGCCCGAGGATTTTCCTTAAGGACTAAGAGCTAAAATAAAACTACCAATCTGTTTATAGTTGTTCTCAGTGAGTAAACTTTATCTGCTATTAACTCGAAGTCGAAGAGATGGGATTAGAGTAAGTTAACTAATCGCATGCCCATCTATTTATTTTTACAATTAACGTAACCTTTACTCAAATATTTCCTTTCACGTCTCTTGTAGACCGTTTTTTCTGCTTCTGATTTTGATATTCAGTCCATCAAAATTCCAGCTTTGTCTCTGATTTCATGCATTATCATATTAACATATATAAGACCTTTCCCTACTTCGTTCAGTTAAGGTGTGGATGTAAAGGATGTAAATTCTTACGGCTTTTACGGAGTACAAAATTTGTAATTCTTAGAGACTGTTTTGTTAGGAATGAGAAAATAATAAAAAAGCTACTAAGAACCGTACTAGCTTATGCCACATATGTAATTGGGGACTAAAACCAGAGAAGACCAGAAAAAATAATGATGTTCCAGGGAAATTCAAGATATATCAAAAATTCTAATAACGTGGGCAAAAAATTAAGAATTCTAGGAGTCTTCTAAATATATTCTGTACCACTTACAATTACAAAACGATGTCCTTAAGTGCCATGTTAATTATAACATATCTTAAAAGTATGTAACTTACACTGTATAATCCAAAATTCTTGTGCGTATGGTTGTGAGCCTTTTAAATCAGTTTGGTTAAGTCTTAAAATCCGTTTAGAGATATCTTGGAGGAATTCACAAAAACAATATTTTCAGCTAAAGCTTTGTGATTATTTGCCCAAAATCTATATTAAGATTTATTTGGCTCTGCACAAAAAATTAATGGTAGGTAGTTAATTCACTTTAATTGGCAGAATCACTGAGGCAGAAAACGCTTCGTTAAAAATTTTAACGGGAATGTAGAAATAGGTTCTTGTAGGTTAGGGTGAACTGGAAATTGGAGGAAAAGTTTTGCTCAAAATAATATTGGAAAATACAGAAGTTAATAAAGTCGGCACAAGATGCAACTCGAGGAAGTAATATGGCAAAAGTCGACAAAGAAGGTATAACCAGGGGGAGACAATGGTTATCGTAATATATTAGAGATGATCGAGAGATTTCACTTAGCCTTAGAAACTTGTCGCCCCAGAAATTCCTTTAAGGCGAAAGCCTAAACTTCAGGAAACTAAAGGGATAAGTTTGCCAATTTAACGACTTAGGCATCGCCGAATTTAAAGCAGGGCTTCCCTAATCCGCTGCCAACTTCGAATACGTGAGCGTAATATTTTGAGGAATAAACCTTGACCTGCTCAATTTGAAAAGATGTACTGCCAGATATTATCGGTGGATATTTGCTTGTATAAAAGCAGCTGCTACTTCGCAAAATATACAGCAAAACTTCAAAGTTGCTTTTATTCGGAATACGGAACTATTTGTAAATATAATATTTTAGCTAATGTATTAAACATCATAGATTATAATAGACATAATAGGCACACTAGTTAATAGATAAATTCACAGGGTTATAACACTGCATGAAAGTAAAATTTTAAAAAGACATCCTCGAATGTCCTTCTGAACGATTTATTACAAAGACATGTAAGATTTTCTACAACTCTTATATATTATATAAAAAATACAGAATGTTTTATTTGTACGTCTTCTTTGATTAATTTCAGAAGTTGCGAGGCTACGCAAAAGAATTTTCAGCTTAAGGTAACTTTCTACGTTGATTTTGTAACTTGTGAAAGCCATATGTACCGAGCTTTGTAGAGTAGTGGTTAGCACATCTGCTTAGCATTCAGGATGTCCCGGTTCGATTCCCCTGGCCGTCTGCTCTGATTCAGGTTTTTAGGTGGTTTTCCTCAGTCAACAGAGTACCTTTTCTGACCTCTCTTTCATTCACCACCCCTCCTTTCTCTCACCCATCGTATAATTCTCGTTCTTGGCTGAAGAGGGACGCAAGGTCCCAACAGCAGCCCGACCCAAGTTGGGGACCATATCTCCAAAACTTTTCTCATGAGTTTCTCCCGGTTTGATTTTAAAAGTTAGTTGGGACCTTAAGGAGATCACTAAAAATGATAGGTTACACTTATGAAAAAATAGTTTCCCCCTGAGTGAAAGAACGTTTGCACAACGACCCCTATTACATTTTAACCCTATAGTTCAACCGCCTTGTATTATTTTGATATTTTTTTACTCTAAGCGCTGTTCCTATAGTGTGGACTAACGTCTGTAAAAATTTCAAGTTTCTACGTCCTTTGGAAGAGATCGGAAAGTGAAAATCTGTGTTTACCTAAGGTGACATATATAGGATCCCCATATTTTTCTGATTTGGTATTTTTCTCATCAACCTTCAGTCCCATATAATGATTGTTATGAGTTTCAGGTTTGTAGGTGATCGGGAAGTGTAAAATAAGTCTTGTTACAGACTTATTTCATCCCCTACATATGAACCTAAATGAATTATTTTGGTAATTTTTGACTTTAAGAGCTGTTTCTACGGTGTGGACTAACTTCTATACAAATTTCAAGCTTCTACATCTTTTGGATGGGTTTGAAACGTGAAAAGCTGATTTTCCTTAAGGCCGCCATATAAAATTTTCCGCATTTCAGATTTTTCTCATCAACCTTACGTCTCACGGAATGCCTGTTCTGAATTTCAGGTTTGTAGGTGATCGGGAAAAATTCGGTCATTTTTTGCGACAGACACGAGTGGATTTTATATAGATCTGCCATTTGACAATTTTATCAATTAATGAGTCTGGTCACTGGTTGCATTATTTTTAAATTTAACTTTATTTAAACGAACACTGCTCATCTATAATATACACAAATAGATATAAGTGTTTTACCTTGCACTGTTTAATTACTAGATAGTGGTACATTACATTTGGCGTCGACGGTTGGGCGCCCGCGATTGGGGACGGGTTTGGACGCCTAGTGTTTCGGACCAGGCGTTTTGGAGGTTCCAATTGATAATAGACTGAAGTTTCGGTCCCACATTTCTAATTATATACAGGAAGAATGTTGTAATCTAAGGTAAATATACCAAAATAGACACATTTTAACAACTTAGCAGAAAATCTATCTTTGTACTTTGTCTTCGATGATAACTTACTTTATGCTGATAAGCTAAGAATACAAAGAAACACAAAATGCTTGCTTAAGATCGGTCCATGGTTTACGCAAAAATCAACATAATAATCTGTAAAAATTGTATGATATGCAATAATATGCATGTCCTCCAAACCATCGCTCATGTCCGTCCCGCAACTTTTGTCTGTGCGCACGCTCATACACCAGCATTTTTAGACCGTTGTTGTTGTGCGATGTAGTTCTGTGAAGTGGTGTTCAAAAACTAAAGCTTTTGTATAATAATAACAAGGAATTTAGCCAGGTAAGTGTATTTGTGCATTTACAAGGCTCATGTCCGTCCGTAGCCATATTTTTGTTACCAATTCAACTGTTTTTTTTAATGCAATCTTTAAATCACTTTATGAGTAATCTAGGGGTTATATTTCCGAAATGAAGCTGATAGAATGTGTTTCCTAATATCAAGGGCCCATATAAACTTAGAATTCTCATGTCCGTCCATCTCATATCCGTCCCCACCATTTCTAACTTTGAAGTGGACGGACATGATTGAGAAGTGGACGGAAATGAGACAAATGTTTAATATCAACTTCTTGTCCCTTTTTTGATGGATGCAACTGAAAAGTGGAAGTTAGTGTTACCAAAACTTAAAAAAATTAAAGATGCCGGTATTGAACGCCCCGCCACTTGGCCCGAGAAAGAGTAAAAACAGAGATTAAAAAGCAACGATTCGCAGAATACCAAAAAAAAAGAAACAAGAACAAGTAAGATGTAACACATCTACAGTCACAGTAAATTCAAAAAAGTTGAGGATGAATCAAATTGACAATATAGCAAATCATGAAGAGCATCAAGGTATTGATACAGCCAAAAATAATTTAGATAAAAATCTAGGCAAGTAAAACGACTTCCAACCTGCCAGATTGATTACTGATCATCTCTAGAGGATTTACCAGATCTAGAAGAACATGAAAATATAGAAGATAACATAACGTTGAATGCGAACCATGATAATGGCGCTCAAGAAGGCAACCCGAGTAAAACCAAGAAAAAACAATCGAAGAAAAAAAGTTGCTGATTGCCAATCGTGTTTGGAAGCAAAGTTAATTTTGTAAAAGTTACTCAGAATAAAATAGTCAACTTTGATAATATTGTTCCTAAGACTCTTAAACCACTTCCGAATACAATAAAGTTACATCAGATTGGATGGCTCAAGTCAACACCAAACACTTTAAGCTTGAAATATCTGTCTTGTCTGCTATGTAAGAATAAGCTGGATTGTGATCACCATTCCTTGCTTCCCAATTCTTGGATATTTCCGTCAGACGAGTTAACGAGTATGTAGTTGTCCTGTTTGAGGGTTGGTATCCTGGAATTGTTAGAAAAGTTGATCATAATGATTAACTTGACATTTCTTTCATGTCCCGATCAGGGACTTACTTCACATGGCCCACCAAACCGGATAATCAACAGATACCAAAGAGTGGAGTACTATATAGGATATCGTCTCCAGTAAAAGTGACCAGTAGACTATTGAAACTTTCCGCCGAGGATATGATTACAATTTCTACATTATCGTTAATGCAATAATATAATTTTGTTTATTTTTAATTTTTTGAATGGAATTCAATTTTATATTACCTATCAATGTATTTTATTTTTGTTTAACTCATTACGTCATTACATTAAATATTTTGGACAGTAAGCTTGTGTCTTGATTGTGGAAGAAAATTTTTCTATGTTTGCTTTTATTGTATCATGTCCGCCTCACACTATCGTGTCCGTCCCGGTTTCTGTATTTACAATTTTTCACAAAGTGTCAATAATTACCTACCTCTATCTAAAATAAATAACTAAACATACTAAAGTATTCAGGCGCCATTTATCTTGGAAATTTACCGAGCTCTTGTTGTTGACAGGTAAATTAGGCATTCAAATCAAATTTTTCAATTTTTATAACCTTTAAATGTAAAATCAAATACAATGGCTAGTTGTATTAAGCTGTACCTTTTTTTACTTGTATCATGTGACAAGCTATACTGGAACCTTAAAGGAAGCTTATTTTCCTCCCTTTTTTTGTCATGGGACGGACACGAGAAAGTTTCTGTTATTGTTTAATAAGTTTTTTGAGTAAAAAAATAATTACAGTTATTTATCTAAACGATCGCTAAATTCCTAAAGCTGAAATTATGAGCTACACTTCTCTTACTTTTAGTATACAAAAGAGGAGGTTTTGTATTTTTGCGTGTTGATCTCCAATATGAAAAGTGCGTGATTTTGACCCTCATAACCCTTAATTTAAAATTTAGATGATTTCTCACTCCTCCACACCATGGAGCCGAAGCTTACAAACGGCCATTTTCATAATCTATTGTAACATTATTTATTATACAAGTAGTGTTATATGGATATTACATACTAGAGAAAAAGTTTGGACCACGAGGTCGTAGACCGTGTTGAATAATTTTCTCGTGATTCAGATTGTAAATTTATGTAAAAAATACCTTTACAATTTTTAGATACGTTTTCCTTATGGTAATAGGTAGTAAGTATATTAAACAACAAACTAAAACCGAATATGTCAGTCTGTACATAAAATGAAATTTCTAGAATTTCCATCTCAATTATAGCAGATACTTAGCATATGTTTTAAATGTAGTCTACTCTGCAATCTGTTACCGTTTATCAGAAGGAGAATCTTATATCAGTAATAGTATATGACTTACGATAATATTATTTCATGTTGTTTTCCTAGTTACGTGTATACAATGATTCATCAATTAAAAAATCTGTAAAGGGCTTTCTTTAATCAGAACTTGTCTAACATGTGGACGTTGGAACATTAATTAATTTTAAAAATCAAAGAAAACTAGGTGTAAAAATGTCTTCACGCTATAAATAACACAGAAAAGTTAAAACACTTGAATGCGAATTACATCAATTTTCAAGTAAAAAAAATATTACCGGTGGGATTTGAACCTCAGCGCCTGCGAATGCGATCTAAAGGTTTAGCAATATCTCGCAAGCCCACCGAGCAGCCCTCACATCATTGCGTTTCAGCTGGCTTATCCTTTTCGCGATGAGCATGGATTTAACTTTCGTGCTTAAGAGAGATGCAATGTTCTTGCCAATAATAAATCAATGCAGATAATTCTTTCAATAAAAATGTCTTCATACTATTTTACACATTTCATTCGCTGCATGTACACATGTATGTGCAATAGTTTTCAAAATACGTCGATACTGAAACATTCCCCATATGCGTTTTTAAAACAATTTCTGTAGCATTTATTAAAAGTAATTTTGAGATTAATTTGATATCAACTGAATCTAGAACGAATAAGCTTTCAATTAGTTTATGAATCATTGAGAAACATTCAAAACTAAGTTTCTAAATGCAATGTACGCATAAAATTCATCAATCGCGAAAAAAGTGCAGCCCTCCAAATCTAGATCCGCAAGGTAATGCCAGATAGAGTACATTTTTTAAAAACTATTCTTCGAGTGTACACCGTATGGTCGAATTCATGGCCCTTGATTCCTGACTATACTCCGAAGCACAGCCTCACGTAAATATGCGTTTCCCGTGTCTTTAAAGGTTTGCGATTTGCGCAATTATGGGGTTCCCGGCTAAAAAAAGTCAACATAACTCACTAATGCTTTGCTCCATTTTATCTCGTACAGAGTTTATCCTGTATTTGTTGGGTTTTATTTTTGTCAAGCATAAAGCCTCCGCTATGCACAAATTATTACATTTATCTATTTCTCAGTTAAAGCAAAAATCAAAAATATGTTTCAAGTGCTCACCCTGTTTGCATTTTTCTGAAATTTTTTCGGAATTGAGAAAACCTATTTTTCGTCATCTAGGAACCCTGAAACGTGAAGATCTGAAGAATTCTTGGAAGGCGATTTGTTTGTGATTACAATACTTTCTTCGTCTTTCAGAAGAGGGACGTAACAACCATTATAGAATATTTTGTAGAACAAGAATTAGAATGATGTGAAGAAGAAAACTGCAAACTTCTATGTGGTAATTAAGAATTGGTTTTTATTTTATGTGTAATTTGATATGTGATTTAATATCGATAAAATAAAAATAAAGAATATTGCTATTAAAACTATCCTTGCTGTTATTTAATATTTTTACTAAAATACGTGAGATATTTTAAAATAAATTGCAAGGACATATTTGGTGCACACCCTAAAGGCCGATCAAAACTGTTGTAAATCTACAAGGTAAATGATGACATTATTATTATTATTATTATGTGATTTAAGAAAACTTGATCAGGCAGCCCGGGTAAACGAAGGACAGCGATATTGGGCCTGTCTGAGATTGATTCAGAAAAGTAGATCAGTTGCAGCTGATAGAAGTGACCGCTTTTGGTGAGCACTTCAGTTTAGCAAGTTTCGACGTTTAAAGTATTATCGACACAAGAATTTTAATTAGTCATAGTTTTTATTGATGAACAAAAACTGTCTATGTTGGAAATTTATTTGAAATGATAGAATAATTAATGGATTTTATAACCTATGTAACAAGAAAGAGCCCCAATACATGTACTACTTATTTGTCTTCCTGTAAATATTTTAATATTCACTCTAAAAAACAGAAAATCCTTATCTCATGTTATATTTTTTTGTAAGATTTTGTTAAATCTGGTAAATGTACATATTCCAAGTAGTAATTTAAGAAGCGACTCACTTTCTCAGCAGTGTTATTCAAGAATAAATTTCAACTTGAATTCAGCACTAAATAGAATGTCTCGTACATTGAATTTGCTCAATGATGAAATATATATTTTTAAAGACGCACTACCAGCCGTTAAGAAGCGAGTCAAAACAATGTATTTAATGTACTACAAACCAAAATTAAAAATTCATATAAGTTGAACTAGTACATGATTGGGATTCTTTTGGTCCGATGCGGCTGCTGTGGCCCGGTCGCAGGTTGAATGTAGGCTAAGTCATAATTTTTAACTATGACATCTTGCGAATATACAAGACCTGCGTAAGACCCATCATAACGTATGCAATCGAAACAAGGGCTGATACAGTTAGAACCAAAAGACTATTAAGAACGAACGAAATGGAAATATTAAGAAACATAGCTGAAAAACTACTAAGGGATAGAGTAAGAAATGAAACAATTAGAGAAACATGCAAAATGGAACGCTGAGGAAGACAAAGAAGACAATGGAGAGAGCATGTACAGAGAATGGACGGCGATAGAGTTGCGAAGGTAGCAATGAACCAAAAGCCGCATGGATCTAGACTGCCGGGCAGACCGTCAAAGAGGTGGATGGACAGTTGGACTTCAACGTCACAAGATCAAGATTAAAAGAATAGAAGCCTGAAAAACAGGTCCCAGACCTAAAATAAGAAGAAGAAGGAGAAGAAGACATCTTGAGCTGATAAATCTTGACTTATTTTTTTATACATTACTGAACTATCATGGTTATGTTGTTATTTTGTTAAAACTTTAGATCACATCATATAATTTTATTTCTCTTGCTTTGTTAATGCTTTTTTTTTATTTGCTGACTGAAGTTGCTTTACTGGGTACTTTCTGTGTGCAACTCGAAAATTATAAATAAATAAATAAATAAATGGTCAATGGGTTAGATTCGCCTTTGAAGATTTTCGAGAGTTTCCAAATGTCATTACTCTTTTTTCAGGACATTGTGGCTTTGCATACAGACACAGGGAGTATAACTTGTAAAGAAGGCAGTGGTAGGCCAAGAATGCGTAATAAGCAAAATATTGATGCTGTTAGACAGCATCCTCTATTAGGAATAGTCTTAGACCTCAATTGGGCATTTGCAATAGCAGATGGATTTATCGTATACCACTTGCTAACGTATTTTTAAACAGGACCGGCAACTATATCCCTACAGAATGCAAGCGTTCCACGAAATCCTCCCTGTTGACAGGCAGCAAGACAAGAATTCTGTCAACGCTTTCGAAAAAACCTTTACATATGAAGCTTAATTCCAACTTTCTGGATATGTCAGTTCTCAAAATTTGAGGATTAGGATATGGAGCTCGAAAAATCCTATTTTTTTAATTGAAACTCCACTACAGACACAAAAAATTGGAGTGTGGGCAGCTGTTAGTATAAGAGGGAATATCGGGCCAAGATTCGTTGAAAGTAAAAACTCTAATCTAACTATTGAAAATTAGGTACACTATTTGACATTTTAGGAGTTCTAAAATGCTGAAAGCTATAGGTTAAAAATCTTGTGTCGGTTCATGGACATGTTCCATGATGACGAACTAGTGGAAGGGTATTTTCAAGATGGTGCACAAAATCTCGCTACATGGGTAATCCTGAACTTATTTGCAAATTTTTTGATAATCATGTAATAAGTTTAAAGACACCAGTGCCATTTCCACCTCGGTCTTGTGATATAACTACTTGTGATTTGTTCTTATAGCCATACGTAAAATATTCGATATTTGCAACACCTGTTGTCGATATGAAAGGTCTCAAGGAGACAATTAGAATTCAAACCAAAGAAATCAATAATACACCGACAATGCTGGAAAATGTTATTAATTCTATTAACAAACGAATGAGAATATGCAAAGATAAAGGTGGTGGTCACATATCACATTTTGTTAAGTTTAAGTTTATTTATTTATACTCATCTTACATTTTAGATTTATTTGCCATTTAAATATAAAAGTTACACTGTATTATGCATAAAATCACCTGTATAAATTAAAGTACAAATTTAATTCCTCAAAAGCTCTATCATAATACACTAGTAGAAAAAAGTAACGGATATCTCAAAATTATAAGTTTAAGATACATTGTAGAGTAACCTATGAAATTGTCTCTCAATTGCCTTTCGTTTAATATGTATAGTTGGCATAACATGCTGAATTTAAAGAACAATTTCTTTATATATGCGTTTCTTCATATCCCCAACTCTTTTCCACTGGTTTTGCTACAAAAAGTTATGCTAGCAGTTCTAATGTTCCAACTCTAGTCTGACTTAGTCAAACACATAAGTTTCCTTTGGTCCTGACCCGCTCTGATGAAGGTTTTTTAAATCACGTGTTATAATTTCCAGTCGTGAATAAAATTCGATTCTCGGTAAAGTCCATTACTGCTAACTTCGAGGGAGAAAATTTAAAGCCCTACGGAGTAAGAACATTACAGAAGAATAGGATAAAACAATCTAGTTTCTACAAGAACTACAGAAATTATATGGGAACTGGAAACAAATGTTCTAATGAATTCAGCACTAACGGCGAAGTTCGACAAGAGGGATTCTTAGCCCTCTGCTTTTCATTATAATTTCCATTTTACATTAGTAAATGATGCAAGGTAGATGGAACCTAAGTTCGCTACTTATGTATGGAAAGTAACATAATTTACATAAACGACTACGCAGATAAGCCTCAAAATAATGCGATTGCTTCAAACAAAAGTTGAGAAGCAGGAAACCTTAATTTGTAATAATGAGAAAATTAGGAAGTTGGTTACCAGGAAACAACAACAAGCAGCTATACTTTTACATCAGAGCTACCTATTTTCATCTCTAAGTCTAGTGAAATCTTCAAAAGACCCTTTAGATAGTGATGTAAATAATATACCTAATGTTTCATGCCCTGCCTAATATATTCTTTAGAAGAATACTAAACTAGCAGTGTACAATAATATTTCATCCACTCTCTTGTACAGTAGTGAAGCTTGGCCGCTATCTAAAAGCAGAAACTGCACATTCCAAAAGTTCGAAAGTCACAGGATACAGGAGATTGGAGTATTTACTGAGCAGAATAATCAGAGAAAAACGTAGCGTTAAGTTGATCCAGATAAAACTCTAATGTGGCCAGACAATGCGAGTAAATCCAGGGATAATACATGAGAGGCGAATGTGGAAGTAAGTAGGTCAAGAAGGCAGTCATGAACATCAAGGGTAGCTTCATTCAAAACAACAAAATAGTCCACAAGTAGGGAAAACAACGCATAGGTAGGTAAGACTGTACCTCGAAGACTGGAAAGGAGTTCAGCGAAATTCATTCATGGAGGAGGTGAAAAGAAACGTGGTTAAGTAACCTTATATCTAACGCAATAAAACTATTAGCATGTGATTTGATGTCCATAAGAATATACACCTATAGTTGTTCGTTTAGGAGTTTTAAAATTTGTTTCAGAATTTTAATTTCAAGAAATGAAGTTATTGATTAAGATTCCAAAAAATCTTACAGTAAAACTTTATAAACTCAACTGTTTGATGAACAAACAGATATCTGACAAAAATAGTGGACTGGCTATGCATAGTCGTAGAATACTCACTAAAGCGAAAACAAAATTATTATTAAGTATTCAAAACTTGTCTTTTCTAAATTATAACCACCTTAAGTTTATTCAGGTCAGTGATGAATACTACAATAAATATTATTAAACTTTAGCCGCCTGCTCTCTCCAATATAATTATTATAAGAATAGCTAAAGATCTCATTTAGAAGATATATAAGAAACAGCATACATAAACAACAATACATTGCTTAGCCTGCATGGTCATGAACCATCTTACATGTACAAAGAATCCTGAAATGGTTTGCATTTTCTGTATCTCTCTCGTACTTTCTGCCGTAGCTCTGCCATAACGTACATTGGCATATATCATGGATTTGAAGTGTCTTCCGACATAGAAGTCTAGTGGATGTAAGTTAGGTAGTTCTAGGGCTATGGTGTGGAGCCCCTATGGCCAATCCATCCCTCGGGAAACAGCACTTTCAACAAAATTGTTTAATTTCATTTTAATTTTAAAGTTACTGTAACACTGAAAAGAAAAGCTCTAAGCCACATATCTACGACTATGTTTTCTTCGTCTGAGGGATAATATATGGCTATACATAGCCAGCCCACCATTTCAGTAAAAATGGTACATATACATAATGTAAGCCCTATTATACTGATTAAGTAAAATTTTATATGTAACTTGCTTTTTTTACCTATTTATTACCTGTATATTATACACCGACTATAACAATCTCAGCTACCACACATTCAAAGACCCAGAAACCAACAACATATCTGTGATTATACGAAATGTCCCGGTATCCATAACGGAATCGGAGATTATAAAAGAATTAACTACATTAAAATATCCTATAATCAAGGTTACTCGACTATACAATAAAAACAGATATCCTATACCATTGTGCGCAGTGGAGGTTAATAATAATCAGGAAGGCAAGAACATTTTTAGTCTGACCAAACTTAACTACTGTGTAGTTGAGGTTGAACAGAGAAGGAAATCCAAAGAGATGCCACAGTGTAAGAAATGTCAGTTATACGGTCATACCCGTAACTACTATAGATCTCAACCACGTTGCGTGAAATGTACGGGATATCACTTATACAATAACTGCCCCAAGAAACCCGAAGAAGACCCCCAGTGCGTTAATTGCCTGGAAAAACATCCGGCAAACTACAAAGGATGTAGTTATTTTATAAAGATAAGTCAGAGCCAAACTAGATATAACAGCAAACGAACACCAAACAGAACATACAGCCAAGCTACAGCAACCACATTAGAAACAAAGAAAACCCAACCTACAACTTCAGGGTAACGCGAAATAAACGAATCTCAACAAAACAACAAAACTAATATTAACATTCTAGAATCATCAGATATAATAACAATTATACTACAAAAAGTAGTGGAACTGCTCATTCCTCATTTAGATAAAATTATGCCAATCTTAACAACAATACTTCCATCCCTTCTAAGTAAATGTATCTAAATAATCATCACATAATACATAATTTAACAATGGCCAATTGAAACGCCAATGGTCTAAAGACTCAACGATCTACCTTCATTGAATTTCTTATACGCCACAGAATTGATATCGCCTGTATATGCGAAACCCATCTAATAAATACTGAACCATTCAGAATCCCTGGTTATCTTGTATATAGAAATGACAGAGATGCAACTGTTGCCTCGGGGGGAGTAGCGATAATCATAAAAAAGAAATTAAAACACCAACAAGTACATCTAACGGGTATAGAGAACATGGAAGCGATTGCTATAAAAGCAATAATAAAACGTAATACCTCGATAACACTAATAAGTGCCTATAAACCGCCAAATAAACGAATACCTACTTGATCATGACATCGCTAACCTTTTCGCCAGTAACGAGCCCACCCTCCTGATTGGGGACTTAAATGCAAAAAATTAAATATGGGGATGTCGCACTAACAATCCAGCGAGAATAAAATTATTCAAAATCATGGCTGATCAAGGTGTGTCAATCTCTGCACCAAAAGAATACACCTATTTTCCATATAGACAGGACCATCTGCCAGATATATTAGATGTGGCGCTACATAAAAACATTAGGGAACATATTAAACTAGCAGTAAAAAACGAACTGGACTCAGATCATCTCCCTGTAATTGTAATCTTCCACGATATCCCAGAGACTATAACTCCAGCCCCAAAAATAGCAAATGGAAAAACAGATTGGAGTAAATTTCAACAAACCCTAAATCAAAAACTTATATGGCCTGGACCTCTTAGAGAACCCCAAAATACAGATGATGCTGTGAAAATATACACAGAAACAATACAAAACAGCATTAAAGAAACAACAACCCCATACAAACGAAGCATACCCTCAAACTGCAGAATACCAGAACACATACAAGAAATTATTAAAACAAAAAACAAAACGAGAAGACAATGGCAAAGATTTAGACTTCCCTATCTAAAAAGTTTATACAATAGATTAAACAATCAAATTAAATACGAACTAGACAAAATAAGAATAGACAGATACAATAGATATCTAGAGGAAATCCATCCCTCAGACTCAACCATGTGGGTAGCAACGAAACGCCTTCTGAGACAACCTAACGTTATTTATCCCTTGATATCTAATAACGTCACCTATAACACAGAGGAAGAAAAATCAGAGATACTAGCAAATCATTTAGAACTAGTTTTCATGCCAAACATAGAAGATAACGATGAAGATCATATCAACGAAATAATAAACAGAGTCGAAGAACTACATACACAAAACATTGAGGAAATTACACCGTTACACCATTACTAAAATGCTTAACCAAAAATCGGGAGTGTGCTCCCCTAAACTTTCTCGCATTCGCCTTGTTTTCTAGCAAATTTGAAAAGTTTATTGCAATGTATATACATACAGCGATAAAATTACATTTTCAGGTAACCACTACCTGTTTAGGTAAAGTGCCGCTTTAGGTTAACCTATCATACTGAAATTTTATATCTGGGAGTTTTTCTCAATAATAAATGTATGTGCAAAATTTCGTGCAAATACCTTGAAGCAAACTGGTACTTTACTTGAATGGATACCGCTACCTGTTTAGGTAAAATGCCCCTTCCGGTTAACCGATTATGCTGAAATGTAATATCTGGTAGTTTTTCTACATAAGAGATGTATGTACAAAATTTTGTTCAAATATCTCGAAGCAAACTGGTACTTTACTTGAATAGGTACCGCTACCTGTTTAGGTAAAGTGCCACTTCCGGTTAACCGATTTCTCTCAAAATTGGACAGGAATCTACAAATTTTGAATAATGACTATGTACATAATTTCAAGGGTTTAGCTTATTTCGTTTTTAAGTTATCGTGTTCACACACATACACACACAGAGACATAATTCGAAAAATGGTTTTTTCGGACTCTAGGGGCCGGTTGCAGAAAGCAACGTTAAGTCTGGTGTTAGCTAACATCACGTCAAAGTGAACAAAAACGAATCAAATCTCAAATGCTTATGGTAACTAATACATTAGTAAACAAAATTTGATGCGATTTTGTTCACTTTGACGCGACGTTAGCTAACACCAGACTTAACATTGCTTTCTGCAACCGGCCCTAAGAGGTCTAAAACGTCAAGATTCGTCAAAATCTCGAAGTCAATTTCTTTGACGATTACAATACTTTCTCTGTACTACCGTATGCGAGAAAGTAAAAAAGCACTAGCTTATCTAGCCTCCATCTACAACGCATGCATGAGATTAGCGTATTTTCCTGTCCAATGGAGAACTGCTGATATAATACCTACATATAAAACTGGGAAAAATAAGCAAGATCCTGACAGCTACATGCCAATTAGCTTGCTCTCAACCCTGGAGAAACTACTGGAAAGAACAATCCTAACACGGCTTCAAGAAGAGTTGTCTGAAAAAGATGTGATTCCACCATTCCAATTTGGATTCCGAAAGTATCATTCAACAGTACACCAACTTCTAAGAATCTCCGAAACTATCGAAAAGGATTCGAACACAAGAATTATACGGCAATCATGTTGATGGACCTCGAAAGAGCGTTCGATAAGGTCTGGCAAGAAGGACTCCTGTTCAAAATGATTGAATTAAATATACCAATCTACCTAACGAAGATGACAGCCTCCCTATTAAGCAACATAACGTTTAGAGTGAGAATCCATTCAACCTATTCTACCAAGAAAACAATTGAAGCAGGAGTACCCCAAGGTAGCTTATTGGGACCAACACTATTTAATATATATGTACATGATTTCCCCACAGTAGCTAATTTTATTCCAGCCATGTATGCCGATGATACGGCCATAATAACACAAAGTGACACGGTTGAAGCGGCAGTAGGACAACTACAAAATTCTATTAATCTCACATCCAAATGGTTTCAGAAATGGAGAATTAGAATATACCCACATAAATGCCAAGCCAAAATGTTCACACTGAAACGATATACTCTACTTCAACCAATTAAGATAAATAATGATGTGATTAGATGGAATCCAAAAGATACGGCGGTAAAATATCTAGGAGTCCATCTGGAAGAAAAACTAAACTGGAAAATACATATTAACAAAAAACTACAAGAGTGCCATACCAGGTTAGGAATGCTATATCCACTAATAAACCGGCAATCGTTTCTCAGAGTGGAATGTGCGGTGGTTATATTATATAAAACGATACTACGGCCTATTTTAAAACGTACGCCTGCCCGATTTGGAGTAATACTGACTGTATACCATTTAATTTTACTCTATTGTATGGTTTTAATCGGTATATCCAAGTTTTCAATGCCGACTACTAAGGACGGGCGCGTGATGTGACAACAATTGGGTCCCGCCGTGAAGGTGAGTAAGATTTGACAATCGGACGGTGACGCGAGTGAAAATTTCCAAGGAGTGATTCCCGTTTTCGCCCAAAATGTTTTTCTGCAACTAAGAAAAGTGGCATACTGTTCGTACAAATAAAAAATCTGTAAAGGACTTTACTCAAAACTTCCCTCGTCTACATTGTGACACTAAATAATTTAAAAATCAAATTAAATTAGACGTAAAAATATCTTCATGTTTATAATAAATTAAATACATTTTCAAATAAAAAAAATGTATCCCGCTGGGGTTTGAACCCGCCACATCTGCAGCTCTGCAGATCGCTCGATCCTAACCGCATATCCGCAGCGGATCTAACTGCAGCAAAATTCCAACTCCGCTACCGCGTCTCTTCCAGATACGTCCGGCGCGCGCCTCTGTTGAACGTCACGGTGTTATCGTTTAAACATTTTTACTCTTTTGTGACATTATCCTTCATCGGTTCAGCCTTATTTTCGGCAAATATAAAGCCTGACCTATGCGAAAGTTATTACTTCTTTTCATTTCAAAATTAACGCAAAAATAAACAACATTTAATTATTTTAAGGTGCTCACCCTGTATAAAATTGTACCGGTTTCATGCGAGGTAGACATATAATATGTACGCAAAATATCGTCTTCCTCCGACAAATAGTTTTTGACCTATACTGCCAACAGGGCTCACGGAATTGATAAAACCTCTTTTTCGTCATCTAGGGACCTTGGAACGTGAAGATCTGAAAAAATCTCGGAAGGTGATTTTTTTTCGTGATTGCAATACTTCCTTCGTCTTTCAGACGAGGGAAGTAAAAAGCTTATGTCAGCTTTGCTGTTACCGTTTCTCGTTTAAAAAGCATTGCGACAACTGCATCCATAGACTACCAAGTCGAACTTACTTTTAGTTTCTAAGAAGTAAAGGTAGGTACCTTTTTCTGGGACCATACTAAAAGTAGGCTTTTAGAATTATTTCGTCGAATTGAAAATGACATATTATAAGATCAGCGTGCTAAAAAACGCAGCTATTACTTTTAGCACACCTGCTCAAAGTAGACAGCTGATTTTGAATTTACGTATTTTAAACAGGAAACGAGGTTATAAAGCTATTCGATGTTTTTCTTAACATGAAGTAAAGTGCTTTAGATAACTAAAACCATGTAATAAATAGAGTAAAAATTTTACTAATTGCTTTTGACAACCGACTTTGACAATTACAGTCTACAGATATAGTCACGGCTGCCGGTTACCTATCCACTACAATCTTTATTGTGACATAAATTATAACTGTGAAAAAAGTTTCTGTAAAATTGTTATTTATGGATTAATAGCAGTAAATATTAAGTCGAAGAAAAAATATTGTATGCAAACTCGTAGTAAAAGTGTTATTGCACTTAACATGTTATGAAACTCAGCCTACGACTTCGTTTCATAATTTTCATATCTCGTGCTATAAATCCTGACTTTTAGCACTCGTATCATAAATAGCTATTAATCCTAGGAAGTAAAAGTGTTACTTAGCAAGATAAACATTTTTGTATCAGTAGGAGATACACCAACTCCATGACAGATTTTGGTGCTTTAAAAATAAACAGTTTTAAGACCGTTGTAGAAAAAGTTCTTTGTGATACATCGGTATTTAACTCTTGTTCTAAGTTGTTATACTCACTTTTGACTTTTTATTTCCTTTAATGTGGGTTATCCTGGCTACGAAATATAGCATGTTAATTATATCTCGTGTAAAACATATTTTATTTTATAACTTTTTACTGCCCTCGTCTAAAAGAAAAAGGAAATATTGTAATCGCACCTTCTGAGATTTATTCAGATCTTCACGTTTCAGGGTACGATATCGAAAAAAAGATATTCTCAATTCCGTCTGTCTGCCTGTTGGCGGTATAACTCAAAAGCTATTTATTGGAGGAAAACGATATTTTGCATGCAGATTATATGTCTACCTGGCATAAAACAGAGAGAGGTTTAGACAAATATATACAGGATGAGCACCTTAAAAAAATCAAACTTTGTTTAATTTTGCGTTAACTGAGGAATAGATAAAAATAGTAATTTGCAATTAGGTCAGGTGTTACACTTGACGAAAATGGGATCCTGCAGAAACAGGGTAATGTCGTAAAAGAGTAAAAAAGTTTCAACAATAAGTCCGTTCTTTTAAATACGGCCGCCCATCGCAAATCCAAGCTTCGATGGGCCCCTATTTGTAATCCCACCGCCGCCGAGGTCCTTTTTTGGATGAAATTGATTTAATGCGCATTACCAAGTATTTCGTTTTATTCTTTCAGTATTATTACGAACGTGAAGATGTTTTTACCCCTATTTTCCTTTGATTTTTAAAATTGCTTAGTGCCACAACGTCCACTTGCGAGGGAAGTTCTGAGTAAAACCCTTTACAGATTTTTAGTTCTGTTTTGGTTCCTCTATTGGTTTAAAATCAGAATCTGGATTTTAAAAATTAAAGTCACAGGTCACTCCGTTAACGTTAGTGCACTTGTGCGTGAGCATGAGTGAACGTGAATGTTTAAAGCTAGTAAAACGTGCGTGAACGTGAGTGAATCTCACTCACGCGCCCATCTCTAGTTGTGCCTGTTTCTGAATCATAATCCCGTTTGAAATCGATGAAGATAGCGTGGATTTCTGTGTTGTGTTTGTAACACGTGGTCAACACTTCTTTTAGTGTAACTACTTCATCTATAACGGGTCTTTTTTAAAACCTACATTGACATTTACCTCTCTCTCTCTCGCTCTGCAAAGACCTGTATTCTGTAGTGTGGTTGATACACTATACACCGAATCTAGAAGTGCTCTGTAATTTTCGCATTGTTTCTTGTGTAAAGGTAATAACGTTGCTTTCTTCTATCCACTTGGTATCTTTCCTTCACATCATACTTGCAGTACTAATTTGGCAATTTTTTTACGTACTACTTCACCTCCGCACGCACTTATGTGTTCAGCCTGGTTTTCATTTCCTCCTGGACTTCTTCCATTGCTATTATTTCTGCTATTTCTTTATTCGTTTGTTTTTTCTCCCTCTCTTCATATAACATTTTTGTTTCTCCTATTTCATTCATACCATATTCAATATTTCGTTAAAATTTTATTTCCATCTATTCCATCTAGGTTTCTTTTCTTACAAATATGCATTTTTGTCTAAGCAGAATAACATTCTTCGCTGGAGTGATTTTCGTGTTTTTTTAATTTATTGACATGTCTCTTGTTTTATAGTTTTCTTCTATCGTTTTTATCTTTTATGTTTGGAAGTCTCATTCTTCTGTAAACGGTTGGTCTTCTATTGCTCTTTGTGTTTTACATCTTTCTTCACGGCACTCTTCATTAAAACAGGTTTCCTTTTACTCTTACTGCCGTACCCCCTACACGTTTTGCTGCGTTTCTTTTAATTTTCTGTAGATTCTTCCACTTTTTTGGAGTTTTGGTTCTTCTTAATCCTTTATTTTGTAGCACTCTCTTTCAATTTATGGTTACCACTTAAGCCTTATTACTCTGAATTTACAAATTTTTCGTAATTATATTTATTTGCAGGTTCTTTCTGTTGGTTAGTGTTCTTTGGCTACATCTTTTCGTTCTAGTATTCACTATATAGTGGTCCGAGCCCATTTTTTAAAACCGTTTCGCATGTACTAATTTATTCTTTCTGTCGATAACAAGGAGAATTTTCTTCAAGTTTTTGCTCGGTTATTACTTTTTTAATAAGCGGAGATACTCAAAAGACATCAGATGTCAGTCGGGCAGTTTTTGACTCAGTTGGGCAGCACTTGACGTCGATATGTTACTTTTACCCTTTTTTTCTCGATCTAATTTTATGAGATTAGGTTGTCAAGAACTCACATAAAATCATATATAGCAATGGCATGTGTGCTGTAAATTTATTTATTTAATTTTGTTGGTTGTCAAAATTGCTTTCCACACAACATTACCTAAATATTTGTTATAATCGTCAAATTGAGTTAATCTCTCAATTCAATTATCAATACTTATGTACTTTTGCCGGACTCCAGAGCTCACTGGTAAGCATTCAGGCTACTCATCTAAGGGTCGAGAGTTCGAGCCCCGATCCCGATGAGGTTTAAAAAAATGCCCATGAAAACCTGTCCATTAACAAACAAACAAACAAACTTCTACAGAATGCGATCATTCGGAAGTGATGTAAAGCAGTGGGTCACATGTTACTACGATGTGTAGCATGTAAAAGATCCCTTGGTAGAGTTGGAACTCCTTAGTCTCGGAAAAATTCTAACTAGGGCTAAGGTACCTGGTACTCTCCATGCCTAGGCCTTGTCTACGAGGTTGGCTTTTGAACATAAAATACTCTCGTCCAGGTTGGGTTAAGCTCTTAAACTATATCAATAAATGCTTTAAGAACGAGTTACTTTCTGTTCTCTCTTAAAGTGCCGGTAACGTAGAATTCTTTTTTGAAAATGGTGAGTTTACAGTATAGTTTACTTCAAAATACCTACAGCACCTTTGGCATATTAATTTAAGCAGATTTTTTATGGGTTGTTCTAAAATTTTATGATCACTGCTACTTCGACAGTCATTAAACAGTATGCAATAATTTTAAAGTAATTTATGGGAACATTAAACAAATGTGTGTATTCCCATTACATTATACAGAGCGGCTAGAAAAACCCCAGTCACTTTTCTTGCGGCGGTCAAGAAAAAATTAAATTAAAATACTGACAGCAACGCAAAATCCAAGTGGACTACTAAGATTAGTTCATGTTTAGCAACAATTGTAATTATTCTACTACGAGCTGGTGGTGGTCGATTCGCATAAGTTTGACACCAACGATGTTGCACTATTTGTACCGCCATTATGGTAGAATGACCCATTTGCGCTTGATTTCACAATAGCAATATGTTGTCGGAGATTTGCATTCATATCTACTTCGCTATCAGTTTGACAGCAGAATTTAATTTTGAAATTGACAGTGGAAAGCAGCGTAGCGAATTTTAATTTAAATACCTAAACATCGTAAACAATAGAAACAGCTGGTGTCAATAGTTGGAAAATTTGCCGGGGCTTTCCTAGCCACTCTGTATATTATATATTGCGTTATATACATATTTTCGGAAAATAACAATTTCCGCTAAGCAGCATGTCTAGTTGCCATTTTCTCACACGAACTGGCTTAATTGGACTTTTCTTGTTTTAATGTAACATATACAAAAATGTAACTAACTGATTATATACGACAAATCAAAATTTTACTTAAATTAACGCCATCATTTCGATTTACAGTCCAAGACTATCGTTATCACTATCACCTTTTTGTTCTAGCTTAGCACTTTTCAACAACGATTGTAAATTTACATATATTACACCATATTATGAGAACGAACAGAAAATAAAGTGACTACATTATCACTTTCCAAACAAAGGATTTGAAGTTAATTGTAAGCTTAGACCCATTCTCGATCAAGGTTCCTAGAGTTAGGTTTTAGGTATACATATATGGCAACTGTTAGGCACTAATTAGCTTCTTCCTTGGCGTTTCTTTCGGTGTTATGTGTTGAAATACAAACAGCCTGTAGAGTTTATATGAAGCATATTATTCTAAAACTGCTGTATATTTTACATGCATACCAAGGCTGCTACGCGTATTTTTCGTTTGCTTCATGATTAAGTTTTTATCTCATCCACGGACTTGTTACATATGAATTTTTTTCTATACTCAATGAAGTCCAGCAGACGCTGAATGCCTCATAATTTTAATGATACAAATTGTTCTCGCTATATTATCAGTAGTAATACTATAAGCACTTGGATTATATGTCGATAACTTGTACAATAATAAAAGAGTGTCAGTTTGACAGGTTAAATAGTTCGATCGCGCAGCGGGGGATTATTCTGTCAAACTGACACGATTTGTTATTGAACAGGAAGTTTCCGACGTATAACCCGAAAATATTCGAAGTACGTATTGTATTCGGTTTGATTATACAACTCATTATAAATTTGGCCAATAGTAATTGAGAATTTTACTTAGTTACAAGGTATAGATAAACGGATATACCTTTGACGACGTGGTATAATCACTTCGGTGTTTCGGTGGGTCCAACAAAGCAAAAATAATGGACAATAATAATCTATAGCCATGATGTAATAACTGTCTATTGCAAGTTCGAGGTTTAGCAGGTTAGGTTTTGCGTCAGTTCTGACACAAACTGACACAAAACCTAACCTGATAACGTCGAATTTGACATAGACTTACAGTGCCACCAACATAAACAGTGCCACTAACACAAACAGTGCTAACCTAAGAAATAAAATAATTTATTATTATCGGTCTGTTCATTATATAATCGTAACGAATACCACTCGAGCAATCGAAAGTAATGATTATTTTTCACTCGTAACTCGACGTAATCCTTAAAATACCACTCGAGCTGCGCTCTCGTGGTTTTTCGCAGATTACGTCTCGTTACTCGGAAAATAATCGATTATTTTCGATGCTCTTGTGATATTATAACTGATTATTTGTTGAATAAATTGCAAAAATAGGAACAAATAAATTACATGTGAGCAAACGAAAATGAAATCAAGCTTGGCTTTGAAATATTTGTTTTATGAATAATATGTTGGTGACACTGTAAGTCTATGTCAAATTCGAGGTTAGCAGGTTAGGTTTTGCATCAGTTTTGACACAGACTGACGGAAAACCTAACCTGATAACCTCAAATTTGACATAGACTTACAGGCTCACCAACATATTATTCATAAAAGAAATATTTGAAAGCCAAGCTTGATTTCATTTTCGTTTGCTCACATGTTATTTTATTGGCAGCTTGATTTGTTTGTATTAACCTAGCTGAAAGTCATCCCCATGACAATAACATCAAGTTGACAAAAGTTATGTATTGCGTCTCTAGTATAATCGATGTTGTATTATGGAAATTATTCAAGATAACTTAACTAAATCTAGCCTTCTGATTGGTTGGTTAATATCGCTACGAAAAAAAACTAGTATTAACCAAATTCCATGTTCATGGCAGCTATTAAATGTTCTTGCATTAAACAATACGTTGACATGACATAAATGGCGGTGGTTTAAAGTTCAAAGGTTAATTCCCGTCAACGCGACATGCGCCGGAAGTTGTCAAAGCCTTCCGGTAAATGTATCAAAATAAGTTCAGCATTTTTTATTTACGATATTGCTGCTTTTTTGAAGAATGCTTGCACTGCAGTCAACCCTTTTTGCATTTAACAGTTCATCACTTTATTTTCAATTCAACAAGTAACGACTGCACATGCATTCAGATGTATTTAACTGATACGTGGCTAATTAATGCTGATATGTGACGTCGCTACACACGAACAATGGATTGCAGATTTTAGTATGCTGCTATGCATGACTATAAATTAATCATTTAATCTACTAAAAGGTTATGCCATAAAGCAATTTGAAAAATGATGGCCTAGACGCGACTCATTTTTTATCGGTTTTTGTTAAAAGTAGTTCTTTATTAGTGGGAAAATTTAATTAAAACAGTACTTCAGCGCAAACTCCACGATGTTAATTAGTAATTTAATTTTAGCAGGACGCTGAGGCAGACTGTTACTTTGACCACAGTCGTTCGACTTGCAAATTATAAAGACTGAAACGTAAGCAACCTTCTGCCGCCACGTGTAGTCAGCATCAAACGTCCTGAAATGCGTAATTTATTTTACCAGAAAGTATGTCCTTTTATGTAATTTCGCTTGCTTTCCTCAATGTTTGTCGGAAAATCAATGTCATTAGGCACTTCTGAGCAGAACTTTCCTTAATAATTTTTAGGTTGCAGTTTATGCCTGAGAGCACACGCTCATTCATCCAACATCCAACTTTGTTTTACGCAACATTGCAAGGAATAAAATGAGACGAGAAAAGTTTGCACGTAGTCATTAGCTTACGAAATTTTTACATTACGCAATTTAACTCTTTATTGAAATTTTAAAAGTATAGTAGGAAGCTATGTAAAACCTAAACTCAATAAAAAACAATGAGGTTTCTGTCATTATGATCCCTCTTCCACATAGTGGAAATTCGTATAGTAGAATCTCGTATCTCATACACGCAATATAATACGCATGCCTTCTGTTAATGAAAATTAAGTTTCCATTTGGAAAATTAAATAACAGCATATTGTGTAACAAGTAGGAAAAGTTATATATTTCGTGAAGTCCCCTTTTCCTACGTGTTGCACATACTATTTATTTCTCTATCCAAATAAACTCAAATATTAATAAACTACGTTAGGTTATATCTCAGCCGGCCTAGGCCGGAAATATATTTTTAGGTCTAGGTCGAAAAGTTATTCCAAGACTTCCCCACTTCGGAAAAGCATGATTTTTCGTCCAATCGTAAAAAAATAAACAAAGCAATACTTTCGATGTAGTGGCATAATTAGTGAAAAGAATTATTTTAAAGAAAAGAAGAAGCAATACAATCACTTTTAACAGTATCAGTGTGAAACTAACTGTGCGCCAGAAATGATAATCGGTCTACCTGAACACATAAGCAAACGTGCGCAGAAGTATAGTTTGAAGAAAATGTTAAAATAACTTTGATAGTGCGGAGTGATCCTTTTTAGTACCATATCATTAAAAAATTGTAAATCACGGATTTAGCAAATAAGAATTCATAAAGCGGAAATTATCCGAATGCAATTATGAAAAAAAATGAAAACGCTCGTGAAGATTAGGAAAGATATAGTTATATTATGACGTCAAATGTTTGAGGAACTTTCATAATTTAAACATAATTGTTAGAATGTCACTTTGATGGTTCAATAGATAATGTTTTCTCCAAACGTCAGTCAAATGTCACATTATACTGCTTGATTGATGATGCTAAACTGTCACTTCATTGCCATGGCATCTAAACACTTTATCTGCCGCTGACGAGCGGCAGATAATGTTATTATTTCCGCTGACGAAACGAAGTAGTTTGTTCACAACGTTGTAAATAATTTGTTATAAACGTTTGAAGAAAAAATACTATATGTTATTCGAAGCAAAAGTATCTTTATGTGGCTCGCAAGCTCAGCAGATAAACCGTCCAGCCACGCCACATAAATTGTAACTTTTGCTCTTAATAACATAATATACTATTATCTACCACTGCTTTGATAATGACTTATTACGTCATTCATTTGACACTATTTCGGTTATGTAATCAAGCTAATTAGACGACTAGTGGCGTAATTGCTTCATTACCTAACGGAAATAGTGTCAAATGTCTGGCGTAATAACATTTGGCTACTAAAATATTTTTGAAACTGACAGATCTCACATTTTTTAATGCACTTTTCCCAATTTAGGACAGTTGTAGATAAAATGTTGTGCAATACATGTGTGATAATACTTCATTAATACACTTGTGTGCTTACATACCTCGTGCTACGCACTCGTTTGTAACTTACACACAGGTATATTAATGATGCACTTATCCCACTTGTATAATAATAGTATATTATGTTATTAGGAGCAAAAGTTATATTTTATGTGGCGAGGCTGGACGGGTTATCTGCCGAGCTTGCGAGGCAGATAAGTACAGCCGAGCCACATAAAGATACTTTTGCTCCGAATAACATATCGTATTTTTTCTTCAAACGTTTTTATAACAAATTATTTACAACTTTGTGAACAAAATTCGAAGAAAATTACTTGATCTCGTCAGCGGCAGATAATATTATCTGCGGTTGACGAGCGGCAGATAAAGTTGTCAGCGGCAGATAATAACTTTATCTGCCGCTGACGAGCGGTAGATAAAGTCGTCAGCGGCAGATAATGACTTTATCTGCCGCTCGTCAGCGGCAGATAATATTATCTGCCGCTTGGCAATAAAGTGACGGTTTAGCATCATCAATCCAGCAGTATAATGCCATATTTTACTGCCGTTTGAAGAAAAATAACTATTATTCAATTTTTACGGTTAAAGTTGTAGTTTAACAATTCATTAAAAAGCATAAAATAGGATTATATATATTTATGCCATTATGCATTTATGCATTGTTGGTAGCACTCTCAAGCTATGGCAAACTCGAGATTTGCAGGTTAAGTTCTGCGTCAGTCCGTGTCAAATAACAAAGAAAAAACATAATCTTCTAACGCAGAATTTGACATAGACTGACAATACACTTCAGTACTGTCAAATTGTATAACACGAATCACAGGCGACTTTTTCCAAATTGTCACTATGACTTTCCACGGCTGTCAATAATGTGTTTTTAGATATTTATCCATTAACGAAATTATAAGACTTAAATAAAATTTTGTATTATACACGACGATAAAGTTATTATTATCGTCTTGTACAATAAATGACTATTATCAACATCCCTAGTTAGAAGGTTATTAATAAATCAATTTTAGACCTCTAAAGTGCCCCTTTATCCGCTAGTGAGATAAAAACCACGTCACTCACTACTGCATTGTTCGTAATACTGCTTAGCTATTATAATTAGAGATTTGCAGGTTAAGTTTTGCGTCAGTCCGTGTCAAATAACAAACAAAACCTAACCTACTAACCTGGATTTTGACATAGACTGACAATACACTTCAGTACTGCGAAAAGTATAACACGAGTCACGAGCGACTCTAATTATAAATTTATTTGATATCTCGGTATATTCCAAATTGTCATATATAATACTATAAATACTCAAAGTTATGTCGATAATTTTTGGGGTAGTAGGTATCATGAAAGTCCATTGCGTTTGGGTACAAATAGGACGAGCTGCGGAGCGACGGGTCCTATTGCAAACGCAATCGAAATTAGTGATACCATCCCAAAAATAGTCTACCTAACTTTGACTACGAATAGTATCCGGAAGACTATTCAGTGAACCAAACTCATTTTTCAATTAGAACGACTTAACATTTAGTTACACATGTTAAAAACAGTTTGTGGAAACATCTTCAATAAATATTTTAATTTGTTCAAAATAGTCACTTGAGAACTAGTACAATAGTGGCTGCAATTCGGTACTAGTACTATAGTCACTACAATTTATTTTGGTTGGCTATAAAATGCAAAATCTGACGTTTTCATTGGCCCACTTTTGACAGATGAACTGAATAGTGAATAGTCACTATGATTTTTTATGGCTGTCAATACAAAATTTATGTTTTTTTTTTAATGTTTATTGAGTTGTTGGATAAAAGGCTATATAGTATTCGTTTTTAGTTCTCTTTATCCACTCAAGAAAATTAAATGCGAGAAGGAAGTTCGAGCATTTAAACCTTCTTTCGTTGATAAAACGCCTTCTAAACCACTTTATTATATATTGTGTAGCAGGTTTATTCCAAAATTAGAGGCCTTTTGAATATTGTGGGGGTGCATTATTGGTTGATGAGCTAACAAAAAGCTATTTTACCGTCGTTTTTCCATTCTATTCAGTTGTATACTAAAGCGCTAAAATTAACATTTCGACTGAAAATCCCCCAAGTGTGACATGCGCCCTTAGATTCGTGTTCTTCGTGCAAAAAACAAAAACGCGGTCAAAATGCACTGTCAAACACGGGAGGTTTATAGTCCAGCCTGAAAGAAAATATACCTTAGTTAGCCACTTCGTCGGGGCGTGAAATTCTAATGACGTCTCGTACGCCTTAGCATTCTTATTTATTACTTGCCCTGTTGGTTACCTAGCTAGTGCATGCAATATGCAGTATACACGAAACTCTTAATTCTTCCCAACTCGACGCTACAAAGCGTCCAATACCTGTTAAAACCGGAAACTGACCTGCATTTGTGGTGTTCTCGAAGCAGTAACTGAATTCAAACTACATATACAACAAAAATCAATTTACTTGCATAAATAAACAAATATATTAACCTTTAAAAACACATATAAAGCAATACAGAAAACAAAATAAAATAGGACTAAACCCTATCATTAATAGCTATTTCTAAAAGCAAGTACAAACTAAGAATGGGCAATCTAAGTGTGATACCTTGGGCTACTCGTATTTATATTTATACAAGAGCAGAATAATGGCATCTGACATATATACAGGGTCACAATTAGGTGTAAAAATTTAAACAAAGCTTCTTTAGGCCAAACCAAAGCAACTCACATAATACACCTTAGTACCAAAACGATCCATTAAAAATATACAGGGTATTAATGAAAAAAAAGGTTATATCTGTATTTATTTGGGAAGCAAACATTTCAATTTTTAAAATAAAGGCAACATTATATTCTTCAACAAGACGGTCCACCACCTCACAATGGCAAAATGAATAAATAAATAAAAGTAAATGGATTGGCCGGTTTGGTCTTTGAGATGGCCGCCAAGGGATCCCGAATTCAATACGCTGGATTTATTTTTATGGATTTTTTTAAATAGCTGGTTTACCCTGTGGAAATTAATACGAGGAAACAGTTGCAGCCAAGAAATTTCGAAACTGCTAATGAAATTCCTGAAAACTATAATATTCAGCAAGTGTTTGAATCGCTAGTATGAAGGTGCCATGCTTGTATTGCGGCTTGAGGGGAGCATTTTGAACATTCGCTATAGTTATATATTTTTTAGTCAAGGTTTTATTAATTTTATTGTTAATTATGTGTTTATTATAAGTTATTTTCAAATGAATCGAATAATTACTTTCCAAGTTAACGTCACAAAGGAACATTTGGTATTAAGGTTTAGGGTAATTGCTTTGTTTCGGCCTAAAGAAGCTTTGGTTATATTTCTACATCTAATTATGAATCACTTTGCTTACATTTAAAGAATATTAAAAAAGCGCAGCTGGAGTGGTTGCTTATCGCTTAGGGTACAATCACTTCTTGTAGTTATTAGTCCTCTGAAAATCGGGGTTCGAGAACCGCAACGTAGCCTTAGCATATGGCTCGCTTTGGATTGCGAGATCGATCCGGGATACCACTCTGCGTAAACATTTCCAACTCACGATGCCGGAGATGGCAGCTAGCTGACGTCACGTACCGACGATGGACGTCACGAAACTGCATGGCTGATTCGCAATTTGTGTACTTACCCTATATACAATTTAAATGGCGTCTGCTGAACACTCACACACGGCTTGCTGCATATAAACTCGTACAGCGAACTTTAACCACTTATTAAGCCGCTTCTATTGAACTCGTCGTCGGGCGATATTTACTTCGCCGCTTAAAGACATGCAAGTTGGGGCAAAATTCGCTGACTACTGCTGCTTAAGTTGGCCACAACCCACAAACTGACGTTTGCTAAACAGGACTGTGCCCACCCACTTTCAACTATAGTAAGTTACAATGTCTAAGCCTAATTAACAATAAAAGAGCATGGAACTACAAACTGGCTAAATTCTAGTTTCAAGGCATCATAAGTAAAAGAAAAGTGAGATGTGGCCTTCTGTTGTTAACGAGGATCTTGTGTAAAAAGTAAACAAGGACATTCTTAAAGAACGGCGTTTCACCATTTTGAAAATAGTCCCAAGAATTTCTCAAATTCCAGTTAAGGTACTGTATGAAATAGTTACACCCATGCTACCATACCGCAAACTTTGTGTGAAGTAGATACCAAAGATACTGGCGGAAGTCCACAAAAACCAGCGAATGATCTTTGCACTGATTTGACTGCAATACTACAAAACCAATGGCAATGGCTTCCTGTGTTATATTGTGACTGGCGACTAAGCAACAATGCAGTAGAAACATGGAAATTCTTCCCAAGCCGAAAAGTGCAAGCAAACGTTTGTTAACTGAAAATCTACCGTTTTTTTGGGATGAGAATGCATATTGTTGTTTGATTGTCTGAAACGTGGTACAAAAATTAAAGCAGATGTGTATGGCGAAAGTAAGTTAAGAAGGACAAATCAAAAGAAAAGGTGATAGTTGTTGATGTGTGAAGTTGTACTTAAGGATATGACAAGTGTTTAAATTCCAATTGTGACTATGTACAGAAACAGTTTAAGCAGTTTAAGATTTATACAATATGTCTTGCACTTTTCTTTTACAGCCAATCGGGCCTTAATTTACGGGTAAGTCCCTTAGTAGGAATTACAAAAAAAAATTTTACGAAATATCCCTTGGGGGTTAATAATTCATTTATAATGTTGGCCAATTTTTTCAAGTTTGAAGTTTGTATGTATGTATGATCGTTAACCTCGTTTTACTTGCATATGACGGTACAATGCTCAACTTACCTCGGATTCGGGATACAAAGTAGGAGCGCGCCTTTTGTGCTTGCACAGCAACAAATGTGTGAAGTGTGTGTCACGTTGATGTTTGAAGTACATTACAAAATGTGTAAACGTTTTTGCTACCTTATGCTGTTATCACTCAGTAGTGGAAATGTTTCCGATATGTGAACGTATCTTGTGCTCCCTGATTGTCAGAAAAAGTTGCTTCCAGAGGAGTAAATGTGAATCGCAGCCTAAATGGATTAATTACATGTGCTGCCGCACCACAGCGGAATGGCATACACAACCTGCTATAGTTATATTTAGGTTATCAATATTGACGGGGTAGTCCCTATCTGTAAATGCCGCTATAGAACATGATGAAAATTAATAGGGTAAAATAAACGTGTTAGATAAAATCGACGATGGCAGCGTGAACTAGCAGTTATTACAGACCTAATGAAAGGCCGGTGCTGATAAAATTAACTGCTGGCATTTTAATGCTATTTACTTACACATGGCAATTTTAAATTTATGCCCGACCAATTATTCTATTAATGCATACCTGAATTTACAATTGGTAAATAGCAAAATCTCTAAGAGAACCTGAATCATTAATAAATAATACCAATTCCACCCATGCCTTAAAAACACTCTTTTATTAAATACAACTTTTCGACGCAAAGCCTTGTGCACCAATCATAATGGAAACAATTTCAAACATTTTTTCTGTAAATAATAATAATGATAGTTTAATATTAAAAAGTTTATTTGGTAAATTCATTTTTATGAATGTTAATAATAAATTATAAAATCAAGAATAACTCGTGGCTGATGCAATTCCGATTATTACGGAAACACACGAATTGGTATATAACCAAGATTCAAAGCTAGATTTGCTTCATAAAAGAGTTGAGGAAATTTACTCGATGTGTCAGTCCTTCACTGATTGTGGCCCACAATCAATTAGAAAAAGTTTAAACGGCATGCAGCAGGATCTTTTCAATCTCTCCTCAGTCTTCTTCAACAGCAATGAAGACCAAATCAAAATACAGGTACACGATCCATCTTCAAGTGAAATTAGGAAAAACATAGATGGGATACAACATAAGTTAACAAAAATATCAGAGTCCATGGCGGAGTTCCAAATAAGACTGAAAACCCTAAAATCTCCAGGTGTTACTTCTTCGACTTCACAACCGACTCCAGTTCAAACATCAAAATCTTGTATGTCAGTTTTCACCCAAACAACAGAACTATCTCCTAGTTTGAGTGGCCCAAAACCAGTGTCACATTTAACATTACCTACTCAAGATGGAAAAGTAGGCAAAAGTGAATGGCATTATGTGATTGTGAGAAACCTTCCATCTTACTATAACAGCAATCACGTAGTACATTATATTAAAGAAAAGTTGGGAGTGTCGGACTTTATAAGATGCTACCCCCTATTAAAACAATCAGAAAATGCAGCGGAGATAACATACAAGATTGGCACCATAAACAGAAAGTCTGCCGCTCGATTAGCAGAAGAGCAGTTCTGGCCTGCTGGTGTATCGGTAAAGTGGTCAGTAGAAAGAAAATGCCATCTTGAGGAAAATCCTAGCGAAGGAAATGACACGCAGCTGGACAAAGTGAAGAAAAAGACAATTAAAGAATTCACTACTCAAGAGAAGATTCTAAGGCTTCATTCTGATGGGGAGGCTATAGCAGCTGGCAAACAACACACCTTTAAAGAAAATCAAACCATCAAATTTGTGAGTGCAGGCATCCAGAAAACAAATCTCACAGTAGATGCAATGACTCCGCCAAGGGTGAAACTGACAATGCAATCTGCCACCGATGAAGGCCGGTACCTTTTGGCTCGTCTGCGGGAACCAGCAATAATGAATGCCGTCAGGTTGTACATATCCTATCTACATGAACAACCGCAATCAGTTTGTCACGAGGGCTTCACAAATGCTTCTCTAAGGGTATTTTTAGCTTCTGAGGGCCTTCCTGTAGACGTGGAGTCGCTAAAACAATTATACTTGAAGTACTTTGAAGCGTATGGTATAGGATCTTCTACTGCATCGGCGGACCTTGCAACCTACAAATCATTTGTCTCCTCCCAACATCTTATACGCCTACAACAATCCAGGGAAAGCCATGGCAAATACTACTCGCCAAAACAAAATTTTTAATACGATCGACGTGCCCAGAAGAGCAAGTATCTTCTATCATTGACAAACATTCAGTGCCTCTCTTTTGTAATAAAAACACCAGTAATATTACTATTTTGCATGCAAATATTCAATGTATTAGAAACAAACACAATTATCTTGAATCTATCTTAACTGAACAAAATTTTGACGTGGTGATGATTAGTGAACATTGGCTTAAGGATGGAGAAAAACATTTATATACACCAAATAATTACAATCTAGCTTCTTGTTACTGCCGATTGGAGAGTGAATGTGGAGGAGTATGCATTTTTACTAGATCTGATCACGTTTTTACATCAATAAATTTCATTAATGAACTTAACAGTGAAAAACATTTTGAATGCACTGGCATTAAACTTGCTGATTTGAACTGTGTTGCGGTGGCTTTATATCGTTCACCATGTGGTAATATCGATATCTTTAAAAATAAACTTTCTCATGCTCTTGACTTAATATCTAAATATTTTAAAAATAGTAAACTAGTGTTTGGTGGCGATTTTAATATAAATTTTGCAGTTAAATCTAAGGAAAGCATCGAAATTACTAACATATTCCATTCATTTGGATTACAAAAAAATATCACCGACTTTACTAGAGTACAAAAAAATTCCAAGTCGTGTATTGACAACATCTTCACAAATTTTGAAACACAACTTGCAACTGTGGTTGAATTTCACATATCTGATCATAGATCTCAAATAATTAAATTTAACACTATTCAAAAACGGGCGACCTCTGTTTACAAAACCGTACCAAATAAAAGTTCTAGAAATAGAATCAAATTTTCAAATTACCTCTTAACTGAAGATTGGGTAGAATTATATAGAGAGTCTGACCCAACCTGCGCAGTTAATGCTTTTTATAAAGTTTTTTCATATTATCACGATTTATCTTTTCCTCCCATTAAAATTAATACAAATAACAAATGTAAAAATGCCTCTATATTTACCAATCCAGAAATAGTTTCGGCCAGGGAAGAAATAAATCGTCTTGGAAACATTTTGAAATTGAACTTGCAAAATAATGATCTTCTATCGGCTGAATTTAAACAAAAAAAATACGAATACGAACAAAAAATCTTAAAATTAAAAAAAGAAAAAATCAGTAAAGAAATCTTAGAGTCTGATAATAAACAAAGAACAATATGGAGAATAATAAAAAAAGGTGTAAACAATATCAATAGCAATGGAATGGTAAGTGTGATTTCCCCAGAATCTCACAACGACTACTTTGTGCATGTAGCCGACGATTTATTATCAAATATTCCCCCATCAAAGTACTCACACAGTGTTTATCTAAAGAAATTACCAATCAACAATGAACAATCACTCTTTTTATTTGCTGTTGAGGAATCCGAGGTAGAAGATATTATAAAGGCATTAAAAAAGTCAAAATCATTAGACCTATATAATCAATCGGTTTGTATGTACAAAGAAAATGTTTTGTGTTTAGCTGCCCCGATAGCTCATATTGCAAACATCATATTAAAGACGGGCATATTTCCTAATAAATTGAAACAAGCCAAAATTATACCTTTATATAAATCGGGTGAAATTAATGATAGATCAAATTATAGACCCATTGCACTTCTCCCCATTTTGGCCAAAATTATAGAAAAAATTATTGCAGTTCGAATTCTAAATTTCTTTGAAATCAACCATATTTTTACGGACAGACAGTTTGGGTTCAGAAAAGGAAGGGACACGTCGGGAGCCGTGCTGAATCTCATTAATTATATAACAAAATCATTGGAAAACAAAAAATCTTCCTTTGCACTATTTCTTGATTTAAGTAAGGCGTTCGACTGTGTCTCAAAAAGCATTTTACTCGATAAACTAGAGTATTACGGTTGCAGGGGAGTAACTCTAAAACTAATGTCATCCTACTTATCTGACAGATCTCAATGTGTATTTTGCAAAGGTCAGTATAGCCAGATGTCTTCAATTCAACATGGTGTCCCACAAGGAAGTGTATTGGGACCGTTATTATTTTTAATCTATGTTAACGATTTGCCTAATGCCATCCCAGTTTTCACGACTTTATTTGCAGACGATACGACCTTTGCAAACCACGTAGAAGATGAAACTCTAGTCAATCAGTTACAAACCAACATTATCAACCAAGCCTCAGATTGGTTCCAGGCAAATAAGCTTTGTTTAAACCAAAATAAAACTACCACTTTACTATTTTCAAATAAACAAAATATCTGTGAAACCGTCAAATTTTTAGGCCTTACGTTGGATAACAAACTAACTTGGCAAGCACATGTTGACAATCTTTCAATTAAGTTATCAAGAACAATTTATATAATTAGACAAATAAAAAATCGAGTAAACTTGGATGCTGCCATTACTGCATACCACGCATTATTTCATAGTGTAATGACGTACGGTCTAATAAACTGGGGTACCTCTACACATATTAAAAAAATTTTCATTGTACAAAAAAGAGCCTTGAGAGTGTTGGCGGGAGCGAGTCAGTTAGACAGCTGTAAACCATTGTTTAAAAAATATAACATATTAACGCTACCGTCAGCAATACTATATTGTAATCTATTACACATAAAAGAACATTATGGCGATTATACAAAAAACGGCGATGCCCATGGTTACGACACCCGCAGTCGAGGCGATATACAGGTTCCGCAGCAGAGACTAACGTCCACTAAACGAAGTAATTTCGGAATAGGATTATTTAATTCGCTTCCTAGTACTCTCAAAAATGCCCCAACCAAACTCTTCAAAGTTAAGCTTAAAAAACATCTTCTGGCCAATGTCTACTATGAACTTTCCGATTTCAGATTTGTTGAAAATTAAGACCGTCTTGTTTTATTGACTTTAGTATTTTTGTTGTTACTGTATTTTTCTGTAGATGACTATTTCTGTAAATGCATTGTATTTTTTTTTATTTTTATATTTTTATATAACTGGAATTGTGACATATCTAAGCACCACGGTGTATATTATGATGAATAAATACTACTACTACTACTACTACTCGTTAATGATTGGATTTAAGATATGTGTTTATCTAGGCTTTTTGATTAAATGAGTTGCCCAAGTGGTTCCTAAAATACTGGTCTGGTACATTTCGGGATACTCTTATAACAAGAATAATCTCTATTGAAGAACGTATAGTAAAATACCGCAGTGGTTTATTATTAAGTCTATATGATATTGATATTATTATTATTTAAATAAATAACTCTATCATCTCAAAGGGTTGGGTTTCTACATCCTATCACGTATTATCTTCATTTAGTATAAATTATTGGGAATACATTTGGTATCAACTAAGATATCTTTTTTATAATTTACTTGCAAACGCTTTGAACCATGCTCATCTAAGCACTGAGACCGCTACAATACTTGATATTTTAACTAATGGGAACAACATTCAAATACGGCTAGCCAACCTCACAATTTCACAAAACAAGGTCGCTATTCTTCGGCAAATTATCAGTGATTACGTAATTAAAGCGTTGCCTAGGTGATAATAATAAAAGTAAGTAAATACACGTCACGAACAAAAAACGTCTGCAGGATATGAACAAAAAACCTCCGCCAAATTCTTACGATAATTTTGATGCCAAAAAATGTTAAGCGCTCGTTCCACTTCCATCATTTCGTGAAGAGAATCTACCCCCGAATCGTTTACACTTGATTCAGAGTCAGATTATGCGAGCGAAATAATAAAAGTAGGAATAAACTTCTTTCAAAAAATTATCGCTAGTCATTCCAAAAATTTTATTTAGTATTAGCACGGCTACAATTGCTTCGGCATCTAATGTAGAAAAAGTTATTCCTCATTATGCCATCATCAGGCGAAAATTACAATAAACAACAATAAGATAAATGTTTCCGGACACTCTATTTGTTCCAAATTTTATTCGAAACGATTAAATTATCAATTCATTATACGTGTTTTATGTTTGTTTACGTACTTATGACCTAATGTTTTTCATTTATTAAATTAATTCATACTTTTTGTTTTCCATAAAAATTAAATTGAATATTAATAAAGCTCTCTTAAATTAAATTTAATTAAATTAGCAAACCGAAACGTATCTCGGGTGAATCCCTAGTATTATATAATTGTTCTTCTTTTAATCGATGTATGGGTTGAAGCCTGTTCAAGATCATCTGCAACTTCATCTATTTCTAGAATGTCTGATGCAGAGGTAGTAATATCCCCTTCCTCTTCAGCTTTGTGGGTGTAACATCAGCTTCACCTCTGGCGATTCTACATGGTCTCATATCCGCAGGCTGGTCTATGGTATTCGATGATACAGGGTTTTCGATTGCTTTTCCCATGTATCAGTTGTGTTTCACTGTTTGTCAAATGTAATTCCCATTTATCAATATCCGTTAAAGTTGTATTAAATGTATTTCCCTTTTGTCAAAACATTTTCTCACTGTATCAAACGTGTTTCCCTTTTTTCAATCGAACTAAACAATATTTACTTAAATAAACACTACACAGGTAACTACTACAAACAATTGTGGTTATGTGATATGTAATAGATGGAAATAAATACAAATTAATTTTAAAAATTCACTTCTTTGTAAACAATCACCCAAATACGATTCCATATGTTGTATGTGTTTTGTATACATTATTCTCACTCTACTGGGTTTCACGTTAAACTGTCTTTCCACCACGCCAGATGACAGTCCGTGATTCATGCAATTAATAATTAAATCACCCACCTCATTGCTTATGTCGCTGTTTCGCTTTCCTGCACGTTCCATATTTGACCAATATTGAAGGGTAACTCAATTGACATCAATGGGAATTATTTTGATAAAAAGGGAACTTAATTGATAAAAGATGAAACATATTTGGCAAATGTGAATCTCATTGGATAAGTTGGGAAACACAATTGATAAATCGTAAAAAGGTCTTTAATTTTTTCTGAAACAGTATGCAAGACAGGCCTATAATCCACTTCGGGAACGCACTATCAGTTTTGGTTCGACCATGCGTCAAACCACCCGTGCTTTTCAAGACTCGCATAAGAGTTTGTTCTATTGTCATGTTAGTCCAAGTAGCAAATAACCCAGCTTTTTGCTAATCACACAAAAGGGCATACAATATAATGCGTAAAATGTTCTAAAAAGGAGATAACGCCAAGGGCATAAATAAAATTCGCTCGCATAGGTAACGATTCAGTATAATGAACAATAATAGGGAGGGGGGGGGGGCTCTACAATAAGCACATAAAATATCACACAGTAAACCAGTACAAAATCTCAATAGGGAGATGAAATCACAGTAGTAAAGCGTCTTATAAACCTTACCAAAATAATGGCACATAATTTCCATAATAGATAAAGCGTAATCGAAATATTGACGTAACTCAATTAAATTGATTAATGTAAATTAATGGGTTATTGTAAGTAAATATGCATTAGAAAATTATAGATTGACTTTTCAACTTGGCTAAATGCACTACTAAAAAGTTGTCGATAGCAGAATGACTATGACACATTTATTTCAGCCTAAAATTTGGAATTACCAGTTGCATTCGACCAATTACCCACTATGCAAGAGCCTTCTTAGAGTTTACCATAATTAGCAATATCGCTCTTACAGATCCAAGGTCTTGTTTCTTATTATAGCGCTGTATAAACCGATATGTGACTATGGTTAATTCACAAACGATGTCAAAGTGTCGCAAAAGAATATTACGCAAAATGTCTTGCAAATACCCTGAGGTTGGATTCAACCCAAATCTATGTCACTAGCGTGGCGTGAAGATCGAGAACGGATTAGTTTAGTCATGCAAATGCCGTACAAATTTCGATATTATAGTCACGTAGGCGGTGCGTGAAGCGCATCTAGCATTTGATCGAAAAGTAGTGAAAATGAACTACCGCAACAATTTACTTATAAACAACCATCTAAACTGACTTAAAAAGTTATCTAGCTTGCCTAAAACAGGTGAGTAATCACGCTTAGAATATATAATACACGTAATCTAACGTTTGCCGGATACAAAATAGCGCAGTCACGAAAACATACTAAAACGGGTCGCAGTACGAATGGCCCAGGGCAAATATCAGTATAAGCAAACCAACCTTGTAATGCTAGTCCTCTAGGTTGTACCAGACGCAAAAGGAAGATCCGACAGATGTCAGAACGACCAGCTTAATGTAGCAAGCTTAGCCAAGGTTTGTGTTAAGTTAACGACCTGCAGGTAAGTGCTTCGATGAAGGGGTTACACAGGAGCTTCTGTCTTCGCTCACTGTTGTAGGCATGGAACTTCCACACACGCAATACTCAAAGCGGCAGCTAGGGACCAATCTTCGTCAGATGATTAGGGGCCAAAATCGTTTGCTCGGGACGAATTATACGGAGCCAGGAAATGAGACTTCGGTCTATTCGGGAGCCACAAAAGGAGACTTCGGCCTATTCGGAGGCTACAAAAGGAGCTAAAAGAGCGTGTCACCATAAACTTTAGCTAATTATCATCAAAAGAAACATGCCCTTAGGTTTTGTTGGCCCCATTTTGCCAAATGGGAACATATGCATTGCTCAGATAAATTCCAAACTCAGTTTGAGCTTGGGAAATTGCAAAATAACCCTCACGAGGACTGCATTACCAAATCCGGAAGGTTCAAAACACAACAAGAATAATTTTCCGGGCCAGATGCCTGTGACAAAACCCAATTAAGGCACGTTTCCGAAACGTAGTCTCACAAAACAACTTTTCTGAAGCAACACAACATGGCAAATGGCCGAAAAGGCTTATAAGAAGTCCAAATTCGAAAATAGAGGGAGCCTTGAATATGCAACCAGACTAACACCGATGCAATAAGAGCGGCCTAACTTAACGCAAAATTAATTAAACGTATGAATGCCTGGAAATTTGAAGCTTATAGTAGCAGGTATTATTTAGAGTGGTCGAAAATAGGGCAAATAATTTAATGAGTAACCAGAGTAACTATAAAAGACTTTTGAACCGTAACAATGTCTTGCAAGTACAAGTGTGCCAAACGTTTTACCCGCCTGGTAGGAAGACAGCGAAGTAAACAGTATACCTCTAATATATACTTTTAAACGAATGTATTTTAATGTTAAAATAATATAACGGTATATTGCTGAGTAATAGTTATTTACTATACAAGTGTGATAAGAGCATCATTAATATACGTGTGTGTAAGTTACAAACGAGTGCGTAGCACGAGTTATGTAAGCACACAGGTATATTAATGATGCATTGTAACACATGTATTGTACAAAATTTTATCTACAACTGCCTAAAATTGTGAAAAGTGCATTAAAAAAAAATGTTACATCTATAATTTTCAAAAATATTTTAGTAGGCAAATGTAATTACGTCATTCATTTGACACTATTTCAGTGAGGT
>OW679195.1:85233965-85284813 GCA_940337035.1 Agriotes lineatus | reverse complement strand
CACTGTTCGATCTTAAACGGTTTGTCAAACTGACAGTTATAATCTTTGATAAGGCAAGCTCATTCATAGCAACTAGATTGCACATTACTTGTTTTGGATTATTTTGAAAGTACTAAATTATGTACTAAAATGTACTAAACAGTTTTAAACTTATTTAATTAATCTCGTAGAAAAAATCTTGTGTATAATGCGTATAGAAAGTTATTTGCTGACTTGCTGCTCTTATAACCCTCTCTACGGTCGGGTTGCAAATGATGTATTCGGTGCAGGAAATGCTACTTCTATGCTTATTATACAAATAACTGTAGTAGATCAGTAGTCTGGTTGCTGGAAAATTAATAGAAATGAATTTTTGTTAAAATTTATTTACAATGATTACATTTTCGAACTAGTGCGAAAATATCAAATACCACTGAATAGTAGATTATGCAATAAGGGAGAGAAATTGCACTGGAGCAAAATAGCATTCTCTCCGAGTTGCATATACTACTTTTTTCACGTTGCAGGAAGATTAAAAACGAAAACCCCGTTTTTTTAAACGTCATTTATTGACACTTTAGTTACAATTATTTTAAAATTAGTAACCTATGGTAAAGTTGGTGTCACTGTAAGACAAGAGCTCAGAATTATGTCAAATTCGATGTTAGCAGGTTAGTTTTTGCGTCAGTTTGTGTCAAAACTGACGCAAAACCCAACCTGATAACCTCGAATTTGGCATAATTGTTGTATCAGTCATAATGAAAACTCCCTAGGGAAATTTTTGTCTTATTTAGTCTCTAGGGAGCAAATGTTCTACTTCTGTCACAATTTTGATGCTAGAGAAACGGACTTCTACTCCCGATCGTGGAAAAATGCTTATTATATCGTTCTGATATAGAATTTTAAAAATAACCATTTCGTTGTGTTCATTTCTATTTTGTTACCTTGCAAAATTTTGACGACGGTAAATAAGAAAACAAGGCAACATTCTGTTTGCTGTATGACGATGTGAATGACGTAACTCGCAAAAGTAAAAGAAAATGTTCGTAATTCAACAGTTTATAAATTTGAGCATGTAAAGTTCTTATTACTAGCACTCAACAAATTTCTAAAGATTAGTGCAGATACATTATCAAAGTTTAACTTAAGAGTAAAAGTATATTTATCCATTTTTGCGGATTGCATTTATATTTATAGATTTTGCGCTAGAAATGCTCCAGCTGCTGTAAAAGAATATAAAGGGCGATTTCCGAACAGAAGAATATCAAACCATAAAACTTTTATTTCCGTGTTATAAGACGTCTGAGCACATGGTTTATTTTCATCCGTTCCAACTAAAACCGGGCGTCTTATTTAATAAGATGTAGACGAGAAAGATTTTTTTTACCTTTTTTAAGCAAATGTGTAAATAGTCAGGTGTAGGTAGTTCAAACATACAACGCTAATTTATGGATGTAAGATGTCAATATTTTTTTAAAGGACGTAATGGACATCGTTTAACATTTGTAAGAATGCATCAAATCCCGATTGTAATATTTCGATGAGGATATTAATAAAATGTCCATTTGTTGTAAACTTTTTTAAGCATACCATACCATATGTATTTGTAATGGTATAGAATATTTAATTTTTTATTACTTGGATTTATAATGGCATATTGTGATATTATTTTGGTAATTATTACAGAATAAGGAGCTCCTCGAATTTTACTTTACTTTTTTGAATTAAAAGTCTGGGTAATAAGTCTTTGAATATTGTATAGTAATCTAATTCCTTAATTCTATACATGTAACGTAAATTACTATTTTCGTACACTAGCATTGAAAGAGCTACTTTGCCGTACAATTTATTAATCAGAAAGTTGCACTTTGCGGTATTCGTACGGCAAAGTAGTATTTTGCGGTATTCGTACGGCAAAGTAGCACTTTGCCGTACGTTTCCTTAGTTACAACACATATAATATTACATTAAATTAATATTACTCTACTTATTTGCTATATACGAGGATACATTTAGTATTCCGTTTTGTATGCTAGTGTACGAAAAAATATTGTACGAAACTCGTATGAAAGTGGCTTTTCCATACTCGTCTCGAAATTCCGGACTCGGCCTAACGGCCTCTTCCGGAAACATCTCACTCGTACTGAAAAGCTCCACTTTCTATACTTGTTACGTAAATTACTATTTTCGACGATCGTGTCAAAATGATAACTTTTTGCACTGTTTCTAGTGTCAAAAGCGACGTTTGTAGCACTCTTAATAAGGTGTTTTTGTAAATACGTTCTGCTAAAATAGAGGCCCGCTAAAGCTAATGTTACCTAGCGATGTCAATAATACAGCCAGTCCAAACCAATTTTTTCGATTTTAATGTAACGTTATTTTAACATGGCGTTTTGCAAAAACTCCTTAATATTAGGGAGATTTTGCAGGACGTCACGTTAAAATAACGTTACGTTAAACTCGAAAAATTTAATTTGGATTGGCTGTAACGTTGACGTCACTAGGTAACATAATCTTTAACGCTACGTCATTTTATCGGAACGTTATGCAAAAACTCCCTATTAGCTCCACAAATACGTCTTATTCGCACGTTGCCATTTAATACTAAATTAAAACACGGTTTGCCGTAAGTTTGTGTGTCAACATAACCTAGAATATCTAACACAATGTGACGGAAAAAAAGTCACCGAACTAAGTTTTTATATTTCTGTTAGGATCGTAGAAAAAATAGCGTATGGTACTAGTGAATAAGTACTCCATTAAAGCAATAGCGACGTTAAGAGCACTCCGCTAGCGCGTCGTGCTTTTAAACTCGTCGCACGTGTACTTATACACTAGTATCATAATATACTATTGTGTTCAGTGAATGGCCTATACTATTACAATTTTATTTTGTTTTATTTTTACGTGTAAGTGTTGGCATCACCAGGACCGTTGTTAAGTTTAAAAACTAGATGTTCTGTGAGTTGTCCTGTTGTTACACGGGGAATTTTTGTACACAGAAAATTACAAAAATGAAATAATTCGGTATTGCTTTACAGCACGATGGTTCAGGAATTGTCACGTGGGTAGCATATGTTTGGCAGCTAGTTCCTGAGCAGGATTGCGAAGGTTGTCTGGAAGCTCCACTGGTTAGAGACGGTGTAAACCAAAAACTATACAGGTGTCAGTGTAAATCTATAAACCACTTAGCTGTTTCATATAAACAATCAATACCAGACATTGATATAACCTAATTGTTTATTTACAGTATTTACAACTCTGCATGATACTCAAAGGGGGAAAACGAATCTGCAATATTTTGCAGATCCTGAACTAGTCGTAGGATTATTAGTTTAACTTAGGTAGTTTTATATATTCTAAAAACCAGCATGGTTGTAATTTTAATAAATGTAGTGAAAAACAAACGCTACGATTTTTACTCGCAATTCTCTCTCGAGCACACGTAACCCAACTATAGCGCGACTTAAAATAAGGGCACAGCGATATCGGAATAAGGAGACTCATCATGTCGTTTAAAGGCATCAATTATTAAAACACGGAACTTCGAGAATCGTACCATGCGCCCAAGGTCTATTTCACACTTTAATTGGTGTGTTTCAGTGTTAATAGGTAGTTTTTTAGTTTGGGCTCCAATGATCTCTCGCATAAGTATTAGTTTTAGAAGTTGAAGAACTGTGTCAAATTCTCGAGTTGAACGCGATCAAAAGCGTAAAGAGAGCAGCAACTCCAGTGTATAATATAAACAAAGAGAACTAAACTATTTAACTAAAAACTCAAGCGTTCGAGGTGAACACATCGTGGCGCCCGATTCCCTAATTCTTTCCACCATCGGCTAGAAATTCGCCAGCGTAACCGTAAATAGAAACGCTCCCAGTTTCGCAGAAACTACACGGATTGGCGTTTTCAGTTTTGAGAACACGAGAGCTTTACACGACGAGGGTACCTGTCGATGTATAGCAGACTGACGTCCCTCGAGAAGCTATGCAGGGTTGCGGGCTTGGGGTTCTGCTAAAATGCCGTCCGAGCAAATGTGTACAGTAGGATGTGGAAAGCTTCCCCAGTTATCGGGCGAGGGAGAAGCCGTGTGTACTAAGTCTCGGAAGCAGCCACATGAGTTGAGGGGTACAGAACCGCCTACAGGTTGGTGTTCTACGTCTTGTACAGAGCCCAGGAGGGGACATATGCAGAGTGTAGCACTAACGAGCCACTAGGAGGTACGATAAAAAGGCCTAAAATAACACATAATCGAAATCGATGTAGATAATAGGACGATAGAAAAGTACCAAAGTTGGAAGGTGATTTCGCAGAAATAATTTTATCCCAGTTTAACCAGATTTATTCTAGCAATATCACATAGAATTTCTTAAAGATGAGCGATGATTTTCATCATGATTCTGAAATTGTAATCTATATGAAGCAAAACCCCAGGAAAATCAGACACAGAGCCCAGGAACAATTTCACTATCATATTAATCATGCTAATAATCTATTTTGAAAATCCAGTAGAATACCATAAAGCTCAAGGACTTTTAAAAATGTCAAAAAAATGAAAAATGAGGTATGCAACCCAATATACAGTCAGGAATTTCGGGTCACCCAAGATATTTCCTGGTTTCGTAATTTAATTATACCTAAATGAAAAATAAAAAAAAATTTTTTTTTTAAATCCCCCTTTTTAACGTTAAACTATGTGTTAAGGACTTTATAAACTTTTGCCGCCTCTCTTACATTCTGTATTTATACTGTGCGCAGTAGACTGCCGGGCGTGCTTCCGATTCCAAAAACACTTACGTTTCATCTGTCAACGCGGCAGCATGCAAACAGGTCCGCTCTACGAAAGCTAATTCTTGTAAATGTTCAAATGTTCCATGTGTTTTATTGCCAATAAAGTCACATATTTCCGGCTTTCAACGAGTGTATTTATTCAGTGAAACCTACAATCCATACAGTCCACAAATTCCAAGGCGAGCAAGGCGATCAGCGGTTTTCCAGATACCGAAATCGATCCCGATTAGTGCTCAAACATTGGTCCTACAGATCCGGATGCAAACCACATTAGGTCATTGCGGGTCCAAAACAGCGACACCATTCGACAATATTGGTCATAGGCAAGTACAAAGCATATTCAGTTTTGTATTGCATCGCATACAATCGGCCGCAAGGAAGCAGCGTCCAATTTCGCAGCAACGCGTGGAACAAAGAGGGAGCATGCGGTGCCCGTAGCGAGAGGAAGGAAGACAGCAGACGGTAGATACCCAAACGCCGAGTCTCGCGCCAAATTCGTGCAGGTGTGGAGCCAGCGGCCAGCTGCAAGCGAGACGGTAGTAGGAACAGAAAACCGGCAAGGCGGCACACACCAATATCAAATGTAAGCCTGATTTTCCTATGCATAAATTTGGTTTATTTCGTCTGTGTTTGCATGTGTGCATAATTTCAGCTGCGTATTATTGCGTAAACAAATGGTTTATGATTCGTATAAACATTTTAATTGCGTGAAATGCCAAGCTATTACGTTTGTTAGCGATATCCCCTGCATCTTCAAATTGCAGAGCCGTTTGCGTTGTTAAAACAGTCTCGCGTTCGTGGAGCAATTTGGTCTTGCGTAGCTACACGGCCATCCGCGTCGTGATTCATTCCGTTGAACCGGGGTCGTTTTCTGCGTCGTAAGCGACCAGTTTCTCCCGTTATTAGCAAGCGCTGTCTGAGCTATAAACAAATTCGCGCCAGAGGCGTGCGAAAGGGTTTTATCATTAAAGAATATTTCAGATTCTGCAAGCAGTAAGGCTACCGCGCGTAGCATTTTGCCTGAAATATCACTTCACGCCAGGGGCGTACGAAAAGTAAGTTCGATCTGTTAAATTGTTTTTAATCGCAACAATTATGGATTCGCTTGTAAGAGTACGAGGCTCTATTAAAGGCAAGCTTACGCGTTTTTCAAATCATGTTCAATCTTTGCAAAAAATTCATGATGAAGATCAATTTTTACCTAGTACTCAAATTATTGAATTGCAAAAAAGATTGGATGCTATAGCCACCGTGTTATCAGAATATTATGAGGTTCACGAACAAATTTTAGAAACCAGTGAGGATGTAGAATCTGAAATGCAGCAACAAGTCGAATTTGAGGATTCTTATTTTTTCGCAATTTCACAAGCTGAATGTTTGATAAATGAATACAACAAACAGTCTGATGTTGCACCAGATCGTTCTGGATCTCCTAATGGTAGCGTAAGATCAACGCATTCAAATTGCAGTTCACATTGCAATAATCAAGCTGTACGCCTTCCTGCCATTTCAATTCCCAAATATTCAGGAAACGTTTCAGAATGGCTCGAATTTCGTGAGATTTTTATTAGTTTAATTCATGAGAATCAAGCGTTAACTAATATTCAAAAGCTGCATTACTTAAAGGCTAGTTTACAGGGTGATGCAAGCCAAATTATAAAAAGTTTAGAGTTTACTGCGGGTAATTATACTCTAGCTTGGGAGGCATTGTGCAATCGATACAATGATCCAAAAATTCTGGTTCATAACCACCTCAAGGCTATTTTTGAACTGGAATCTTGCAGTAAGGAATCTGCAACTAAATTGCGTACGATTAGCGATATGTTATTCAAACATTTTGCAGCAATCAAATCATTAGCTACCGAAAGCGAGCTTCTTGATTTTGTTATAATTTATGTAGTTTCTAAAAAACTGGACCCCACTACATTTCGTGAATGGGAGGTCCTTAGAAACCGGTCAAGTTCTGACCTGCCTAATCTTGATGAGTTCAAGGAATTCTTACAAAATACAGCAAATCTTCTAGAAACTCTGGAAGTAAAAAATGTTAAGCTTGTACCCGAAAAGTCTTCCAAGGTACATTCGAAATCATTTGTGTCGGGTACCCCTTCGTGTCCACTTTGTAAAGGATCTCATTCCTTGTACAAATGCGATAAGTTTGTCAAGCTGTCTGTTCTTGACAGAAAGTCAAAGGCAAAAGAGCTCCGCGTATGCTTTAATTGCCTAACTCAGGGTCACCTTGCGAGCCTTTGTAGCTCCAAATATACTTGTAGAAAGTGCAAATCAAGGCACAACACACTTCTTCATGAGGATAAGCCTCAGAACGCTTCTTCTAGTCAACCAGGATCTGCGATGTCGGCAGAAACCCCTGTTGAACTAAACCAATCGATTTCGGCATTCTGTTCGAATGCTTTTCAGGTACTCTTACCTACGGCTACCGCTAAACTCATCGCTGATGATGGTACGCCTCATGTTGTGCGAATCCTGTTGGATTCCGGTTCCCAATCGAACTTTATACGTTCAGATCTGTGTAAAAGGTTGAAGCTTCCAACTCGCGAAGTCAACGTTACTGTTTCTGGCTTAAGTAAAGCCACTTCTCAAATCAAGGCTAGGTGTGATATCAAGCTGCAAGCCCCTCACACTTCATACGGCATTGGCCTATCCTGTCTTGTTCTCGATGAGATTACGGGTGTTACCCCAAGTTTTCGCGTCCAGCGAAACAGCTTCAAGGTTCCTGATAACATCAAGTTATCAGATCTGTCCTACGACCAACCGGGCACCATCGACATTTTGATTGGTTCGCCCATTTTCTGGCAGCTCCTTTGTATTGGACAAATTGGTCTAGGCTCAAATCTTCCCATCCTCCAAAAAACTCGTTTTGGTTGGATTGTTTCTGGCCCTACAGGCCCCCCTTCTGCGTACCCTGTACAGTGCAATCTTAGCACGATCGAGGATGCTTCTGACCCCATTGCTAGGTTTTGGCAACTCGAACATTACCCAGAGGAAAAGGTTCGCACAAATGAAGAGAACGCCTGTGAGGCACATTTCGTGCAAAATACTCAACGAGAAGCAAATGGTCGATTCGTTGTCTCTATCCCTTTCAAGAAGCCTGTAGAGGTACTGGGCGATTCATTGCAAATCGCTCAGAAAAGATTCTTATCAGTAGAGAATATTTCAGATTCTGCAAGTAGTAAGGCTACCACTCGTAGCAGCTTGCCTGAAATATCCCAGATTTCAGATTCTGCAAGTAGTAAGGCTACCAATCGTAGCATCTTGCCTGAAATATCCCAGATTTCAGATTCTACAAGTAGTAAGGCTACCAATCGTAGCAGCTTGTCTGAAATTTCCCAGATAGTTGACCCGCTGGGTCTGTCAAGCCTTTGGTGGCACGGTCCCACCTGTCTAAGCGAAGGTGAGGCATCTTGGCCTACTTCCATGTTCAATATTTCAGATTCTACAAGTGGTAAGGCTACCAATCGTAGCAGCTTGTCTGAAATATCCCATATTTCAAATTCTACAAGTAGTAAGGCTACCAAGCGTAGCATCTTGTCTGAAAGATCGCAGATATTTGACCCGCTGGGTCTGTTAAGCCTTTGGTGGCATGGTCCCACCTGGCTAAGCGAAGGTGAGGCCTCTTGGCCTACTTCCAAACATGTTCGTGCTGAGCTTCCAGAATTCAAAAAGGAAGTTCAGAGTTTTCCTGTAACCTCTGTTGAACCATTTCCGTTCAATCAGTATTCAAGCTTTGCTCGCTTACAACGAGTTATAGCTTATTGCTTTCGTTTTCATAACAATGCGCGAGCCCCCAAAGCTGATCGTCTTTCTGGGCCCCTTTCTACAGATGAACTGCAATCATCTATTGTAAGACTTGCCAGGTTTTCCCAACGCGAGTCATTTCCAGACGAACTTAAACTGTTGTCACAGAGCAAGCCTGTGAAACAATCTTCTGCTTTGATATCCCTGAATCCCTTTCTGGATTCCGAGGGACTGCTAAGAGTTGGTGGTAGGCTCCACAACTCTCAATTACCCTTTGACAAGAAGTTTCCTCTAGTGATTTCTGGCAAACATCCATTCGCCAAACTCCTAGTATCGCATGAGCATCTTCGGCTTCTTCATGCCGGACCTCAAATGCTGTTAGCTAATCTCAGAGAACGATATTGGATCACCTCTGGCAGAAATATCGTCAAGCAAGTGGTTCATCAATGCTTACGGTGCTTTAGATTCTCTCCTAGGTTAACTGAACCCATAATGGGAGACCTGCCAGCCTCTCGTACTCAATCATCGCCCCCATTTCATACGACTGGTATTGATTATGGTGGACCTTTCATGATAAAGGATCGCAAGGGACGTGGTTCTAAACTAGTAAAGTCCTACCTTTGTCTATTCGTTTGTTTCGTCACAAAGGCAGTGCACCTTGAATTGGTCGCTGATCTTTCTACTGAAACCTTCTTAATGGCTTTTCGCCGGTTTGTGGCTCGACGAGGCAAACCGCTCCATGTCTACTCAGACAACGGCACTAACTTTGTAGGCGCTAATTCCGAGTTAATCGAATTAGGCAATTTTCTCGCGGAACAAAACCCTTCTATTTCCGAATCAGTCGCGAACGACGGAGTAGCTTGGCATTTTATACCCGCGCACAGTCCCCACTTTGGCGGATTGTGGGAGGCCGGAATCAAGTCCTCCAAACATCACATACGTCGCGTTATAGGTAACGCTAGTCTAAATTATGATGAATTTAGCACTTTGTTAGCACAGGTGGAAGCGACCTTAAACTCCCGACCCCTGTCCCCTTTGTCCTCTGATCCAAACGACCTTCAGCCTTTGACTCCTGCTCATTTCCTGATTGGTCGTCCGTTGGTGTCACTGCCTGACCCCAATGTAACTGAGATAGTCGAGTCTCGGCTGTCTAAATACCAGAGAATACAACAACTTCACCAGAATGTGTGGAAGAGATGGAGTAAAGAGTACATCTCGGAACTCCAACAGCGCACCAAATGGCGCACGCATCTTTCGGACCTCCAGCCTGGTTCCATGGTCCTCATCAAGGATGACAATCAACCCCCTCTGAAGTGGAGGTTAGGCCGGGTCACCGAGCTGCACCCTGGCCTTGACGGCGTTACGCGTGTGGCGTCAGTGAACACTGTGTCAGGGATCGTGAAGCGATCCTTCGCTAAATTGTGCCCGCTACCTAGTGTTGTGAACTAGTGCGTTAGCGTTCAGCGCAGTTTTCGTAAAGCCTTTTGGCTCCCCATTGTTCGGGTTTTCTTGTACTAGATTAAGATCCATGTACTATTATGCTTTGTATATATGTGTGTTCATGTTACATGTTCTACTCTAGCTTTTACATGTCAACTCTGTACTGTTTTATTTGAAAGGTTACCCTTTCCAAGGCGGGCGGTATGTTAAGGACTTTATAAACTTTTGCCGCCTCTCTTACATTCTGAATTCGTACTGTGCGCAGTAGACTGCCTCGCCGGCATCCGATTCCAAAAACACTTACGTTTCATCTGTCAACGTGGCAGCATGCAAACCGGTCCGCACTCCGAAAGCTAATTCTTTGTAAATGTTAAACTGTTCGTGTTAATTTATGGCAATAAATTACTACCTTCGCTTTTCAACGTGTGTATAATTCAGTGAAACCTACAATCATACAGTCCACAAATTCCAAGGCGAGCTGGCGATCAGCGGTTTTCCAGATAGCGAAAAACTGAGAAGGCTACAAACATTGTACCTTCGATCCTGATTAGTGCTCAAACAGGGGTTTTAATGATCTTTCGATCATTACTACATTACATTTTGTTTAACAAAACCGATAGTTAAGTCCCTAGCAACTGAAGGCTAATAATTAGTGATGGGCATAACCAGACAATTTTCATAACCGAATTATTTGCATTCGAATCATATTAATAACCGATTGATTATTTGAATAATCATTCGAATCAATTTTGGCTCTCGATTCGTTTCGATTAAGTCAGCCGGTTTGCCGGTTGGCGGTTTACCGTCATCTGCATCGGCACCGTAACTTGCAGATAGCAGAGGAACTCAGTTAATCGTTAATTATAATAATTGTATAAATGATTTTTATTTGATTTCTAAGGAGTTTAAACCATTGAGAATAGCTATATCAATACTAATCATAAAGAAATTATAAATATGCGAATACAAAGTATCTATTGAATCTATTTTTAGTTCCTAAAATTCTCTAGTAGCCACCCTTCCCTTTTCGTTTGCACATCATACCGGTATATTTTAGAATCCATAATTTATCTACGTTCAGCCTTCCGCGGTTCTAAGGACGCACACTTAAAATTTTCAACATCGAATCCACTTCTTGTCCCGACTGCTCCGTTATTAAAAATTAAATATAAATCTATTACGATATTGGAAAATCTTATTTTGTTTTCTGTTTATCCCTTATTAGGCATAATCAACCGCGTTTTGAAGCAAAAATTTAGGCCGTTATAAATTAATACCAACACAGCTTCGGCAAATCTCATACTCAGCAGAACGTTATCTTTAATAGGAATGGCCCCATAAATTTAACTCGTCGACTGGGAGTCTGAAATGTCTTAATAACATCAACAAGCAGCGGCGAGCCTCACTTGGGTCAATCAAGTACATACGTAGAAAAGGTTATATGAGTTATTAATGACGTATTATTTACAGAATTTCGATCACTTGCAGGTCGCTGAGACGCGGAACGTAGTACGTATCAGGATGAGGTTATTTTTCATCCGAATACTTGGAACGAAAACCGAGTTACACAGGTTATTTCAATAACCAGATAACCGGTTATTTTTGATTCGAATAAGCCCATCACTACTAATAATCATTGGCATAGCATAAAGGATAACTGCAGATCGCCGCAAACATTCTTATCAATGAATCTGAAATAAAAGATCTAGAATACCTGTTGCTGAAATACTACCTTTCAACAGAATTGATTATATACTCTGCTTTACTACGAACTCATAGAAAGGATTCCCAAAAATTTAGAGAATAATTTATCATTACGAATAGAAAGTTAAATTAATTGCAAATTTCAGAAAATTTATATTCCAACAAAAAAATATGTTGACGGAATTCCACATTTTAATATATCTCCACAGACCACAATAGGTTAGTAATTCCTGAACTCTACAAGTCTATAGACAAGCTCTTATTTATTTCTTAAAACCAATCATCTCATCTTCCCGAGTCTAAAGAGTTTTTGGATTTTTTATTTTGTGCGAATCCTACCCCATTGGAAAACTAATAAGAAAATAATTATCGATACAAGTTTACAGTGTTACAATCACTAGACACTGAAATCACGTTCCGCTGAGGGCTTTCTCACTTTTCCAATAATTTTCAGACTTTTCTAATAACTTCCTCATAAACTCTAATATTTTGCGTTTTTAAGCCTATTGCAAAAGTTTCGAGTGTTTTTAAAGTTCCACACCTTTTTTCAAGTTGTATTCGACAAACAAGTTAAGAAACTTTTCCTACGGTAATGACAACAGGATAAAATCAATCAGGCTATTAGCAGGGGTCTTTTAAACATTAAAGAACTAGCTTAAACGCTACTTATTACTTATAGAACAATAAATTAAATTTCAAAGAAATAATAAATAATTTTAAGTTAAAGTTCAGTTAATTTTTGGTGTTTCAAATATAAAAAACGAACTGTGTAAGTAGATTTTTAAAATCCGTTTTATCTCAATATGAGCTTCTTGTAAAACATACAAACGACGTAGACACTTAAAGGCGTAATCTGAATATTACTTCTTTTGAGATCAACGAAGGATACAAAATTACCATTTTAGAAATTGTTAGCAATACCTTAGATACTGCCAGACTGAACAAAAAATTTTATTATACAAAGTGGCCTGGTTTAACTCCATTTTATTGTGTTTTCATCAAATAAATTCAGTTCTCTGTATGGGCAGTTATAGCAATTATTAAATTAGTAGAATTTGTAGCATTTCATATATGCATTATACTTTTTACACCGAAAATTTCCATGATAAAGAGACAGACAAATTAATTGCACGATCAGAATAGATCATACAGAGAACTGGTCTTCGAACTGCAGTCTCGCACACCAACTTAAGGTTTGGAGTGCTACTTGAATGTCATCAAACTATCGTGAAATGAAGTGGGTAGAATTCGCGAGTTTCCAATTCACAGATATTCTAAGGTTTGTCAACAAACTTTAACAATCGCACAAAGAAGTTTTTACAATCTCATTGTACGAGGACGGAATACAATTGATTGTTTTCGTTCCTATTTTAACTTTTTTTGATCCTAGTAAACGGTTAACAAAAATGTTTGCAATCATTTCAAAAATTAATATCGCTGAAAAATTATACATATATTTATTATAAACCCAGTTTAATGCTTCTTTATCCTCAAATTGTAAAGTAGGGTAATCAATACATGGGATTGATTAAAATTAAAATATTATAGCTGATCCTTGTAGATATAAGTTGATTTACCTTTTTAATATTAGAAAATCGATTTTTTTCTATATGCGCAAAGTGATTCAAATTCGGGGGCTACCATGCGCGTTTCATTTATTTGAAGAGATAGAGGGAAGGTTTAAAGTTAGCACTTTTCCATAATTCTACACGTACCAAAAATCAACAAAGAAATTTTAGCTACCGTTTGTAATCTTGAAAAATGCAATTATTAATTTGTAGCTTTTTCATTTACTAATATTTTTTCTTGCAAAAACTTTCATAACTTTCTATTGTACATGTTATAGTAAAATCGGTTTTTAACATTTAGATTAGCATTTACTATTTTGATATCAACTTCCTTTTTTTAAGAGCTTTATGTTAACTTTAAGCATGATTGGAGAGAATATATTTTACAATGTCAAAAATGTGTAATATTTTTTAAATTATTATTGATAATAGATCTGTAAAAAATATTAACAGTAAAAGTATACACAATACAAAATTTATACAAAAACAATTTAACTTATAACATAACAGACTAAAAACAAATCAAAAAATACCTTATAATAAAAATTAATAATGTGTTTAGGAACCAAACATAAATTTTAATCCTTTTAATTTAATTAGGCGTGTATTTCACAAACATATATTGCATACGGAAAATGCTTAACAAAGCGTCAGCAGTAATGTAAACAGTGCTCGAATGACCCGGTGAACAGCCTGCAATTCTGCACTCTGCAAGTTTGTTTATTATGAAATTAGACACGCACGTACAAATAGCAGCTTGAACTAGGGCAAATATTAAACTTTGTAAGCTAAGTCAGTATTTTTATATGTATAAATAGAAAAGAACTAGTCATTAAATTAATACAGTTTGAAATCTTGTTTCTTTGTGTTCACGCTGCCCAACGGACCCCAGATCTTTTGTTACATCATCTCGTGTGAGACCGCACGAGACCGTTGGGTTGCACCCTTTTAAATTCCTGCACCCCTAAGACATATCCTGTAATTTGTCCAAAATAAATTCATACAGTCCACTACAAGCTCCACCCTGAACATAATGCTTACATAGTCTTTTTAAAAAATATCTTGAAATGCGACAAGCAAGTGAAAACTACAATGCTTTTTGTGTGATTTTTTTAGTAAATGTGTAGAAGATCTGGCAGTAACTGATTAATCTCCAGATCGTCTGAATTATGAATTCATTAGATTATTTCCTTTTGGAATCGATATACTTTATTAGCATCAGTTTCAGATTAACGAAATCAAAATTTGCGGAATCACATTCAATTCTTTAATTGTAATTGATTATGCGTTGTCTGTGCTGTTATTCTCTAAAAAAAAATTCTGGCAATAGAGGATGTGTTAAACATGATCGTTTCTATATTTTAATGTATCCTGTGTTTCAAAAACTTATTCGCAGCAGCCATGATCAAATTGAAGTTTGCTATAACTTGATACAAACCCGTTGAAGCAAATGAACTACCATAAGTCAAAGAGAACTAAATTACATCTTGATCTTGAACTATTTTCCTAAAAATACACAAAACACTTAATAAAAACAATTTTTATTGACTGTTATAATTAATAACTCGTTGTCGTGTAAATGACATCTTATTTTCCTTTTTCATTGATACAAATAAACCTAATGCAGTGTAAACTTTTACCTGTCACAGTGACAAAGTTTTCATAAACAAAATGCAATCTGAAATTCACCTACAGACTTAACTTAAGACATAACTAGATTCTTTATCTTTCTTTCCAAGACCAGCCCTAAATGAGTTTTTTTTTAACACACGATATGGTAACAGATGTAGTTGTAAACAGTTTACTCTTCGGTTTACAGCCAGTCTTATACCGACCGACCACTAATCTGAGGTTAACATTAATTCGCTGTTAAAATAAACAAAATCACATCAACATTTGTTTACTATTGAATAGAATGTGATAATCACTAACGTTTTGATGCGCTTTTGTTTATTTTAACGTCAAATTAAAGTTAACCTCAGATTAGTGGTGTTCATAAGACCGGCTGCTATTATATTAACGTTTTGGTAGCGGATAGTACTATCTACACAGTTATAATTATTGTATGTAACTTCCATATTATTTTCACTTCGATAGCCAAATCAATGTATTTCTTTATCTTTTCGGATATGTTGTAATTTTATTTGTGATTGGTATAGCTATTTCTATTTTATACCATATTTTTGCTCATTGGCAAGTGTAATATCTGATCAGTTAGGATGTATCGTTTTATCTGTAACTGTTGAAAGGTCCCAATATATTCTAAAATTGCTTACTAGCACTACTGGAGTGTATTTATAGAATATGGTCCCATTTGGAAAGATTGTCACATTACGAAGGCAACAAAATGCAAGTTAGTGAGAACACTGGTGTTTCCCATTGCCATATTTGGAGCGAAAGCATGGACTTTGAAAGCTGTAGACATTCAAAAGCTGGACGCCTTCGAGATGTGGGTTTGGCGAAGACTCTTGAGGATCCCCTGGACAGCACATAAAACGAATGTGTCCATATTGGAAGAACTACAAATTCAAGAAAGACTGTCAAGTGCAGTAAAGCAACGAATTTTGAAACACTTTGGACCATATATCTAATACTTACTATATTGCTAGCGGCTATGAGTGGGAAACTCACGTGGGAAGTGAGACAAACAACCAACTCTTCAATGTATAATGGTGAGCTGTGTGCAAGCGCGGCGGCGTCGTCGGCCCAATGGGGAAGTGGTCAAGTTTAAAATTCGCTTCTAAAGGCGGAGTTCGAATTCTCGCGCATGTGCACGAGACGCGTTATACTCTAAGTGAGACTATGACGGCGCCGTAATGTTTTCGGGCGTTCCGAGGCCCTACTAGCAATATATGTGTATTATATATATGCTTTGGACACGTCACTAGAAGGAAGGACGACAACCTAGAAAAACTGGTTGTTCAGGGGAAAGTAGAAGGGAAACGCCCTCCAGGGCGTTCCCTAAAACGCTGGATTGACCAAGTCAAGGAATTCACCGGTACACCTTTTCAAGAAAATATTAGGTGCGCCTCAAACAGAGACAAATGGAGAAACATTGCCCAAACTGCAACTTAAATAGCAACCATGAGATTACGACACTTCAACTATGAAGTATACGACCAGAGAGAGAGAGAGAGAGAGAAGTTCTATCAAATTTATCCTCTTGGCTAGCTTTTGATGTAACATTTTTGCAGCTTGGTCATGTCGATGTTTGTAATCCGTTTGAGCTATGCGTGCAAAACTTGAAGTGACATAAATAGTATGCTCCTCTTGGTGGTGATCTTTATATCATCTGTCTACTGGGTTGGACGCCTTTCCCTACTTCTCAATGCCTTCTGTCTTGGTCGTCACTCCACTATTCTCTTTATCAATCGATGATTCCACATTCTCGCAACAGAACAGAGCAGCCGGCGAAGACAACATCCTGCCAGAACTGTTGCAAGGGGCTAACATGAATACCAAGGAAGTATACGTATTTAATAAATTCTTATTAAATGAATACATCCCAAAAGACTGAGAAAATGCAAAAGTAGTTCGCACGTACAAGAAGAGTGACCCGACTAACCTCGAAAACTACCGTCCAATCAGCCTTCTATCCCAAGTTTACAAGGTATTCATAAGAATTATAACAAACAAACTAAAGCATAAGTTCGACAGATATCCGCCAAAAGAACTAGCCGGACTCCGCAACCACTTTAGCACTATTGAACACCTTCATACGGCAAGACAGATAGGTACTAGAAAACACGTCGGAATATAATATACCGATATGGATGGCACCTACTGACTTTAGAAAAGGCTTTGATACGATAGAAAATTGGGCAATAATTACACCAATGAGAAAAGCTATAGTAGACCAAAGATACATAAATATCGGTAACCAAATAAGTTCGTGCGGTTTTTGTATACAGCAGAGTGCAATGAATATAACGTGAGCGCCAAAAAGCATTGGTCAGTTTCAATTTGTAATAACAATTTATTTGCTTAAATTACACAGTTAATCAGAACTATTTCTTAAAGACTAAGAATGGGAGATTTACTTATGAAAAATGCTGTCGGTTAAATGACTCCCCTCTTGTTGAATGCACTCTTTTAAACGGTGGCCGAAATCTCTCATCACACGTTGCCGCATATCCTGCAGTATAGCTTCAATATTTTCCCGAATAAACATTTTAAGCTTTTCCAGATTTCTTATCTTTCTTGTAAATACTCTGCTCTTCAAGTAATCCCAAAGAAAAAATCAGGAGTGGTTATGTCCTGCGATCTCGAGGGCTAATGAAGGTCACCATAGCAAGAAATCAGTTTATTTAGAAACGATTGTCGTAGGAGATTCGTATTAATTCTTGCGGTGTAATTTGTAGCACCGTCCTGTTGAAACCAATATTCATTTACTATCTCCTCCTTTATTTGCAATAAAAATATCTTTAAAGCATGTAATGTCTTTGAGATGTAACCGTTACCGTTCACCCAATTTCCTCGAAAAAATGAGCCCCGACAATTTTTGACGGTGAAACAGCACACCAAACTGTCACTTTCGGAGGATGTCAAACATTGAAACAAAACTCCCAAGTTTCCGATTTATGAAGAAATTATCATTGATTCCATAGGTGAAGTGTATGGGTTTTTATTAGGTATGGAAACTGACCAATGCTTTTTGGCGCTCACTGTATTTTAAGTTGTTGATCGATAGCACTTGTTTGTTATGTCATGTACTTTAGTATGAATCCTTCTTTTATCGGGTACATACACATTTGGTGACAATAATTGTTTAATTCCTAGTTTTAAATAGTTGAAAACGGCAACGAATAAAACTTTAATTCGAGGTCGTTTACTCTATGAGTACAAACTCGGTACCACAGCTGCAGTAGCGGTGCAAAAAATATGTACCGCATTCGGAGATGATGCCGTAAGTGATCGAACAGCACAGAAGTGGTTCAAGAAATTTTCTTCGGGAGATCTCAGCTTGACCGATGAAGCACGCTCTGGGAGACCGAAGATCATTAACAACGAGGATATTCAACAGGTTGTGGAGGAAAATTCCAGTACAACGTTCCTAGAGTTTCCAGAAAGTTCAATGCGAGTGATGAAACTATTCGTTTGCACCTTCATCAGCTAGGAAAGACGTTGAAGTTAAGCAAATGGGTCCACATGAATTGTCAAATGATAACAAATTAAGTCGTCTTACCATTTGTTTGGCAAACATTTCACGCAACGATAATGAACCTTATCTTCTTCGGTTGTTAACCTGCGACGAAAAGTGGATATTGTACTCAGATTCTAAGCGTTCGTATCATTGGTTGTCGCCTACTGATTCGGTACCACACACTCCCAAAGTTTCCTTGCACCCAAACAAGATTTTATTGTGTGTTTGGTGGACAGCAACAGGAATTGTTCATTATGAGTTTTTGGAAACGGGACAAACCATCACAACTAACTTGTATTGTGAACAGCTTCAGCCAGTACAAGCAGCACTCATCCAAAAACAGACTTATTTGAAATCGAAAGAAAGTGGTATTCTTACAGGATAACGCCAGGCCGCATACCGCAAGAGAGACCCGCCAAAAAAATTCCGAATTTGGCTGGGAAACGTTACCACACTCTTCATATTCTCCTGACATTTCACCAAGTGATTACCACCTTTTTTTTTCTCTTGACAACTGTAAGAAGCATAGGCAGTTCAAAACTCGCATTGATGTAATAAATGCAGTCCGTCAATTTTTTTATTCAAAATCCATAGAGTTCTACAATACCGGCCTACAAAAGTTGGTGTCACGTCGACAAAAGGTCATTGAGTGTGATGGTAATTACTTCGATGAATAATAGTGTATTATTGTTTCATAATAAATATTTATATTTTACCATCAAAAAACGCACGAACTTATTTGGTTACCTGTTTAATCAATACCTAACATCTACAAAAAATCTATAAAACGCTTTACCCAGAACTTCCCTCATCGACTTTGTGACACTAACACCCGTATGCATAATCGTTCGCCAGCGGCTCGCCGGCGACTCGCCGGAGTTACGTTATGAATAGTATGTTGGCGGCACTGTACGTCTATGTCAAATTCGAGGTTATCAGGTTAGGTTTTCCGTCAGTTTTGACAGAAACTGATACAAAATCTAACCTGCTAACCTAGAATTTGACATAGACGTACAGTGCCGTCAACATACTATTCATAACGAAACTCCGGCGAGTCGCCGGCGAACCTCTGGCGAACCATTATGCATACGGGTATTAGTGAGAAGAAATACAAAAACAAAGTATATGACAAATGTAACAACAGAAGCAACAACAATCACAATTCAAGGGAAAGCAATTGAATAAATGGAATCGTACATATCCTTAGGACAAACAATCTGCTTCGACAAACGACATCAAGAAATTGACAGAAGAATCAGACTAAGCTGGTCGGCCTATGGTAAATTAAAACACATCCGAAATACGAAAATCCCCATTAAAAAGAAGACAAAATTTTACAACGACTGCATTCTCCCAGTAGTAGTAACATAAAAACAAAAACGATTAACAAATTCAAAGTTCATCAGAGAGCCATTGAACGCAAGTTATTGGGAATATCATTAATAGAGCGCAAACCAATGAGTGGATAAGGAAGAAAACACAAGTGGCCGATATAATAACCAGAATCAGTTAATTGAAATGGCAGTGGGCGGAACACGTCGCGAGGCTCACGGAGAACTGGAGTGGACACACTACCAGATGAAGACCCCAGGGCGAAAGGCGAAGTATAGGACGACCACAGCAAAGATGGTACGACGACCTGAAAAAATTCGCTAGGCTCAACTGGTACCACGTCTCCCAGAATAAAGAAAATGGTTCAATATGAGAGAGGCCTATATCCAATGGATAGATCAAAGCTGAGAGAGAGAAAGAGAGAGAGACTCTTTCAACTGTGTTCGCCACTCTTTTCTTTCGGCGTTTGTCTGGGTTTAGAATGTGATCTCTTAAAGTCAAACCCTTAACGTATTTATGAGTTAATGTTAGTGTCTCTGAACACTTTGATCGAACACCTTACGTTTGAGACGTACTAGAATGTTTGCTGTAAATAGGTATCTCATCCTTTCTAAAGCACAGGTCAGTCATATTCGTCGTTCCAACTCTCATGTTTGATTGTTCCGACTGATTCTTATTTCATGATCAAGATATTTATACGATTTCACTTGTTGGATTTCTTTTTCTTCTACCTAGAGATTGCAGCTTGGGACCAGAATCGTCATAAAATGTGTATTGGTGACGTTCTTTTTCAGCCCAACTTGACTCGAAGCTAACGACAATCTCGAGAGCATCTCGCTTGAATTGTCTAGTCCATATGAGATCAGTGAAACGTCAGCGAAACGTAAGTGGTTCAGTTTTTACCTTTAAATTTGAAATGGTTTGCCCACATCAATTCTGGTTGCATAACTAAGACGAAACTGAAATAAAACTTCAAATAGACACAGAATTGTTATTTTGTTTATTGCAGAATTGTTATACACTAATAAATCCACAGAAAATGATTAGCAGTACCTATAATTTGATTGACAGAGGTTAGCATTAGATTAAAGCAGTATCTGAGGGGTTGCGTTTAACTTAAATTTTTATTAAAGGCACTCGTTATGGCAAATGCTCTGAATTTATGTCGACTGGCAGAGTTAATATTGAAAGGTCCAAACACTAATGTGAATTTACATTGATATAGAGATGTTTGAAGCATTACGACAATTATACGATGCGTTAATAAGTAAATTAGGAGGCCAGCAAACGGCTTACGTAGTTGAAAGACACGAACGCAGTGTAATCAAGCATAGAATGCAAAGAACATGATGACGCTATCTATGTTAGAACAAAGAACAATAGTGCAGTGCTAATCAAAACTCGTGAAAGCAGTGCAATTAAAACGAAAGTGATTAATAGCAGAGATTTAAGTTACAAAGTGCTACGATTGACATCGAAAACAGTTTAGTTTCTAAGTAAAATAATTGTATCAAATCTTACTTCCAGAACAATTGATGTATTAGTTACTAAGTTACCTGATATTCATTTGTTATTGTTGTCAACCTAAGCTATGAAAAAATGAGCTGTGTGGAAGTTTGGCTCACAGAATATTGTAAATTTTCGAATATAAAAGTTTCCGGTTGAAGTTGAAAAGTTGTTTTTAATTATCTTCAATGTGCAGTCCATCTGTATGTAGAAATTCATTGTGCTGAAATATCCCAGTGAAGAGGGATCTGTGCTGCAAGATTTGACCAAGTGCGTTCAACATCGGGGCGGTTTTCTACGAGTTCCGGAGCTGAGGTCAGCTGAAATTTGTACCCAGAGTGTAGAGGAGACCGTCCTTGATGTTTACATCCAGCTAGCAGAAGCCAGGAATAATCCAGATTTGTGTAATGGCCGTGGCGTCGGTGAAAATTATATCCAGTGTAGGAAGCTTATCTTATAAGGTAAATTCCAACAGGATAGTCTGTAGCATTATGCAACAAAATCGGGGGAATTTTTTGTTTAATAATTTGTGTTTCTTTGCATGGTTCAGTAGATTCCAAGGAATCGTTTGTGTGCTGTAGAACGTTTTGTCAGCAAGATAATATTTATTTTTGGCTAGGAGTTCTTCATTCGTAAATAAAAACTTTTTGCTTGGAGATACAGCTGTGGGAGAATTATTGTTCCTTTTCTTATCGGATGTGGAACCAGCTTCGCTGTTCTGTGGCAGATCTTCGCAATCTATTTGAAGCATAATTTTTGAGGCAGATTTGCTGTTACGTGATTGTTTATTTAAGGGGCTCTTTTTTGAAGAGCCCCCTTTAAGTAACGATTTAACAGAAATTTGTGGGAATTGGCAAACTGGCGACAATTTAAATAAACAAAATTATCTCACTTGTAGCGCGTGTGGCGCGCGTTGATTACCAATTCAGTGCTGCAAAATCACGACCGCATGCACCGGGCTCACAGCTCAGACAGGTTAGGATCTGGTGTCCTCCAGTTTGAATTTTTTTTTCTAAATTAGTAACTTGCTCGGATGTTACTAAATTATTATTCATTTGGAAAGACTATTATATCATTGCACTCTTATTTTCTTCGATGTTACGCATCTCGCAGCTCGGCTATAAAAAATATCTTCTCAACATTGGTATATATTTACTAAAAGCCGGAAGTTCAGGCATTAAAAATGCAAAATAGGCAGTAAAACAAGCATTTATTTTTCAACATTTTTACTTTCGACATTTTTAAATGTGTTTTTGACATGTTTCAGATATATTGCTATAACAATAAAACCAAATATGTGTTTAAACCTAAAAAGGCATTTATGCTGAAAGTCCACCAAAATAAGCATTTGTAGGCATTTTATGCATTTTGCCTAAACTTCGGGTTCCTCTGAACAATTTCATTGTTCTATTTATGTTACGAGCAGTTCCACTGTAGTACTATTCAGTTGATCGTAAAATCAGCTGCTACACCTCCCATTGTCAATAAACTTTTTTTGTTCTACTGCATCAATTTCGGCATCATTTAGAGGCCGAAAAATCCCACTTTTTTATACTAGTAACTTTTACTTTTCGGCAGTAATAACCATAGCAACAAAAACTAACAACCATTACATAGACACTCCCGCTCCCATTCCCGACCTCCTCCATTAAACTGTCATTTTATAATTAGAAAAAACTCTTCCAAAGCAGTACAATACAAAATTATGTATGTAACTCGTACGAAATCAGACTTTTAGACTCCCTTTATTTATGTGCCTCGCACGCTACGCTCACTTGGTTATAACTGCGGCTCGTCCAAACAAGTGTCTTAGTTTCGTACTTATAACATAATTAGCTATTACCGCTATTACAGAGTTATTTCTTCAGTTTAAATCAACGGCAAATGCTAAACGTAAAAAAGCAATTTATAATAAACAAAATACTATTGCATCAGCAATTACATATGACAGAATAGAAATCTTAAAAATTTAAAGCTTCTAAGAACGAACATCTAGGCGAAAGAAGGGAGGCATTGAGGAATCTTTCGATTCCATTTGTAATGAGGTCGCGGGCTATGCTTAAACGAGATATTTGCAAACTTCTGCTTTAAATATGACCTTTCTCGTCGCCATGGTCATATTTTCTGGATTCCAGTTCATATTAAATGAGCGTTCTTAAGAAATATGCATTCTACATAATTTACGGTACTTCATTAACCGAAAAATTGCAAAAGCAATATGTACTGCAAATACAGGAATTCCTTTCATATTATCAACGGAACAGTAGAACCTCATACTTCACTTTTATAGCCTGAGGGCGGAATAATTTCTTCCTCGAGTACGTTTTGAAATGTAGACATCAATGTTTCGGTTTTGTGCTACATACCTAAATATACACTTTGGTATTATAATACTTCGGCGAGTGGAAGCATGAAGTGATATGCAGGCAATATTAAGCTTCACAAATTTCATAACTGAGAATTAGAAACCCAGTTATATTATTACACTTGTACAAGTACAAGAAAATCTGATTTAATTGTACATTAATAGAATAAAAAGATTATGTTTTGTCAAAAGTCAAAATTGACCTAGTTCACTAGGTAATGTTTATAAGGAAACGAGATTTATCCTCTTAAATTTATTACTACAACTTCTGCTATTCCTATATAAAAATTACCATCAGTGCTGATTCGGTTCAAATTAGTAATTAAAAATCTGTAAAAGTGACATTCTGACACTAAATAATTTAAAAAATCAAATTAAGTTAGGAGTAGAAATATCTTCACGTTTCTAATAAATTAATTACATTTTCAAATTTAAAAAAAATGTATCCCGCTGGGGTTTGAACCCGCCGCATCTGCAGCTCTGCAGATCGCTCGATCGTAATAACCCAAGATTCGTATAGAGTAGGTTGCCTGGTAACTTTCGACCAATCAGAGCGCTGCATGCGACGCGTCACTCGGAAGAATGAGCGGAGCGGGAGTTTAAATATTTCTACAACATTTACGCACAATAAACTCTTCAAAATAAGCTCTTCTTTCAATCGTTAAATGAGTTGGGTGGTTCTGGGTTTTAAAATGTGTTGAGGCAGGCCAGATAGTAAGTTACAAGAGCTTGTTTGATTTAAATTATACTTAATTCATGTGCGTAGAATCTTCTAATTTGAATTACGAAATTTAGGTAATAAGGCTAAACATTTTAAATTTAATATAATAAGCACCTAATAAGTAATGCAACGACGTTATTACATAATATAATTTATTAAAGAACGCAAAATAAAAACAGTATGCTTAGGTATACTATGTATTATTACACTTACTAAATTATTGTATATATTTTTTTAAATTTCTTGAGAGCCTTTCTTCTCATTTGCCGGAACTGATTTTGCTAAAATTGTCGCAGTTCTTCTAATTATGTTATTCTTAAATTTAAAATAATTCTTATGAAGCCTTATAAACCGTTTCTCTAACATTTTAACCCATTCTAATCAAGAATTTGAAGATTGAGTGAGACCACCAAATGACAAATAATGCACCCATGACGGCATACTGTATGAACGCTTATTTATGGGATTGGGTTTTCTTGCAAGATACCCAGAATTGTAAGTTAGACCGTCCTCTTCTGATTTCTTTGAAATACTTGCTAGTTAGGCATTCGTTGAAGTTTCAGTATTTGAAGAAACGCTTTTGGTGTCAGAAAATTCATTATTTTCCGTTGATGCCAAGGGTGCTTCGAGCAGCTGCAATTTATTTATTTTAGCTTGCTTAAAAGCACTGGCGACAAGATATTGCTCGGAGTCTAAGCCCTCATGATGTTAGAAACTGGTGTTTGACTGAACGATGTCTAGTTTTTTTCCTAAGAGTATCATTCTAACTCTGTAAATATCATCAAGCGGGGGATGGATGATCGTGTAAACCACCTCTAGTCCTTATTATACAAGAGGAAAATAATTTTGAATGCACCGTTAGAATTATACACTATAATACAAAAATGTCTACCTGCGAAATTAAATCCAAATAATCTTGATTTAACCAATGCGTCAAAATGTAAGAGGTTTTGTACTTTCGACTAATTTGGTATGCAGTGTTTGCATAGATATGCAGGAAATAATCATTCCTTTTTGGAACATCTGCAAGGATTATTTCCCATACAATGTAGTCCACTAAATGTTTCTTTGAGTTTATTGAGTGTTTCGATTTGCTCTTCAAATCTTTTGCCATAGGGTTGTTTATTCGAAATTTTAGCTTCACGCAAACATCTGTAGCAGCGTTGACTGAAATATCGTATTGTGAACCCTCTTGCTATTTCTCCTGAGTTCAATATTGCCTTGGTTTGTTTCTTCAATACAACCCTTACTTGATTCGGAGTTAAAAAATTGGAGTTAAAACTTCAGTCAATTTTGTGGTGAGAGTGATATTGTTATTAGGCGTTTGATTTTTAATTTTGGTTTCCAGCTTAAATACTCAATTTTTTTTAATTCGGATATTTTACTTTGTGCTTCTTCCAAACTTTTCTTCTTTTTACAAATAGCCACGGCGCAGTTATTGCCTATATTTAAGCTAAGCTAAAATAAAATGTTTTCTACAAACAAGTAGGTATATAAATCTCTAGATTTCACACTGCACTGTAATCATAAAACAATACCTGTACGTAGTGTGTCGGTATTCGGTATAGTTCAACAATTAACTCAAATCATAAGAAAATCAAAAAGTTACATTAAAGAACCTGTACAAAACTGTAGAGCCGTATGCTACAACAGACACGCGTTACAAATCGCCTTCCGAGTGACGTATAAGTAGTGGGGGCATTCACAACTACCACACACTTACCAGACAACCTACACTATACGAATCTTGGGTATAACCGCATCTCCGCAGCGGATATAACTACAGCGAAATTCCATCTGCGCTACCGAGTCTCTTCGAGAAAAGTCCGGAGCGATACTCTCTTGAAAAGCACGGTATTATGGTTGAAACATTTTTACTGATTTGTGACATTATCCTTTATCAATTAAGTCTTATTTTCGGCAAATGTAAAGCCTGATCTATATGAAAGTATAACTTCCGTTTATTTTAAAATTAACACAAAAATAAACAAAATTTCATTTTTTAAGGTGCTCACCCTGTATATATGTGTATGAAATTGTGCCGATTTTATGCGAGGCAGATATACAGGGTGCCCGAATTTCGTAGGGACAACATGGGTAACTTTTGCATTTGAAGAGATAGAGAGATGGTTAAATTAGAAAAAAAGTGCAGGTTTGAGAGCTTAAGAATCCATCTTCAAATTTTACTTGCCATGGCCCACTTGTCTAAAATTAAAAAAAAACAAAATCTCCTAATTTCTTTTATATGCCGTAACTTTTTTGTTACTTAAGATATTGAGATGCGATTTGAACTAATTTGCATGGTAATTTAAATGCATTTATTGGCACTTAATAAAACCAATTTTATTTGTGTAAATTTTTTTTCTGAATGCAATGATGTATTACTTGATATGGAAACTTCTTCAAAATTTTGAAAAACTGAGCTTATTCTTTTTACAGGCAGAAATCACTAGTGCCATAATCACAATAATTTTGTTTTTTATTTATTACGTTATTTGTGAAATTATGTTTTGAAACAAAAAGCACGCTTATCATCATACGTGCCTTCCAGTAGTGTTAGTGTGTTCCGTATGTTTGACGTGTAAGTTCTACGTTCTTGTAGCACTTGATATACGCACAAAATACATAATATTTTCAAAATTTTCCATTATAAGTTGAAGTAATAACACTCACACTACTGACATGCACGTATGATGATAAGCCTGCTTTTTGTTTCGAAACATACTTTCACAGATAACGTGATAAACAAAAAACAAAGTTATTGTGATCATAGCACTAGTGATTTCTGCCTGTAAAAAGAATAAGCTCAGTTTTTCAAAATTTTGAAAAACTTTCCATATCATGTAATACATCAGAAAAAAAATCATCTCTTAAAAGGGCCAAAAAAATTGCACAGTACCAATTTAAAATTTTGAGGTTAGGTTAGATTACTAAAAATTTACACAAATAAAATTGGACTTATTAAGTGCCAATAAAATAATTTAAATTACCATGCAAATTAGTTCAAATCGCATCTCAATATCTTAAGTAACAAAAAAGTTACGGCATTTTAAAGAAATGAGGAGATTTTTTTAAATTTTAGACAAGTGGGCCATGACAAGTAAAATTTGAAGATGGATTCTTAATGAGCTCTCAAACCTGCACCTTTTTGCTAATTTAACCACCTCTCTATCTCTTCAAATACAAAAGTTACCCATGTTGTCCCTACGAAATCCGGGCACCCTGTATAATATGTATGCAAAATATCGTGTTCCTCCGACAAATAGTTTTGGAGCTATACTGCCAACAGGCAGACAGACAGACGGAATTGAGAAAACCTCTTTTTCGTCATCTAGGGACCTTGAAACGTGAAGATCTGAAAAAATCTCTGAAGGTGATTTCTTCGTGATTACAATACTTCCTTCGTCTTTCGGACGAGCGTGGTTCGCCAAACTACTCCGAGTCAAGATTGGGCGCGCTTGAACCATTCCCATGACGCGCCGAATCGCGAGAACGTTAATAATATGGGCGATAGTAAACTCGGCCGCTTAAAGCCGCCTTCCCATGGCGTGTGACTCGGCGGGGTTTGGGCGGGCCTGGACCATTCCCACGACGCGCCGAATCGCGAGCACGTTAATAGTATGGGCGATAGTAAACTCGGCCGCTTAAAGCCGCCTTCCCATAGCTTGTGACTCGACGAGCAACGCGTGGCTCGCCAAACCCCGCCGAGTCAAGCTTGGGCGCGCCTGGACCATTCCCATGACGCGCCGAATCGCGAGCACGGTAATAGTATGGGCGATAGTATACTCGACCGCTTAAAGCCGCCTTCCCATGGCGTGTGGCTCGATCAGCAGCGCGTGGTTCGCCAAACTACGCCGAGTCAAGATTGGGCGCGCCTGAACCATTCCCATGACGCGCCGAATCGCGAGCACGTTAATAGTATGGGCGATAGTAAACTCCGCCGCTTAAAGCCGCCTTCCCATGGCGTGTGACTCGACGAGCAACGCGTGGCTGGCCAAACCTCGCCGAGGCAAGCTTGGGCGCGCCTGGACCATTTCCATGACGCACCGAATCGCGAGCACGATAATAGTATGGGCGCTTAAAGCCGCTTCCCATGGCGTGTGACTCGACGACCAGCGCGTGGCTCGCCAAATCACGCCGAGTCAAGATTGGGCTGGCTTGGACCATTCCCACGACGCGCCCAATCGCGAGCACGCTAATATCACCTGACTAGGTGGCGTTACTCGACTGAAATTCGCAAATCAGTCGAAGTAACCATATACCTGTTTTTCGTCATCTAGAACCCTGAAAGTGAAGATCTGAATAAATCTCGGAAGGATATTTTTTCGTGATTACAACACTTCCTTTGTCTTTCAGATGAAACTAAAAAGAGTATTTAACAGCTTAGAAAGTAACGCAAAAGAATATGGGTTGCAGATAAATGAAAGCAAAAGGAAATATATGATGATGTCCTCCATGAAGTAAGAGAGAAAAGCAATTTACAAATAAATACCGATTATGGAAAAATTTACTACGTTGAAGAGTCCGCCATGTTGAATATCTAGGTGTAACAATCACAAATAGAAATGGAAAAAGTCAGGAAATAAACATAACAAGAGAATTGGAAAAGGCGTAAAACTGCTGGAGCGCTGAGAGAAATGTTAAAATCCAAACATGTGTCTTTGGCAGTAAAATACGGCTTTATAGAACGGTAATACGGGAATATGTCCTGCAGTACTATATTGTTCCGAATTAGGCAACTGTGGTAATTAGGTGTCGTTTCACACAAATCCCGGCCTTTTGGGAGTTCGTTTGATAACGTCGTTTCGTCGGCCAGCAATCTGCACTATCCTTTAACCATCTGCAGAGACTTTAACGGGACGGTGAGACCTTTCGGATGCATGAATCAGCAACATCGCCGGTCATCACTCAAGCATTGTGAACGACTTGTGTTTTTTTCTCGTTTGAGTTTGTGCGTTTGTGCGACGCGCTTGTGTTGACATTAAAGTGACGTAATGCACAAGTGGCAAAAGCCATATTTGCAGCCGCCGCGTGACCAACTTTTAGAGTAAATTGCCATCATTATCCTACAGAATTTTTGAACGGCTTGTTCACTGTTGTTTCAATGTAACCAATGTACTTTTTGTATCATGCCTATCGTTGTTAAGTAAATTATAGAATCTCTAACCCCTTTTCATGTCAACCATTTACCTGCATACTTAAATTTTAATAGAGTTGCATTCGTTACAACTCCCTTGTTTTTTGTATGATTAACTTGAAAAAAGGCTTCCACGAATGGGGCCCCCAGTTAATCCGCTGCGAATTCCGGTTCAATGGGATTGCCAGGAACTGCCACTTAATAACCCTTGACTTGGGTTCAGTTATTTGTTGGAGTGAAACAAGACTTAACAAACACGAGTATATTGAGTAACAACGATTACAAACGTCACTGATGGACCGATGGTTTTTTACAATAGCTTCAACTGTTGTGACACGCTTGGATTGGCCACGCGAAAATAGCGAATTGCGCGTAACCGTAACACAAAACAACCTGGAAACGTCTTTACCAGGGAGCTAGACCGACCGCAACCCAGCACAAAGCATAGCTGAACTTGCTTACTCGAAATTCTGAATCTAACTGAAGCTGAATTGACAATGAGCTGAACTCGCAAATTCAACAAGGCGGGGAAGGCTCAAACACTATTGGCTGAGGCGATCCTGCGTAGCCAATCGGAGCGTCGCACGTTGTTTAGGAATAAATGCTTATTTTAAGAAATCTTAATGCTAAGCTCTCTCAATGAGGCATTGTATTGAACGAAATCCATAAACACATGAGTCCCAAATACGCTAAGTCGGCTGAAGTCCTATTAGAAAGTGTATCCATCCGCTTAAAAGCCATTAAGGGAAGCTTACAAATTTCTTTCCAATATTAACAGAGGCAAACAAATACGGCAAGATGCAAATTTGACTTTACCACGACCTTTGAATGAGATAGAACAGTTATGACTTGAATTACATGAATAATTATAAGCAAAAAGGTTTTGATGCACGCATCTGTGTGAATCAAACATCCCTGGAGTTTTATTTATGATACGTATATGTGTTTAAGTACATGTGATATATTTTTTCTTGGATGTATTCATACAAGCAGCCGGGACGTCGCACAAAACCATCGAAGTGCAGCGTCGGTCCTCTGACTTCGAATTTCTACGAGGGCCGGCCGAAAAGTGTCTCCCCATTCTACCAATGAAATTCGTGGCGCTGCTCATTTTTCTCCCTTATTTTGCTTATAATAAACCCCTATCATGACAGCATCTCGCTTTAAACTAGGTCCTGTTGACCCAACCTCCTCCCCCTATTCTACCTGAACAATAGCCGGTCAACCGTCTGTTACAGCAAGTTAAGGCGTGATTAAAGTGAGCTTTGCCATATTGAAGATTAATGTGATCTAACGACCCATTTAGACTATCCCCAAAGTGCTTTAAGGTCGTAACAGTTGTTTTAAGCTGTAGCATGGTAAGGATGCAACCGAAGAGAATTCCAAAAAAAGATGTTAGATTACACGTCTACGTAATATGTTACGTTTAGCTGAGCAACGAACCGCGGTTAAACGTCAAAAGATGGTTTAATTTTGACTCACTAGGTAATAAACCCAACTTCAAAAAAATTCAATCGCAAATTTGAGGTTACCTTGGTAACTCAAAGTGATACAAGTTAGAGAACCTAGATGTCATCTGTCATTTAAAAGCCTTTAATGTCAGAAATGTCAGCTAGGTACTACTACAAGATACACCATACGGAACGTAACTAAAATCTTAGTCAAAGGACTCTTGACCCGTTTTTTAGGTACCCTTTATTTATAACGTATTGTGTTTATGTTATAAACCACGAAAATATTAACGAAATGAACATTAGTCTTTAAACAGTTACGTAGCGCTATTTGCAAATTTATATTGCTATGTTTTCATCAGAGCACAAATTGTTTTACAGCCTTTTAAATCAAACACATTAATTTTCCAAATAAAAGTACAATATGGAAGCAACATTTTGCAAATTAATAAGAATAATTGACAAATAACAACATAACTAGCAGAGGACTCAATATGAGAAGGGTTCTAAAAATTAATTAATTGCAATTTCAAGTTTCATTCAAAGCCCAAAGAGTTAAAACATCATAAATTATTTGCAACATACAGCGATGTGCTGTGGCTTTAATTAGATCTTGAATAACAGCGAGTATCCGAGTTAGACAAATTTATATGCGTTTAAGATGGCAGAGTAATACAGTGAGCGGCAGTGCATGTATTTTTGAAGTATTTCTTATGTGACAGACATTCAATACGACATGTGTTTTTTAATGTCTCATAAGCACTGCTGGGCTTTTATGTACACAATTCATGTGTGTTTTGGGGAGTCAAACTTTCAAGAGGGTATAAAAGCTTTTTAACGGTCCAAGAGCGTCACTTGTTGATTGTTACTGATTTCTGAATTATTACGCATCACTTCTTACTTATCACTTAATAATTAATTGCCTTAAAAATGTAAATAAAATTTGATACCTGATATACACCATTCACATTAAAAAGTTGGTACTGAAGTATTTGTATTTTATTTACGCAAGTGGAATTCGCTATTCAACTAGTTCTTACCTAAAATAAAGTGTATGAAGCCATCCTAATGAGTCCAGAGCACTTGAATATTACAAATCACATCCAGTAATGGGACTAGCATGCACTATCAACAGCGTGCATATGGTCAGCAGCAGTCATCGTTCCATAAACCAACAAAACCATATTTTGATTTTCGCACCACGTCTAGTCATCCCATGAAAAGTTCAGGACCGTACGATAGGAAATTGGCCTTATTCTCTGCCATTTGAATGTTATTTAGCACGCAAAATTGTTAAGTGCTCGTTGCCATATTTGTAAAAAAATTAAGACCGAAATTGCACCAGAGTAAAGAAGTAATCTTTCTTTGATCTCATATAACCCCTAGGAACTCATGATTTGAAAACTAAATTCTTGCCTACGTTACGAAAATCAAACATATTTCTTTAAGTACATCGAACCCTGAGAAAGAATTCGTTTCAATCTTTGAGTCACATGCGAGTTTAGTAGAAAAAAATATTTTCTTAAATAAAATAATCTGTTGGTGGTATTCCAAGCACTCAAACATCGTACTTTTCAGAAATAAACTAACAATCACAGGTAAAGCAAGTGTAGCACTGGGTTTATAGCAACGTTAGGTCCAGTTAATTATTTTTTTATAGGTACGGTGCTAATACAGATTACTCAACCAAGTATTTTTATATAAGTAATAAACATTAATTAATAACGGGGATATCACAGCAATATAGATTATTTCGGAGGCTTTCACGGCCATTGTCATTAAGTAACAAACGACTTCCGGGATTGGACCGTGTCATATTGAGGTCGAAGAACTCAAAGTTTCGCCCACTTTCGTTAGGGGCTTCATCAGGAGGAAACGCAAAAGAGCCGTCGCGGTTCAGTGTATGTGGTCGGGTCTTAGGAATTATCACTTTCCACACAGAAGGAAAGTGAAAGCGTTCGTCCCAATTGAGATTGTTAAGGTGTTTATAAATCTAAATGGCTTCGCGAATGTTTCTGCTAAAGAAGAATGGGGATTTGTAGATAAGTTTTTTATCAAAACGGATCTTATGGCCGGTATCGCGTTGGTGTTCGGAGTTGGCTGATGATGAAACGAGACCCGACTTGAGACAGCGCTGGTGCTCAGAGATGCGACCTTTCACGTCCTGTTTCACCAATGTATACAGCATTACAAGAGCAAGGAACTCTATAAACACCTTTAGATGGCATAGTGTTTAATTTATCTTTATATGAAGAAAGAACCTGTGAGATTTTGCTCAGAAGTTTGAATATAATTTCCTACGCGGTCGGTGACTTGGTGGATACAGGGAAGAAAAACTATTGCTACAGGAGGATCGGGTTTTGGAGGATTGGGTGGCGGGGATGAAGTTGGCGATTGATGGCAGACTGTATATCCTCTAGCACGGTAACCGTTATTCCTAAGATCTTTCCGAATGTGGTTTAATTCAGCGTGAACATTATCGAGTTGGGATATGGAAACACCCCGATGTACAAGCGAATTAATAGCGGAAAATTTTTGTGGGAATCGGCATGTAGGTAGCGATCAGTGTGAGTGGGTTTGCGATAAACAAAATGACTAAGTTTGCCACTGGGTTGGCCAGAGACCTGTACATCTAAGAAAGGAAGGGAGCCGTTACTTTCTATCTCCATGGTAAAGTTGATGTCTAAATGGTGACTATTTAGATGATTTAAGAAGACGGATAACGTGTCTTTACCATGTGACCAAATAATAAAGGTATCGTCAACGTATCGGAACCAAACCTTATGTTTCAATTCTGAAGATTCCCGAGCTACGGTTTCGAAAGCTTCCATGAAGATATTATCAACGCCAGGTGAAGGAGGAGAACCAATGACCGCACCAGAAAGTTGTTTAAAGAACTGGCCTTGAAATAGGAAATAAGTGGAAGAGAGACATTTTTCCATAAGGACAGGTAGACTTGAAGACGTCTTCCCATGCTCTGGTAACAACTCATAAGACACGGTCCAATCTCGGAAGTCGTTTGTTATTCACAGAAATATATACCGGAAATTTAGATTCCCGTATTTTCTTCTTACATTTTTTAACCACTACAGGTATTTTCAAGACTTGTTCTCTGTTGGCGACTTGGAAATTATTTTCTATACAGCTATGCGAAGAGAAGCTTTTATTGTCGAAGACTCGGAAAATGAATGTACCCCGGAACTACTACGTTTTATAACAGGGTGCCAATACCAATGACAAATTATGTGCAACGTATAACGTATGGGGAAAAACGGGAGTACGGCCAATGACACTTTTTCATTTTATGTGTAATAAATGCGTTTGTAGTATATATATATATATACAACTAGCTGTGATCTACCCGGCGTTGCCCGGGCATAATATTACGCGAACCTATGGGTGTATGTTTTGAAAACCACAATTTTTTCAAAATTTTGTGTAGATTTTTCTCTTCGAAAAGCCATTTAGAAACGAAAACATACGAAATCCCATACAAAAATACCATTCAAAATCATCTTTTTGATTTTCCGAATTTTCCGACTTTTCCTGTGAAATTCCCCAAAATTTTCTTTCATATAAACCTTGTTCTGACAATTATGAACACAACAAAAAAAATGAGCCAAATCGGTCGAGCTGTTCTCAAGTGATGATGTACCATACATGCGGCAATACGAAATAACGAATATGGTACAGAGTTTTTTTTATTGTAGTTTTCAACTGTTTAATTATTCCACAAAAAAAATACTTTTCAATTGTTTTAGTACGTTTGGTGTGATAGTTCGGCCATGAGAAATTTTTAGAGCCAAGTAGAGTTGGTTTTGTATTTCTTATTCGATTGTTAGTGATTTTTTGTATGTGATGGCCTACTTTAGGTAAATATTTTTTATTTTTTTAAATGAGTTTCAAAATGTTAGTTTAAGCATGCTATCATAAATCATTTTTAGCGCTGATTTCAAATATTTAAAAATACACGGGGTGTTCCATTTAAAAAACGAAAGTTGTGTATCACTACCAAAAATAGGAGGACATGGTTTAAATTGGTTTACGTCAATTTGTAGATTGTATACTAGAATTTAAAATTAAAAAAGTTGTTTTCGATATCTCTATTATTAACGAAGTTACTGGCTGTCTAGCGATCTACAAACACCCTGTATATAAAAAGCAAGTAAAGCTGCGTGCATAGTATCCGATCGGACTTGCTTCGGTCACAGTCGGGTTTATTGCTTTACGCCATCCCGTCCAATACAATACATAATACAACGATAAGCATGCATGTTACGTAGCGTTCCTGATCGAGTGGTTAAAGCGTCTGACTAAAAATCAGATTCCCGCTGGGAGCATAAGTTTAAATCTTACAGACTGCAATATTTTTAACTGTTTCGTTCGACTGTTTCAATCTTAAATATTAAGATATGTTTTTGTACCTACTGCGTACGAGGGGAGACTGGAAAAGTCGGTTTACGACCTAGCCTGGAAAAGTCTTAAACTGGTAGAAGATGAAAGGCTAAAGGCGGTAGACTAAGATAAACTGAAAATTCGTCGTGTGATGGGTGGGTTAAGCTACTCATACAAAGCTAGTTTGAAAACTTCGCGGCGTGACACAGAGATGGCTTTCGAATCGGCGTCTACTAGAGTTCCTATATATAAAGAGTTGGGACATTGGATCCACAAATCAAGGATCACATGATTCAGCAATAATATATTTCATTTTTTTATATTTGAAAGATGTAAGACAAACAAAATGACATTAATTGACATGTCAAATCAAAGAATTCATTCTTTTAGAAATCTGAGGCAACGTGCAAGAAAAATAATATTTATGTGGAATTATTAAAACTTGAAAAATTTGCCGGCTAAATTTAGTTACTTTTTTAGTCCTAGTGTGTTTTCAGGTTATGGTAAAAAGTATTTCTGATGACTTAAGTGAACTGCGATTAGAAATAAACAGGTATTGAAATCTGGTGCTGTGAAAAACCTTTGCTTATAATCTTAGGTGTGGGGTAGGATGTTTAGTGGCAGCTGTAAATCTGGTATGAATACGAATGTAATGCTCAACAACTAATGTTAGAGAATTTGAGGCGACGTAATTCAACTTCTCTAGAGGAAAATTGTCTTTTTGTACTGATTAACACTGGCCTGAATAATCTGCCGTTTGATTAGTTCGTTTTCTTCTATTTCAGAATTTTCACATTTATTTAAATCTGGTTACCAAAAATTGAATAATGTTTAAATAGCACTATATTGCAGTCTCGTTTTTCCACGTTTAATCAACCACTGATCATCCGCAAAATGTTTATTACATAAACGGCGGCAGTGGAAAAAGTCCGATAAAACATATCATAATAGACCACTGCCAAAAAATGACATTCAGAGAATAAACGGCTTGTTGACTTAAAATCCTTAATTTTGCTGTTCTTTACCCAGATACGCTTTATTTTCTCATTCCTCATTCCCAAAATATGCAAATAATATCCCAGATCTGTTCGATTTTTACAATTAATCGCTGAACCACCAGTCATTGCACAATAGTTTTCAAATTAAAAATATTTGGTAAGTATTTGTCACAACTGTCAGAAAATGTGATTCTAATTTGTAATGGTTGCCAAACTGTTGTCCATAGGTATGCATGATTTGCATAAAATTTAAATTCAACAAAAATCAGGTACTCCATGATTTGTGGATCCAAAATGAGTCGCCTACATGTCCCAACTCTTTATACCGTGTGTCCACAGGAGTACGCACCATAGAGATAAGATAATGCTAATAGAATATAAATATCAACCAGTGCTGTGACCACCGTCCCTTTTCTTGTACCATTTATAACAATATTGTTTCATACAGTGGCGAGTCAGAAGCCAGAAAACAACGTTTCAGCGTGCCGGCGATCACAGCATTAGCCGATCTTTCTATTCTATTTGGTTATCCCTATGGTACGTCCTCCTGTGGACACACGGTATATAGGGACTCTACGTCTACTTTCGCTCTGTTAATGTTTTGTCTTTTGTATAACATAACCTAAAATTGCAGTTCAATCTGTCAAATAATGGTCGATTTCCAGCTGGTCAAAGCTAGTGTTTCGGGTGGTTTCCTGACCTGTTTAAAAAATATTTAAAGCCTCAAGCGATCCACGAAGGCATGATTAACACTTTGGGTGGATCTGCATCTTCGAACTCCATAGTTGAAAAATGGACAGCGCTTTTCAAACAAGGCAGAGAGAGTCTGGAGGACTACCCGCGCAGTGGAAGGCCATCAACGCCACTGACGGTTGAAATCGTTGATAAAGTCCATGATATAGTATTGTCAGACCGTCGTGTGAAGGTGTGTGAGATAGCTGCAGTTGTGCGTATCTCAACTGAACAGATTCATCACATTTTAACTGAAGAATTGGGGTTAAGTAAGATCTGCTCAGAACAAAAACGAGTTCGACACCAAATTTCCCAGTAGTGTACTGACCAGTTTTTGACGAACCCAAGTGATGTTATGGGAAGATTTATCACTATAGGTGAAACATGGATTCATCACTACACACCAGAGATGAAAGAACAGCTGTCTAAACAATGAAAACAAAAAGATTCTTCGCATCCAAGAAAAGAAAAAATGTCGCTTCGACTGAAAAAGTTCTAGCGTCAGTTTTTTTTTTTTAATTCAAAAAGCATCATCAAAATTGACTACCTACCAAAGGGCTATACTATAACGGGGGCGTACGACGCTAACTTATTGAACCCATTGAAATAAAGAATTATTAGAAGAAGACCGGGTTTTGGCAAAGCAAGTAGTGCTCTTTCATCATGCATGTCCTCACACGTCCCCAATTGCAACTACCAAATAAAAGAACTGGGCTTCGAATTGATTCCGCATACCCCGTATTCTCCAGATTGGGCCCATCAGACTACCATCTCTTGAAAAAACCATTAGCAGGTCAAAAATCCTCATCAAATGAGGAAGTTATAACAAGTGTTTAATCTTATTTTGCATATCTCGACAAATCGGTCTACAAAGAAGGAGATAATAAAATTGGAACATCGTTGGAATAAATGAATTGTACTTGGAGGAAATTATATAGAAAAATAAAACTTATTTTTAACCTGTTATATAATTGTTTCTATGCCAGTCTGCGACCATTTGAAACGCCCCTCGTAATAATAAATATCATTAGTTTCGTGATAAAATAATGTTGATACACAGCAATCATTCAACAGTAATTAACTATTCTTTTTATTTAGCTATAATTATAAAACAAATACTTAGACGTACCTATTGTTTAGAAGGAAACTACTGGGAAACGAAGATAAATATTCCACATTAATAATTAATAATATTGAATAGCGTGCATATTCTTTATTAAGAGAAACCTTAAAACAGAAAATAATACGGGTATAATTAACTTTTACCTTGAGCATTTCAGAAGCGGATATTACCCCTATAAAATTTTATTTAAAAATTGTCACATTTTAATAAAAAATGTATTTAAGTTTAATCAAACGTTTTAGTGTTAGTTTAATTGTGCTGGTTGCATAGCCGCATGCTCAAAGGACTGGTCAAACAATCTCGAGAGTTAAACAACATTAGTGGTAGTAAAATCGCAGCCAGCCGTGCCTCGGAGAGGACATTAAGCCGTCGGTCCAGGTTGTCACTTCGGTGACAGTCGTTAGGTTACGTTAGAGGCGCTCGCGCAACCTGAAAACTTTGACACCAGGCTTCTACTACAAGCCATACGATACACACACACACACACACACAGTTTTAGTTTTAGCCAAATTGGAACGGCTGTGTAACGCGTTAGCGGTAACAGATGAAGCTGGTCGTGAACAGACTGTCACTGACAGTATTGTGACAAGGTTGCTTTGATATTAAATTAATACATTCCAAGTTTACAAAGGGTAACACAGACTGACCCACATACTTTTACATACAATGGTACAAATACAAAAAACCTATTTAGCAAACGCAAATAGGTAATAAAAATAATTGACAATTGAAAAATATTTTATAATTTTTTGTAATCTATTAAATATAGCACATACGAATATGACTAAGTAGGTAAATGCCGTTGTACAGCACTGTACAACATTCAAATTTCTTCGCCGCTGGTTCAACTTTCTTTGGTGTAAAAGCCAATTATCAATTCATTTGATAAAGACACCATGAACAATAAAACTTCAGCGAGAGACGCTGCGATCGTTCGTGTTGTCACTTTTGTAGAGAATTCGTGATACCGTATTGTTGTGCTGTTAATTCAGATAAGAAAATGTTATTTTCTGCACTATTACACGTTGTAAGATATGGTATACGTTAGTTTATATGTAATCTACCCTGTCATAAAAATTCAGCGCAGCGGCGCCATCTAACGAAAAATACTCGTAGTGAACGTAACCTGCGTTGATTAACAAAAACTGCGTTTGTACAAAGCCTGCCAGCTAACCGAATGTCGGTAATATGCAAATTATGGCCACTTCATGAAATTGGCGATGGTTGACACCATCTAACAGATCACATAATTTCCGTTTACGACGTTTACGTGATAGCCTTTATCCGGCCACAAAAATGTACCATATTTAATGGAAATTCATGATTGGAAATATTTTCCTGTCCCTATTTCCACGTGAAGGAATGCAACGAGACACTACAAAAATGTTTTAACCAAACAAAAGCTTCTACATTTGAAACACGTCAAATTTGTGTGAACTAGCGCCAACGGACAAAATATGAACTATTTAAATGTACAAACATAACCTATCAACACAGACGACGATAGCGAATAAATAGCAGGATTTGGAATTACAGCTAGCCTAGCTTTGGTTTCTGCATTGTTGACATCTCACGGCAAATAATTAGACTAAAAGATATAAAGTGTTGGTTACGTTTATAGCATTAAATTATAAGAAATCCCTGCTATGTAAAATAATAAATATGATATGCTAACCTTTGCAATTAATTAAGTTTGTAATTGGCAATTTATGGACTAATAGCTCACTATCTAACATTTTTATATTCTATGCACCGTTACCGCTGTTGTACGCAATCAACGTGCATAAACCATATATAAGTAATACTCCTATATTGCTAGTAGCGTCTGGGAACGGGCGAAAACGTAACGGCGCCGACATAGAGTATGTTCGTCTCTTTCTGTGTACTACGCGTCTCGTGCGCGTGCCTAAGAATTCGAACTGCACAGCTTCGATTACGTGTTCAAAGACGACGCTTGCACGCAATGCACCAAGTGCGTAAAAAAAGATGGTTGTCTGTCTCACTTACGTTGTGATCTTTCCACTTAGAGGCGCTACCAATGTAGAAGTATTACATGCATGGTATAAACCATATATGTAATACTTCTATATTGCTAGTAGGGTCTGGGAACGGGCGAAAGCATTACGGCGCCGACATAGTCTGTCTCTCTGAGTGCTACGTATCTCGTGCGCATGCCTGGAATGCGAACTGCACAGCTTTGTTCACGTATTCACGGACGACGCTTGCGCGCAAAAGCAACGCTTGGGCACAATGCACCAAGTCTGTAGAAACAAATGGTTGTCTGTCTTACTTACGATGTGACCTCCCCACTTACAGGCGCTAGCAATATAGTAGTATTAAATATATGGTATAAACGTAGGTATAATTACGCCATCTGGCAAAGCAAAGCAATAGCGAATCGTCGGGATGTGTTGTGATGGCTGTGACATTTGATTGGGCTGAACAGTTAAGAACAAATTGTTGATTGGCCGTTAATGTGCTACAAAATTAGTTTGAAATCCTTTCGAAAATTAAAGAAATTACCAACCAGTACAAATACCAAATACCTTAAAAAACAGACATGTCTGTATTTTTTGTGAACACGTAGGTTAACAACTTGAACTTCCACATTGTCGTACTGTCCTATAGGGTGAAATTTAACTAACAACCTTCTAAATGTTTTAGTAACGAAGGTGTAGATGTGGACCAAAAGAATGACCAGCAAGCATCATCCGATGACCAAAGTCAAACCCAAAGCGAGGCACAAGCTGCTCTGCAGCAGTTCTGGCCGAAGGTTATGGACGAAATCAAATCCATAGCTACAGTAAATATCCACATTGTGTGCAGCCAAGTGTGTGGTTACTAATTAAACAATACATTACAGATGGACTTAAAACAACAAGTACTTCCTTTAGCGAGGATAAAGAAAATTATGAAACTAGATGAAGAAGTTAAAATGATATCCGCTGAAGCGCCACTCTTGTTCGCAAAGGCTGCAGAAATTTTTATTCATGAATTGACACTGCGAGCGTGGATACATACAGAGGATAACAAGAGGCGAACATTACAGGTATAGTTACGAATTATTGTTTGACGTAAATAGTGGAAATATTTATTGGGTTTCTTTTAATGTAAGTTGAGGTTGTACTGCTGATTTTAATGTAATGACTAACGAAACATGACTTAAGTCCATAACACATCTGTGGCCTATTGTTAATAGTAATTATTATTAAACGTGTTTCTCTAGTAACCTTACCTCAACTAAAATTATAAGGGAAGCAAGTAAAAGGAGGGGTATTGTCCCTGGATTTTGCAGTTTAACCAGGGTTGTTTATTCTTCTTCAATAAAACATAAATTATACTGACTCCATAAGTGTGTTCAGAACATTAAATTTAACATGTCATAAATAGCAAGAAATAGAGACGCAGTTAATTGTGCAAAAAAAGGGCATATACAGATCGGTGGACGCTAGTACAAACACAGGGACATACTAGATAATGTTCTGTATAATAACAAAACGAAGTATTTTATTTAGTAAATGAGTAACAAAAGCAGTGCATGTGAAGTGTTGAAGCAATTGTAACAATAAAAATAACAGTACTGTAATAACCTGACAGCTACTTGACAGTATGATACATCAAGGTGCCTGCCCTGCCATGGACACTAGGATGCGCTGAAAAAATTCAAAATTGTTTTCAAGTCCTAATACCGCGGAAAAGTTGTGAATTAAAGAGACTAAAAAGGGGTAAAAAAAGAAATAAAATCGATTTATATCTTACGGTCGCACATATGCTGTAAAGCAGGGATGAGCAACCTTTTTTTACAACGGGCCAGCCTCAAATTTAAAATTGTTGTGCGGGCCGCATGTAAGAAACTTATGATAATACGAACACTGAATGATGAACTCAAATTATCTCTTTATTAACAAACTAAACCTAGTAGAGTCAGACCTCGCCTTTCGCGGCTTTGCGGTTCGCTGATTTGATTTTATGCGGACACCTTTGTGCTCCCTGTTCTTTGCCGTTCACGGATATTTGCTTTGCCTTTTGCGGATGGAATTGCCAACGTTAACTGTTTCAACTTTCACACTCTAACGGCCGGTCTTATGAAGGCCACTAATCTGACGTTAACTTTAATTCGCTTAAGATGACCACATAACGACATATAATGGCCGCTAAATAACGGCAGCGCTTTTTTAGGAAACCAAAGCTTTAATAGAAATACATACTATTAAAAAAACGACGAAAGATATATGTGAAAAAGATTATTTAATGAGAAATTTGACATTGCTTCTTTGCCATCAATTGGTCTATATTTCCATATACAGGGTGCCCAACTTAAATGTACGCAGCTTTAAGCAGGTGAATATGCAACACACATTACATCTAGACTGTTACCATGACCAAATGTAATGTGTGTTGCACACTCACCTGCTTAAAGCTGCGTACATTTAAGTTGGTCACCCTGTATAGACGACACAGCAACTTAAAACGATAAAGAAGCTGACCTGCGATTAATTAATTAAAATAATGAATGGTAGTAAAAAATCGCAGATTAACCCCCTTAAGGCTGGCGTTTGGCTTATGTTGAAATAATAGGGACAGATTGATACATAGAAATCACGTATTGTCGATTCACACGCGTCGTATGAAGTTAAACAAGGCTTCATTTCAAAGACCAATGTTGGCTGATCGGCGTAAGCTATTTTATAATTGGTAACAGATTCCCTTGCGCCGTAAAAATGTATTTAAAATATCGACGCTTTTGTAGGCACTTTTCATTTGTATTTCTGTCATCCAACAGTAAAATTTACTTGTGAAAAATTGAAAACAGAAACTGTAAAATTGCTTACAGGAAGATACGATTTTTGATCTTTCATTTAAGACCCCATTGAACTATTTCTGACGTTTAGTTTTTGATAAAACGTGATTTCTAAAAAATTTGAAGCGGTTGTCATTTAGGGCGAATATTTCATTGAAATCGTCGGAAATTCGTGCCGGTTTTGTAAACACCTGATAAAATTTCCACAAAAATAGCACACATATAGTTCAGCCATTGTAAGACAGATGTCGCTTCATAATTAAGGTTGTGACATTGCACGAATGCAGGGAAATTTCTACTTGCAGTATACAGGCTAATCCGAAATTTACAATACGGTAAATCACGAATTCAAATGATAGTGGATGGTTATTATTAGAGCGTAGATTTCTAGCTATTTTACTATACGTAATAATTAATAGCTGAACAGAAATTCTTAGAATGAAATACGAATTGTAGATACAAAATATGAAAAGGTACTCATAACCCCCAAGGGATTTTTGAAATTATTTCTCCCTCAAACTCGTGGTAACCATGCAACTATAAGCAACATCTTAGCAACCATAGGAACCCCAAGGGAAAAACATATTCATATCTCCGTTAATGCATAAGTATCTATTATTTTTAGGTTGAAAAAGAATGTTTTTCGGCAACCGTTTTTGAAGTGATTACTACCAAAATTGTCATTGAAGTAGACGTTTCTCTTAATGACACAAAAAGTGTATTTTGCAATGCAACACTTTTAGTTCCTAGAATTAGTAGTATATTGTTTTATTAGAATTAAAAGTGGCACTTTGTTTGACGAGCAATTATGTTTGCATTAGCAAGGCGGAGCGCACCGTAGCCGAGCAAATGCAAAAATTGCAAGTCAAATAGGGTCACTTTTAATCCAAATAATACAACTATTTTTTCTGCAACCTAGAAAAGTACAAAATATTGAAAATTTTAGATGATTGATTACTTTTGACGTTTCTCATTTAAAAATCATTATGACAACTACATTCACAGACGACCAAATGGAAGTTGCTTTTAGTTCCATGGAAGTAAAAGTACTTCCTAGGAACTAAAAGTGTTACATAGCAACATGCACTTTTTGTGTCAGTAAGAGAAACGTCAACTTCAATGACAGACTTTGGTATTAATAGTAATTTATTATACAAGACGATAAAGTTAAATTTTATCCACGAGTGAATCGTTTAACGTCGAGACGAAGTCGAGACGTTAATGATTCAAGAGTGGATAAAAATAACTTTATCGTCGTGTATAATACAATATTTTTTTCTATAGCAAGAACTTTAACAATTTCAAAAGAAAATAATGACAGTTAATCACATTTCAAAATGTCAGTAGCTAGATTGGGTTGCTACGATAATACGAAGCTGTCATATTTAATTTAAACAAAAATTAGAAAATTAAATTACTTTATCTATCCTTGATGTTAAAGTGCTACTTTATCTACCCTTGCTGTTAAAGTAAAACTTGACCTTTTGTTTTGAGTTGATAAAAGCACACTTTAACATGTGCTATAGAAAAAAAGTAATTACTTTTGGTTGCGGAAAATACTATTTTATTTAACAAGCATATAATGTAGGCTATATTACGCGAAGATAAAAATCATCCAAGTGTAATACAGCCATTATATGCAAGTCAAGTGCAATAATTTATCTACAACTATATAGTTTTTGATAATAACTAGGTACCTAATTAATCAATTTGATAATATATTTCAAACTTATCAATCGATATGTACCTTCAAAACCTTTCTGCCATTTAATAGCAGACCGGAATCACTTTGCAACACCTTACAAGAAAACAGATACAGTTACCAAATTTTACTGCGATATATTGGAAATGTTATACGTTTACAACTCAATTTATACATACTATAATGCTGTATTTGCCTAAACAGATATAAAAAACTTTAAATATTGACAAAGAAAAAAGTATTTTTTATTACACTACTTTATTATCAATACAAGATTAATAGCAGATACACTGTGATTGAGGTCACCGCCCTGGGCCGAAGTGGTTTAGAACTTCGTCTTGATGTCTTGCTTTCGGTCCTACTCGTCGTATCTATTGAACGAAGATAGTAATTAATAATAAGTACAAAAAATTGCTAAAAATTTTAACATAAGTTATTACTTCTAACGAAAAAAAAAGCTCATTGTATTTATAGTAGTTTCTGATGATATTGTTTGTATTCGCAGAGTAGCACAATTCAAAGGCTGCTAAATATTGCAGCATAATTCTAATTTGCAGTAATACTCGTTTCTTGTTGTTCTGATAACGGTCATGGAAAAAATTGGATATAAGCAGGAGAGAACGCCATTTTTTCTTCTATGTATTTGTAGTTCTCGCGTTTCGCACTTGCGCCTCAAACTCACACTTTGGAAAAACGTATGCCTTGTCCTTGTTGGAAAGTACTATTCATTCATGTTACCATTGGTTACGGTAAAAAAGTAAACTTTCAATAAGTTTTATAACTCATCAAAATCTGATTGATTATACTTAAAATTTCCACCACCCCACACCATCTCGCCTGAAAATTACATCATATCTTCATAAAATATATCGAATTACAACGATTAGAATTCACTATTTAAGAGTTTTTAAATAAGTCTTGTACAGTTAGAGAAGACGGTTCTATGGGGTGATGGTTAGAGTCTTTGGCTACAGAACTAAAATCATGAGTTCAGATCGATGTTTCTAGAATGAGGAAATGGACACTGAAATGAAAAGTTTAAAACGTTCCGCTTTGTGTTTAAACAATCCAATCTATTCTTACAGCATCTACTCTTTTGCGACAGCCCATACTGTTTATAGGTATGTATATAATCGAGTAGAATCATCAGCACGACTAATGCTTCGCAAATTAATGAGAAGCAGTCATTATTGTTCGATATTACTGTAAATCGTGAATAGATGGAACTTACGTAAACAAATCGAAATGGGTTTACAGAATGCATGTTTCAACTCAATCCAATCTATTAATCGGGAATAGATGGAAGAGTTACTTAAAAAAAGAACGTTGTTTTGAGAATGCTTGGCCAGCTTCCAGTTTGACATTTTGATCGATCTTATTATAACGAGACAATGGCCACTCCTGAAGTGGAAAGTTTAAAACGTTCCGCTTTGTCAATCCAATCTATTCTTACAGCATCTACTCTTTTGCGACAGCCCATACTGTTTATAGGTATGTATATAATCGAGTAGAATCATCAGCACGACTAATGCTTCGCAAATTAATGAGAAGCAGTCATTATTGTTCGATATTACTGTAAATCGTGAATAGATGGAACTTACGTAAACAAATCGAAATGGGTTTACAGAATGCATGTTTCAACTCAATCCAATCTATTAATCGGGAATAGATGGAAGAGTTATGTAAACAAATCCAAATGGTATTACAGAATGCCTAATCAACTCAGTCCAATTTATTGAATCGTGAATAAAAAATTAGAAAAATCTGCAATAGTCTATTTCAGTCATTCTAATTTAATATATTTTATGACGATTTGATGTAATTTTCAGGCAAGAAGGTGCTACCGCCTGAAATTGTTTGGTGAAATCAATATTATTTTGACCGACTACGAAAAGTATCAAAAAGTCACGTTTTTTAATGTCACCAATTGCACCAAAATTATACATTATAGGGGAGAAAAAAACGTAATTTTTTCCAATGTGTGAGTTTGCAGTCCATGGGCAAAGTCCGAGGATTACAAATACACATAAGGAAAAATACTGTTCTGCCTTTCCGTGTATACAGGGTGATTTATATCGGGCGGACCAAACTTCAACAGTTTGTTGGGGAGGTCATTTTGAGTAAAAAAATTTATATGAACATAGGTCGTATTCTATTTAGTTACCTAACTACAAGAGATCAAAGTTTTATTAAGGGGCAGGTAAATGTAAAACCTCTCAAAGTAGCCAATGTTTCAAGCGTCATATCTACTACGTATGTGGTCCAATAATACCAAGCTTGTTTTATATGATAGCCTGTAGTTTTATCTGTCAAACGATATCAATTTCATGGCAATTTATTGGTAGGAAAGTCATTAAAAAAATATTTTAAAAAGACCTTGCAATTTATCTCCAAAGAGTTTTTCTCCCAAATGGCTTGTCCAATCTTAGTCTTTTTATATCAGAATTTTTGTTTTCACAGTTCTAGCGTATGAGATATAAAATAGAAGAAATTCTAAAAAAATGTAAAAAATAAGTTTGAAAAAGTCAAGTTCCCTTTGTACGATTTTTATGAAATTATCTCATTCGCTAGCTATTAAGAATTCTAGGACATTGGCGTAACATTTTTTACTCAAAATGACCTCCCCAACAAACTGTTGAAGTTTGGTCCGCCCGTTATAAATCACTGTATACTATTTTCTCCACAATTGGGATCGGAACAGCAAGAAACAAGTGTTTTCGTAATTAAACCATTGAGCAATGTCATCAGAAAATACTATAATTAGTATGAGTGTACTGTATGGCACGTCGTCAATGGTAATGTAAAATGAATAACTTCCCTTGGTGATTCGATGTTACTCAGTCTCTTGCAACATTTGTCCACCCTGGGCCCAAGTGGTTTTGGATTTCGTCTTGCCAACTTGTTTTCGGTCGTCCTCTTCTCTCTTGTGCAGATTTGAGTTGGTTTTATATCGAATACTAGGTTGAAATTGAACTAATTAACAAATTTAAATTGTTAATTCCAAAAATTCTTTCTTGATATTCATATCCTCGCACTACTAAAACAATTATACAGTGCATTCCAATTAAAACGAGCCACCCCGTATAATTCCGTTATTTTTATATTCATAGAAAAGTTCTAAAATATGTAAATTTTTTTTAGGGAGACACATTTTTCTGTCAAAATTTACTCGTTCAGAGTTAGCCCCTCCCCCCACGAACACAAACGTCAAAAAGTTCAAATTGGAAAAGGGGTCGAGTGATACCTCATCTTAAAGGGTATAAAGTTCGTTCTTTAATGCTTTTTAGTTTTTCAAAATCGGTTCAGTAGTTTCCGAGAAAATTCACCTTTAAAATGGTAACCCGCAAAAAAGAAATGTTATGGGCTCACACCTTTTATAACCTTCTCACTTGTGAGTACATCTTTTTTGCAAGAAAAAAAGCTAAAATAAAACCGGCAACAACTAGAACTCTCATAATCTTTACACAAGTTGGCTATTAATAATGGGGTGGCTCGTTTTAATTGGAATGCACTGTATTTAATTAATTTTGCATATATACAGGGTGCTGAGAAAATGGCATATTAACTCAATGGTACCTACATTGTTTGGCCGCAGTCCCACTGAGTCACTACTAGCCAGCACCGGCCATCAACTAAAATTCCAGCATGCATAATGATATGTGACTGGTCTCACTGAGTAACCGCTAGCTATCAAAGGCCACCAACCAGTTTGAAATTTCCAACCGGCTTGAATTTTGGTAGACAGTGGACACCGCTGGTTAGCGATGAGCAAGCGCGAGGTAACCATAAGGGTTTTTTGTTCTATGGGTTCTACCAAATTCGTTAACGCTTCTTCGCAATCTGAATCAGAACTATCTGACGATACCCACTTCAAAATAAAATGTTGGTAAATGTGCGCACTATAAGCGTGAAATTTAAATGTATAGTGATTGGCGGTGGTTACCATTGGCTTTAGTAATGCCGCAGTGAGTTATCTTAGTTGATGGTGGTTGATGGTTGTGGCTCAGCAAGACTGCTGTCTTAAGAAGCACTTGGTGAGCATTTTTAACATGGGTGTCGTTCGCATTTCAAGTTCCTCCTTCGTCTGTCTAAAATTATTTCTGGTCCTATACATTCCTTGAAAAATTTAATTAATTTTGGTAACATGGTCCCCTCCCATATCTCTCTATTTCGTTTAATCTCTTCCACAAATAAGTTGTTGTTATCGCCAGAATACACAATGAAGAAACACCGTTCTCTATTTGCGATCGCCAACTGTCCTTGTATCTGAAAACAAAAGCAATTAAAACTTCTAAGGAAACTTGCCGTGGCAGTCAGTACCTGAAAAAAGTAATCGTGATTCTGCTTCAAATTTATTTTTCCCTCTTTAGTCTGCTGTAGATATGGAATACAACCATTCTTTACCGCCATTTCAAAAGGTACATTGGAACCGGCAACTTTCGCACAACACTTAACTTCCACAATGTCGTTATGATTTATTAAACCTGTAACAACAAATTTTATTAGTAAATTAGGAGTAAGATAATTGTGGTAATGGCACCATCTGGGGAAGCAGCCAAGAATCCATACTCCGTAGAAATACCAGATGGATGCACTGTAAGTCCCGTCATACCAGAGAATTTGTTAATTGCCACACTTTCGTTCCTTTTTCCGTAGTCCATCGCAGCTGTTAGAATGGAATTGGTCTTCAATACCTTCTTGACCAGTGCATCACAAGGAGTCGTTGGCCTTCTTTTCACAACCGCACCAAAATTGGAAGCAGTAAGTCTATGCAGTCTTTGACTTAAGTAAAACTCATTGTCAAATTGCCCAACAGTAGTTGCAGCAATTTGCAACTGCTCTTCGGGTGAAACCTGTGCAAACAGAAAACAAGAGTACGCTTATAGCATAAATCATAAGCATTATATGTGATCTACCTGTAATCTCTCCATAAGACTTTGAACTTCTGTAGCCAATTCTTCTTCTGTTAGTGTTATTTCTGCAATTCCTGGTCCATAATCAGCCTGCTTCTTGGTTGGTGTATTAGATAATTTCGAGCGTTTCCTTGCAGGAACTCGTTTTTCTGCAAGTTTTCGTTTCCGCAAGTTTTGTTCCTGTATTGCCATATATTTTTTGAAATGCACTCCTGGGCTTCTATTAAAATATCTTTTCCAGGGGGACATGTGCCAACAGGAACCTCTGTTGTATCGTAAGCCAGTTAGGTACGATCTTGTCTGGAAGCTCTCACGCTGAATTAAATTTAGTCGCTTTCCTAGAAATTTCAAATTCTCAAACACTTTTGTGTGGTGAACATGAATTATTCTTACCCATATTAAATCTCGCTAACACACTCATAAAAAGTTCGGCTCTGTTGTTGGTCTCGTTGTCAATGAGCAGGTGTGCTTTGGCAAGTAACAAGGTGAGTGCAGCATACACATGGTGATGACATCCGGTTGCCTTCAACTGGTCCATCTGACTTGCACTGGAGTCTCCAACAGTTTCACATAAATACTGTTTGCAGCTACTATGATCAGCAAATACATGGCTAACAGAATTGCGAATATCTTCTTTGAGAGATACAAGATCACCATGGGCATTGGCATACACACAACGTTTAGCAAAGTTCACCAGTTCCGTAATTTTCTGTTGCGTCAGCATTCTTCTAGCTAATAGAGCAACACTTGTCGTATTCTTCTTGATGGCATATAGTTGTTTGCTGTAGTTCTTCATACAATGGTTGCTACACTCTATTTTTAACACCTTAAAAATAAGACTGTTATGCAGTGTCAATTGCAAATTCAGTAACTTACTTGCGAACCATAATGGACTTTTTCTTTAATTTTTGCGAACACCGATGAATCCCCGTCAGCAATAAATTTCTTGTACATCACGTTGTGCATTGCCAAACTGCTGTTAAATCCTTCGACAATAATGTCAGCTTCCATGGCTGCAGAGGAGCCCGTCCAATTCTTGAAACAAACGTGTTCGGCTGCTTCTATTCCCAAATGCTTCGCTCTTGCACACATACAGCAGTACTTATTCCTCACACCTACAAAAAGCAATTTGGAAGTGCATCTTCCAATTATCACGGCCTAAAACAAAGGTTAGAAAATTTACCGCTTTTATCCTCAACAGACTTACAACTCCCGATGCTGCATTGTAGCTGTGGCCGTAACTGCGCTTCGACCATCCTCCATCCAAAAAGACAGTTATAAATGGAACACCATTTTC